>CM038468.1:62265219-63465219 GCA_021464415.1 Lonicera japonica | reverse complement strand
GATGCGGAGGCAAGGAGGGAGAATCTCTTCTTTTTCCCCAAAGTAAGAACACGTGATAGGGTGACAAGCTAGGGTTACCATGTAAGTACATATATTTGATACAACCGGAAGAAAAAGATGAGGGATATGATATATAGGAGGAAGATTTTGCCCAAAAGAGTTTTAGCAAGTAGAAGAAGAACAGGAAATGAACTTGTTAGTTGCCCAAAACACTTTTTAATTAGGATGTGGAGGGTTTCTTTTTATCGAGAGGGCATTTACCAGGTGTGCGCATCACAAAGGATGGATAGTCACATTTTTTAAAATTGGCCGATTTACTCTTGTTATACTTTTTACCGCTGTATCTCTAACCGCGGTAGCGGTAGCGGTAGGCCTTTAGAAACGACGATACCGATCGATGACACTGTTTCCCGGAGTTCGAGTAGTTTAATATGGAAGCAACCTTTGTCTCTGATTGCCCATTTTTGCATTTCATTGATTTCGATGCTATCCTCTAATAAACAGTAATAATCCTGAAGAATACAAGTAGGGTTTGCAAATTGATTATATCTCAAAAGGTTAATGGACTTTATATTATAACTAAGAGATCTTCGAACAAGAGGAAACTGCAAACCTTGATTTAAACCGTCCATAGGAGCCCAATTAAATACCTTTTGGGTTTTTCACGATTTGGTTCATTTCCGTTATTATTTGGTTCATTTCGTAAATGGCGTTTAGTCCAACGATTAAATGGATAAATTTTTAATGAAATTGGATGTAGATGATTTTTTAGAATAAGTAGATCATCTTCACGAAATTTCATCCGAAGATTTATCTGGAAGCGGGTGATATGATCATCTAAAATTTTATAAGTTAAAAATGGACAAAAATATTAAATTTTTTATTAGTTTATTTGTGTTTGAATTTTTTTGATAATATTTAGTAAATATGTTCTATTCATTATAGAAATTATTTTTACTAAGTTTTTTTCTTTAAAAAAAAAAAGTCTGTTTCAGACTTTCAGTTCTATTGGACATAATTAAACCAAATAAATAAGGTAGGGGAGGAGGAAGTCAGGTTTTTCATATCCCTGTTAGGGCCGGCAATATTTGACACGACACGCTAACCCGACACGAACTCGACACGGAGTTAGCGGGTTTGGGTCAAGCATAAACGGGTTCGGGTCAATTTCGGGTCAGACACGTTTAATCTGCAAACTAAACGGGTCGTGTTCGGGTTAACCCGTTAACTCGAAATTGACCCGCAATTAACACGATTATTATTTTTATTTTCTTTTACAGTTATATATATATATTTTATTTTATTTTGCCATCTTTCTTGAACAATTATATTCTTATTTGGAGTATTGGTAGTAGATGATAGTTATTATGTTTTTAATGATAGACAAAATACTAATTTTTTATGTTTATGCTTCGGTGATAGAATGTTATATATTTTGACTTTAGATTATTAATATTGAATTTTGGTATTGGGTGATACTTATTATTACTTATTAAAAATTTAAAATTATTATAAAACAAGTTAATTTTTTTTGGCTAAATGACCAAAAATAGCAACATACTTTACCCCGTTTTTCACTTAGGTCATTATACTTTTTTTTCCATCAAAAGCACCAACGAAGTTTGGGCGTTATTTCAGTTACATCCAAAACGTAACTTCCGTCCATTAAATTTAACGGAATGCTTATGTGGACAATAACTTCCGTCCAAAATATGATTTGGCTTATTTTTTAAAATTAATTAATAGATTATGTGGAATTTAAAGACACATCAGATTCTTCCTCCTTCCCTTTTGAAAAGATTTCAAAATCGCCGAGCAACTCCATCGGTGGCGACAAAAGAGGATATATGGTTGAAGAAGAGAAATGAAGAGCTAGCTAGAGAGAGAATTGGAGATGAGCGTGGAGAGGGAGGAACATGAATTTAATCAATACGTAGAGGACATGGGAGAGAGAGAGAGAGCACTGTGATTGTATATATATATATGTAGAGAGAGAAAGCTGTGATCGTATTAGGAGCTGTAAATTTACAATCCTCTCTCACTCGTCTTCAGATTCTCTCTCTAGATTAACGCAATCATCTCCCACTCTCTTTCCCTATTTCACCTTAATCTTCCATTCACCTAAAAATGACTTTCCGGCGAACCGACTTCACTGTCGTATTCTTCCTTTACCTGTTAGCCCCATCTCTATCTCTTGAATTTCACAAACAACGCAAACATAAAATCGATAGCCTCATTAAAAATGCCTCCGACCCTACCTCATCGAAAATCAATACAACCAGGAAAAACAGAGCATCTGGTGATTGAGTTGGAATATGAGGAGAGAGAAACGTCGAGGTGGAGAGAGTGGCGGGGAGAGAAGGTGTGGTGGGTGTGAGCTAAGGGGGTGATGATGTGAAAGTTATCAGAGGTGATGTCGATCAGAGAAGTGGAGGGAGGAGGGGCATGGGTGGTGGGGGAGGAGAGAGAGGGAGGGGGATTTTTTTTAGGGAAGAGGACGAAGAGAGTGAGAGAAAGAGGTGTATTTTTATGATGTGTTATTTTTATTTTATTTTTTTAATAAGCCACGTCAGATTTTACAGTCCACGTCAGCACTCTGTTGTCCACATAAGCATTCTGTTAAAATTTAATGGATGGAAGTTACATTTTGGATGTAACTGAAATAACGTCCAAACTTCGTTGGTGCTTTTGATGGAAAAAAATGTATAATGACCTAAGTGAAAAACGAGGTAAAGTACATTGCTATTTTTGGTCATTTAGCCATTTTTTTTATATGAGACTTAATTGTCATTATAATCTTAAAAGGTTAATCGTGTCGTGCGTATCGAGTTGCAGATTTAACATGACCTATTTATTAAACAGGTTAATCGGGTCGTGTCGTGTAACCTGTAATATAAACAGGTCGTGTTCGAGTTAATATAAATGACATGATTAGTTAAACGGGTCGTGTTCGGGTTGACACTAATACTGTAATACTTGTGTGTTGACACGACTCGAACACAATACGCGAACCCGAATTGCCAGCCCTAATCCCTGTTTAGTGCGGTAAGAGAAGGGCACAGACTTCCAAGTTGTATTTATTCATATAATTAAACAATAGAGGTAAATGGCGCCAATTCAAACGTGACCTAAGACAATACCAAATTAGGCAGAGATGTTTACATTAACTAGCCCAGCACTTATAACCGGTGCAACAATATGACTTGGTGTACGTACACTACTACTGCCTATGGGTCAACAGAGCTATGAAATGAGTAAACAGAATTAATGGGACCAAAAATTGAGTCTTACTTTCATTTTATTTGTATTTTGGTTTGTTAGGAATGAATTTAGAGCCCAATCCATATAAAGCTTACATTTTCACCTACATTAAGGTCAATTGATTCCCTTGTTAGTCGGAAAGATTTTAACACGAATTGCTAATGTCTAATGATTATGTATATTTTTTGTGTAAATTAAATCACACATGTAAGGGAGTTTTAAACATAAATTATACACATATCTATTGTGTATTCCAATGGTACTCATGTGTTAAATTTAAATGGACTAATAAAAATCACACAAAAATGGATTATATCATTATGTGTAATATTCAATAGTTTTGTATGAAATTTTTTTATGCATGATTTCATAATCACAATAGATCTTATTTTTTAATTCTTTATGAGTAAATTTCAAATATATAAATTATATTAAAACTTAAATTTTGATTTTTTGTTATATCATTTTAAAGTTTTTGTAAAAATTTTAAAGGAGAGAGATGATGTGGATGTATAAATTGAGTTTATATTTTACGCAACCTTTTACACAAATTCTAGAACCATGTGGTTGGAAACTTAAAACCTATTTTTTTAGATTTCTACCAAAAATCAACTTTATTTTCACACTTTTCAAAATTCATTTCACTTTACTTTATCTTTCATAAAATTTTTAAAACACCATAATTTTAAATTCAAAAATTATAATTTAATAAAAATATATATATTTGGAACCCACTCATCGAGATCTATGAAATAAGATCCATTATAACTATTTTTTAAGATTTTTTCATGAGTTTTTTTTAATTGGTTGAAAAAAAACTCCAAAAAAATCAAATTCACTTCTTAATTTACTTTTACACTTCCCAAAAACTTAACTCAAAAATTCAACCAAATAGACCCTAGGTGTCAATGTTTCTTAAAAGACTGCTATAGGTCATTATTTTTACAAAATTTTACACAAACCAAAATTATACAAGACGGTTAGAGATGCTCAAAGTCCACAAATGATTAAAATCCTTACCTTTAATGTTTCAAAGTCTTTAAAAATAATTAATCCACGCATAAGCAAACTATAGGTCGGAAAATAACCCTATAGGGGGTGAATAGGGTTTTTGAAATCTAATGTGGAATTTAAATAGTTTCAAAAACATTTAAGTAATAAAACTTTAACTAAATGTATATTAAGAAAATTAGCAAAGCAATCAATCACAGGTTCAACCAACAAGCATAAATACTAGTAAATAAAGAGTTTGAGTTTAGAAAGATATAACTAAATGAGCCAACGACGTTTTGTTTACGCAGTTAGACCATAAGTCCGCGCTTAAATAGTTCTCCCGAGAAATTTCACTAATCAATTTTCTTACAGGTGGAAATTAAACCTTTTACAAGTGCAATTTAATCATTACACTCACACGAGAAACATTCTTGCTCTACATCTCTCACTAATTGATGAATATAATTCGTTTGGTGATACACATTAATATACAATAACTTTCAAGTGTATACAAAGATGTAAAATGAAACTCGCACTAGAATTATTAAATTTGATCAAGGTTTATAGTACAAAATAATAATGGATTGATCAAACAATTACTTGAATCTTTTGAACATTGATGATAAAAGGATATATAGTTGGAAATAGTGATTCAAGAGGATTCAAAAATCCATTTTAATGCTTGGGATATGTTTTTAACATGTTTATAAGACACATATTTTCGTTAGAGCTCAAAAATCATTCGTATGAATTTATAGTGAATTTATTTTCGAAGTCGGTTTACAAAAAATGATATTTGCAAATAAATTAAATTCAAAGCTTGTTTGATTTAATCTTTAAGTGATGCAATATTATATTTTAACTATTAGATTGATCAAATAAAAAACTTTACATATAATCTAAGCACTCACTTAATTCTTGGTTTAATGAGTTTTCGAATGCCTGATATGTTTCTTTGATACTTCACTTGTTTTTAGACTTTGATCTTCAATAAAACGTATCTATTTTTCTTTTTGAATAAAATTTTCATATGATGAGAGCTTGTATGAATGTAATCTCAAAATAAGGTTTGGATCTCAGTAAAGATTGTTAGATTCAGTAATTTACATTCCACGAATGATTAAAAGATAATTATGTGGATTTGTGGCTGTAATCAATTCAACACACATGTTAAATTACACATGATAAATGTATTAGTATTATCAAAACAATATTAATGAACTTTAGGTCAACACAAACAATTAAACCAATCAATAATCTAAGGGCTCTTTTAATTATTCTAATTTGTTCGTGACAAAGTACTATAAAATTACGTTTATAATGTGTTATAACTTGTAGCATGCTTGAGCAGTTTGAGAACACGTTCGATTGTCTTTCAATTTACTAACTGCACAATTTAAAATTGCTTAATTCATAAATTATTTAATTTGAGTGTTTGGTTGTAAAAATGAATTAATATATAAACTTATAAATTTAAAATAATGCCTAAAATATGAGATTAAAAAAAAGTAAAGACATAGTTGAAATTACATAATTTATAACTATTATATAAGTTTCATGCGGAAAAAGTGACATCATAATTTTTTTTATTAAAATGATAATTCTCAATTTGTTAATTTAAAATGAAACAATTACGAAAGAGCCTAAAAATAAGGGATTTTTTTAAGTTACACCCTATTATTAATACGAAACTCAAGATACCCCCATATTTTACTAATCTTTTAAGTTACCCCCAACTTTTAATGGATTGTTAACACCATCTAATCTATGATTGTGTGGACTAAATTATCCTTACCTTCTCCTTAGCCTCCCTACTGTTCACCTTATTTTTCCTAAAATTTTTACCCTGCTTTTATAATTTTCTCTTTTTAAATATATACAAACCCAAAATCTCTCTTTTCCATAATCCATTATAATGAACACACTACTACTCCACGGAATTAGACACCGGTGTTCTGCTAAACCCATTTGCCCCAATCTAAATAAGCGTTGAACCTCCCTCTCTCCCCCATACCACTTTAACTTTCCCCTAATTTGACATTTGAGCCCTAATTACATTCGATGCTTCTTCATTCCATTTGCCCCAGGAATTTTGCTGCTTCTGTTATTATCCTATCAACAACACCACAACTAGCCGAATTGTTAAAGAAAGCATTTATTTCGTTTACCAATCAAAGACAGAAGCACTACCATTACCAACACAGTAAGTTGGTACCCATTGAAAAAAAATATTATGAGATAAGGTAATTTAAACTTTCATGTAAGTTCGAAATACATCATCAAACGAGAGAGAGAATGAGAAAATAATTAAAGTAGAATTCTACAGAACATCATTTTTCTTGATGCCCCCTCTGAAGCCAAATCCCAGCACCAAGGTTCACTTTAACTCAACAAAGAATACAAATAAAACCCTAATTTTCGATTAGAGAGACATTGGTAGATAAAATAGAGGGAGGAAAACGGGGAAAATGTAGGAGACGATCACGATGGTTATGCATCATCAGCGTCGAAGGATAGAGAAACTCCATTGTCATTAGTGGAGAGAGAGATTTTATCGAGTTCGAGGTGGGTGGAGTTTTAGAGCGACACTGCGTTGGATCGGCGGCATAGGAACTTGAATTCTTCGTCTTCTTCTTCATCTTTGAACTCTACGTTGGAGGGATGGGGTTTGAGGTGGGTGGGTTTGTGTAGGAGGATAATGAGGAGAGAGGGACAAAAGGGCTAATAACATATGGGGTAGAATGGTCCAATAAATTAAAAAATGAACGGAATTAACCATATCCAAGAAATAACAGGGAGTAAGTCAACCGATTAGTAAAATAGAGAGTATCTTGAGTTTCATATTAATAATATGGGGTAACTCAAAAAATACTTAAAAATAATGATTATGATTTAGGTTAGCTTGATCAGTTGGGCCTCCAAGCCCAGACAGGTCCAAATTGATGGACGGACATAGAACCTATGTCAAAAGGAGGAGGATAGGCTTCCAACCGAGCATACAATTATGTCGAGTTAATATAGTAATGCTGAGATGGGTGCATTGACGTCAGCCATTGCTAAGATGGTTGTATTTACGTGGAAAATGAATGATGTTAAGACCACTATAGTTAGTATTATTCTAAGATACTTGTAAAGTATAAGAATAATGCCCAAGTTTTACCCTCTATAATCATTAAATTTTTTTATCCTAATGAAACATTGTAATCCTAATTTTATACATATAAATAAAAAAAAGAACTCTCGTAAAAAGAGTCCAAAATTCTAGACAATCGGCCTAACAAGAGAGAGAGAACGAGAGAGCTAGCTAATAGCTTGTATTCTCCTTTTTGTTAATTGCCTTATAGTCACATACACATAAATGATTACATACTGACAGATCAGCATAAAAGCTACTGGAAGAGCTTGTCTGATAAATAAAAATCCTAGGCTCAATCATTACTTTCTATTTACTATTTTATTGATATTGCTTAGAACTTATTTTGTGGAAAGAGCTAAAAAATTTATCACCCACAAATAATAAATAAGATAATTTACGAAACCAAATAAATTGAATTGAATGATATTTCTATTTATTGTAACTTGTAAATATATGCTTGTTTTATAACCAAATTTCTTTATCCTTATTGCACCGGTGACTCTAAAGAAGAAGAGATCATTAACTCTCTATACAATTGGCAAAATAATGTACTCAATTTGTTTTTATATCAAATTCAAGTTAAAAAACTAGAAGGAGTGTCTAACTTACACCAGATAAAAAATGTCAGTTAATTCTTTTTATATTTTTTATATTTATAATTACTTAAAATATTAATTCATAAAAATATATTTTTGGGCATCGGGCAACTGATGAGCTCCGGTGAGTATCATCAGTGCAGGTGCATGATTGGTGGTGGAGGTAGTAGGTAATTGGCGATAATTAATTAGAATATTTATTACGTATATTTTTTTTATACAATATTACCATTAGATGAGATTTGGTAATATTTATAATTAATTCGGTCTATAGCTCATACGAAAAGATTAGTATTTTATCTTAGAGAAGCCACCCGATGAGATAAAAAATAAATAAAAAAATTATATCAAATACCTGTATATATTTGGAGTGGTCGGATAACCTCTATCACAGTTTCGTAGGTATCTCAGAGAATAGAATAGCATAGCATAATAAATAAATAAATAAATAAAAATAGATTAACCACGAATTGGATACGTATAAATAAATAAATATAATGAATGAGAGAGAGAGAGAGAGAGAGAGAGAGAGAGAGAGAGAAATAATACATACAGCACCTACCGCACATTTATGTGGCCGGTACGTACGTACACGCGCTCATCAATGAGCGTCAAACTAGCCTCTAACCTCTAAAATACGGTACGGTCACCTCATCTCGTCTGGCCTGCCGTGGCTATCAAGAAAATTAAACTCTACCCTCCTTCTTCTTCTTGTTTATTTTTTTTATTTTTTTATTCTCTCTCCTCACGGGAATACCAAAAATTTAATAATAATAACAATAATATTCATCCCTCCTCCATTATCTCCAGTTTAGTCTAGTCTAGTCGATCAATCTTTTATCTATTTTTCTCTCTCTCCCCACGAAAATGAAGGTGAGAAACAAAGGGAAAGTATACCCTTCACCTTCTCTTACTTGTTGCTCTCCACCAAATACCGATGCTCTTTCAGTTCTCAACCTCTTGCCCACGGCTATTCTTGCCCTAGCCTCCATTCTCTCTCTTCAGGATAAAGAGGTTTTAGCCTATATGATTACCAGGTCTTTGAAATCCACTAATCCCGTTGAAGAAAATAAGAAGAAATCCATCATTCACAAGCCTCCTCTCTTCGATTGCGATTGTTTTGATTGCTATACTAGCTATTGGTTCCGCTGGGACTCTTCCCCAAATCGTGAACTTATCCACCAAGCTATTGAAGCCTTTGAAGAACATTTGAGCAACGGTGAAATTTCTAAGAAGAAAAGTACTAGAGGCAAGAGAAGAGACAAGATTAAACCGGTTAACTTGCCGGAAGTTCAGTCGCCTCAGAGAGAAGCCGTTTCGCCCGA
The DNA here is from genome assembly GCA_021464415.1 of Lonicera japonica. Classification (NCBI taxonomy): domain Eukaryota; kingdom Viridiplantae; phylum Streptophyta; class Magnoliopsida; order Dipsacales; family Caprifoliaceae; genus Lonicera; species Lonicera japonica. The sequence goes on along the minus strand of CM038468.1, from coordinate 63,455,908 downwards.
AAAATGTCACGAGCCATTGCATAATATAGACGATGTAGTTGTTGAATACTCGCCCAAGGATTTGGAGTCGGTGGTTGTGCGACTTGCGCCGGCGAATAATGACAAGGGTTTGGCGAGGAAAGTCCTTCCGGACGTGTTGGGTTTATTCAATTCGCGTTTGTGGAGTCTTTGGAGTCCGAATGCTTAAGAATTTTTACTTTTTGGGGGTAGATGTCGAATATTATATAATATAAATATTGCCCCTCTCGATTATGCCATTGTTTAATTAATTTTTTTTTTTTTTTTTTTTTTTTTTATGTTGGGTTGCCTCAGTTAATGGCATTTGGTCGGTCGGCGGTAAGTAATTTTTCCGGTGAACTTGTATGGTCTGTATTATTATTTTTTTCCAAGAAAAAATATATATAAAATCATCTTGATTAATGCATTTATTGTTTGCTTTGTAGCTAAGCTTTGTGAGTAGGTGAGGATATTTGCTTAGGTGGGGCAGTGAAATGAGAAACCGGACGTTTGGGTGATGCTTAATGGATTTTTGAGTTAGAGTTTTTAAGTTGAGTTTTTCGATTTTTGAGTTTAGATTTTAAAATACGGTATTTATTAGAATTTGGAAAAATTTAGAAGTTTGTTAAATAATAAATTTAGTTTTGTTCAAGTTTGAGATTTTTTTAACCAATTATAAAATAGGGCAGTTGGGCGTAAAGATTTATTTTAATAATAATAAAATTATAAATGACATTTATAAATTAGTTTTGTAAATTAAAGACACTGTACAAAAAAGACATTAATACATCAGAATGTGTTAAATGTATTTAACACTACCTGTCAACACGCATGACAATAATTAGAAGATGTTAAATGCATTTACTACCACAATCAGAAAGTAAATTCATTTAGCACCATCTGTCATTTAGCAATACCTCTCAACACATATGACAACAACCAGAATGTACCAGAAGGTGCTAAATGCATTTAGCACCACTTGTCAATACACATGACATAAGGTGTTAAATAGTTTTAGCATCAATACAAAACCGAGAACAACAAAATTAACTAGATCATCATCCACTCAATTTATTTATATGTATATATATATACATATATGGATCGATGTAAGGTTTATAGAAAAAAAAATTGCGATTAAATTTTTTTTTTCAAATCTTATTGAACTGTTGAAATTTGTCGATTTCGATAGCAAAACGACCTTTGATCGTCTTTATTTTTTGCGCAATTATAGTAACTTTGTCTTTCGAACAATATATCCAAAAATTAGTTCAATCTAACAGTTTAATCAAAAGTTATATCTGTTTTATGATTGTACATGCAGAAAAAAAGAAGAAGAAGATGATGATGATAATGAGAACGGCGATACGATCGAAAAGTTGGGAGGCAGTGGTTGTGGAAGAGGTGAAATCGTTAGTGAGACATATAAGAATATTTGGTGGTTGAATAGGAATTTAAGGAGAGAGATGAGGTATTTGAAGTTTTGACGCGGGAAGAGAGGCAAATTGATTTACTATTACTATAGCGAATAGTGTCTATGATAAGATATATTTATATTAGAGGTATTTTTGTTCATCAACGTTTATTATTTTTCTTAAAATAAATTAATATTATGAAAAGTGTCATAATTGTAAAACTAAATTATGAAATTAATACTATTTTTCTTTATCAAACATGAATCCGTCTTTAGAGTTATAAAATATTACGGAGCGAGGTTCTATAACCTATTATCTCCTAAAAAATCTCATTAAAAAATTTTAAAAAATTGTTTCAAATATATATATATACATATTTATCTAATTTTAATTTTTGGATTTAAAGTTATGGTGTTTTAAAAGATTTTTTAAAGAGAGAAAATAAAGTGAAATAAATTTTAGAAAGTGTAAGAATAAATTTGATTTTAAGTTAAGCTTTTAAAATTTTGAAAAATAAACACCCACCACACAGGACCTTAGTTCCAAAAATGATAACCTTATAAAATATTAAATGAACAAAATAAATATGTTGTTAAACATGTGATTAGTAGGGGATAATTAAAGCCTACCATTACTCTTATGCCTCATTTGGTTCACGGATTTAAGCACTTATGAAAGAAAATATTTTTCTTTTTTTTGTTTGGTCCTGAAACACTTTTCTGACAGAGAGAAATGTAGTTCTTTTTTTGGTTTCGAAACACTTTTTTGACAGAGAAAAAATAGGAGGTAAAGTTATTCATCTCAAAATTCATGAGATTAATTTTTCCTTGTGATTTTTTAACATTTATTACAAAAATTTTGGATAACAATACTCGTACTTAAAAGTTTTCCATGTTTTACCAAATATAAGAAAAAAATTTTGATAAAAACTTTAGTTTTTCACCTTTATGAAAAAGATAATCCGTAAATCAAACGATGCGTTAACCCTTTCCCTTACTTTTTTTTTTGTGTTCTTTTTCTTTTCTTTTGCTTGATGGTCAATGGATCCGATTTTCTATGCTTTGCATTTTATTTTATTTTTGTATAATAATAATTTATTTATTTGTTTATTTATTGGAGGTCACCACTAACATTGGGTTGTTGATTGAACTGAAATTCTCGGGGCTTGGGTTTTTGTAGACAACTTCACCGCCCTTTGTAAAATGAACCGATTTTGGCCAGTAACTTCTCTCTATTTAATTGAGGGGTTGCAAATAGCAGGACCAGCATCCTTAAAGTAAGGACCAATGCTACTATTTATCAGAGAGGCCGGAGTTTATTTTTAGTAGGGGCAAAATTAAATGAGATAATGGAGTTTTTACTGATAAAACAATACATATTAACTTTTATTTAAAATTAAATTCTTTTTTATTTTTTTATTTAATTTAAATAGATAAAAATAGACACGTGTTATTTTATTATTGGGACCCCATAACTCCCATCCAATTTTGCCCACATCAAAAATTTTTCCTCAAAGGCTAGGCTTCATCTAACTTTATTCATTCTTATTATTAGAGTAAACGCTCTAAAAATCGCCAATTTTTTGATTTAATACTATTTTAACTATTAAATTTTAATTTTTTTTATTTAGTATAATAATTTGTCATTCATCTTTAGAGTGAATATCACTTTGACAATTCTGTTTAATTTGACTATTAAATTTAATGCATTTATGTGACACATGACTTTGTGTAAGGTCATTTTGGTCATATTGCAACAAAATAACATTTTTCACTGATAGTTCTTGCCAAAATGAAATATACAATATATAAAATATAGCAATATTTTCAACAAACAACATAAACTTGGATTATTTTATAACCAAAATCATTAAAATACGTTTAAATGAAGTCATGAGCCTTGCACATAATTTCATTCCATTTAATTTGACAGTCAAATTGGAAGAAATGACTAAAGTGATATTAACTCCAAGGTTAGATCGATAGATTGGTACATTTTAAAGTTTAATGGACAAAATGTTTTAAATTTCGTAACCCCCCCCCCCCCCCCAAAAAATAAAAAATAAAAATGTCTTCATGTTGTAAAAGCGTCATAAAAGGACCCGATCCATGCTAGAAATGGATTATATATTTATACTAGGTATTGCTCATGCCGAACAACCGGCAACATAAAACATATAACATTTAGAAAATGAGATTAAAAAAATACTCAATATCTAAATAGCATCCAACCTAGCATATTAATTTAAAAAATTATATACATAAGCAATATAATTGTAAAGCGGGTAGGGGGGTTGGGGTTTTTAAAACTAAACTCAATACACCAAAAGATATATTCGATTTAACCAGACTGATGTGATTTTCTATTGAAAAACTTGATTATGCTTTGTTTATAATATGCTTAAATTCGAACCCATTTTGCCACCTCATTAAGGTCGAGTTGGACCATTTTTTCATCCTTAATCATTCACCAATAAATACAAATACAAATATTTGAAAAAAATGAATGTACCTTATTATTATTACAATAACATTATATATTTCTAAAATTTTAATCATAAATAGTGGATACCATTGGTAGTAACATTGACTTACAAAAGTAATGTGGTTTTAATATATATATATATATATATGTATAAAAAAATATTTAAGTTTGTAAAAGATTAAATAAAAAAATATATATGAATGTATTTGAGATATATGTACCTATAATATATATATATATATATGTTGTAACTGTATTTGAAACAGAAAAATCGTGTAAAATGATATGAAAGTAAGTTATATGGAGAAATATATTTGGAGAGAGAAAAAGTGGGTTACAATAACTTTTCTTATTTTATATGTATTGATAAGTAGATTTAAAATATACAAATTTTAATAATTTTAATTTTTGTATTTAAAGTTATTGTATTTTAAATTTTAAAAAGAAGTTAATGAAAGAAAGTTAATGAGAGAGAAAAATGAGAGAAAAGAGAGTAAATTGGTGGAATAAGAGAGAGAATAAATTTGTTAACTTTATTGATTTAATATTTTGAAAACACATCTAATGGTCTAAAATTTATTTTTTTTATTGTAACTAAATGTGAGTCATTGATTTAATAAATTGGTGATTTGATATTTATTTCCCTTATAATATAGTTATATAGATATATTAGATTAAGCACATATTCCCATGCAAAATAATATTATTTTTATTCATAGTATGATTAATATGTACCCTTACGACATACATTATTATTATCCTAAAATACATTATATAACTTTTCATAGCATTAATTAGAAATAATATAATTTTACTTTGTGAAATTGATATTCGCTTCGAACATATAATTATAAAGTAACATTTTGCCCATAGTCAACTTAAGTGAACAATACACTTTACCCTCTTAGGCCTCGTTTGATTCAGGTATTAGGGTCAGTTGGATTAATAATACCAGTATTAATAGTACTGGATTATTAATCTTGGTATTAATTTAATACTAATACCATATTTGATTCATGCAGTATTAATACTTCGATATTCCATGCTAATGTAAATACCATGTTTAGTTCTGTAACTTGTATACGGGATTATATTTTGGAATTTTAAAAAAAAAATAAAAAAAATTAAATAATAAATATATGGTTATTTTTTCTTAATCCTGGATAATCAATACTACCCCCATTCGTATTAAATTATACCATAAAGAGTGGTATTAAGTTAGTCCCGGTATTAGTAATCCCAGTACATTTGTGCGAACCAAATAAGGTATTATAAAAAAAGTGGTATTAATAATCCCATCCCACTTTTTAATACCTGAATCAAACGAGACCTTAATGTACGTATCTAATGTACCAAGATTTTCTCATACGCTCTAAATATTTGTTCCCCTAAAACTTTTTTATCCTAAAGAAAGAATACCATCTGAACTATTCCTTGGGGTATCACCTAGTGGGTTGCAAGTCCAAATGCATTTCAACTCCGTCTAAAGTCGTTTATTATTTTAGGATATCTGAAATTAATATTTTTAATATTTTGTATAATCATATAAACTCTTTATTATTAATTAAGTTAAAATTAAATTAGAAGGAAAAAAGAATACAAATGAATTTTTTTATAAATTGGGAGGGGAGAGTATTAAATACAGACAAATTTTCTTTAAATTAAACGGAGCCTTGTAAGCTAACAGATCCCCTGCATGTTTATCCGTTCTTATCCGGTTGCCACACATTCGACAAAATGAATACTTGGTCTATTTTATTGTACAATAATTTATACGATCAAATGCAACCACTGCAGAACAAAATAAAGGTTATAATTCATTTTAAAAAAAATATATAGGATATAATTTTCTCTATTGTGATGCTAGTGTAATTTTATCTTCTTTTTTTTTGAAAAATTTGTTTGCAATTTCTCAATTGCATAGATTGAAAAAAGACTTTTAAAAATGCAGCAAAATTTCATAAGTTGCTCATAAGCAATCTTCCTGTGTTTTTCTTACTGTAAAAATGCCCATATAGCAGTGATGTTCGAAAGTAAAAGAAGAAAAAGTAATAGTTAAAAGGGCTTATGTCATAATATTTTTCGTAAACAAATTAACGAATAATATTTTTTAAAAATAAGGGCCTAAATATTATGATCATTGTAAGATAAGGGTTTGTTTATCAATTATGTTTTAAAATAAGAGCTTTGATCGAGTGCAAACTTAAATTTGCAATCAAAAAAATTTAGTGCAAATTTGTTTTGCATGACGTGTTTGTATTTTTTTAACAAGTATATTTTTATATTTCATTCATGAAACTTTAAAATAACGTCAAATAAACAAAAATACATATTAAAATTTTAAAAAATAAAGAGTGTAAACTTAACTTTGCATAACTTCAAAAAAAATATTATGTTCATTTTATTAATAAATAAATTTTGAATATATAATTTATTAAAATTATTCTAAAATATTGTCAATTAAATACTGATTTATAATAATATATTAAAAAATATGAAGTGCAAACTAGATTTTGCATAATTTCATAAAAAATATAATTTAAAATTTTACTATAAAATTAACTTTACAATCATTTTAGAATATGATCAAATATAGGTCCTTACTTAAAAAAAATATTATTATTTGATTCTTTTGTAATTTTTTTTTATATAAATTTTATTTTTCAATATATATATATATATATTTTTAATAATGGTAGATGGAAATAATTGTTTACTTACTGAAACGAATATCAGTAGTAGTTTATTATTGGGGGGACCAGCAGACTTGGAATTTAGTGCTTATCCATATGCGGTCCGACCCATTTTCGTGTAACAGTGCAAATCGTACTCGATCATTTCAATTATGGAGACATTTACAAAAAAGGCTGATGGTAAATATATGTACATAGTACTAACTCACATGGTACCGTCAAGTTGGAGACGTTCATTGGCTTATGTTTTTTTTGTTGGATTAGTCTTTGCCTTAGTTCAAATACATTTAACTTGGTTAATACAACATTCCAAGAACTCAAATCAACATCACAAGAATTTTTTTAGTATTGTAACTACTAAAATTTGACCTAAAAAGGTTTTAAAAAAATCTAAAACTAATTTTAATACGCTAATACACTTGTCGATAGTTTTCCATCTGACATTTAAAGGGGAAGATTAACCCTTGATCAACAAATTTGGGATGTTTGAATTATACGTTTCAGGACAGCAAGAAAAACTTCATGTATCCATATCATACGTCAACTCAACTTAGCCCCCAAATTCTCTGGGCCCAAAAAATAAGTCCTGCTCTGCAATCAATTGTATCTCAGCGTCTTTTGCTTCAATGTTGTCTGAACAGCCATCTCACATTGACCATAGAGCAAGTTTTGCCTACCCAAATTTTAAACTTCAATAATTTAAGGGCGGAGATATTGACATGTCTAATAATTCTTGAAAGTATTTTCACTTTTTATTTGTTTCTTGTCAACCAAAGATTGAGTATAATACTTTATTCGGTTGTCAAGGACCGAGTATATAAATTTATATTGAACTCTCAAAAATCGAGTAGTGACACCTTACTCGATTGCGAAGGACCGAATGAAAGTGTTTTTGAGGTGCCAATATTTTCACCATAATTTAAAATATTATATGAATGTGTTGGTAAATAATACACGTAAATACAAATTATAATTTAGTTTTTAGAAATTAGCATCTAAAAACGAAACTTTAATATTTAACATTCAGAAGCAAAAAAGACAACTAAGTATATCTTGCATTTAAAAATAAAATAAAAAAATGAAATAAGTACATTGTTTACAAAATTCGTCCTAAACTAACTCTATTAATGGAACTAATTTGAGATACAAGCCTCAATTGACCGCTATTTAATGTTGATTACTTAATGCACTAAGCCTCATAAGTATCAATTACTAACTTTTATTCTTTTATAAAGGAACATCTCAAAGAAAATCAAATTAAACGGTCGAATGAGAGGTTATCTAAGAGGGGGGAGGGAGAAGGAATAAAAATTATAGCGGATCAGATGTATGCGCATATAGTTTGTTCTCTCTGACTGACGAAGACTACGACACCCCAATTCGATCTTACTACTTACGTGGTCAAGTTGCGGTGATATTGATAACACCAGGGATGGAGCCAAGAGTCGGCTAGGGCGGTTTTCGGTCCGTTCTAACAAAAAAAAAATATAAAATTATATGTATAAATAGTATAGGAGTTTTTGTGTGAAAAATTAAAATTTAACGTTTATTAAAGTAATAAATTAAAATCTTTAAAAGGCAAGGTGGGTTGAAAATGTTTACTGAAAACATTGATTTAAATTTGCTCATAAATGATTTTGATTCAGGAAAGAATCGTAGGGTTCAATTTCATTAGTTTATATAATGTATTTTTTTGTGTATTTTAAATATCTAATTATGATATGCTATTATATAAGTGTTTAGTATTTTCATTTTTTTCATTCAAATAAGTACTTATTTTTTATTGTTTTTAAGTTAATATTTGGTAAATACTTTAAAATAAGCCCCAAAAAATATTTTTGGGGCTACCGTCCCCAAACCCTCACATATTTCTTTTTAGCTTAGCCCGTCCTATAAAAAAATCCGGGCTACGCCACTGGATAACACCACATTCATAGGCCACAGCTAAACCTCAGGGTGTGGACACAAGTTCACAACAAATAAATAACTTTAATGCAACATAATGAGAAACTAAACTAGTGTTTTCACAACAATAACACACAAAAAAAAATTTGTTACCGTACAAAAAATTTCACAAAAATGTAATCAGTGTAGGTCTCAGATTAATACATCAATCCCACATATACTTGCGAAGTAAAATTTTATAAGGTTTTGTCTGTATTTAGGCATTCCTTTTTTCACAATACTAGTGACGATACATTTTCGCCTTTAATCCTAGTAAATAAATTATTAATTTTGTATGTCACATAATTTTATAGTTTAAAAAGTCTTGAGCCGAAATACTTTTTTTCAACTGTTTCAATAATGGAATTTGGAGGTCAACAAGCTTAAATCTATTTAACTTCAAAGGATTTTGTATAATTAACAATAGTTTCGCCTTATTTAGGGAATAATTATTTTTTTGGTATAATACTATAATGAAATTTAATGCTGACTATGTCCAAAAATATAAATTGAGCTCGTTCGATTTAAATATTCTTTATCATTATGAAATTCATTGCACTACTTATGTCTTAGGAAGAAAAATGTCAAGTATTTTAAAAAAATGAAGAAAAGACGTTCTTCCTAACTTGAACCAAATGTGTATTGATAATTTATGTAGCAGTACAATAGAATTTTAACACGACAATTAATTTTAAAATCCTAATGTTCAAAATGAGCTTATTTCATTTTACTGGTTGAAATCTTATATTGTTTTCTTTCTCATATTTCTTTCTTTGTTTTCCTCTCATACTCTTCACTGTTCACACCTTTCACCACTTTAATTATATAGCAGATTAATATTTAGCCCATTTTTGTTTATTTTATCAACCCAAAACTTTATAGATTACGTACAGTGATAAGTCATCGCCATCAATAATCTAATAAGGTAATTTTATCTTCTTTGGTGTTGCACCGGTAGTATCAATATGCTAAAGAAATGGTAAGCACAAGTTAATTCTAGATATCGACAAACATTTATTATAACCAATATACTGTGTATCATCTGCCTTATAACAAATATAGTGGATATCAACTTTATTTTTCAAAAAACACCATTAGCTGATATAGCGGCACCATCAGGCAAAGTACACTATGTCACCTAAGTCCCCCTCTTCTTTTTTCTTTTTTCTTTTGCCCGTTAGCCTTAAATTTAGTTTTCAAAAAATCCCTCAACTGATGGATAGTCCATTGGCTTAGCATTTGGCGGTTTTTATTTTTTTAAATACCTTTTCCAATGCAAATTTATTTCAAATGTTATGCTAAATTAAATTTAGCCTAACTTTTTGACATAGCCACTGCTATTGGCCTTAGCATTTACAAAACTCTAAAATTTTAAATAGTGCTTTAGGCACAATTTTATTTTTCTATAAATAAATATTCTTATAAGCACCTGTTAAAAAAAATCAAACCTATTCCTTTGTCTTCCTTCTAATTTTCTTTCTACTTATAAATCTAACGGAAGGAAGAGAAATAGCACCTTTACCAAACATAATAGTATTAATCTTTGATCAGTCTAATCTAAGTTTGAGTAATAACGAGGTAACTTTATTTGGTTATCGACAATAGCTTGGGTCCACCCTTTACCTTATTCAGTTCTCAAAATAGGTGTTATCCATTGGTGGATTCTCATCCTCGTTGTTCACGTAAGAAGATATATATAGGTGTAATTTGATTCTCGTTGAATAAATTGATTATAAAATAGATAATTAAAATTATAGAACAAGAAAATAAGAATAAAAAATTTATCAGATTTTCGATTAAGGCTTGTGTTGGATACTATGTCCTTAACACAATTAACATCGCTTCTGCTATGGTGCTGACGGACTTATATGAAACTCAAAAAACAAATGAAAAGTGACTCAAGAATAAGATTAGAAAAATCAATGAAAATTCTATTTTTAGAAATGCAACAAAGTGAGGTTTATATGGAAATTCATGCGACTCTTTGAAAATGCTACAACTCTTTGTTGCGACTCTTCGAAAATGACATGTCTTTTCATAAAAGACATATTTTTTAAACATATAGACATGTATCTTTCCAATAGAAATATGTCTTCATGAAAAAAAACAACTATTAACATTAAAATTAATTTTCACTCGTATATAAATTATTAATCTTAATAGACAAATCCAACAGCTGATCATGCTTGATCCTTTCCAATATATCGATTCTCTTATACATTAACGTGTTTGTTTACAAGTTAATGACACAAGTAAGTTGGTCAAAAAAACATAGCGGTGCAAAGTTGATGGATCGAGAAAACAAAACTGAGATTTTTTACGGTCACTTCACATTACACCAATCAGTTTTTTCAAAGATTGTTTTTGATTGGACTGATTTTTATAGTTGTAATTAGAGGGGGGAACAACGGGAAAAAAATGGTTGTTCAAGGAAAGTGGGCACCGCACCCTTACTTTCCAACAAAAAGAATGGATTCTTAATTTTCAATTTTTGGAATCCTTAATAGCATGGATCATGGAAACAATATATAATCTCTGTTAAAAATTAATATCATAAACTTAAAATTGGCCTTTAATTTTAGGATATGACTAATAACACTTTAAATTAATACTCTACCTTATCACTCCAATAAAATCTATAAGAGACTTAATTGTTATGCATCTTTTGGAGAAATTTTATATATTTATGATGAACTTTGAAGTATTGAAATAGAATGGAAATAACCACACACATTAACTTTAATTATTTACTAATGGAATGATTCAAAAGAAAGAAGATCGAGGATGCAATGGATCAATTTAATTAGATAGTTAAATTTCACTCTAAATACATATATATGATCAACTCAGGTGAAACACAAGTATGATGTAATTATGTAAAAGAAACAGCGGCCTTGTTAGCGTGACTAATGCATTTTAGTATTACAATTATGATCAACAACGCATTCATGATATTGGAAATAAAAATAAAAATGATCAATGGCAAATTTGTTCATTCCATAATTTTAAACAGGACTGTGGTTTGTTGATATATAGTTTAGGGGCTCGCATATATTTCATAATTTAGGGACTGAAAGAGCACAAAGGCAATAGTTTAATAATTTAGGGACTTACCCTTTTTTAACAAACAAATTAATTAAATTAAGGAAAAGATAGTTTTGAATCAGAAAATTCCCTAGCTAATAGTTTTAAATGAAGCCGGACAATTGAGGGAAACAGAAAATGGAAAATAATAATATTGATCAGCTGGTTAGAAGGGATTATTATGAATAGATGGAGCTAGGCAAGAAAAACTGACACAGGTAACAATCTGGACATCACCACTCCTGATATATATATATATATATATATATCGATCGATCATCAGTGTAAATCCAACCGTAGATTTGTCTGAGAGTAGATATATCGACAAAGAGATATATAGTCAAATTAGGTATTATTTCCATTACATAGCTTTAATTTTGTTCTTCTCTTTGTTGGACTTGTCTGTCTGTGCACGGTGATGGTACTACGTACGCTACTACTGTATCTGTACCACCCTTTTCATTATTCATTCCACGTACGTAACATTAGCTAGCTAGCTAGGGTCTCCAATTAAGTGGCAAGCACCAGCAGACCAGTGTTATTGTTATTTAACTGCTCTCTCTCTCTCTCTCTATCTATCTCTCTCTCTAGCTAGCTAGGGTCTCCAATTATAGTTTTAACATATCCTAACTACATGTTAAAAATCCATACATAAAAAAGACTATCGAAATCTCAATAATCATTCATTACAATATTGATATTGAAACTCGCAAAGATCGAATCTCATTTTGTCAATTTATGAAACTTTTAACATGTGTCTCAAGAATACATTCTAATGTAGCAATACTAATAAGAGCCAAGAGGTTTGGCTATCTTATCACCTACCAAAGTTCAAGCTTTGGGAACCTAAGTTCCTTTCCCACCCAAGACAAAACACCAAGTATATCCGTGTATTGATCGACAAAAATTAACATTTTCCTTAAAAGAAATCCCCATTTGACAGAGTTGGGCAGGCATCACCTATTAATTAACAAAAACAAAGGACCATCTTGTTTTAAGTCTTATGTCTGCCTTTCATTGATTACTCGAATATCAAAGTTAATATTCTCTTCAAATCCACCGAGTGCGCTTATAAAGATGAAAATAATAAGAATTTTCTCTCTTATCAATGAAGGATGATTGAGATTCGGACCTAAACCTTATTTTGAGGAATAGAGTCATGCTAAAGGTGGAAAAAAGGTTTAATTTTGTGAAACATGTACCAATACAAATTTAGGAAATGTTCACGGGAATCCCCATCATAGTATCACACATAGCAAAGACAAAATTTATAGGTGTTACATCAATATCGTGTTTTTATTTGTGTTGAGGACACATAGTGCAATCCAAGAAGAACACTGATTTTTTCAATGATAAGACACACGCATAAAGCACCAAAAGAGGAAAAGAGGAAACCTCCTGCATAGTGACTTACCCTCAAAATTTTCATTTTGCTGGCTGTGTTAAGAGACAGCATCAAACACTAAATTGAGCATTCCAAACCACATGCAGGCTATAGAGGTTGAATTGTCTCAACCTATCATATGACCCATCATGAGCATGCGAAGATTATAGAATTGCCAGACAAAACTCAAGCATGGGAATTTGTTATACAGATGCGGTTGTAAGGTGAAGGTGCAAAACAGTACCCATTAGGCAACTCTAAAATATCAAAAACTAGAATACGAGTCCCCAGAGAAATAAATAAATAAATAATAATAATAAAATCAATCATAGTTAAATCTAAGATTCTTCAAGAATCCATAACGACCCGTAATTAATTTTTAATAACAAACACAATTGGTACATAACATGCAGGGAAGAATAGGAAACAACTTTTGGTGCCTTGACCAATTTCATATAATTCCTGTTCATAAGCATGAAGTATGGTTATTCAATTCATACAGGGCACCAATGTTCAATCTCCACCTTTTCCCCCCTAAAACTACCTAGATCTACCTATCGCTTCTACTAAAAAAAATAAAAATAAATATATATATATATATAGAGAGAGAGAGAGAATGAAGAGGGAATGTGAGTCTGCTTAGGAATATAGGTCTTCCAATGATTTTTTGAAAATGAAATAGAAAGTTATGCCCATTGTTTCCATTCACTAATTTGCGAGGATTAGTCAGTAAGTTTGGATAGCTAATAACTATACTGTCTAGTCTGGTCTACCTTCTGTCCAATATACAGAGCAACCTGATCAACGAATGCTGCAAACCTACTGAGGTGCTGAACCTCACTCCACTGAGAACCAAAAACTGAGCACATGATCAAGTGTTGTATTGTAGACAAGAACCAATCACCACGTACAAGCAACGTCATTGCAAATGAATCCAATTGAGCCATTCCAAATAAAATATATAGCATTTGGTTGGACGCCATCAAATATATTCCTTAGCTTAGTGGGATGGCCAGTTCTGTACCCTTTAACAGAGGCAAAAAGTGCAGCCCCCATTCCACTTTTAGGCCAAGTCGGCACCTCAGTCAATTATTCCGTTACGAACCGAATCCCATTATTGATGAAATAAATATACTAATATAGTGGTTGACAATTGCTTGGCATTTACGTTATGAAAGAAATAAAGATTGTCACAGCAGGTAGTGCAACAATCAAGTATTACATTCGGTAAAATTGTAAAACGAATTAATTCTACATGTTAAATTGAACACTAGAGGGCCTGTTTGACGTCTGGGACAACCAGCTAACTCTAGATTCAAGGGGCATTTCACCAGTAACCACTAACACATGCACTGACTCTTCAGTGTCCAGGGGTGGCAAGGAAGATTGGTCCGTACATCAGTTGTTTCAGACCTCCATTCAGTTTCATCCAAGCTTCATCCAGCTCATGTCTTTCAACATGATTTATACTCGAGAATAAAAATATGAACACGCATGTGACTCTTGATTTAGGATTTCTCAAAACAGAAAGCGTAACTCTTAATTTGAAGGAGGGAGGATACAAAAATAATAGAAGATAGACCCAAAATTCCTCAAAACAATCAACAATCCCCACCAGCAGTAATAAGTGATAAAAGGAAGAGTGCCTTCCAGAATTTTATTTTATTTTTTTAAAAAAATAAAAAATTAAGGGAGGTCTAAGTCTCTCCCTTAATCTTACAAATAAAGAACCCCCCACCTCCATGAGTTGAACCCTTTACCTTAAGACAAGGGCGGAAGTTACTTACCACTAAACCTAGACAGAGTAAAAATGAATATATACTCGTTTATACCATCTATATATCTCTTAATGAATTTGTTCATTTTAATTTGTTCTCCTTGTGTCAGTGGCAGGAAGTTCAAGATTTAGTTACTACATCAAGTTGGATTCCCGAAAGTTGGATGACACAACATCCACTGACCCTACACTCCTCTTTTTCTGCCTTACCTCTATTATTTATATTTTTTCATTCACAATAAGTTGGCAACCATGCAAAAAACATATGGAAGACCCTCCTGAACAAGGTAATTACAGAAAGTATTTTTTTTTTGTAAACAACTCTATATCAGCAGTTTAGGATATGATATTATTCAGGCACGATCAGATGAATCCAAAATTCACTTGCCCTTTCACTCCATGAAGTGTTCCATATAAAACAATTCCAAGAAATTAAATTCTATTCCATGTAAACCAGTCAAACCAAACGCGAACTTACTGTTACTGTTGAAGGAGTACTTGATATACATAATCAAATATGGAAAAGCAACTAGACAAAATTTGAGAAACTTAACAGTAGAAAGTGTGTTGTACCCAGTAATCATTCGGCACTAGAATCCTATGAATGCAGGAATGTCTTTGGAATTCATGTAGGTGCAATGACCATAATTTACAACTTGGGCTAACCATTTTGAGATAGAACCCGAGTGGTTACAAATCTAGATAATTGTATTTATAACAATAAACATAAATATAAAATCAAGCTAAAACCAGTTTTATTACAACCATAAGCAGGAAGTTAAGGAATACATAGAAGAGCGTATATGCACAAGTGACAGCATCTCTTGCTGAGACTAATTCCAAGACCATTATAGTCCATAAATCCAACTCGATCAGGTTATAATTACTTCTTTTTTTCTTTTTTTTGATACACAGATTATAATGACATGAAAAATACTTGATGAGATTATGTAAACACTACTACACTTCACACGCTTTGACATGATCAAAATTTCTTCTGCTAGTCTCAAAGCATAATCTTGTATACTCTGAGGATCGGAAACAGGATAATTTGTTATCTTAAGACAGAGTTCATAGTCAATTTTTTTGGTACTTCTTTGTTGGGCCTATTTGACGGTAAAATGACAAATGAAAAGTAGGGACCAACTTATTCGCACAAATCACTGATAACAAACCAACAATGTAGTTTATTACATTTTTACAGCAAGCACTGACACCAAAACATGGCACAACTACATAAGTGAAGATTGGTCTTACTTGAAGCAGCATACAAAAAATCATTAAGCATGCCCTGTTGAACAGGATAAAGAAAACACAAACAAAGGTTCATAGATATAATGCTGGGGAATTCAATCCTGTTGATCCACATGTTACAAATTTCAAAATTGCTTCTGCTGGATAAGTTTGTAAGAAATAATAGCACAATTGAAGCATAAATTATATATTAAATGCGTAGAAAATTATGGAATTAATTGAAATGATAAATATGAGTGTAATAGATAAGGGTCCTTTCAGCTAGAAAAGACCCTACCAAGGGATGGACCTACTATAAAGAATTGGACAAAACCTTTCTTCCTAATGGAAAAAAGATCTTCCTTCCTGATGCCTTATCTTTTAAGCATTAGGGTTTGATAAAATAATCCCTGTTCATGATGCTAGCTGCTAAACAAATCCCTAGTAATATGATGGGATAATGAGAATGAAATATCAATAATAATCCCATACAGAAAGTGCATCAGCATTTCCATATCAATTGTCAAATTTGGAGAGCCAATTGCATACTAAAATACAACCTTAAAAAGTGCGTCATTCACAATTCTCTTTGCATCCAAATACACATTTGCGAGAATATGAGATAGTAAAGCATCCAACTGTTGACAGCTGCTGTGACAGAATTACTGATCATGCAGAAAATCATTAACCCCGGAATCATCCTGGCACCTGAATTCAAGTGCATGGAACATATGAAAGGACCAGGTAGTGGGTCCATAACCCACTGCCCATATGGCCAAATTGTGTGACCTTAACAAATAATAGCCAGCAAAAACCTTGTAACTTTCTCTATGTTTCTCTCTATCCACCTCTTTGCGGATCCATAAGGCTTCCGGGATTATTTGACATCATATTCACCCTATATTAGCATAAAAGAACCTAACAATCACTTCGACCTTGATACCAACAATCAAACTTTGCTCTCTCTGAAGAAAGGCCTACAATGACGGTGAGTCAAACTTCAACTGAACTCAGGAGAACCAAAATTACCCTTATTCTAATTTCATCCTTTTGTGTCTTTGTGGCAGATATTAGGCTGGATGCATCGTAAGTTCCGGCAGAATAGCACTGAACCACACAAAGATTTTGCCATGGGTGAGTTATGCAACCCTTTCTAGCGTGGGCAGACCAATGCTATTGTCAATTGAAAATGTTCTGGAGTCTGCTTGCTCACATGAATGATTTATTATTTCTACATTTTTCAATCACTTCACTGTTCATTGACTGGGCCTTCAATACGATTGATAGCCGGACAGTGGATACCTCAAAAGCGGAAACTAGATCAAAGTGTTGTGGTCACTTTGAAAACAGCTCTTGGCAAAGTAGAATCATTTACCTCAAATTTAAGCCGTACAATTACAAGTGTGTTAATAGTCTAATGCTGCATACTGTAGTACACTACAATTCAAAGTTGAAACTAAACTGGGCCATTTAAATGTGTAAATAAACAAGCCCATAATGTTTGAACTATATAAGAATCATCATAAAATCATGATTTGTATAACATACATTGCTTGCCCCCTTCTCTAATAGTTAAGCTTGTAAACAAACAACGGATCTTGCATTCTATTATTGCTTAGTCTCTAGATCTGGTTAAATCTCCATCATCCCATACATTTCTCATGTCAGGGCATTCTTGTACTTGTTTGATGGGGCAGCCATCACTTGATGACCAACAATACTGCCCAAAGCCAAACTTTTGCAATAAGCCCTTCAGCAAAACACACAGAGATAACCATCTGAGAAAATCATTTGCCAGCCTAGAGGCAGCAAGAGCAGAGGAAGAAGAGTTCAAAGAAGAATCATCAGCTTCCCTTTCTGAACTATTCCATGGATTTCTTGCAATTGGCACCCTGGGTACAGACTCAATTATCAGTGACCCATCAACACCAACATTTGCCATCTCTGTTGAAAACATAATGGAGAAAGAAACTGAAGTAACAGAAAATGAGTTGAAGCTAATTAACTATGAGTTGGAGAAGATTCTGGGAGACGATGCTTGTACTGACTCATCGGGGAGAAACAGCCATGTTAGCACTGGAAGAAGCAGTCATGGAAGCGCCATCACACTTAGCGGCAAGCAAATGGAAGACACCGAGAACAATGGGAATGGAACAATCATGTGTCCACTTCAGGGTTACCTGTTTGGGTCAGCAATTGAATTGCCGGAAACAGCAACTGCAAAGCAGGAGCATAGGACATCACTTGGGGAGCTGTTTCAGAAAACTAAAATAGCAGAAGAGGGTGGAGCTAAATGTGATAGAGTAGAAAGGAGAACAGACAAGGACTCAGACAAATCTGCTGTGCATATCATGAAAAAGTTACTGAAAAGAAGAATGCTTCACACTTTTTCTCGAACCTCCACACCAGCCTCTGGAGGAACTATTGATTCTGCTTCAGCAGAGACGAAACTGAATAAGGTATGTGGACTAAAACTTTGTATGGTTTACTCTAGGTCCAATTTGTATGTGCTGCATTTCTTGCCAGCAATTACTGGGATCACCATAATGACATCTCTTTGTATATTAATATTACACAGTAATGGCAGTACGTAGCAAGTAAGCCAACCGAATAATTTTTAGCAATCTGATCCTTGGGAGTTGCACAAACGAATAAGTCCTGTCTCATACACATCCAGTGACCATATGTGTATGTAACCAAATTCTATTTTATTAGTGTTAAAAAAAATAACTTGCACAAATGTGATGTATAAAATTTCTTGAAATAAATTGTGATCAGCATAAAGTAACCACTCAACGGTGCTCAGTTAGTTGCATATACGTTATTACAATTTATGCTTGAAACTGACCCGGAAAATGGCGCAGATGCAATAGAAAGGAACCATAGAGGAAAATACTCTCCAAGAGTTGGCTTCAATTCCATGTTTACAGAATAATCATAAAAGATTTTCAAGGCAGGGATCACAAGAAATGCAACCTAAAAGATAGCAGATTAACATTTGAAAGGATAGACTATCTAATAACTGAGTTAGAGGGATAATTGAAAAAAAAAGACTATCTAACTACTGATGTTTCACCACTGTTTATATTGAAAATAGATCTACTGCAAAGTTTTTCCAAATCTTTTACTGAATTTAATCCTAGAGAATGCATTTATTCTAGTGTTTAGGGTCGTGATTTTCCAGTTGAGTTTCATAATTTTGTTACATGAGGCATGCAGGTCCTACAAATGTTTCACCGGAAAGTCCATCCTGAAAGTACTGTGGCTAGAGAGAAGGTTGATAATGCCACAAAAAATAAGATCAGGAGCAACAACGATGAAGGGGGGTATAACAATGGAGATTGGATGCATCCAGGTGAAGATATCACTATATTTCCTCAGAGGTCTCTCTCAAAAAAGAGAACAAGGCACGTCAAAAGCCATTCTAACTCACCCCAACTGACACATGGCCGGAGCAATTCAAGTGGGAACAGCGAGTACTGGATCAAAACAGATGCTGACTGTACGTATATATACATGCACATCTCGCTATCTTATATACAACCCCCACTACAAGTTCCATCACACTGTTATACTATAAGATATACACATCCATCTCACACACTACGGGATGCATATCCAATTCAAGATGTGCTCTAACATAAAATATAAATTCTTGTTTTGGGGCATTACTTTTAGACACTCCCAATATGCGATTGACAAAGTTAATACATTGCATATGGCATATATTAACACCAAAAAGGGTAAAAGTTTAAAGAAAATGCAATTAAAAGCAATATTTGTTAAAGTTGACTTGTTCTGAGAAGGAAAAAGGCAAGTAAGAAGAAAGGCGTCGGGTTTGGCATGCCTCAAAAAGAGCAATTGAAAATATATGCATATATTATCAAAAAATAAACATAATCGTAAGCAAGTCTTTGTCAAAATTTCAAGATATGCACCAAACCCAAGTTTTTTTTTTTCTTGTAGAAGTTGACATCTAATTATCACTTTATAAATGAAAATATTGGGCTACCTATTTTGATATGCACAAGCAATGACATCCTACATAGAGCATTCTTACAGTAAAAAATTATTAAAATGACCCATTTATCACTATGTAACTTCAGATATAATGATTTACTCTCCGCTTATGCTGAGTGGCCAAATGTCAAGTATTAATCCCACCACAATGTGATCTAAATTCTTGAAGTATCACGAACTTTTCCAATGCCTAGTGTTCTATGCTAATTTCAGCTCAAAACAGTTTGTTAATTATCCTAACTCAATCTTGCTGTTGCATGGCAGACCTAGTATTGGAGTTGTAGAAGGCAGAGGGAACACAGTAAGGCGCAGCTCGAATTTGTTGGAATTGCACAGTTGGAAGTGCTTTGCTTATTCCCCTTGATGGTAACTATTAATATTAGTGTTTGCGTGAATTATGTCATAATAAGTTTGCAAGGAATGGAGAAATAAAGGACAGACTGTTCTAGATGGACACATGAGTGATCAATGTAATATTGAGGCATACTCTTATTGATTCTTAAGTAATATTTGTGATATTTTACTTGTTGATTTTCGACTGAAATTATAACTATCATTTATATATATATATATATATATATTAGAACAAGCTAGACAAAGCATGACTCTTTGACCAAACAACTGAAATCTTCACGACTTGCGTATTTTCCACTTTACTTGTGGACTAGCCGTCTAGCCCTGTCCCTTTATTCTTTCTGAAAAAATTACTTTTAAATAAATATTGTTCTGTCTTGTTGGAGACCGAGATCGAGTCAAACATTAGACACAAAATGTTGCATCATACATATAAGCTTATTTTGGGAATTACATGGCTTAGACGCAAGATGTTGTCATTTTCGGCATGACTGAAATAACAAGTATTTATAGTTGAAAGGGGTACGTGTTTCCCAGCAAAAGGATGTAGACGATCAGTAGATCAGTTTAGACTTTAGATTGACATTCAATAAATTGATTTGTCAACAAGAATGGAATCTATAATGTTGTACTTTTACACAAAACTAGAAACAGATCAGACCATTCGGAGGCTAGGGATGTGCATTAGGATAAAGTCAAGGCCATCTCCAATGAATTTTTCTATATATGAAGGCATTTGTATCCATGTGTCAAGGCCCTTTTCGGGAAAAAATAAATAAAAAATATTACGTCTACTTGGTAATCTATATAATAAAAGAAGAGTTTTGAGTCTCACAATGTACTAGGGATGAATGAGGACAGTGAAGATAAAAGATGTGTTTCTAAGAGTGATATGAAATATGTATAATAGGTATTGATACATAGTGACTTGGGCACAGCCGGACAGTACATGTTTACATGAATAGAAAAGTCTCGATAAAAGTATCTCCATTAGTTCTCTTAATCCTTACTTTCCTTAGTTTGAAAGATATAACATACTCCATTGGTTAACCCAATTGTGGTCCCATTTTATGATACAATATAATTTTTCTATCACCATTTCTAGACGAAAACAATGACACGGAAATGTTCATACAAAATTTCCTATGATTCAAGTGCCACATAATATAGACATGCCAATTCTAATAGAGAAAATTGTTGATGATACAAATACCCAAAGGAAATGACCTAAGCCGCACCTACAATCTGAAGTCCTAAGATGAGTCAATCGTTGCCAGAACGCCACACCGAAACTATGTTATGCCCACTAGCAACCCTGAACATATTCCACTTGATGCTCTTCTCCAATGAAAAAAATAACGAGACATATATTCTTACTGGAAAACATTAATTACTTAATTCCTTGTGTTGTTTTTGATTACCAGGAAGCACTATATAATTCGCTCGTCGGGCAAAACACAAATCCCTTTCAATAATAATGACAATAACTAACACATTTTGTGGAGAAACAAAAGGAAATAGAGAGAAACGAGCAATAAATTTATCAAACCTTTTGTTTTCCAACATCTATTTACTTGTTTACGCCAGCTATCATATCAAGTCAACCTGTTAAAACAAACACAATCACCAATCAAATCAGAAATACAAAAATCAGCCTACATTCCAAGTGCCAATTGAACAACAAATTAAATTCAAAGTGTTGGTACACGGATGAGTACGTAATTAATTAGTAGGCAGAGATCTTGATTGAGGAAACTCTCAGTCCTTTGTCTCACATGATCATGTGATATCGAAGTAGGGAGAGAGAGAGGGGGGGGGGGTTGTATTTAGACGAGAATGAATTTGCAGAATATTGGAAGCGAGATTTTTAAGGGAAGGCAAATTAAGACCATAATTCGATCAACCGATCGATAGAATGATTTTGAGCATGCAGTAGATACTGTAAAAAACAAATGGACGGAGAGAGAAAAGGAAGCATGTGATCGAGGAAACTGTGGGAGCTAGAGAAGATATAATACTTTTGGCTGTCCAGTGACCGCTAGCTAGCTGGTAGCATGTCTGTCTGGCTCATTAATTGGTTATTTTGGCGCGCGGGTTTAATTATATATTATATATTAACAAATAACAATAATAATAAAAGGATACGATATGATGATTACTTTCAACATAACCTATATAGCTAGCTAGGTATGTGCTCAAACTAACATCTCTTCGATCTCTTCTTTTTCCATCTTGCAATCAAAATCGTTACAAATTAAGGTTTGATAATCAGCTTCATATCGAATTAATTGAATCCGACAACATAATTAAAAGACGTCAGTAGCTACAATACAAAATCGTTACAAATTAAACTGAGATTTCACCACATTAGTAACTTCAAAATTGTTCTAAATTTATGTTGTTCATAATTAACTTGTACCATTTAATAATATTCTAAGCTTAACAAAGCAATAGGCAAATTTACTATTAATAGTTGAAAACAAATTTTATAGATATTGCAAAGCAAAATTTTGTTAGTTTTAATTAAACGTATTTATATGTCCATGATTATGAGTTATCTAATTTATATTTGCAGTGTAAATTCAAGAAGAGAAGAGTTTCATTTAGTGATTAAAATTCTCTTTTCGTTAGAAGTCTGGATTCTTTCTTCTTCTTTTTTTCCAATTTATTTTGTCTTATAAAAAACAAATTGCCTTCAGAAGTCCTTCGTGCATCTAGTATTCATTTTAAATTGTTAATCAAATAAATATATCTTAATATGTTAACCATATTAGAGCATCTACAATGTAAGTATGAATTGAGAAGAAATAATGTGCCACAAAATCATAAACGATGAACATAAAAAAATGTTTCCAATGTAACTGTCAAGGCTGAATCTGAATCTAGCGTGATAAATAAAAAGGAAGACATGCATTGTGAAAGAGACCCTCTACACGCAGAGGATCTCTTAGACAATGTCAAACTTGTCGTGTCAGCTTTTAATTTTGTGAGAGCTGTCAAATAAGATTCATGTTCAATAATATATTTACAATATAAAGATTGGTGACTACGATAAAAGAGGCCTTTAATAACACTATCATCGGAAAGTAACTTTTTTTCAACTTGCCTATTAAAAAAACTTTTATACCACGTAAGAAATATGATCATACACGTGCTTACATGTTCATGACTAAAAATCTTCCAATTTATATCTGCATTGGACATGCTTTTAGGTTTAATTTAAAATTTAGTCTTCATTAATATTGTGCAAGGTGTGTTACAAAATGGGCTGGACCAGTAGAACTCGAGGGGTAGCTTATAGTACGTGTTCAACAGCAGAGAAAATCGGCTTACCCATTATAACCGGCCCACAAGGTTCTTGCTGATTTTAGCTGCAGTCAGCAGGCTTCACTACAATTTATCACCTTCAACGTTGATGCAGAGATGTCCAGGTTGACACTCTTGTCGTTCTTGTAATAAGAAAGTCACGGGTTTGATCTACGTGGACGTGTTATATAACTTCCTTTATCGTGACCATCCATTAGTGGGGTTGTATTCCACCTGTTTGTGGTGCTTGAGAGGTTGTGTGTCCATAGTTTGTTGTATTGTGGTTGTAGAATTATATAAAAATGAAAATGTTGTATGTTGATTATGTATTATTAAATCATCACTTGTACACAAATAATAATGATGAAGAGAAAATAATATTTTGAGAAGTAAGGGTAAAACTCTATATCCTTATTCTACTCTCAAAACTAGACAATATAATCCCGAATTTCATTAATATTTGCCCATCTTTTAGGCTCCGTATAATAAATTAATAAGACGGTAATTAATAAAAAAAAACAATTAATTTATGTGAGAAGTTGGAAAATGAATTGAATGATTTGAAAAAAAAAATCCACAAGAAATAAAAAATGATCGGAGGACATCTACTAAAAAACATAAGAGATAGAGATCATCTCACTACACCAATCAATTTAACTCATTAATTTTTAACCTTTTGTTTTTGCTGCCATTTTCCATCTTATTAACAACATAAAAAATGTTAGAAAAAATAATTACTCTGTGTGAAAAGTTAAAAAGTAAGTCGAGCCAAGTGGTAAGATACTCTTCATTTCACAAATAAGTTGAGACAAGACAAATATGTTGATCTCACTGCTTGTCTAAACTTATTTTACAATTTCTCACATAAGTTAATTCTTTTTTCTTATTATTTTTTATGTTGTTATTAAACAATGTCTTAATGTATAAATTTTTATATGATTAGTTATCAAATAATCGGTGTAATACTTAGAACACCTTATAATTAACGTGTCAATATTTTTTTTCCTCCAATGTTAATATTTTTGTTTTCTCAGTACTGTTAAAAGTAATCATCTGTCGTTTGAAACTTTTGCTAAGGAAATATTATAAAAGAGCACACGGCAATATTGAAGTTAGTCAAGATATGACATAGTATAGGGTATTATATATGGTAGGTAAAATCTCAAACTTTCTGCGATCCTTCGGAATGCAATGCATGTCAAACTTTTCTCATTCATTGATTTGAATTTATATTTTCATATGATTACGTTGAAATGATCGAACGTGGGCCATGTTTTTAAATTAGATTTTCATACACACAATACGTGTGTAATTTAAATATTGTATGAGGTGAAAATTAGATATGAACCCTTGGCCAAGGCTCACTTTCAAAGTGTAGCAAAGTAATTAGCCCAAGCCTATCACTATTATGGACAAGAGATTATTTAGCTGAGCAGGAAGTTTTGTGTAACAAGAAACCATTAACTGGTGAACTTAGTCAGCTGACCAACATGAGTGAGCTGAAAGATGACCAACAAGCTCTTGTAGACCAATGAAGAGATGATAGTAGAGCTGAATGATAAATGATAGAAAACAACAATTTGTACAAGTGTGCACAAGGTTATTAATATCTTAGAGTAGTACCCAAATTTATCATTTATAATCATTTTTATATCCCACAAACCTCAATGTAACCCTGTTTTATGTATATATATATTAGGGTACACTCGTGCCATTCGGCACGGTGAAATAATAGGAAAAAAAAGAGTAACATGCTCTAAATCTAAATAGACAAATATCATTAGTTTATTTCGACAAACATCAACCCAAATGTATGTTCAATCTATTAATCATATATATATTTTTATCTTATTTTGATCTCAACAAAATAATTTTTTAATAAAATAAACTCAACGGAAAATTTAAAAATAATCCAACAATGTATGGATTCTTAAATGTTACTCAATAATTTTTCTTGATTTTTTTACATAATTTTATAGTCATGATGGATCTTGTTTAACTAATATTGATTGGTAGATTTTAAAATTTTTTTATTAAATTTTAAATTTTGTATTTTAAGTTATAGTATTTTTAGTATAGACAAAATTATTGGTGTGGGTGTTTTAACTTTGATGTGACATCTTGATGTATGTATAAAACTTATCTAAGGGTGTAGAACTAATGCACGCCATAACATGCGTATTTTTAACTATTAGATTCTTATACTTTTTAGATAATTTTTTTTATCAAACTTGATATTTTATAACATAGATATATATATATAAGAAAGGGAAACCCACAATTGGGGGACACTGAATTCAATGCCCTCTGCACTAACTCCCACACATTATTCTTCTTCCTCGAGAAAAACCTTAATTTATTGTTATATTATTCTATTCAAGCAAGCTAATATAATCATCATGCACAACAAGAGATGATATACTTCCAGATCGAGAATTAAAGTCACCGGATGAACATACCCCAACTAAATATGGTCTTCTTTCTACTATTTTCTATTATTTTAAGTTGGTTAACATAGTTCTTCATTCACAATTTCTAGTTGCCAAACGATTAAACTAGGTTGATTCTCCTTAAAATGGGCTTGATTAGCTTTTAACCACTCACAAATATAAATATTTTAAGAAAAAAAAATAGCAAGTGCCTTAACAGTTAAAAGTGATATAAACAACTCATCTCTAATATCCAAAAAAAAATCAATAACAAAATACCATAACATATACATGGAACTGAATTATAAACAATTCAAGTGCGCTCAATTACACGAAAAATGCCATTATAGCTGTCCCTTTCTATTCCCTGGAAAATACATTACGTGAAATCGTGAGAATTAAGTTTTCATCTTTTCAAGGAGTAAAAAGGTCATGTGATGGTTTCCTATGATTTGTTTTCCTTGAAAAAAATGTAATCAAATACTCTAAAATGTTAGAACTTGGGAAGAAATGTACCATTTTTCATGAAATATAAATTCTACCGAACACAATCTTAACAAAAATAAGTTCTACACATAAAATGAAAAGACTATTCTATATTTCTCTCATGTGATGTACTTTTATAAATGCATATAAAAAATATAATAACAAAGTCAAAATAATAACAATTTCATATAATTCAACGTCATCGAAATTCAAAAACCCAAATTTATTTTGAAAGGTCAAACAGTGTATGATCCACGATATTAACATAAATCTCACTTTTAATACATGTCAATTAAACTAAAAACAAATTACTATGTTTTTATGTCAAATTAAAAATCCTGCTAAATAAAAAAGGTCACTCCTAAAAGAGAATATATATATATATATGTGTGTGTGTGTATATAAAGATTGATTGTCTTGGCCAACAACCATTAAAATTATTTTTCACCACTTAGCAAGTTAAAAGTTCTCAACTGCTATCAGAGAAAAAAAATAACTAGTTAGTGTGATTCAATAGAACAAAATAGTCTAACAATAATAATTTGTTTTTACAATGTCATGTAAACAACAGCCCTGAAGTTGCTGCTACAATCCAAATTTTCTACGGGGGATTTTTTCACATTTTTTTTTTCAAATTACGATCTTCTAGTCCTGATTATCTAATAGCGATTCATAAATTACAACATTAAACGCTGCACTTTATCGAAGCTAATAAATTAATGTTTAATTTTAAATATCTTTGGAGAGAGACGAAATCATGTCATTCGGTCTTCCCCTAATTTACGGCGAGACCACCAATTTACCGCTCTACTGAAGAGAAACAGAGGGGGAACAAGAAGTTAAAGAGTCTGAGACGGGAAGAAGAAAATAAAACACAGATGAATTACGCCACGTTGAGTTTAAAATATCGAGGTGAGTTTACGAATATCAATTAAATTAAAATTATTATAGTTACTAATTTTTAGTAGGGTGAGAATATTAATCTGGTGAGTACAAATAAAAATAGAATCTCTTTATTAATATATTTAGATACGGCCCAAGACCATTTCGAGTCCTAAGTAAAATTTACAAGGTGGTCATTTTCATATTGTAAACATACTATAAATTTTGCTATATGCGGCAGGTAAAAATTAATGTGGCTTTTTTAAGACAAGCAGATGGGCCATCTCTTAGAATGCCCACCGACAAAACGGTCTTGAAAGCTCATAGTTCTCCTAAAAATGTTTTCAATAATCGACCAAGTAAAATACCTTTATTGACCGATAATGAATATTTTCAATATCATATTGTAGAAATATACAAGACTTAAACAATGATTTAATCATCCGACTTTAGAAGATAATCGGAAGACATCTTGATAGTGAAGATTTATTAACATAACCTACCGATATGAAGACCGGCCGTTTTAAGTCCGTCAACTAGCTGAGGAATGCTGAGTTGGGGGATAAGTGATTGTCCCTATAATTTTGCACATGAGTAGGGCTGGCATTTTATACCAAAAAATTGAAAATCGAACAAAAAAATACCTAACCGAACCGATTGAAATCGGTAATCAAATTTTGGTTACTGTAAGAACCCATGCTTTCGACGCCGGCTCCATTAGCGGTGATTCCTCCAGTTTTTTGTTTATTTTGAAAAATGGTTCATTTTATTATGATGAAAATGTGATGGTTTATAAAGAAAATCAGAGTCGCCAGTTTGTTTTACTAAACAAACAAAATTCTGTGTAAAAGATAAATATTTATGAATTAAATAACCTCTTAAACACAATTAATGTAAAACCTGTTGATTTAAAGGATTCGGGGATTAGTTACGAATCGGGAAGGTGTTAGGCACCCAATTTGCCCTTTCGGTCTCTAAGTATGATATGCGTGAAAATATAATCGAACATTCGCATGCTTATTGATGTTATCGCGTATTGGTCCCTGAGTTTAGGAAAAACGGGATTTTGAGGTGGGAATAGAAACCATGTGCTTCGTATTTCACCCTTCAATTTTTGAAATTAGTGTGTGTGATTTGAAAAATAATTTTTATAAGAATAAATAGAAATCCTCGAGACTCATTCATCAATAGTGTACCACAATATAATAATTTAAACTAGTATTGACAAACTCAATACTCTTATATTGGATGTTTATGTAAGTATCACGATTTATAGATTAAATTGGGTACAAACGTGTATTGATTCATTCGAAGATCGAGACTGATAAAATAGGGATTTTATGAAATTGAATAATAAAAATATGTTTAAAAATGGTCACAACTCGTTCCACGCTTTTGATTTTGAAAACGGGGTTTAAATATAAAATCTGGACAAATTTTGAGATAAACAACAATTTCTGCATGAGATTGATCAATTATAATAAAATCAACGAAATAGGCTTAGAAAATGTTTGTCCGCGGACAAACACCGTAAGGGGTTTGTCTACACGACACACACCTTGTGTGTCATGTGGACACACCTTTTGGGGTGTTTGTCCGTGGGAGATTTTTTGCAATTCTCATTAAACGGATTATCGGATCAATCTAATTTTTTAGTATGTTATTCCCCATAATACAACCTATCTACTGACCAAATTTGAGATCATTTGGACTTTGGGAAGGTTCTCTTTTGATTATCCAAAATGAATTCCCAGTTTTCTGAATTTTCGTAGATTCTGTAGTCAGATCGGGCTGATTTTTGGATATGTTTCTCATGACGTCATTGTATAATAACCCTCAAAGTTTGAGGATGATCAAAAATTGGGAACTCTCCTTTCATAAGTTTCCAAGAGTTTTGACAATTTCTGATTCCGGCAGTTTCTGATAATTCTTGTAACTTCTCGTTCGGGTGTCCTTTTGGCTTACTTTTTTAACCTGTATCACATGTACATAGTATGTATGCATCTAAAAATGCTTGTGCATGCATGTGTGTTTATTTTCTTAGAGATTAAAATTCTTGCAAGGGTCGCAAAATGAGGTGTTTACAGTTACTGACTTGTATTCGGTATGGTTACAGTTTTGAGAAGTATAAGGTTCAGTATTACCGAACCGAACCGAAGTTTTTTCCTTTTAACATATGTTATAATTAATGATTTACTTACCCAAGTGAACAATGCCCATTTGTTTGTTGATCATAACTTTTTACTTTTTTGGCCCATTTGCAACTAATTTGCTTTAATCCCACTTAGCCTAGATTACTTCTACTACCAAAGCCAAACTTTAAACAAAAAAAATAGTGGTCCAAATTTCAAGGGGAGTCCATACATTTTTTAAGCATACTCTCTTTCTCCCATCATTGTCTAATGTTTGTTCACCCAAATCTCACCCAGTCATTCATTCACACAGTGCAGTGCAGCATTTGACCTTCTACTAACCTTGAATCTTCAGTGGGTTTGTATTTCTCTAATATTGAAACACTTCACAAACCTTCAATTTCTCTTTTATTTCTTGGAATAATCTGGCCTCCGACCAGCTGGGTTTATTTAGGGTTATTTAGGAGTAAAACTTGCTCAAAATCTCTTTGAATCAACAATCCAAACTCAATGCAAGACCACTTATTTTAGCTCAAATTATGTTCACTTATTGGTGGTTTATTTAATTGCTCTAATTTTCTTGTTTATATTTTTTAGTTTATAACGAATTATCTGATTTTTCGGTAACCGAAAAATCAGTAGCCGAAGTGTAATAGGGTACAGTAATGGTTTGAATTTGAGCTTTACCGAGAAATCGGTTCGATAATTGATAAATTTAGTTTGATTTGATTACCGAACCAAATCCAACCTTAAACACAAGTGTAGTTAAAGTTAGGAGCAGTTGTATCTTGGAGTAATGTCCAAGTTACCCTTAATGGTAATTTTCATATACCACTAACCATAATGTGCACTCACCCCTGTTCATATAAATATGAGGTGAGAACCCACGGCTAATGCATTCTTTATTCTCTACACTTATTCTCACGCATGACCATCTTTTCTTCCTCAAGCCAAACGCATACTCTTTCTATATTTCATCCATTGTAATCCATTTGATAAGCCTTTTAGCAAGTATAGTAGAGCGCATACAAAGGGATGACGTACTGCCAAACTAGGTATAAGAGTCACCGAAGAAACTTACTTTCAAACACAAATCATTTCTTCTTATTGTTCTTGATGTTCTTGAGGTTTGGGTATTGTTTGATTGATCAACTGCAACTGTAAGAGTATATTTATTGTCTCTAGTTACTATCATCGTCATCTAATTGTGCTTATTCTCATCATAATAGGTTGAAATCTAATATTCACCACCCACATTATATATTAACATAAAAAGGCTTTAACATTCCTGTAAAGACAATAGAAGAAAAAAGTTAAATTCTTTCAATTTTAACACGTAATTGAAAAAAGAAAAAGAAAAAGAAGAAGCTATAAAACTAAAGTACAATAAATATGGTTACGAAGATTACTTGTCAAAATTCACCAAAATCAAACTCTATTCCGAAGAAAAACACGACTAAAATAGCGTAACAAAAATTAGTAATATTAAGTAAGAGAGGGGAAAAACACTTTCTATTATCATTATAAAAAATATAGAAACTAGACAAAAAAATACATAATTTAGTTTTATATGAGTGGATATAAACATAGAATAAAGTTAACAATTTAGTTTAGGATACTATCACCGGAAAGAAAAAAATTATATATATATATGCGCTCTAGATTTATTTATTGGATTAATGTGGCTTTTTAAAAAAAAAAGACAAATATCACACTCTCTTTCTATTAAAGGATACTTGTTTGAATTAATAAGTTTAAAGGACAACTTTTTAATTAAGAACAAAATATTAATAATTATATCATTTCAATTAATTAAGTTGAATTACAATAATACCTTTCTTAATTAAAGATAAATACAAGAAAATAAATATACAATTAAATTCAAAAATAAATCAATAAAAACAAATTCAAACACATATCACAACAAATTCAAACAAGAAGATAAATACAAGAATTATTCAAAAAAAAAAAAAGAGTCAAAGGATGTAAATATCTCAAACTAATTAGGCATAATATGAAAATCCACAATTTTCCTATAATAGCAAGTAGACATATTAAGTTATGTTCTTTTAATTAATTTTTTGTAAAACATATTAAGTTACATCTTTTTAATTTTCTACCAAACATATAGATAAACATATTAAGTTATATTTTTTAATTTTCTAGTAAATATAATATAAAAGAGGAAACAGAAGTATACCCATCAAGGAAAAATAGCGAGAAAATGAGGAAAAATTAAAGTTGGAAAGTGTTTTAAATCATGCTTATGAGATTGTATTTAAGTTAGAATTATACCATTAATATCCCCAGTAAATAGAGTAATTAATAGAGTTTCCTTCACGTGACATTCAATTTAAACAAAAAAAATCCATCACTCTACTAACCTGATCACACTTCAAACCAACCGCGGCCGAACACTCGTTCTTGGATGCATTAGTGAACCAGTCCATAAAGTAAACTTTTATCCAATGTTTTTAAAATTGTAGTAACATTAGTCCTCCTATCTCTCACCAAAAACATTTGAGCTTTCATTAACATTACTATCTAATAATGTCTTGAACCATCCACTCCTGAATCTCTGCATCGACACAATTGCAAAAAGCCTCACTGGATTGCATGCACATTTGTTCCTGAAAAACCGCTAAAGCCCATCATTTTAAAATCAATTCCAAATTCTAGAAGGACCAAAATCCTTGAAATTTTGAAGATACCTGCGAAAGGTTTTGGGAAATGCACATAGGGAATTTGCCATTTTTTGAATTCCATAAGCTTGGCATGGGTGGTCAAAGACTTGAATGTTTAGTGATTTTGTTTTTGAGGGAGTGCTTGTTTGCTTTAAGGAAATTGAGAGAATATAGACTCCACAAACCACAGCAAAAAATAAGACTAGATGAGGGTTCATGTCATAGGTGTTTGAATTGGTTTAAATTTATTATCATTGATCTACTTCCCGAATTTAATTATTGTATTTATCTTTAAAAATGATAGTATTGGAATTCAACTTAATTAATTTTTATAACAAAATAATTAATATTCCATCCTTAATTAAAAAGTTATCATGTAAACCAACGAATTCAAACGAGTATTATTTATTATAAGTGCCGTTTATATATTATCTTTTATTTTTATTTTTTATAAATTAATTTGGAGAGATATTAACATGAGAAAAATAAAGGGTGTTTTTAAATGCACCCACATAATCCGTCATCTCACCCCACCAAAAGTCAAAGTTACGTTAATCTTAACTTAAAAAATAGCGTAAAAACCTTTCTTCTCACCCCGCTTTCTATACTTTAGAAAAATCGTCACTAATTTATCTTTTCATGTAAAATCCCAAATTTTAATATTCTTTATATTATTTAGTTAGAAATATAGTTCTTTTTTTAAATAATATTTTATTATTAACAAATTTGTAAGTTGAAATTATTCTCGGCTATCTCATAATAATTTTCTTAATTACGAAAATAAACATGAAAGTTATGTATACATACATACATACATACATACATACATACATACATATGGTGCATATTTACGTGGTGTAGGTGATGTCTAATTGCTTCCTTCCTTACAAGTATGTGACAAAATCTTAGTTTTAAAATTCTTAATTAGTTTGAATTTTGAATTTTAAATTTGAAAATTTGAAATTTAAAAATATAGATTTGTTTTAATCTTTTTAGGTAATATCTTCTCGTTAATTGTTAACTAAGGTTTTGGTGTAATTATTAGTAATTTGATTATTCCTTTGATTTTTATTGTTCTAATTAAGCTTAGAAAATTCTAGAACCTAATAAATTGTTATTTATTTAAGAATTATTAGAGTTAAAAAGAAAAGCAAAGGGTGCGGAAGATAATTAAGCAAATTGAAATTTAATGAGATTACGGATGAAAGAAAAAAATATATTAATCTAAGGGAGAGAGAGAAAAGGAATGAGGGAAAAAGAAGGAAGGTGAAAAAAAAAAGGTAAAGTGGAAGAAAGCTCTCTTGCCGAGAGAGAATGAGAAAATATGGAGGAAAAGATAAGAGAAGAACAGAAAATGGAAGAGCGAACGATCGATGTCTTTTTTTTTAATTTAAGGTATGGGAAATGTGTTTATTGAATTTTTATTCAATACTATTTAGTTGCACGTATTTGTTTATTCGTATGTGAATTAACTGATATTTGTTTTATGTAATTGCAATAAGATTTGAAAAAAAAATGTTTGGTGAGAAAATCTCCATCATTTAATATTTTGTAAGAAAATCGTTTTCTTGAATCTCCAAAAAATTAAATATCATAAAAATTGAAAGTAACAAAATATTTTAATAAATGATTTATTATTATGAAAACTATTTTATTTTTTCAATTCATTTTTCCCCTTTTCATAAAAGATAACTTATATTTACATACAACAAATTGATCTTTTAATATTTTTGGTATAGTGAATTAAGTCTTATATTTATTTATTTGATAGAGATAAAAGTAAAATTTGTAAATAAATTTTAAGTATGAATAATAACCATTTGAGAGTAATAAATAGTAAAAGATTATATAAAATATCATATAATTATTAAAACTATATTTATGGCAATTAACATTTTGTGTCTTGGAGGTACTATTTACATAAAAAATTTAATAAATTTTTTTAAGAACGATAAAAATTTTATTTATTATGTTTTATATTAATAAAAAAAATAATATTATTTAATGTTTTTACTTTTAGCGACGAAATTTTATTGTCCCATAATTGTTTTAGTAAACTCACCCCACCGCTGGGGTGAAGTGCAAGATTTTTTAAAGATTTGATGGGGTGAGAAGACAGTATTCTCACATCGGGGTGAGAAGACTGATTTTGTGGGTGTATTTAAGAACACCCAAAATAAAAGGGCGCAGTTTACGAATTAACCCCCCCCCCCCCAAGTTATCTCTAATTCTCTATTTACTATTCTGTCAATTGCATTTTTTTCTTTTCTAAAATTTCAGTTTGGCTGTAAATTATTTTAACCAATCATTTTATGTAATTCATACACAGACGAAAACAGGGCTCCTTGACAGGGGCGGTGGTATATTGCCTCCTCCTTGGTTTTGAATTTTTTTTTTTACTACATATAAGGTATTTTTTGAAATATATATATATAGAAAGAGTTTGAAATTTTAAGATATCTATATAAAAGCGTCTAAACTTTGTGTGTTTACAAAACTGTATAAAATGGAAGAGGAGGATCTTCAACATATATATGTATCCGTTAATAAGCCTTATTGTCAAAACATTAAACGGAGACCCACACAGTTAGACTTTTTCAAGTCGACATTTTTGTTTACATGTGCAACTGCACATAACTCGCATGATTCGCACTTCTTGCGAGCACGAGAAAGAACCTTATTTATCTTGATTAATTTACAAGTTTATAAGAGATGATCTCTTATAAACCCATTAATTTTTCAACAAAGTTCTCACGTGGGACTTATTTTTTCCTTTTCTTCTATTCCATTTCTCCATCACAAGTAGCTCACTTTGGGTGACAATTTTTCATTCACTCCATAATCGTTTTGAGTAAAAAAAATTACGATTTCGATGTACTGAAGGAGGATAATATAATTCTATAATAACCTTTCACAATCGAGTGTGAGGTCCTACTCAAAATTACCCTTAAAATAGCTCAAAAAAATGTTTTCATATACCCATTTTTTCTAACAATTAGATATACTTTTTAATATTAACTAAGCACATTTCTTAATTAATTGCATAATATTAATTATATTCTTAATTAATTGCAAAATATTAGGTTTATGTTAAATTAATTGAGGAATTGCTAGCAAATATTAGGTCTACTTCTCGATTAATTGATTAATTGCATAATATTATGCTATTTCTTAATTAATTGATTATAATAGTGGTCTTCACATATCATATATGGTATTTGAGACTTTGAGTTGTATGAAATATTACTATTAATATTATTATGTTTGCTTTAGAATTTTATAACCTCAAATATATTTTTGTATACTTTAAATTTTACCCTCTGAATAAATTCATAACTCTGCACCGGCTGCCTCTCAATATATTCGTTGTGTTTTAGGCTTGAATTATATGCATGTATACGACATCGACTAAATTGTACTTATATATACATATATATGTGTGTGTGTGTGTAAATATGCATATTTTTCTCCCTCTGATCTCTCTCTACTCGTAGTCGTTTCAACTTTTTATCTTCTTAACCATCCAAAAAATTTAGGCCATGCCAAAGCAGGATTGACAAGTTTATACCCAACTGCAAACATGACTTACGTACATACCAAGTTTTTAGCGGCAGAACAAGTTATTTCTATAAAAATACTTATATATATATAAATATATAAATATATAATCGTCTTTGAAAAATAAAATAAAATACTCCGTTTAGAGTTTGAAGGCTCTTTTGTCCATCTTTTTATACTGCCACTAAATTCCTTTCAACAACTCCTAGAAAATGACCCTTTATGTAATTGAAATATATATATATATATAGACAATATACATAGTCTATTCAAAGGAGAATTTTTCCATTTAGTAATTAGTACACACTTGCATATTCCCTTGTATTGGGTACGGTTTTTATATATACAATGTGTGATATATAATTATACCTAGGTCACTCAATTAATTAACAAGAGATGTTTTGCCGTGGGTTCATAAATTGTATAGTGTTTAGATTATTCAACTTATATTTTTAAAGCGCATGTTAAACACATTATGAATAAAAAAAATATTCATATGTAAGAATATGTACCCTATTAAATGTGTATTTAAAATTTTTGTTTATTATAAACAAGTTGTTAAGGCACATGTTAACATGAAGATTATTTACGTGAATATTACATCTTAAGAAACTTTGATAACACAATATTGATTGCTTCGAAACTATTCATTAACAAATCAAGATTTATGGAGCTGTCACTCTATATATATAGACATGCGAATACATGACACAAATTTATCGTAGACAGTTGAACGTATGTTGAAGCCCACCAAATATTTATGACACAATTATAATAATTAAAATAAACATTATGGGCCTGTTTGGTGGAATTTTTTTTTTCAAATTTTAAAAACTCAACTCAAAACAATTTTATTTTTACACTTTTCAAAATTTATTTCACTTTACTTTGCCTCTCTAAATTTCTTTTTTAAAACACTATAACTTTAAATTCAAAAATCAAAATTAGATAAAAAATATATATTTAAAACCTACTCGTCGCGATCTATAAAATAAGATCCATTGTGATTATTTTTTGAAAATTTTTTATGAGATTTTTTAGATAATTGAAAAAAACTTAAACAAAAATCAAATTCACTTTTCAACATACTTCCAAATTCTACCAAACACTATATTTTAAAAACTCAATTTAAAAACTCAACTCAAAACATCAACCAAACATCACCTATCTTTTTTTGAAATTAAATTTCAAGTGATAACGGACTTGGTAAACATGTTTAACATGTTAAATTGAACAGTTTTTTTCAGGAATTCGATTTGGGATGATGCGTGTGCGTCTAAGTTTGATCATATATATATATATATATATATATTATTTTTTTTAAAAGTAAAAAAAAAAAAAAAAAAAAAAAAGAGAATGAAATCTTATTCAGAAAAGAGAGGCTGCAAGGTGAATGACAAACCTGCCAACTAAAAGTCGATGCCAAACTCGATCCACGAGTTAGTCTTTTATTTTTGTCCCGAGAAACTTCAAGTTAATCCTGATAGCTAGGTTCAATGCACGTGTTTTCATGGCTGCTTTAATTTAGGATAAGAAAGTTCAACCCTCACATGAAGAATGTTAGTAATTAAATGGGAACATATATTGTTTAATATTAAATATATCCAGTATATTAAAACGATGTTTACCTTTTTCATTCAACATTATTTATGATTTAAATTAGAAGGATGTTTTTTCCAAAACATAATCTTTATTGAATGTTTCGGTGGAAAAGATGTAAACCACTCTTAAAATCTTGACTATAGTTAAAGGAAAAACAAAACTGACGTTCAATGAAAATAAGGATTCCACAGCAGTACTTCTTCTGTCCAAAATAAAATAAAAATTCCTTTTTATTTAATTCGTCTTTAATTTCTTATTTTTAAAAAAATATAATCAATGTACATAGTTTCATCATTCTTGAATATTGTTACAATTGATCTGTTGTGATAGGATGTTGCATATTCTATTATATAGTACGTGGTTACATTCTTATAGTAGCGTGTGGCTACACATATACATATATATATAGAGAGAGAGAGGCCGATGCATGTGTGCACTAAGTTTGCATACCAAACTATATTTACTGGTCATTTTAACCTACTTTCGAGATGAATCTTGAGAAGTGGGTTAATTATAAAATTGAAATATATATATATATATATATCTAGAAATAGAAATAGACACACACACACACACATATATATATAAATTGTTCAATTAACCTACTTCTCGATTGAATCTTTTGATGAGTCTCCACCAAAATTTATTAAAAAATTCAACCGGAAAATGAGCCAAAATAAGAATTGCATACTGTTAGTGTATATATTTCGTGCACTCCTAAACGGCCCCCCTATATATATATCATATCGATATGGACTTTTGGTGAGATTACATATAGTTTTAATATATTTGAAACATCCTACATGCCTTAATTATTGATTAAGGTACTTGTTATTTCCTATATATCACTCCATACCATAGAAAACAAGGCCATATTAGGTTGAATTATGGATACACATCGCCGTCGATTGCAAAATTAATTTGACCATAGCTTATAAGTCAAATTCAGCAAAATAAAACAAATTTAATTACGGGATATCAAAAAATGGGTTTTGTTAGAAAAAGTTTTTCAAAAAAAAAATTAGAAAATAATATTTTTGTAAATTGAAATTATATATTAATTTGACCAAACTCCAAAAGAAGTGCAATACTAACTTTGCGGTAAATTTTCAGACGGTAATTTTTAGTAGATTACTATGTCCACATATTTAATTGACAGTATTTAATTTTTAGTAGATTACTATATCCACATACGCATGACAATTTTTCTAGGTTATGCAAAATTAAGTTTGCAGTCCTTTGTTCTTAATACATTATTATATATTGGGATTTATTTAACATTGTTTTAAAGTTACATGAGTGACATATAAAAATATTCTAACTAAAAAAATAAAACACATCATACAAAACGAATTTGCATAAAGTGTTTTGGATTCTAAAATTAAGTTTGTCCAAAATACAGTTTTGATCAAAGCTCATTTTTAAAACACATTTTATAAATAGAGAGCATACTCTATAAAATTATAAAAAACAAGTCATTATTTTAAAAAATATATTATTTATTGAATTTTTTTTTCAAACGTCTTTATAGAAGGGGCTTTTTATCATTTCTAGATTAAATTATGTTTATTTGTGATACATACGCGCGTATTCTCCATCTATAAAATGCATTTGCTTAAAAAGGGAAGTATTCTTTTTCTTTTGATGTAAATGTGGGTGGGGGGTGGGTGGGTGGGGGGCATATAGTCTACCACAGTGGACTATCAATAGTTACAATTGATTATATTCCACATCCATTGAACTTCTTGTAATCTAGTGCACCTTAATAATTAATCTGACTCACTTTTTTTAAAATTTGGATAGTTTATAAAGAAAGGTACATATTTTTTTTTATTTTTTTTAATATTGAGTTATCTATAATTGACTTCTTAAAATTTGATTGTTTTTTACACTTTTATTCATGAAATTCATTTTGTATTATATTCATACTTAAAATTTGCTTTCGCTTTCACATGTGACTCCGATCTTCAAGCCAACCTGCCGTTAGGTTTTTTTGACAAAAAATGTCATGTGTGACTTTGATATTCAAGCCATGTCAGTTGAATATGGCATTTTTCTATTAAAGAATCAAACGACACAATGAATTTTGGACTAAAGTTAAAATGTGATCACGCTTTACGGATAGGCGTAGCATAAATTAAATTTAATGACAAGAGTGAAAAAGCGATCAAATTTTATGAGAGTAAAATATAAATAACCAATATTTAATACTTGTATTTTTGCCATAGTGAGTTTTATTAAACATTATAAGACTATAAAAAAAAATATTATTAAACACTGTAAGACTGTAATTTTTTTATTTTTTTTCTACAAAAACAAAATAAAATCAATGTAATGGTCAAATAGTAGTAGGTGAAAGCTCGAGAAGAATAGTACCTCTAGAAACTCGATCAATATAGACATAAGAGATTTTCAGATAAAAATGATTAAAAATGAAAATTATGTTTCAACATATGGTTGTTCTAATACATTCGGAAGACCCTCGCCTACACATTTCCAACTAAGCATTTATAAAAATAATAAATTTTTTGTACATATTTGATACATACAAAAGATGCAATGACATATTTTGTGCTCCTATCATAACTAATTATCTCTCCTATATATATATATATATGCGCTAATTAAAGATAATAATTTGATTGTGTTAACAAATTAAGATGAATGTAATTGTGCCAAAATAATAATGAACTAAACTTGTTTTATTAAAATTTTGTTATTTGCATGAACAGAGTAATATATACTGATTATTTTACTAAAAATAATATATTCGGCCCCACGCACCACCTGCTATATAAAGGCCTAAAACATATATATATTTAAAATTTCTTAATAAGCATGCAGTAAATTACAGGTGAGTTTTGAGTTGACTCGTCAAACACGTCAAGTTGTACGATCGACGGAGGTAGGAGTGAAAATAATTAAATTCATTTAGAAGCACATGTTTTGACCATAGAAATGGTTCCACGTAAATTGAATTTGACTACGAAACCGATAGTCACGAATCTCTTGCTCGTGGGCCTAACATTAACACACACACACATATATATATATATATATTCTTAAATTAATCAATACCTTCTAAACACATTCCTATCCGAATTGAACGTGTGTACCCAAATTAATTTTCAATTGCCTTATTAATTTACTTTGCCCAATAATTCATGCCATTAAAATCTATTAATTCTAATTATTTTCTCAGTTTTAAATTAAGGATCATTCTTTCGAAATATTTAAGTTAAAAGTTCACTTTTTTTTTCTTTTTCTTTTTTAGAACATAATATACACAAAAGTCAAATCTAATATCTTATTTGAAGATAAAGAGGATATTTACTCATATATTTTTTTTTTAAAAATTCAATTTTTCCTATCACTTCTTAAACATTAATGTATTTATGTATGTGAGAGGCTAGCATATATATATATATAGTCGTCCAACATAATTTAATTAATATTTGAGCTAGGGTGCAATATAATTAACATTGATACTATAATTCTTCTTATTGGCACACTTGCTTCTTTATTAGATATGTTCAAAAGCATCAAGCCAGGAAAATTTTCTTTCAATTTATCGCTTATTTTCTTAAAAATGTATTCATTTCGAGTTTACAGAACATTTATCTTATATAACATACTTCTATACAATCATTTAATTTATTATTATTTAGAAATTAAGTTAATTAAAGGGGGTAACAACTTGTTTCTTTCTTAACTAATTGCTACAGCCATGAGTGCTAAATATAATGCTCGATCAGTCGAATCAAGTGCATTTATATTTTAACTAATTTGTATATAGGACCAAACGTGCCCCTAGTCTCCGTAGCCACCAATTTAGTTACTTGGCCAACATGCATCTAATGCAGTTTGGCCTCGAGAGTCTAGCTCTTTCCCATTTAGTTCAAATATACATATATATATATATATATATTCGAATTAATTAATTACTCGATGTAGTTTAGTGTCTAACAACTCCATAGGTCTGCATATTTGGTTGGGTTGCTGCTCTCTATTAGTGCTATAGCCGTTGGCGGAGTTAGAATTATATATTAAAGTGTATAAAAATATTTTTTATCATACAGGGGTTCGAGTCTCACCGGCTGCAGAATGCAGCTCCCCTTTCCCCCTTCCCCTTAGGTGTAGGAAAATTTGATGGGTTCAAAAAAATTAAAAATAAAGTAAAAACATTTTCATTCAAGTAATAACATGCATCACTTTTTAAAGTGCTAAAGTTCCAAAATACAATGTATTTTACATTACAAGTAACAATAAATTGATCGATGATAATATAAATTAAGGCAAACAACGTAGAAATTTCTTTTTAAATTAAGGTGTGCAAGTCTAAATTAGTACTTAATAGATTTATTTATTTTTCTAAATTCATAAGTAAATATAAATATATTTGAAAAATTAAGGTGGACAAGTACTCACCTTGTGTTATGGGTGGCTCCGACATTAGTTATAGTTAAGTAGTTTGAATGTAAATATATATATATATATAGTTATGTGCACTCAAAATATTTAAAATGCATTTCAACAATTTATTTATTTTTAAGAAAAATGAGTATGCGAAGAGTTTGATCAACAAAGACAAGTGTATTAATCATTAGAAAACAACATCTTTATTTATTTATACAAAATTTCACTATTGTAGACATAATATGATATAGTACACATGCCACAAATTTAATTGTATTTTTATAGTTATGTACAAATAGAGTTAGGTTATAAAGAATAATTCACCCACTTTAACAAAAAGAAGAAATGTCCATTCCGAGGGGTAAATAAATGAATTTATATATATATATATATATATATAATTTTGTAAAAATGATTTGCGTCATCAGCAGATCGCATCCATCAAATTTCATAAAAAAAAATTGAACCTAGAAATAAGTGACATGATCACAAAAAATTATCAGCGGCCGAAAATACACACATATATCAATTTCTTAATACACACACTTTTTGGTTAAATTATTTTACGAAAATTGGTGGATGTGATCTACTCACTATATAGATCAATACTAAAAAATTCTTAAAAAAATTCATCTGTTTACTCATCTACATGAGAAGCTTTTCTTTTTGTTAAAATTGGAGAATCCCTCTTTATAACCTAACCTATCCATATAGAAATAATTTTTGTTATGAACGAAAAAGACTATAAATTGCTCACAAAATAATCGTCTTGCAATTAAAATAAAATAGTAAAAAAAGAATCACGTACTATGTCATTAATCAAAAAAAGGAAAAATTCAATTTTGCGAGAAGTAATTTCAGAACCATAATCATGAGGGCCGCCTAGACTTCCACCTTTTCTCTAGCATAAACAAGAGTTTGTGCTAAAATAACTACTATCTGTGTATATTTATTTGTACTAATCTTAATTTCTCCCACCTTGCGTGCCGTTAACGACTACAAACGTAGGCTAAATATACCAATAGCCATCACAGCCGCCTCTCTATTTCCACACCTTTTTATAACCCGGGAAAACCTTAATATTCTACTTCTCCACCATCTCATATATTTCTCTCTCTCTCTCTCTCTCTCTCTCATGGATAACTTCCCCACAGTTTTTCAATTTTCATCTTCAACATCATCCGCCCCTCCTCATTTACCGATGGCAAATTCAAGTGCTAATTTTAGTGAATTTCATCAAGGTAGCAAGCCGAATGGGTTCTTGGGATTGATGGCAAATATGGGAGTTTACAACAACAATAATAATACTAGTTCAAACAACGTTTATGATCACTGTGTTTCATCATTCTCGCACGGAGGCAAAAGCTTTGCTGGTAGTGAAAGTGATAGTATTATTCACGAGGAGGTAGTGAAATCGGGTAGGATTAATAAAAAGGGACTTGATCAAGTAAAGAAGAATAAGAGGGCAAGATATGCTTTTCAAACAAGGAGTCAAGTTGATATTCTTGATGATGGTTATAGATGGAGGAAA
Source organism: Lonicera japonica (assembly GCA_021464415.1). Taxonomy (NCBI): domain Eukaryota; kingdom Viridiplantae; phylum Streptophyta; class Magnoliopsida; order Dipsacales; family Caprifoliaceae; genus Lonicera; species Lonicera japonica. The sequence goes on along the minus strand of CM038468.1, from coordinate 63,412,497 downwards.
TATGGTCAAAAGGCCGTCAAGAACAACAAATTTCCGAGGTATGTACGTGTTGATTTTTAGATAATCCATTTCAGATATATCATCATATCGATCCCGTGTATCATTAATTTTTAAATATTCTTAATTCGTACATTAATTCAGCTTTGCACATATATGATCCCGTGTAGAAATTAAGGGACTAAAGTTTGTTCAGCCAGCTGCATCTAATAAAATTTTGTGTTAGAGGCTTAAACAATAAGAGATTTATCTAGAGCCATAAGCATGCAAACAAAACAAAGAATGAATTAATTTAGTGAACAATAAAAAAGTCAAGAAGAATAGGAAACCTTTAAATATAATTAGGCTGGGTTTGATAAATTGGCTAATTACATACACAAAAAAGAAAAGAAAAAAGAATTAAGCACTCCTTTCATTCAAGTTTTCTAAATGTGAGAGAATTCTGAAATGTCATAATTCACATGTAGAACCTCATAATTCAGGAGCTTAAGTGACAAGATGCTAAAGCTCAAATTTTATATTTGAAATTATCGATTTCAGGAATGCCCAATGACTCGAGCAATTAAAACGAGCACTTGCTTAATTGAAATTGTTTTATGAAAGAAATGTCTTCTGTGGTAAACAAAAAATCAATTAATAATTAAGATGCATGGGATGTGATTTGTGGATTTCATGGAAAATATTAATTAGGCAAAAATCAAGTAGTACTTACTATACTATATATGCTAATTAATTCCATGAAATGTTAATAAGCTGTGCAATTATACCATGAAAGACTGAAAACATAAATTTTGAGCAGCATATTAATCTATGAAATAAAAAGTACAATCAAACACGCCCTTAATATCAAATCCAGAAAGTAACCAGTTAATTATATTAATTTATCTCGTACATAACAATTTTTCATATGTTAAATCATCAGTCGTAGCATGCAGTACGGTTATTTGTTCCAAGGAATATAGCAAACGGATTACCAATATATGCAAACGCATAGAAACATCAAGAGACTAATTTGTACAAAATTAATAAGGTAGGTTTGGGGAAATAATAGATGAAGAATTTATGTTGCATATATAGTTGTGGATGCTCTTATAAGTGTGAGAATCGATCTAAGAAATTAAGGGGCCGGTGGGAAGAAATTAATGAAGCGAATTAATTATTATATATAAATCCCTTGCTTCATTTTTCTTACTACAGCTTAAATTAGAGTTAACTTGGTTAAAAAAGAAAATTAGAGTTAGTTTAATTGGTCAAGGAATATATGGACTTAATTAGCCAAATATTATATATATATATATATATAAATGCATATGATAGAATAAGTAGAATATATGTTCTTCAATTCTATGCTTCCTTCTTCCTTACCTACCCAAACACACATATATTTCTCCGCTATATATACCGACTCTAATCTTTCCACAACTAAATAGTCACTAGAAAATAGGTTAAATAAAATGGGTTATGCATCCATAAACTTCATCGATCAAATACATGCACCATAGTGATCAAACAAGAAAAGAAAAGAGAAAAAAAGAAACGTGTACGTACACCAACAAAAGAATGTAATATATATATATATATATATATGGTGGAGTAAATATGATGATAAATCTATATGACGAAGATTTTGTCAATAAAGTTGTGTTCTCCATTCACACGTGTGTCCTTTTCTAGAACAAATTAAACGTGGCACATGACATGCATGTCAATATATGGCAGCATCAATCCACTTTGTAGCACTTAAAGAATTTCAAAAAAAGCATTACTAGCCAAAGAGATTTAAAAATACATTAATTAGAAAGTCGATCGTCATAATAGTTAGAATAATATACAACAAATTAATTAAGATCGAGAATTACACAGTAAAATTTCTAAATTGAAACTGTAATCTAATAAATTTATTTTTCTTTTTATTAAATGTGCGCAGAAGCTATTATCGATGCACATATCAAGGCTGTAACGTTAATAAACAAGTTCAACGGCTATCCAAAGACGAAGGAGTTGTCGTGACAACTTATGAAGGAATGCATTCACATCCAATTGAGAAGTCTACAGATAACTTTGAGCACATCTTAACTCAGATGCAGATTTACACTTCCATCTAGATCCTCAAATATTCCTATATATATATATATATAGAGAGAGAGAGAGAGAGATAGGTTTGAATTAAATCTTCTGTAAAAAAATATATGTATCTTAATTTGAAATAGCTAGCCTAGAAATAAATTGTACCCTTAACAATGGCTGCAGAACTAACACTTTTTTAAAATTTTATTTGTTATTTTATGTATGAGCTAACTGCATGTGTGCTGAAACAGGCCATTTTAATTATGCATATAATCTGCAAGCAGTGGTGGAGCCAGGATTTCGACCAAGTGAGGGGTGAAATTCAAAACACGCTAAATCATATTTAAAGTCTTAAAATTTTAAGGCAAACATAATAGCATTAATAATAATAGTTCATACAATTGAAATAGCAAATGCGAAAAATTACAATATCATTCTACAGTTTTTCATATTTTAGAAGTATTGCAACATTTCTTCTTTGTCAATATTATTGAAAACTTCTTGTTCAATGTATGTCACCAAACAATCACCAAAATAAAATAAATTATTAAATAACTCTCTTCCTATAGACAATTAATCAATAACAGAATTAAGATTATGTAATTAATCACTAAAAAACTAATATTAAACAATTAGGGGTTTAGACCTAAATCACAAAATATTATGAAACTAGAATTAATATTCAACAATTAGGGGCTAAACACCTAAATCAACTAATATTATCAAACTAATCAATACTAGAATTAAAATTATGTAATTAATCAACAATAGAGTTAATATTCAACAATTAGTAGTTTAGACAATTAGACCTAAATCACAAAATTATGCAACTAAATAATAGACCTAAATCAAAAAATCAACAATAGACCTAAATAATAAAGCAATACAACAAATATTATGCAACTAACCAACAATTAATTTAATCCTTAATTTTGAAAAGTAAATCTAGAAATCTTACCTTGTAAAGGAGCTTGTGGTGGAGAATGGGAGAGTAAAGAGCAGCATGTTGTACCTACACATTAGCCGCCAGCACAGTGGTCGCTGCCTCATTGCTATCGTGGACTGTGGAGGAGTGATGGTGGGCTAACGAGGGTGTGGAGTAATGGAGGAGCGGGAGAACATATCGGAGAAATAAAAGAGAGAGACGAGATAGAACCCGAGAGTTGCAAGAGTTGAGAAATAAAGTGAGGCGGGATTTAATTGAATTTTTTTTTACACTTAGGTACCCTTAAGTATATATTTTTGCATAAAAGTCCTTATATTTTATTTTTAAAAAGACTCCATATATAGTAAAAAAAAAATCGAAACCAAGTGGGGGCGCTCTCCCCCGCTTGCCCAATATAATGCAAATATATATAATAGTATTAATAATATTATGCAATTAATCAAGAATCGCAACAATATTAAAAAGTAGATATAAGAAAATATTTACCTAGGTAGTGTTGGAAAAATATGTAAAATACTATTTTTTTAGAGCCATTCTGAGAGTAATTTTCAATGGGACCTCACATTTAGTTGTGAAATATTATTATAGATTCGTCTTTTCCAAGAAGAATTACGATGGGACTCATCTCTAATATCTCACAGAAGAAGAATCCGTTAGAATAATGGATCAAGTACATGGTGGAGACTGCAGACCCCACATGAGCGGTCATACGCTGGCTCGAAAAATCCCTTACGAGCTCCGCTAGTGTCTGCAAGTATGATACTATACGTACCATATTCAACTTGTTTACTTTGCAATATAACTATTCTTTTTATTAACAAAATGCAAACAATAAAAAAAACTACCAAGTGAATGACTTATATTCAGGTGTTTAATTCGATTAAAAGGAATAGATCAAGGTTTAAATTAGGTACTTCAATCATGCATAGTATTTTTATTGTTCTTTGAGAGATATATTTAGGATGGTACTATTTTCAAATCAATTATAACTATTACTAAAATAATGTACAACTTTAAAAGTATATAATATAACTTCTCAAAATAGTATTATGTTATAGCAAAGAGATAATTTTTTTTGATAATAGAGACGGCCTATATTAACCAGTGATATACTAATGATATTTATCAAGCTTTAACAAATTTTAGGTATACAAAGCACTTTTCATGATATTCCTCATCACAAAAAAAAATTCCTACATTGGGAGAATGGGAAGTCTGGAGAAAAAAAATAACAAATTCACATTATGGAAATATCAATTGCGCCACATGGTAAGCGTATTTTGTAAAGAAATGACCGGAGCAAGTGGGTTAATTTAGTGTTAATGATAAAAGCTCTGATCGGATTTGGATCCGAGTTCAAATCTCACCCGGAGCAAAAAGGATTTCTTGGTTATTATATAGTAAAGGTCTTAACTTAGACCTTCTGGAAAAAAATATATATACTTTTTTTAAATAAGAATAGAGTTATTTACAAAAATCACCCTTAAAGTTTACCTCTTGTCTCACTTTGGTCCATGAAGTTTAAAAATGCATAAGTTCATACATGACGTTTCACTCACATCTCACTTTCCCCCATTTTTGGACGGACCATTTAAAAAGCTAAAGGAATTAGTCATGTGTAAAACACATGAGCGGTAAAAGAGGAAAAACATCGTTATAACTTTATCTTATTTCATTTCTTCTTCTTCTTCTTTCGTAATTTTTTCCTCTTTCATTAACATTATTCTGTACACACACATATATATATATATAACACATTAAGAAAATGAACTATATCCCAAATCTAAATAAAAATCTAAATTTAAACATAAAATCAAAATCGAATTTGGTCAAATTCAAACATATTCGTTGGTTTAATGATTCGTGGGTTTAATGTCCCTTTGAACAAATGAATGAGTTTAGTGCCCCTTTTGAGGAGAAGGATAAGGAAGTTACTGCTGCCTTCATGATGGTTAGTATTGGCTGGAAAGTGGAGAAAAAACTAGCGATAATTAACGTATACACCGAAAATTAACAAAACATAAACAGAATGAAAACCAAGTCTTGTGTTTCAATCAATCTCCTTAAAACAATTACGCCGCCTCCCGCGGTGCTTTAAGACTTGCAATGGCATTTGTCTACCAAGATGAAACGGTGTAAAGAGTGTCTACCATTGCAATTCGGCGTCACTCACTGAACGAACATATTTGTGTTTGAATTTTATCACCAAACTAATTGTAGAGAGAAAACAAATAACTCGTGAAATTTGCGTGGTGTGTAAACGTGTGGAATGAGAGTTCCAAGGCGCCCAATATATACTCAAAGAATGAACATGGGAATTAATCTCTATTAATTAAAACGTTTTATAAATTTAATGGGATTTAATGCAAACGGTTTTAGTCTCAATTAATAGAAAAATGTTTAAAAATTAATAGCATTTTAAACCAACGGTTTTTATTATTAAATGGCTCATTATTCATCAGTTATAAACCTTTTTGAATTCAAAAAGTTTGTATGGAAATGAAAAAGAAAAATAAGCTCGTGTGCAAAACATGACCCCGCGCGGCTGGCCATTTTCAGAGTGACATTCATGTTCGCTGGTGCAGGCGCACACAAGTCAAGCCTGTGTCAAGCCAAATTCGGTCCGTGATTTGCACCCCCTGCGCCTACGTGCACGAGAGAGAGCTTTGTTTTTCTTATAAGTTTATGAGCTAGTGAAAGATGTTGACTTAGAAGGTCTTAATCTTATTTTGATAATAACAATAAATCAATCATGTGTAATTTAACATGTGTGTTGAAGGAATTATAGCCACATTTCAATGATCATCATACGTGGACCAAAACTGATTAATCCAAATCGAAATCATTCCTCTATAAGTATTCAAATCACATTGGCTTGCCTCACTCAACATCTTTGATCAAGTAGCATTGATATGCAATTCATGAAGCACAAAGATCAAATGATTATATGAAAAGCTTCAAGGCAATTGTTTTAAGTGAAGATCAAATTGAAGAAACAAATCAAAGTATTCGAAGACTCGTTAATTCGACAATTGAGTGAGTGCTTAGGATTTATGTAAAGTTTTTTTATTGATCATTTTAATAACTCAATCATGTTCATGCACCATTGTTAAATTGATTGAAAACAAGTTTAAATTGAATTGCATTGCATTTGAAAACATCATTCTACAAAATTTGACTTTTAAATAAATTCATATTAATTTCAAACGATCATATTTTGAGTTTTTCCGAAAATAAGTGTCTTAGGAACATATTTTTAAGGTCCCAAAAATATTAGAATTGATTTTGGAGGTAAATTACAAAAGTCCAAAAATTGAGATTTTGACTTGATTGACATAGATCATCAGTCGACTGATGGGCTTTGCTCAGTCGACTTAAGGCCATCAGTCGACTAATGAGCTTTGCTCAGTCGACTGATGCATCAGAATATAGCTGTTGAATTTTTGATTTTTTTATCATTTTTTGTACCAAACTTATACTAAACTTCTCAAACGGCTATATCATTTTTGGGACTATATATTGGACATCTAAGACACATTTTGATAAGCTTGAACATATATATAAACTCATTTTTCATCTATTTATCATGCTCAAGTATTCAAGCCTTTGTTTTAATCAATCGTTCTTCATTGAGCTATAAATATTGATCAAACTTGATAACTCTAGTGCGAGCTTTATTTGTAATCTTCAAATACACTTGAGAGTTATTGTATTTTAGTGTTCATCGCCAAATCAATTGTATTCAACAATTTGTGATAGGTCAATCTCATAGTTTAGCAAAAAATATTTTTCTTGTGGTGAGAAGAATCACACTTGAGTTGAGTGTGGTGAGAAAAACAACATTTGTAAAATGTAGTGAGACAATTACACATGTAGTAGTTTGATTTTCACTAGGAAGAAAATCAGTTTTTGGTGAAACTTCTCAATGGCACTATCCGGGTGCGGACGCATGATCTAATCAACCGAATTGCGTAAACAAAACAACTTGGCCTTATTCGCTTTATTCATTTTATCTCATAGCTCTTTATTTATTTTTTTGTTATTTTTTCTTGTGATTGGGATTACTTGTTTGTTTGGCTTGATTCTTAATATAGACATTAAATCTTTTTAAAATAATTTTTAAAATCAAATTAAGTTTTTAAAACACTATTTACCCCCTCTAGGGTATTTTTCGACCTACAAAAGGTGATAATTTATAAATTCATATCTTTTCTCACAAAATTTCAATGTGGGACTAACACTTTCTATTCCATTTTTTCATCTCAAGTAACTCACTTTGAATGACACTTTCTCATTCACCCCATATCCGTTTTGAGCAAACAAATATACGATATCGATGTACTCACAAAGGAGAATATGAATTTATAATCCCCTTTCACAACTAAGTGTGAAATTCCCATTTAAAATTACCCTCAAAACGGCTCAAAAATAATTATTTTTTCAACAATTCCCTACATGAATGAAAATTGGCGATCAAAGACACAGCATACAAGGTGATAAAGTTCGGCGGTTGAAACTTTCATAGGATAGGTAGGTTTTTCCCCCTGAACCTTCTCTTGTGAATATATGTTTACTTTATTAGCTAAACAGTAGACACGATATCCTTGAACTGTTCTGCAATTTGTATAAACGATGACATATCTCACACAAGAGTCTTCCTAACACATTTTATTTCTCATTATTACGTTCGTTATGGCCATGAACATACGCCTAGTTCTGCAAGAGTTAAATAAGAATTGTGCTAGAAATAATTCTCTTGGAAGCAGCCCTTCTTCCCTCTTACATATGTGATTTCTTAATTAAGAGTAACTCGCATTACCCCGTTCGATTTCATCGACACATAAGAATCATTAAAAGCTTAGCTTATCATTTTTTTTACGAGTATCACTATTTTCATCATAGGAATGGACATGGGAAAGATTCACACAGTGATCCAACGTAGCCTTTTCAATTTAGTTGTTCCTTTTGAACCTAGATCTTGGGATCTCCAGTCACGTAGGTTGGGTATCCATTGTATCGACTTATTTATTCATAAACTTTAGTCTCATCCCCCCCAATGACTTATCAACTAACTCTCTATTCAATCCTTTAGTTAAGAGATCCGCAATATTATCTTTTGACTTTACAAAGTCAAGTAAAATAACTCCAGTTGAGAGTAGTTGTCTAATGGTATTATGTCTTCGACGAATATGTCTAGACTTTTCATTATATATATTACTTTGTGCTCTATTAATGAATGATTGACTATCAAAGTGTATGCAAATTTGAGGCACCGGTCTTGACTATCTTGAAATATCCTCTAAAACGTGGCATAACATTCAACCTCTTCCCTACATTTGTCTAATGCAATAAAATTAGATTTCATAGTGGATCTAGCAATCACAGTTTGTTTAGAGGGATTTTCAAAAAACCACTCCACCCCCTAGTATAAACACATACCCGCTAGTAGATTTGGAGTCCTTATCATTAGATACCCGCTCCAGCCTTTAACATAAATATTAGTTATAAATAAAATGGTGCCACATGTTCGCGATAAGGGATAAAACCTTATGAGAATGCAAGTGCTCGAATAATGCTTCTTTAACTTGGCTCAATATTATGAATTTGAAGGATAGTTTCCAAAACTTTATTAAGTACAAAGTTGGAATTGGGGGGGGGGGGGGGCGCTAATTATGTGTTGTATGATAACTAGCATCCTAATGGACCTATGGTTAGTAATTTTGGACCCAAAATTGTGTATAAATGTGCTAGTACCAAGTAGGTTAAGTTGAATGAATACCTTTACGGATATGCAAATTATGCAGGCTGGGCTACGTGCTATAGAGATTTAGAGTAACGATGCAGTGGAATGGATTCTTACTGCCAATAGGCAGTATAACAGTGCTTCTGCCAATGAAGCCATTAAAAAGCATAATTAGAAAGTGTATTAGTATAGATTGTGTGGTTTAGAGGCCATGTTCCCAAGATGGCATTCATAGTGTGGTTGGTTTATAGGGAATGCATGTTTACCATGAAAACATTGAAGCAAAGGAATGTATTTAGGATGAGGAGTGATTACTATGTGCTGATGCTAATGAGGATATAAATCATTTATTTTTCAATTGTCTTTACTTTTAAACTATCTGGAAAGAGGTTACGAGAAAGAATGGTTACTTTTACTTGGGTGGAATAAGTAGGGGAAATTTTGCAATAAGTTAAAAGGGGATAATTTTAAAGCTAGAATCAGGAAACTAACATTTGCTATAGTTGTGTATCATGTTGTGAAGCTAAATGGTGATAGAAAGTAAAGAGGAATTATGATAATTGAGAGATTTATAAATTTTATAACATTAATGATGCTATTGTGTTAGTCTAGGAATCGATCTTCTATATGATTTTTTAATTGGTATAGATGTATATTGTGTTCAATGCTCGGTATGTATTAATGAATTTGAATACATATAATATATTTTTTAAAGGTGCGACGGAGCTGTAGATGTGTGGGTTAAGGACGTCATTCGAGTTTATTGTTTGAAGGTTTTAGATCAGTTGCTAAATGGATAAACTCTGTATTGTCCAATTTTTTGGGCCTTAAAGGGTGTGAGCTCCTATCCTTGGTGGCTTCTCTTTGTTGGTTCATTTGGTTGGAAATAAATAGGTTACTCCTTAGTTGTTTAAAGAGCTTTTAAGCTTATATCCGAATATGCAGGGTGTGAGATTTCTTCTCTTCCTATGTAGTTTTTTAATCATAAAGCAGTGTAGACTCCTCTATTTGCCGAATAGTTTAAAAATTAATTGTGAAGAGGTAGTTGAAGGTTCATCAGCGACTCTTGTTTGTGTTATTATGGATAAGATGGGTTGGGTGCTAGAGTGCTTTGGAGCTCTATTTTAATTGACTCTACTACTTAAGCTGAAGTGTTTGCTATAAGGGAAGCTTGTATTTTATGTGTTAAAGTTGGTATCTCTTTGGTTTTGGTTGAAAGTCATAAGTCATCGGTCATTGACTGGTGATTGTCCCCTTTGTCCTCCCCCCATGGAATTGCATATTGATTATTCAAGATATTTGATCTTTTGCTTTGCAACTCAATATTTCTTTCTCCCATGTTAGGAAGGATACAAATAGAGTGGCGAATTGAAATGCGCGGTCTGTTTTTCAGCATGGCTCTTTGTTCTTATTCCTGACTATTTTGCCTAAGGAGTTGATTATAACAAATGATAGTTGTGTTTTGGTGCTCGCTTTGCAGGCTTTGCTTTATCAAAAGAAAAAGAATAAGGTATATTGTTGTTTGTGTTAAAAGTAGGGGTGGCATTTTGTACCAAAATTACCGTACCAAATTGTACCATACCGTACCATTACCAAAATGTATCAAAGTTTGGTAATGGTATAATATTGATCGGTATTGTACTGTATCGAAATATTACGGTACGATACTAGAACTAAAAATAAATACCGATGGTATATCATGCCGCATCGAAATATTGGTATTACTATGGTATACCGTATTGTATCATACCAAATTGTATCAACATTACCAAAATGGCAAATATGAAATATCCCACAATTAACTTCATACACAAGATACAATTGACGCTCAAGATTACATAATTTAATTGATTTTTAGTCTTTAGTAACTTTAAGATATGTTTGACGCACTAGATTAGAAAGTCAGATATGATTATTTAATCACATCCACACAAGGTAAAACAGTCCCACCTCTTAGATGAGATAAGAAGCTTTAATGAGATAAATAATTGCCTGAATATCCAATCATAATGAATATTGAACATGGGATATGATAAAATTATCATATCACACCCTCTTATCCTATACGTCAACGCAACCTTAGGATTTATTAATGTACTTAATACTATCTATAGAGCCATTCTCACTTTCTCTTCTCCGTTTTCTATGCTCACTACTATAATTTTCACTTTCTCTCATCTATTTTAACTTTTCACAGCTCTCTTTATTCATTCTTCTTCAAGAATATGTTATTTGTTTGAATATAAAAATAGCTAAATGATTTGAATTAATTACTTGATTTGATTTCCAAAATGACACTCAAGATCCAAATTAAGCTATGTTAGTGAGTTTAAAAGGAAAACAACTGTATTGTTGTAATGCTATCCTCTTACTTGTCCTTTTTCCCCTTTTAAAGTGTTAAAAGAAAAATAATGCTTATATAATTTAAATCATAATTTGAATAGTGAACTCATATTTTATTAAAATGGAGTTATTGTATTATAATCAAAAGCAAAATGATGTAATTTATATTTTATTAAAGTAGCAATTTTTGGAATGATGTTATGTTGATTTTTTTTATTTTTTTTAAAGCTTGATTATTTGGTAATATACCATACCATACCAAAATTTTTGATATACCAAATTCGGTATACCAAAAATTTAGTATGAAAGTGGTAATAGATTTTGGCATATTAAATTTTTGATACGATACACAATATATACAGTATGATACAATATTATATCAAATCCACTCCTAATTAAAAGTCTGGTTGTACTGCAATTCATTCCTTGACTGATTAATAAATTTTAATTTTTTTCCAAAAAAAAGTGTTTCTTTTGGACTCGCTGTTTCCTTTGGGTTCGTCTTGTTTTAGAGTTATGGGTTAATTATAAGTGATTATATTAGGGCCTGTCTTGGCCCACCAGAAATGTCTATTTACTTCGTTCATTTTTTAAAACCAAATTAATGTGTACATTTATCTATAAATCCATCAATTAACAAGTTTATAAATAAAGTGTAAAATGAGAGCATATTACTCTAACCTTGAGATTTTCACTTTTATTTTATGTATCTCAAAAAAAGAAGTCTTTTATTTCTACAGAAAAGGGTATTTTGCGTAAAAACAATTAGACTAAATTGACTGACAATTACATTTATCTTAAGAGCTAAATTCAAGATTAAAATAAGAAACAAACTCTATTATACATAGTATATGGTCAAATGAGAGCCAAAACTCATAATAGGACAAATGAGGATTAAAAAAATGTGCCAAAGTCTATAGTATTCATTTGTTGAATATTGGTGAACCACGTATTATTTTTTAAATTCTCAAACGTGCTCCATTTGCTCCCACAAGATGACATAAAGTAGGAAATGTTAATTTGAACAAATTGGTTAAATTTTGTATTTCTTGCGATTTTTATTTTGTCAATTTTCTTTTGACCTCTTCATTCGAGAGTTTTTTTTTTTTCCTAATATTGGTTGTGAGAAAGGTATTACACTCTTTTTAATTTTTTTTTTCAAAATTTGTAATTTAATATTAAAATAATTTTACAAAATAATTTTTTTTTTTGAAGGGCAGATTCGGAAGTGAACGAGGAAAAGCATATTCGTTCGCTCATGTCTTTAGTTGGGACGAACTCTAGGGTTGTTTTTCTTGAATGACAAATTTTCTATTCAACACCCGGCAAAATCGAAGTCGAAATCGAAATCGCAGTCTAGGTTTTACTTCCTTCTATCTTTGATCGTCAATATTTTCACTGGGTATTAGGAGGAGATCAACGTTTGAGAAGACGATAGAGTGAAGGCTTTTTTAGCTCACCGATTTTTTGGTTAAAAGAAATTCGAACGGAGAGATCTAATGAATCTTTAATTTGCTCCAAGGGCTCCTTATAATAATAATAATAATCAATTTCGTTAAGCTAAGCTAAGCTAAGATGGCGATGGCTCTTCCTCTGGGGAAGCTCACTATCCTTGTTGGTGCAGGTTTTTAAATCTCGGCCTCCCCCTTTTTTAACTTTCTGTTTCTCTTTCTGTACTCAGATAAGTAAATATCATAGCTGATATACTACGCGCCTACTTAGCTTTAGTTTCATATACGTGGTAATAGCTATTGGTTGCTCCTCTAAATTAACCAGCATATAATGCATAACTAAATTAGCTCGTGATTTTGTCCCCCCGTTGAATATCTGAGGAGGAAACGCAATGTTTTTTGAGTTGAGATGAGATAATCTCGTGTTTCTATGATTAGGGCTTATTCCTAGCTAGTTTTGATAGATAATTTTCGTTGAAATCAGATATCGTCATCACAACAAAGAAAATAATGACGGCTAAAAGTATAATTTAAGTGGTGGATTACTTAACTGAAAGTGGGGTAGGGTTTTAGTGAATTCATCTTAAGTTGAAAATACTTGCTACATATTCATTGACTAGCTTTTTATTTGCTTTGGCCTTTTGCTGTTTATTACAATTGCGTTATGTTTGAGCATCTGTAATTGCCGCTGCTAGTGATCCACTCCTGTATGTATTCGAGACAATTGATGAGCAGTTAATTATGGTCTTTTATGAGATTATATCATATTGAGTGTCATGGTTTTCCTCCCGTTTTGCCCCCATCCTTTTCCTCACTGCATACGATCCATGATACACAATGAGATGATAAACAAATTTTGCATACTTTTCTTGTGCAGGCATAGTTGGGTCTGTTTTAGCAAAAGAAGGACACATCCCCAGTGTCTCTGATTTTTTCTCAGGCGCTTTCAAGGTATGCTTCGGTATTTGCTGGTTCAGTGCCATAATTTATTTTTTTCCAGTCTACTGTTTAGAGTATTCGTTCTTTACAACTCTTACTCATTGTCTTTAAGTTGGCGTTCGTAATTTTAGTTTTAACTGTTCGCAGATAGCTTTCAAGCAACTTAAAAAAGAAGATACTACCCCATCAAGTGCTAAACCACGAAATGACTCTTTGTTGGCACAGGTTTGTACATTGCACTTATCTTTTAATTTAGACCCCTTTTCAATTTACTCAACTATCTTGTTGTTTTAAGATGGCTACTATGAAGCATGGATACTTCTCAGAGGGCCACAAATCCATATCCAATACGGATGGGATACGCATTTTAGAGCATCCTATTTTTCTTTAACCTTTTGAAATTCCGATATGCGGGGATATGTTTGGGATACATTAGGGGTTAATTTCTAATTTTAAACTTGAAATTAAATAGGGGAGGCCAACATAAGACATTATAGAACGTGTATGACAAGGCATTATAAAAGTTTTATACTTTACGAGAAGGAAATAATATTGTGGGATAATTAAAAAAAAATTGTCCCAAATATCAAGTTAGTTCTCACATTTTTTTTTGTGAAACAGATAAGAGGCTTGCATAATGCATACATATATCATATAAATATAATGAGTATTCAATGAATCCCCAAATGTATCCCTGTCCTACATTTTCCGAAAAAATCTTTACAGGCGTATCCGTGTCATGTATCTATATCCGTGCTTCTTAGGATGTCTATTTGAACTTGAAAGCGACTAATTTTCCTGTTCTCTAACTCTCCGCAATGCTTGTTGTGGGGGTACCTTGTGAATTCTTATTTATGGAATTCATGGAATCCATGTCATTGAATTTGGGGAGTTGATGGTTTCAGTTTAGTTGTGATTCACTGCAGTTATAAACAGTTTCCTTGTGAAAGCTTTTATTTGATGTAATACTTTGTTATGTTACATCCTGCCAAGGCTATTTATTTCTCCACAAATATATTGATCACTTCAGCAAATTACTCTCTCTTACTAACCATAGTGGAAATAAGGAAATTTATCATACATAGTTTTACTTTTGGATGATCATATAATCATTTACTTTTACAGGTTAACAGCCTACGGCAGGAGCTGCAGCTCCTGGCTTCAAGTAGACCTGTGACAATCGTAACATCTAGTGATTCAGGTCGCTGTCATCACACCTTTCTCATATACATATATGTGCAGTCAGACTTTTTTTTTTGCCAGGCATAAAATACACATGCCATCTTGAACAAGAATTACAAATAATATATGCTGTATTTGGATACTTTTCTCTTTTATACGTTTTGACTTAAGGTTTCTTTCTGTTAGTAACCATCTCTCCCTCAAAGGCCGTATCCTGCCCGAACGTGTCGGACACGCTTAAGTGTCTGTTAGGAGGGGAAGAAACGTTGGGGACACGTAATAAATATCATGCTTAACAAACCAAATATCATTCTCACGTTTCCCAGACACCATCGACCCCCCATACTGCTCAGCCCCAACCCGCACGTGGAGGGATATTGCAACGTGTATATATATAATGTTTATTGAGAACAATATATAATTAATTAATTAATTAAGAACGACGTGTCGTACACAAACATAGACAAATTAAGCTGTTAGGAGAAGAAACCGTAATAATTATCATGCTTAACACCCTTCCTCACGTACGACCCCATACTTGCACGTGGAGAGCAAAAGAGAACAAGATTACACAAAATAGACAAATTTCAAATTTTGGATTAACAAATGGAGGATGGAGGTGCCAAGGTTTGAACCTTGGACCTCCCAGAAAACCAAGCTCGGATACCATGTTAGTAACCATTTCTCCCAAAAGCTTAAGCTATTAGGAGATGGAACCGTTATAAATATCATGCTGAACACTTTCTAACCAATAACATTTTCTCGTGGGACCGGTTTTCCGTATTTCATAAAATGCATTATCTCATTTTGTTCCACCAGTTTTTACCCAACATCGATAGTAGTGTGTAGTGCTAAACATTTAGGGAAGATATTTTCATCACGGTACACCTCTATTTGAAATTTCACATGCACAGATTTGTAATGCAAAACCTTATTCTTGTATCCTCCATGTCATAATATGCCCAATCCAAACCAAACACTAAAACTACTGAAAGATACACCGAGTTTTATATTTTCACAAGAATAATTCCCAAAAAATTCTGTATAAGATTATAGGTATTAACAACACTATTATATTTAAAAGTACCTAAGCTGCATTGTAATTATACGATCCATGTTTAATAAGCACATTGGTTTGGTATGCGGGATACTAGTATTTCCTGGACCTGTTCTAGTTTCATGTATTGAAATGACTTGCGTCCAAGGTAAAATTGGAGATCAACTTTTCTCCACAAAACCGCGGATTCTTTTCAAATAATAATTTATTGAATGATACCCAAGCGTTCATGGGTTATGTGGTGATTGATGGTTCATGTTTCTATATCATCTCCTTTTTTGTTGGTTGTAAATCAGATCTTGGCAAAACGTGTACCAGCCAAATATAGAGTGCCTACAACCAATTTTTTGCACTTCAATTGCTTCAACCAAAGTCTTTTGCTCTTGAATTAGTACAGACCTTTTCCACTGATTTGCAAGTTTTCTCTAGCTAATGAATGTTAACATTATCCACGAGTGTGAATGGGAATTTCTATTTATTGTATATCCTGTTGCCATATGATACATTTAGGAAGGTTGGATCATATTTGTTACTGATGATATCAATAGAATGCTTTACTGCGCTCTAATGACTGATACTTATTTGATTCGATAGAATATAATATACTTCATAGTTCATGTCCGATATAGTTTATTATAGCTCCCTGATGTTTAGTCTGAATTATTTGCAGGTGGTAGCAAATATGGTATAATCGTTGTTGTTGTAGTAGTAGGATATGGTTATGTTTGGTGGAAGGTAATAGTTTTGTGTTCTTACAGCTCTTGTGATATTACCAATGAGATTATACAAATATTTTTTCTTTTAAAAGGCAATTCTAGAAGCCATACCTTTTCTATTTAAATAGAGTTTATTTGTCCTGTTTAGTAGATGGCTTTCGTGATTTTTTTTCATGTTAATTATTTGATACAGTTCGCTTTCATGTCAATTCTACAATTAGTTTTGTGTATTTTTTCAGGGTTGGAAACTTCCTGATATGATGTTTGCCTCAAGACGCAGTTTATCTGATGCATGCACTTCGATAGCTAAACAGCTTGAAACTGTTTACTCATCAATTTCGGCAAGTTTTATTTGCACTTCTGAATGTTTTTCTAGGGTTATGCTTTTTTAGACTGCTTTTATTGCTATCTTGTGATGGTGCTGAGATAGTTTCCAGAGTTTGCTACTACTCAATATAATCTCTCTCGATCATGAGACCTGTGTCTTCGTTTTTTTCCAAACTCTGCATCTGTAAAGGGGTTGTTTAAGCTTTTTCTCTATTGTTATGTGCCCATACAAATGACATACGGCAAAAGGCTGCAATTCTTGGATTTCACAATGGTTTCATCCGTAGGTTCTCTTTCTAATTTCATTTTTATAGGGATTTGTGTGGTGTTATTGGTTGTGAACTAAGACATGATTAAGAAATATTAGGAGAAAAGTAAGAAAAGAATCAGGGGATTTGATTCTGTGATGGGTAATCTTTAAAAAGATATGGTACAGAGAAAATTTTACTACTACCTGATAGTGTTACCTTCTATCACATTATTTAGGAAACCCTCAAAGATGTAATATATTTGCCGTATATTAAGAAGCTCAATTGATTTCTTTATATGAATGAAATTAACGTGTGATTTCATCTTCTTTCAATGAGATTTTCTGTCGTCTTCAGGTTGCCAAGCGCCATTTATCTTCAAGAATTGACAAGGTGGACCGTAGTTTAGACGAGTGTGCAGAACTTACTTCTTCTACAAGAGAGGAGGTGGGATAAAATTAAAGGTTAGCTTGTTTGATTATCGTTTATTTGTTGAGGATTAATGTTGATTTATAAATATTTATTCATAGGTTTCTGAACTAAAAGGCGAAACGACGTTGATTGGTGTGGATGTTCAATCTGTACATCATGCAGTTCAAACCCTGGTGAGATTTGATCTTCATTACATTTTATAGTTTCTTTCCTGTTTCTTACTCTTGTTTATATAATTATTTTTTGGTATGTTAGGTTTTAAGACTGATTAGTACATTTTTCATGTCCCAGGAGACTAAAATCAATAGGATTCAAGGGAATCAGGTACTATTTCTTTCTTAAAATGTGACTTTTAGGTGAAATTATGATTGCTAATGAATGGTGTGCACAGGCTGTCACAATTGAAGGAGTGAAGAAGTTGGTAGCTCTGACCATGGATAATATTCAGGCATGGGACAAATTTCATCTGTTGGTTTTGTTTTATGCCTTATATAATTGGTTTTTATTTTCCGCAAATCGATAATTACCCTTCCAATATTTTCTAAATCATGATAATTGAATCCTCTAGGTGGTCCCATCAAGTTCATCGAGACCAGCTATTGAATTGCCACCAATGTCACCATCATCAAGGGTAACCTCTTTTTTCATTCAGAGAACAGGGAACAGATGGGATATAATTGAAGTGGGAAATTTTTGGTGTTTTTCTTATTCTTCCATGTTTCTTCCAGGCTGAGTCTTTACCTTCCGTTTCATTACTGGAACTCCCATCTCCATCTGCTTCTAATGGATCTCATAAGGTTTGTGAAAATCTGAACCTTGATCATATGTTTAAAGAAAGCCAAAGGACTGAAATTTTGTAAAACCGGATTTGTCTATTCAGGTTAAGCGACCTCTGCAAAATGCCGTCTCAGATTCCGGGCTGAAGGTTATTTGTAACCCTAGTTTTTCTTTACACCATTTACCCATGCAAGTTATATGAATCTAACCTTGGTGAATTTGGTACAGGAGCTTCATGGGGTTTTAGATGCAGAACCGATGAGCAGTCCTCGGGTATCAAATGAGGTTGATGCAATAGAAGACCAAAACGAAGGGAATTCAAGTTCTGGTCGTTTTGGGAATAGGTTTTCTGGTTTTGGTGCTGCTTTTATTACAAGAACCTGCAGTGTTGCAATGAAGTCATTCAAGTAGACGCGAACAGCCCGTATACTGTGTTCCTTATGTTATAGACATTTTTTTTGGTACTTTGTAGAGGGGAAAAAGGGCTTATTGGGGCTTAGTTTGGCTGATTAAAGTGTGTTTATCGGATTTTGGGAGTGCCCGTCTGCATAAGTTGAAACAGAGACTGGGTACTGAATTTTGTAGGGCTGCTGCTTATAGGATTATATATATACAATTTATGAATAGTTATTGTTAGTTTACAGTAAATGATGGATTGCTGGACTGAAGGGCAAAAGAATAAATAAGATTATTAGAGGATCACCGGCCTAGTACCGGTTATGTGCATTACAAATTGCAATGGAATTAAGTATTTTTCATTTTGCTGTGGCAATGCTCATTTGCCACTGGGTTATCACAATATCCAATATTTTTTCTGCAGCTTAAATGAAAGCGGATTGGTTCTTGGTAAATATATCTTGGAAAGTTGAAAGGCAAGGCTGCAAAGTCTTGTACCAATTCTTAAATACGAGCCCTCAATACTTGCGTATATATGAATATATTATATTATACTTGTGAATCGAACTTCTTAAGAATTTGTAAATTTGAGTGCGTATGCTGGTTAGACATACAACTTGCACTATATATGTGTCGGAAAAAGAAATTTAAAAAGAAAAAATATTTGAATTTTGTAAGAAGTTGAACAATAAGTTTGTTATTTTTTTTATATTTTTTTTCTTTGGTGGTTGAAGAAATTATTTTCTTTCATAAAAAATTATAAAAAATGGAGGATATTTATTTATAAAATAATTGGAGAGCATTTTATTATATGCTTCAACTTATTTTTTAATTTTTTATCAAATCAAGTGACGGAACTTGATTGGTGGTTGAAGAAATTTTTTTTTTCTACATTGTTATTAAATGGAACTTAATAATTATTTTTCGAGTGGGGTCCCAGAACTTGAAAAAAAAATTTCCATAAAACTAAAAAAAATAAAAATTCATTGATATTTTAACTACAGTCAAGAACTAGAGGAAAATATAATTTCTCTCCTATTTTTTTAATTCCTATCAAGAACTAGAGGAAAATTACACTTTTGGTGCTAGTAAAATTGAAAAAAGGGGTGCGCTTTTTCACCTTGTCACGGTCCGATCAAGGAGAATTCCTCTTCTTCCGTAGAGAAATATTAGGTGTATCTATATACTAATTGTATATATGTAATAATAATAGAAGGAGAAGAAATTTTATTAGGATATAATAATAAACTACACAAATAATGGTAACTTCAGAATATATTTTTTAGAAGGTTTTAAAATTATTTGTGACGGAACTTGCTTATGTGCATCTCCAATATAAGTATAAATTGTGAAAAACTAACGTGCCATGTAAGATGTGCATACAATGAGTCCAAAAAATGATTTTCAACGCATTTATAAAGATGTGGAATATAAAACTGACATAGTATAGAGTAGGGAAAATAATGTGAAAGAGTATATGAATATGTAAAGAGTCCTCTAAACAATTTCTTACATACCATGTATGCATTCTTGTTTCTCAAACTTCTATTTCTAACTTAAAAAATATTTTATCTTATAATTTTTTTAATAGAAATTTATACTTTTTAAAAAGTGCTCATTGAGATATTTTTAAACAAGAGCCATTTTAATAAAAAAAAAAATATTCGTATATTCCTATACTAAATGACCCATCACCCCAGCAATTTTATTGAAGATGATTTTTTTTCTTTCTGAATTTGTCTATTAACAATTTTTTGGTGCCACGTAAAAAAATATGGGTATAAACATACGTACATGTTGATAGATTAAAAAGTCTGCAATTCATATTTTATTAGATTGGAGACTTGGAGTCGTTGTTATGAACGTGTTTGTTGTTCTCACGAATACGATATGCAAGTTGGGTTGGGCTGGGCGTTTGAGTTTAGAATCCGTAAACACATGACAAAAGCCCAAAGGAGGAAAACGAGGGAACCCTTTTTTAATTTCCCGCCATTTTGGTCACCTACGATACAAAGGCAAAAGGAGGAAGATGAGCATCATATATATACATATATATATATATATAATATAAGATACTCACAAACTTCTCAGGTCACTTGATTGTCCTTCTGAGAGCGGGTTATTGAGTGAGGGAAATATCAAACATGGAAATAGTAAGATCACAGAGGAAAGCTTCCGCCGCCGCCGCCGCCGCCACCTATGACGTCGTTTCGACCACCCTTCCCCTTCCCCTCTACCGTTCGGCTCCGACCCTTGAAGTCAGACTCGAAGATTTCGAACTTTTCGCCATAGATCGCCTCCGAGGTCTCTTCTCCTTTTCTACTCCTCACTGTATAATCAACTTCACTTCACTTCTAATTCTGATTCTCATTTTCTCTCTTTCCTCTCTACAGTACTTGTTAAACACTTTGGTTATGATAGAAAACTTGTAGACCTTACAGATGCCATTCAATTTCAACCTCCTATATATGATTTCAACTTATATTTGTTTTTCTTTGTTTTCTACATGGCCAAAAGGAGAACCAATATTCTTTTTTTGGGGCCATTTTGAGAATTTCTCAGGCTCTTTTTCAATTTCTATGCGAAGATGAAAAATTATCCTCAATTTACATATCCTTGTATGTTTTAGGGTTTTCCATCATCTGAACTTCTTGCCGCTGTATGCCTTTATCTGGACTCTTCTCATTTGTTTCATTGGGGTTTCTCCTTTTTCTTTATTATTTTTAATTATACATTCCATTTCCTCTATTTTGTTTAACTTATATAGTTTCTATTATTTTTAACAAAATTACTTGTTCAATGCAGTCCTTAAATCTGTATCTGATGGATTATCTCGGGGAAAGAAACCCGATGAAATGGAGGAATTGGTAACTTTTATTTTCATTGTTGCTTGTTTGTTTTTTCCTCCAGTGCTGCTCTTCAATTTACCTGTGGTTTTGAATAGGTATTTGATCTATGGAAGGAGAATATGAGACATCCACTCACATCAGAGGTTGTCAACAAGGATGTAATATCTCATTTTGTTCTGCGTCTTGTTTATTGTCAAACGTAAGCTATTAACCTTTGCACTGTTGACATCTGTGTTTAATTTTTCTTGTTTCTATCCCCAAAAACTTGTTGTAACTGTTAACGTCTATCTTGGCCTTTAAGGGAGGAATTGCGAAAATGGTTTCTATCCATGGAGACCACCCTCTTTCGCTATCGTTTTCGTCTTCAAAATGCGGAAGTACAGGTATGATTTAGCCATGTTTCCACTATAGTCTATTGCAATTATTCATCCACGTCTCCTAGATCAAATCTCTGTCTAATGCTGATTATTGTGTGGCTTGCGCTTTTGGATTTCAGAGAGCATTAATGGCAGAGTTTGATCTGCCTTACAAAGCTGTGAGCAATGCAGAATATGAGGTATTTGCATTCCCAAACTTCATAAACATATACGAATGCCTCAAATATTAGGGAATGTATGTATTTTACTGTATCATACTATTTACCAACGTTACGAAAACCGTGCATACTCTAGCTTCTTACAGGACAAGTTAAAGCAGTTTTTTTCCCCCTTCATTTCTATGCAGGGTCTAAAGGATAAGTTAAGCCAAGTTGCCCGCTCCATGCCGCAATCTTTATCCAGCGGTAATTAAAATTATTTACTGAGTTTATTGACCATCTTTCACCAGTGTCTTGCTGCTATTCCTTTGAAATATTAGTTTCTAACTTTCTTTTTGTCTGTATACTTGTTCTATTTTTCTTTTGCAGCTGATGCAATTTTCTACAAGGTTTGACTCTGCGCCCCCCCCCCCCCCCTTCTTCTTCCCTTTCTCTCCTTATAAGGCACACACTATCAATATATTTTTAACAAAGGGATATGTAGCATATGGTTGACATATGTTTAGCTTATAAATTGCACCTTATCATATGTATCTGAATATCGTCACTGCCAGCCTGCTATAGTGCCACATGAAGTAGTCTGGACCAGTAATTGAAAGGGTTAATGGAGAACGTACTAGACACTTCTCAGATTTTCTCTGACACATACTTTACACATCAGGAACGGTGACTATTTAAAAAATAAAACTTTTAATTCTGGATACGTGGTTGATGCTTATTTGCACCCATTATAGTGTAACCAGCAAAAATGTACGTTCAGTTTTTTTTATCATGTTAAAATATGTATACACGTAATATTGTGACTATATTATTGAGATACATGTAATCCCTCCCCTCCCAAACCAAACCTTGATGCCATCTAGCATTACCACTATGCTACAGGGCTATTGGCGAGATACAAGTAAACATGCGTAACAACATTTATTGAGTCCTTTATATCTTAAACATTGATATTTTTATAGTTATTTCATATAAAAAATACATGTTCTGTATGAGCACCAGGTAATGATTTTATAGACGATATATTTAGAAAGAACCTGATCGGCCCTCTTGTTTTGTTACACATTTACACTTCAAATTGTTCGAACATTATATAGTGCTTGTATGAGCATGTGGCGTGCCTTTGTTCAAGTAGCGGAATCCGTTGAAAGAAATTGAATTGGATCCTGCTCCCCTCAACACATCACACACGCTGCCAATTGGAGAGTGGATGAAAGATAAACGAAACCAGGCGTGCATTTGAGTAGTTTGGATAGTGAAAGTCTGATCAGGTTGACTTCCCATCTGATGGGAATTTAGTAGCTGGAATAGTTCCTGTACCCATTCCACAAACTGAAATGTTAACTATATAGTCGTTTAGCAAAATATCTTTCTTGCCGTGCGTCACTGTCTCCAGGTCTAGTCTTGGATTTTCTGCTGTTGCTTTGAATCCCTTGTGTCCACGCTTCATGTGTGTGGCTTGCATTTGTAGTGATTCCGTGGACATTACGTGAGATCTGGAGGATTTTATAGGCCAAAGTATTCACAAGTAGGTGATTCAATAATCCTTTTTCCTAAGTTGCTTTTGGCATGTGTGAGAAAAAAGTTAAAGAATGCTTATCGCTCATACAATTCAGTGGGTTATCTTCGTAAAATATTTAATAGCTTGTCAAATCCGTTAGATGTGGGAAGTTGGAGTGAAGGGATAAGAAGGAACAACTTATTTTGTAGTCCTCGAATATCAAGTTCCATGTTAACTAGTTTGGTTTGGCTCACCCGCATGTTTTCTTAAACTTTATTTAATGAAGGTGCCATTTGAGGAAGTTCCAGAACTAGTGGCAACTCGCAGAGTATTTATTCAAAAAGGGCATGCATATGTTGCTATGAATCAGGTCAATTTTAATGCTTATTGCTTGATGGATACACTTCAACCATGCAGCACAAGACTTCATTTATCTGATTGATGCTTTATTGTCTTTTTCTGATAGGTGGTTTCCCTTGTCGTCACACAATTTCGTAGCCATCTCTCAAAAGCCCTCGTGCTGACAAACAGGTAAGTTTGCGTTAAAAAATGTATGTGATTTTTAATCATGAAATAAGATCCAATGCAGAGATTATAAGTGCATTTGTTAATTTAGAGCCATGAGTGTAGAAAGTGCTGTTTCCTTTTCTCATTTCTTGCTTAGATGGTCGATAACCTATTTTTTTTCTTACTTTATTATTAGACCACTCAACTTGCTAATTATTTTTCTGCTACGACACACAATGTACCTTTTCCAATCAGCGTGTTGCAAAGTAGTTGTCTGTCCATATTCATTGAGCCAGAACATTGAACCAATTATGTAAACATTATCCATCTTGAACTTCCATGGGAAAATAATTTTATACTTGGACACGATCACAACCACAACCACAATGGTTATACTTCAGAGTTTAGACTACTTATTTACTGTCATGTCCATGGGTACACGGTACAAGTCACCACCACCACTTCCACTTCTACGACCTTGGTGGGTTTGCTGTCACTTTCATGACCGTTGAGTAGTGGTAGCTGTGTTCACCAACTTTCCGCGTGCCTGCTTAAATTCATTCTATATTTCAATTTAGGTGCTTTATATAAAAGCCAAGTCCTAAACTTAAGAGTTTGTTCTTGATATATAGAAGTTACATTTTTCATATTTTTAAGTTCTGTACAACTATAAAATGGTGTTTAAGGGATCACATTTATTAATAGTTAAATATTCTTACATGATTTCAAAATGGTTTCTTTGTTAGTGATTTTTTTTTTCTAGACAAACTTTTTGTAATAAGCAGAAATTATCCATTGAATTATTATTATCCTGGTATTATTTAGACTATTCTCTCAAACTTTATTTAAGGCATGAGTTTGAATCCATTGGATTAAACACATGGGGCCTTTACTTACAGAAAATGGACATCCACCATCAGAGAACAGGAGAAGGACCGGTTAACGCCTGTGAGTTTTGATTGATTTGTGAAAGTTGCACATTCGAAATGTTTTTATGGTTGCCTAATTTTCTATGCTATTGCTTAGATTGTCGAAGCCTTATCAACTAGTTATCTGGGTCCTGACTATTCCCAGGTACTCTGTTACATCTCCTTGTTTCATCTTTTAGTGTTGAGTCATATAAGTTCTAGTTTGTATTGATCGATGTTGAGTCATATAAGTTCTAGTTTGTATTGATCGATGTTGAGTCATATAAGTTCTAGTTTGTATTGATCGATCTGGTACATATCTTTTGCAGTCAAGAGAATGTGCAGAAATATCATTAAAGGACATTGATCAAGTTGCTAAAACCTCATTTCCCCTATGTATGCGTCATCTGTTTGAAAAGGTAAGTAGTGAATTAGGCTTATTAGTGTTTCTCTTGACAGTTAATCTATCTAGTTTCTTTTCTCTGTTACAGGGACTCTTTTCTTGTTGCTGGTCCTTTAATTTCCATTTATGGTCCTTTCCACTTTTGTGCAGCTAAGAGAGGATCATCACTTGAAGCATGGAGGGAGGATGCAACTTGGTTTATTTCTCAAGGTTATATCTTTCAACTAAAATTGGCATGCTTCTTGCCTGTGCATTAATCTATACTAGGTTTCGGTAATTCTCTACGCTAAAAACATGTAATTACATTTTGCATAGTGGTAATTGAATGTATTCTTATGCATTCATTGCACACAAGTAGAGTGTGCCCCAACGTTAGTATTATATGAAGGGGAGAGGTATGATTGTTTTTTCATCTATGGAGCACATATACTTCTAAAAGAACATATCCTCATCGTGCTCGTATTAGAGACCACACTCCAGTAACGCTCATTGATAGACTGATATGTGTTTGAATTTGATACTTGTTAAACATCCATAATTTACTTGGTTTTTTTCCTAGCATGTCGCCGCTACATTAGTCATGTATCCAATACTTTTAGGTACCTCATAAGACACATTCAACACGTCTTGAAAATTAAGATATAACCTTTTCCTCATGACAACAATCGCTCCATGTTATAATATTCATGAAAAAAAATGAAAAAATGAAATTTGTTTAAATACTTATTATTTTAGCATTGAATGCGTTTGTCAGTACTATTCATTTAAAATTCTAATCAAACATAATAATCAATATATTAAAATTATATACTTTGTTGATAGATTCATTATGCCGTAAGCTTATCCTCCTTTTTAGGTTTTATCTTATCTCGGTACCTATATAATTTTCTCACACAGAATTTTTCTTGACATGGAGTTGTTCTATACCATTCATGTTATGTTGGTGGCGTTAATAATTCCAAAGCTTGAAGGTAAGTAAGAAATGTTTTGTGTCTGCAATACGATGCACGTAGGTCAGCTTTGCAACAAAAAGAGCAGTGTGGTGTGGGCATAGATTATGACTATAAGATTGGGAGTACTTTATCCGTTTATGCAGAAAATAAATTTGTTACCCTCCTTTCTGTTTGATATAAATCTAACGAGCTATTTCCCTCAATTTTTAGGGTGTTGGATTGAAGTTGGACGATGCCCTTGCATTTTGGAAAGCCGAGTTCTCCAGAAAGGTTAGCGTGATTTTATGGTGAAAAGCTATGTACAAATTGGCAAATTGCAATATTCTGTAAAACTTATTTTCTACTGCATTGAACCTTTAGATGGATATCCTTGGTAAATTCAACGGTTTGAATTATACATTAATTGTTGAGTGACTGTACTGTGCTCTAATTGAAATATCACTAGCTGCATAAGCTATGCATTTTCTCACACAATGAACTATAGATTAGTGGCTTAATAATTGAATCTAGAAAGAAAAATAATTCAATTATCCCATGTGTGGCAACAATGACTAATATCATAAACTATCATTCGTCCTGCTATGTTGGCAGATGAAAGTAATTTCACATAATCCATACTGTAATAGCTATATATATGTACTACATGGACTTTTATAAAGTGCCTTGATGCATGCAATTGAGTGCGTTTTATTCAAATCTAAGTGGCTTTTCCTTTTACTTAGGTTGGTGCTGAGAGGTTTGACAAGGAATATGCGTATGGTATTCGCCACAATTACGGAAAAGAAGGGAAAAGAACAGTAAGTCATCACCTTAGCTAGTTAGCATGATTCAAAAGAATGTTTATGTCTTGTTTCTTTTATTCTCTTACTTATTCAAATTTTCTGTAATCGGGATTGTGGAGTGGATTGTCACATTATGTTCACAATCAGATAATAAGGTAGGGTTAGAAAGCACACTGGTTCATGTAAATGGTACAAATTCAATCTTCTTACTAGTTAAATTTCCATGAGGTAAATTCTTAAGGTGAATTTAGAAAATTAAAGGGAATGGCATTTGCAATTAAGTGAGATTTTTTTTAATGTAGCTTACTTTTGGAGGATGAGCAGTTCATGGTCATCTGCAGTTAGCCCTGTTTCTCTCTCTATATATATGCATTATGCTCTTAAATCTTGAAGTACCATGAATGTGATTCTGCACTTCAAGATTATACAAAGGTTGTAATTATGTTGCTAATAAATCTATAGTAATAGTTGATGATATTAATAGAATTCTGAGCTTTGGAATTTGGATAGTCAATGGCATTAATTCTTTTGCAATCCAATGAATCATACCACAATTGGGGAAAATGTTAATGTACTTTTTCTGAAATCTGTTGATGGCCTAAAGTTTTGTAATGTTCTCTGTCGGGGCAAGTGCAGGATTATACACCTTATTCTTGTCAGAAAGTAATATCGTCAACTCCAGGTGTTGGAGATCACCATGGTTGCCCTTATCGTCACTTCAGGTCACCTTCTCTCTATTCCTCTCTGTAACTGATGATCTACATATATAGCTTGATTCTAAAAATGTTGCAGGATACATGGATCTGTGTATATCTGAGACCAACTTGAATACTTATTAAATATTTACAGATTGTTGCCCTCCATTGTTTAACTCATCATAGCACGTAATTGTTCTTGACAGTGAAGAGAATTTGAGAGCCGCCCTAGGTAAAATGGGAGTAGGCAGTCGTGCAATGGAGGACGTGATGGATAAAGTGCGGAACCGACATTATCAGGTCATAGAATAGTATTCAGAGCTATTTTTGAAATAGCTTCACATTTTTATATAAATTTTTTTGTTGAAATTCGGGGTGAGATGTTAACACTGACAATGGATGTGCAGTTGGCTTGCACCTTGACATTTGAAGCTATTCATAACACATCTTGCGATGCTGGGATTAATCATCCAAACCAATACTTCAGTGACAGCCAAAAGATCCTGGAATCAAAGGTAAATTCTGCTCTATGAAAAATTGTAATCGATAAAGATGAACTCCAAACATAGCTCATAGTCATTTACTTGCTTAAAACTGGTGTCGGTAGTTTAGCATACGCTTCAATATACATCTTCCATATTTTGCAGAAAAGTATTATATTTCATTTTCAATATGTTTTTTTGCAGAAGAATCCCACTCCATAACGTGTAAAGAGCAGTTTCTAGGCATTTGCTAGAACCGGTAATGTTGTTGTCCAAGCCCGCGTGAGTCTCTTTGTACCCAGTCTTCATGTACAAACAAAAGCAATCTGTCTCCATATCTATATATACTCCACGGTTACACTCTATTCTATATAAACATTTGAAGATATCTATCATCGTGAATAAATGGTAGTCACAATCTCAATTCCTTGTAGCATAGCACAGAAGCAGGTTCAGGATAATTCTAATTATAAAAAATGAATAAGATAGGTTGAGTATCTTTTCTTTAAATTCATTTAACAATCATTCCGATGATGGAACCCGTTTTCTACGGTGATATTGTAATATAAAATCGCAAGTTAATAGATCATTCATGAGATTAACATGAAATAATTTAGTAATCAGTGAAAAAAAAGTTGGAAGAAACTTGAATATTTCATTGATTCTGTGTGTAATATCGTATCCAGGCGAGCATCTTTGGAGCATGTGATCATTGTGTGTACTCGGCTCAGTTAAGTCCTTTGTATTTTTTAATTTTTATTATTAATTTATATATATATATATATATATTTATTTATGCACATATCTAGCTTATGCTGAAATTAAGGGGAAAGAAAAATATTTATTCAGTTGCGTGCGTCGCGCCTTATTTGTGGTTTGTAATGATTGGGAAGGTGCAAGTTGTAGTAGAGGGTTTAAGAGAAAAAAGAAAAAGCTAGCTAACTGACCGGTTGCCCTTTTCAAGCAAAATTAGGGGGACTGAAAAATTATAAATGTAATTGTGGTGGTGGTGTTAATTGATGGGTTGCGTGCACGGACTGAATTCCTTTCTTTTTTATTTGTTTTTCCTTGTGGCTCTCACTCGCGGACACGTACAAACATTACTTACTTTTTAACTCGGGACCGATGAATATTGATCGAATACGCATGTAAAAATTAGAGGTAACATTTTGTTCATTCATTTTATAACTATCAAAGATAATTTTAGCATTTCTTCTTCCCTTGAGAATCCAGTTGGGTCAACGTCACACTTTATATTCTTTCAACTTTTTTCCTTGGTGTGGGGATGCCTACTAATTGCTGAATTTGCTGTTTACACGTGTTACATGAGAAAGAATAAGGGTATCATCTCTCTCTCTCTCTCTCTCTCTCTATATATATATATAAACGTATGCTACTTTTTTGTTTGTCCATCTATGCACCAATTATGCTTGCTAGTGTGAGGTTTATATTTTAAGGCAACTTCTTTTATTCCTTTGTTGGCTCTACGTCCATCTATGTTTATTCATCTTTTTAAAATCAAATATCAAAGTAATTTTCATTTTTAAAGTTTTGTTTAATAATAGTACGAAAAAATAAATTGAGGCATGTGAGCTTATTTTTATGATTCAGTGTTTTTCATTATTTTTTTGTGATTTTTTTTCTTAGTCCTAAAAAAATAAAAAATTACATATGAAAAAAGTCAAAAAATAAGAGCTATTTAACATTTCAATTTATATTTTGATGTTTTATAAAATCAATTATCTTTATTATCATTTTTCATATTGTTATCAAATGAATCTTATAAAATAATTATATCACTATTAACATAAAATACCACAATTTTTTCCTTTTCATTTAGGTTGTCCCAAGGTTAGACTGAGTTTCAAAGTTTCCATTTCAGATTTGATGATTATTTAATAAGTTTTGCTGTAGACTGAATTTTTTTAAAGTCGGTCTCTCTCTCTCTCTATTAAAACACAGAAAACTAAAATATAGACCCTCAGTAGTTTGCAGAGGAGAGTAGCTGGAATGTGGAATGGCAATCTTGAAAAAGTGTGGAATGCCATCTTTTACTACTAAATAATGTTGCTTCTCCTTCTTTGAAAAAAAACAAAACAAAACAAGAAATCTTGAAAAAGTTTGTGCTTGCCCTGATAAGGGGATACCTATGAAACAAGATTTTTCCATTCCGGGGTTATTATAATTTTCTTGGTTAGAATGATGAAACTCAACAATATGCCTTGAGCGTTTTTTCTACAATGATGATGTAAAGTAAAAGATTTTGAGGCTTTTTTTTTTTGTTGTTGTTGTCCCATTATTCTGTTTGCTAATGCATGTTTTTCGGCTTAGTTTGAAAGTGGATGTAATAATTATAAAGTTGAGAGGCGTGGCATGCATAAACATTGGAAAAACACAGGTTTCTTTCGTTAAATTATAAATTAAATTTTGAGCTCAATGCGAAACCATCTCTGTTGTTTCTGTTTTCAAAGCCCGGAAACATGCACAATCAAATTACTTATAACGATGAATATATGTATGCGTGTGTTTCTTTTTTCCAAAAATAGGAGGGTGTGGTCTTTTTCTTTTTTATTTTTTGAAGTAAGTGGTGGGGTCTTTGGTGGGCCCAAAAACTTTATTAAGAACTCTCAAGCCGACGCATCAAAAGTGGGGAATAATTTGCTTTTGCTTGGGGTTTTTGCAAATGTCAAAACCTTTTTGTAGTATTACCTATTTTGGTAGGTTTTGGGCCCCTCCCTCCACACCACGAGCAGACCAACCCTTGAACTTCTTTTAAACAATTTATTAAAAATAATTATTCATTTCATTGTTATTTTATAATTATATTTATTTCTTTCTTCGATGGGAGCTTGAAGTTGGAGCTATAGCGATTGCTTTCTATTACTATTACTATTATTATTATTATTATTATTATAAAGGGCTTTAACCTACCCCTCATTGAATTTACTCACATGTATATGTATATGTATAGGTGTTTTATTTATTCGAATATTGAGATTTTCAAAATACACTTTTTCAAGGATTTATTTCGGAGACCGCCAATAGTGTTGGGTGCTTGCGCAAGTGGGGCAGCGAAGGACTACGGGTTTATGGAATTCCTCAGGCCAAATTACATTGAGTTTTATGTTGGAATGATTTATCCAAGTTTATTATGCGCTTGGGTTTCCATAATCCTTGGACTTTCGTGACTCATTACTTATATTTGATAGGATTATGTTAACGTATATCTTAAAAGTACATGTTAACAATTTATTTATAATAAGAAAAAAAACTTAATTATACATTTAATTAGGGGTGTGCACAATCCAATTTAATCTAATTCGTTTAAACTGACCGATCCGATTCGATCCAATACAATATTAATTGGATTTGGTGAAACTAGTAGATTGGATCTGTTTGCTTTTTCAAAAACTGAACTAACATCGGATTGGTTTGGTTATCCTCTTGGTGCAACCAATGTCAAACCGATCAAATTCAACCTTAATTAAAAATGATACTTGTCCCTATGTAATTGGTTATTTTTATACACTAAGTTATTAATATAGATCGCTTTACACTTTATTATTGTTACATATATAAAAGAACATAATAAATAAATTATAATTTACTTCTCTTTCATTTTACTAATGAATTAGATTTTAATATGAAATAACTTAATAATTTAGATTTTTATCTTAATAATGTAGGGGATTTTTTATTTATATTGTCTTGATCCTTCTAAAATTGATTATATTTGTTTTGGATGTTATTGAAACTTATTTAACTCTTACACAAAAGGCATTGGTTTTGAACCAATCCAATCTAATATCAAATTGGATTGGATTGGTTTGGATTTTGAAATTAAGTCAGATTAAATTGGATTATAAAATATAAAATCACGTTGGATTGGATTGGTTGGTAGATTGTAATAAATATATTGGGTTTGAATCGATACACACCCCTACATTTAATAGGGTATAGATTTTCACATATGAAATTATTCTTTTGAATCATAGTATGCTTAACTTGTCTCCTTAAGACACAAGTTATCATTTTTTTATTTGATATGCCACCTAAAAATATAAAAGAAAAGTAATTTATTTTATTTATTAAAATACAACTAGAAAATACTGTTACTTGATCTGGTGGTAAATAGAATAAATAAATCAGGCCCAAAACTAACTTAAAGAAGTATTAAGGTGGTGTTTGGTTAATGTTTTTAGACAAGTTTTCTAGATAAGTTTTTAAAAATTTGGTGTTTGGTTGAATGTTTTGAGTTAGAGTTTTTATGTTGAAAAGTGAATTTGATTTTGTTTGACTTTTTTTCAACCAATGAAAAAAATGCATAAAAAATTTCAAAAAATAGTTACAATGGATCTTATTTTATAGATTTCGATGAGTAGGTTTCAAATATATATTTTTTTATTATTTTTTGATTTTTGAATTTAAAGTTATGGTGTTTTAAAAAAAATTTAGAGAGAGAAAGTATAGTGAAATAAATTTTGGGAAGTGTGAAAGTAGAGTTGGTTTTGAGTTGAGTTTTTAAAATTTTGAGAAAAAAATAAAGAGAGCAACCAAACAATCCCAGAGTTGAAAATTGAAGACCTTTTATCTTACTTTTAATTAAATAATATGGTGTTGTTTGGTTGAGTTTTTAAAAAATATTTTTAAGTATTTGGTTCACTCATTTTAAAAACTTCATTCAAATAAAAAGAAATGAAAAAATAGTTATCATACACAAATCGAATTCAAAAATCGTTTTAAAGAATTCTATCTAAAAGTAAATTTTAAATTCTAATTTAAAACTCTAATCAAACGGTAACAGGATGAAACTAAAGGTTGGTCCAATTTTTTGACATGCCT
Source organism: Lonicera japonica (assembly GCA_021464415.1). NCBI lineage: Eukaryota > Viridiplantae > Streptophyta > Magnoliopsida > Dipsacales > Caprifoliaceae > Lonicera > Lonicera japonica. Next base: position 63,379,419 of record CM038468.1, on the reverse strand, counting down.
CATATGTATAAATAATTTTTTTATTAGTTATTGTTTTAATTTTACATTATGGTCCATTTTCAATATTTTTAATGATTTATCTAAATTGATTTTTTTCTATTTAAGATTTTGAAATATAAGTTATATAATAATCTGAATTTTTTTCTAGTACGTTGGGGGGCTAGCGCTGGGAGATGGCAAAGAGTTGGGGTGGGGTGGTGATGGCCTCTCTCGTGCTTTGGTCTACATGAAGTGTTGATTTATTTGGGTATGTTTGATAATAATACGTAAAAAAAATTTAAAAATATTTGATTAAATAAGAAATTGAAAAATAAATTAAAATATGTGATAGGATACTCATTATTTTATACTTGTTTTATAAGTAGATGTTATTCATTTTAAATAATTTTTTATACAATTTTTTTTTCTCAACTATCAAATAAAATTTATTTATAAAAAAACCGTAAAGTAAGAAGATATATCATTCCATGTTTTAATTTATTTTTTAATTTTTTAAAAAATTTAATAATTTTTATTTGTTATTATCCAACGGATTTTTATGGGGTCCCAATGAAATGAATACCATGGAATCATTGTCATCATCAACCATTCGCAGAAGACTTGAGAGAGGCCCCCCAGTCTCTTTGGAATCATTGAAGCCCCAACGCCACTCACTCTTATTAAATCTGTGGGCAAAATTTTTCCAACTGCTTTTCATTTATTTAATTTAATAATAATTTGCTTATCATAGATAGATATTAGTGGTTTAGAGCATCCGCTTAAACACAAGTGAGAGAAGACCGACTAGATGCGTAAATTTGATTCTCATCCTCGCCTCATTTCCTTTCTTCTAAGACCATCTCCAGTGCGGGTGTTAAAATTGTAAAGTTACCATTTTTAGACGTGTAGCGCAGATGCTATTTGTTAAAATGGCATGGTAAAATGGTAGAGAAATGGTAAAACCGGAAGGAGACAAACATTTCTGACCCACGATGAAGTGAATGTCGTGAGAACCTAACACCACCCCGCGCGATGTTCTGTACATCGCGTGATGCACAGTCAGCATCACACGATGTACAGTCCATCGTGTGAGTGTGGGGTGGGAGACCTCACGACATTCTGAATGTCGTGAGATGGTGCTGACAGGGATGGCGCGATGTACACTCCCATCGCGAGGAGTTTTTGTTGCTTTTTTCCCCCTACGCGCTGTGGAGAAAGACTTGCTAAAAATCTAAATTTGCTTACCATTTTAGCTTATGGACTGCAGAAGGTCTAACTACCCGGTTGGTGCTTGATTTATTTATAATAATTATAATCATTTTAATTTATACATAAATAAATAAAGACTTAGAATAGTGGTGATTGTTATTAACAACATAAAATCAAGTTTGACTCCTGATAAAATTCTGCAATTGGACACCAGGGGTGTGTTTGTTGGGAATAACATGAGGGATGATATGATTAATTAATTATATTATTTATTTGTAGACAAAAATGATAAGATAAATAAATCATATTCTAACGCAAGGATAGATATAATATCTTTATTATATTTTGCATTTGGTGTAATATTAAACATAACGGTAAATGGGATTAATTATCTGGATAATCCCTTTTAGAATAAGTGGTATTGTTTTATCTCATTGTTGACGGATAACGAAAAAAAATACATTTTTTTATTTGAATTTTTTTCTTAGTGCCTTTTAAATAATTAAAGAGATTAACGAAAATATCTGACCACCTAAAATCATGATTACTCAACTCATAAAATTCATTTTTTCATATTGTATTATATTTTTATGTTTTGTATTAAATGAAAGAATTTATATGAAAATTTACTTAATACTTGTAAACAAAATAAAAATTACATTGCATTAGAAAGTAACGCCTTTGTAAAGCAACTAAAATCAAGTATTTATTAAAATATAATATATGTAACTTAGTTTTTTACTTTTTAAAACCTTTTCTTTTATAAGAGCTTCTCCAATGCATAGGGTAAATAAATAAAAATGCCTATTTTTCTTCTTCAGCGCGCAGGATAAAAGCTAATATGATTGGCTAACATGGGAGAGAAATGGTTAAAAGTGGATGGAGACAAACTATTCTCTCTCACGATGGAGAGTGCATCGCAGGCCACTGACATACCATCGCGCGATGTACAGAATATCACATGAGGTCCAGTCAGCACCACACGCTGTACTGTACACCGTGTGAGTAGGTGGCCAAATTGCAATTTTGAAAATGTTGCGGAGAGTGATGAGGTGGCATGGGCGTGCGACACTCTGTGTGTCGCATGAGCTGACATGGCAAATTTTTACACTACGCGCTGCGCAGTTTCGTGTAGTAATATGCCAATTTTAGCTTACCATTTACTATGTAAATTGGAAATGGTCTAAAGGAATGGATTTTTAAGGAGCTTATTTGATATTTATAAATAAAAAAAATGTATTAGATATAAAAAAGATCAAAATCGTCTATGCAAACAAAAACTAAAATTACATGTATGTTTGAATCTAAAGTCAAAGTGTGTTGTATTAAATTGAACTTTTAATTCGGGATTACACCAAAATAGTATTTATTAAATTTTTATCCAATTTTTACTTATTTTATTTTGTATAATTTTTATCCGACTCACTCATATTTTATCATATTTCACATAATTTCTATATGAATAATTATAACTCTTATTAATTATCTATCTTATCTTCTACTTTTTTATCTGATGCACAAAAACACAACCTGATTACGCAATTAATGCTAAACCAAACAAACAAATTATTTGTCTTAAGATCAGGATTTGTTACTCATGATTAGCGGTATTAAAAAACAATAATATTTATTTCAACTTTATCAATTGATAAATCATCATTGATTGACGTGTTCTGTGTATTTATTTTATGCGTATTGTTTAGAATCAATAATTAAAATACTCATGTTGTATGACTTCTCCAAAACTGTTTTCCAAGTTCATTTAAATGACATAAAATTCTTTAAACTATATCTTAAATTTCAATTAATTTTCTAAACTCGATCTCGCGTCAATTAAACTCTTAAACTATTTAAATTAAATACTAATAGTTATTCCGTCTAAATCATCCGTTAAACCAAATGAATTGGATAGTTTTTTGGTCACTAATCAAGTTAATTGGAAAAAAGAGAGAAAAATAAAAGAAGAAAGAGAAACAAACAATAAAATTGAAAAAAAAAATATATGAAACACTTAAAAATTGTTATTGAAATGTTACTTGTAGCAACATTAATTATTTTATTAAAATATCAAGCCAATTCTTCTTGCTTTTGCTATCTTACTTCTTCCATCTTCATTTTTTCTACAAATCACAAAAAATATAACTTAGAAAACCCAAAATAAGATATTTATATATTTACACACACACACACACATATATATATATATATATATATACATTTCATATATAAGTATATTAATTAAATAAATTTTGTTTCAACAATACATTTATATATATGCGCTCAAATATATATAGGTAAAATTTGGGTTCACATTTATATATATACACAGGAGATTTGAATGAAATGGCTATTGGTGTTCAATTTAATTAATTTAAGGGTTCAATGAATACAAATTTAAATTTAGTGGTTTAATTAAAACTTAAAATATAATTTAAGAATTACTTATGCCAATTACTCAAAAATATATTAACAGAACTTCAATTTATTAATAATTTAAAAGTTTTTGAATTGAAAGTAAAAAAACCCCAGTTCTACTCCCAAAATTTTGAGGAATAGAAATAGTGAAAGAATAAATTTATAATAATAAAAACACCACTAAAATATATATCACAATCACATATAATGTACTCACACTTTAGAGGGTGATCACACAAATTAAAATAATGAAAAAAAAAACAAAGAGGGGGTAGGGATAGGGATAGGGATAGGGGTGGGGGTAGGGGAATAGCAGGCAGTGTGAAAGACAAAGAACACACAAACTTCACTGCTTGCAGTAAGGGAGCTTTTGTACTTAAAACCTTTTTTCCCACCCTTTGGAAAAGTTGATAGCTACAAACACCCTGTCCCTTTCTTTGCCACTCGTTTTAGTCTCTTCTTTCTTGCTTTCCTTTTCTTTATTATTATAATTATTATTATTTTTATTTTATAGCAAACCCCTATTACCATAAATAGGAAGTACACAGAAGGAAAATAAAAAATCTACTTGTATTCCATCAGACTCTATTCAAACCTTCATTTCCACCTTAATTCTCCAAATTAAGACCCACCCACTCGAATTACCCTCCCATTTACAATCTATAAGAATCTTTTAGCTGAACTGTCACTTCTAAAAAAATAAATAAATTAATCTTACAATTTTTTGAATCTTTAAAATATTTTTCATGTTACTAATCATTATCATGCTCGCTCTCTTATACAACCTAGGCCCTGTTTAATATATTTTTTTAAAATTAAAAAATAAATTAATTGATGTAATAAAATATTTTTTTAATGCATATATATTTTTCATGTTTTTATTTCTTGTTTTTTGTGCATTTTTTTTCCTTCCCACTCTAATTTTTTTTTCCATAAAAAAGCTAAAAACAAGAACTCAATTCTTTTGATTATCGGTCGTCATCTTATTTTGAAATGGATCAATTTACTATCTCGTTGTCAAACGAATCCTTAATATCGGTTGAATTTGTTCAAGAAATTTTAAAATAATAAATTTACACTAGAAAACTTACAACTTGTATCAAGATGTTGAATTATAAATCGATGAAACTTAAACATTTCATATAAAATTACTATTTTAAATTTGAAAATTGAATAAAAACTTCAACTAAACTATCATTTAAGGCCCTCTGACAATACATGAAAAATGAAAATAGTTTAATTTTGTAAAAAATTGAAAAATAAGTTAAGACATGTGATGTGATGTCTTCTTATTTTATAATTTTTTCTTGATAATTAAAAAAGAATATTTTATACAAAAAATAATAAAAGATACGTAACATTTACTCATAAAAATGAAAATAAGATGGAGAATATCTTATCATATATTTCAACTTATTTTTTAGAAAATTGGTTAATTTAGACTTTGAGTGCAATTTGTTTTTTCATATAAGACGTTTGGTGTCAAAATTTTGCATAATAGTTGTTTGGGTGCCATTTTGGATGAAAACCGTTAGTCAACGTGGTCAACCGTTAGCTTCATTAATTTTTGACCATTTTACCTTTAAGTAAGAGCAATATGTTTTGTTTTTTTTATGGATAAATCGGGTCAAAAATTAACGGAACTAACAGTTAACTATGTTGACTAATGAATTTCGTCCAAAATAGCATATGAACACTTATTATGCAAAACTTTAATACTTAACTTCTAATATGTAGGAACAAATGGCATTCAAAATTTAAATTATTTATTTTATATAAATCAAATAATTTTTTATGTTATTATTAAATATTATTTTACCCCTTTTATTTATTATTGGTTTATTAAGAACGATAAAATCTTGTTCAAAAAAAAAGAACGATAAAATCTATTATTGGTTTATTATCCTTTAAAAGGGTGTATTGTTTCTCCGAATAATTCCCAGATAAACACGCTGACGTCTTTAAACTCTGTCATATAACGCCCCTCTCCCCTCTGTAGCCTGTTTTTAACCCACCCTTCTCCTCTCTACAAATTTATTAATTATTAATTACTAGTGATATGATGGAGTTGTTGTCAGAGAATGAATGGTTGAGAAGACCAAGTCAGTCTTTCTACTCTGTCACTTGTCTGTGTAAGTAGTAACTCTGCTTTTCCTCACTCTTCCTCCTCCTTCCTAATTAAATTTTTTTTTTTTTTTTTTTTTTTATTTCTGCCCTTCTCCTATATTATCATGCTTTCTTCTTCCTTTAAACTCCATTCTCACTCTAAAATCCATCTTCATACATTCTTGGAGACGCTGCTTCTTTTACCTGAGTTTTCGGCTAATTATGTTCTTCACTTCTGAGGTATATTTATCACCTTTTAACCAAGTTTGAACCTTTACACATGATTCCCTTTTGCTTTTATTATTTAGGATATAGAAATATGTGGATGCCTTTTCAACTCCTCGTTTACAAAATCATTATTTTTTTTTTCCCTTTCAGTTGGCTTATCATTATTGTTATATCTCTTTTTCCGTTGCAATGAAATCATTCTCACAGGGTAAAGATTTAACATAATTGTGCTGCTTCTCCCCCTATAGTGCTGATCTTTAAGTTGTAAGTTGAACTTGAAATTTCCCACAAATTTTCACTACTTGTCAAATAATTGACGTGAAGATGAATATAATTTCCCCAATTGTTTTTCCCCTTAGAAATTGACCATCCATTGTTATTCTCTTGTCCTGTTATTTTCAAGATTCTCCTTGCTACCATTTCTGCTTCTTCTCTCTCTCTCTCTCTCTTCGTTTTCTGGGTCTTGAAAAGGAGAAAAAGTTACCATTTTCTTTACAGGGGACCATAATTTCGGGTGTGGTATGAATCTTTTGAACTAAATTGCTGTTGAAACATCCCTTATATTGGCTGATTTATTTATTTAATTACTAGTTGAATACTCACTCCGTTCTAAATTAAGAGTACATTGATTTCAACCTAATCAATGCTTGATAACAAAGCTTGTTTGGTATTGTGAGATTTGGTACATTGGATATGTCTAATATATTCATAATTTGAGACGGAGGTAGTATGCAACTCTCAATCCATTATATAATGATGAAGTAGGTAGACATGTAACCCCAAAAGAGAAGGGTCTAGCATCTAAAATACTTCTGGTGTTTTTTTTTTTAATTCTCTAATGAAATTTAATTTAACATATTGGGTAAAGTTCAAACATATGTTGGTTTGGAATTTCGGATCTAGTAGCTTAAGATTGGTACACAGATTTACAAAATGGGAGTGTTTGATTGTGAAAGTTTTTATATATAGGAAGGCCTATTGAATTGGAAGGTGAGAAAGGTTTGAGTAATTGATGGAGTTATCATCATCAACCGGATCATCGAAGAGGGCTAAAGCCCCTGGTAATGTTGGCCAAGTCTTAGTTTCTTGTTTAGTAGATGGATGTAATTCGGACCTCAGTCAATGCAGAGAGTACCACAGGCGCCATAAAGTATGCGAGGCTCACTCGAAGACTCCAAAGGTTACCATCGGGGGTCGAGAGCAACGGTTCTGCCAGCAGTGCAGCAGGTAAATTTTAGAATGCTTTCTATTTTTCAACTCCTCTTATTGCTTGTTTATAATTAGTGATTGTACTTTGTCATTAATTAGCTTTCCAAGTCCCTAATTAGGCGTTTAGCCTTCGAATGAGCGACCTGGCTTTGCATAATTATAACCTATTAAACATAGTTCCTTATATAGATCATTGATACAATGTCCACTTTTTTAAAAGTCAGTTGTCTGGCCTTGTATAGCCTGAATTGGAAAATAATTGTGCTCTTTGATAAAGAAAAGATGCACTATAATGCGCCCCCTCCCCAGCCCCTTCTGCTGACTGTCTTGAGAATGATGGCCTTGAAATTTTAAAAATATGAACTTCTTGTTTACCAAACTTTCTTCTTCCTCCTGAATCCCGTTTCAGTTGCTGTAGTCAAAATTTTGTCTGGTTTTCTTTGTTTTTCTTCATGGATTTTGATTACTCCGCTGCCTGCTTTGTACACTTCTCGCACAATAGTACGCTGCCTGCTTCGTACGCTTCTCGCACAATAGTATATCATCGAAATTTTTGTTCATCATTTTATAGGTTCCATTCTCTGGAAGAATTTGACGAGGGAAAGCGAAGCTGTAGGAAACGCCTCGATGGCCATAACCGCCGCCGAAGAAAGCCTCAATCCGATTCTTTCCCCAGAAGTTCTGGAATTTTCTTTTCCGCTCCCCAAGGTTCCTTTTCCTGTTAAATAAATAAAAATCAGGCTTTCATTTCAAAATCTTTCAAATAATAAGGGCCGTTTGGTTGAGATCTTGGAAGTGTGAAAGTAGATTGAAAAGTAAATTTAGTTTTTGTTGGAATTTTTTTCAACCAATTCAAAAAATAGTCATAATAGATCTTATTTTATAGATCTCGATGGGTAGCTTTCAAATATATTTATTTTTATTTAATTCCGATTTTTGGATTTAAAGTTACGATTTTTTAAAATTTCGACGAGAGAGTAAAGTGAGTGAATTTTAGAAAGTGTGAAAGTAAAGTTGACTTTTGGTAAAAAAACTATAAATCTTGTTTTTAAAAATTGAACCAAATAGGAGGGGCTAACTCTCCATATTATTTTAATATTGACAGGAACCAGACTCTTATCATTCGGTGGTCCACAAGTACTTGCAAATCCAGCAGTGAGCACAGCTTGGCCTGGTTCTATCAAAGCGGAGAATGAAAGTCTAATATTCACCAGCTCGCCCATGAACTACATTGAGAAACAAAACTCTTACCCAATAAATTCAGCTCCCAACACCTACAAAGAAATGAATCGGTTTCAATTCATTCAAGGCACTGATCACATTATCCCCGAGGTTTCTTCTTCGGTCAACAACAGAATGTTCTGTGATGGTGGGATAAATCGAGCGGGCAACTCCGATCGTGCTCTCTCTCTTCTGTCATCAGCGCCGACTAGTCAAACCCGAGACATGGGCTCAAGCCACATGGTGCACCACGAGCCAGTCCCACAGGCAGAGTCCTTTCATGAATTTGGGGGAGTGGGTCAGTTGTTCCCTTATTCTTCACAGGAAATGGAAAGCAAGGGAGTAGTTTCTGATGGAGAATCCAGTGGAAGTAGAAGCAACAACAACAATAATAATAATAACACAAGTAGTACTCTTCATTTTCAGGGCATGTTTCATGATGGGGGGCCTGATGGGTCTTCAGCTGGTGGAGGTGGTTCTCACCAAACACTGTCGTTTGGCTGGTAGTTTTAAGTGGATTTCAAGCGGATTATCTCATCTTTTTACTAAGATGAAACTGTTTAATTTGTTATTTATAATCATTTCCTAAAGTTGTTTAGTGTTAATATGCGGATGCAGTATGAGAACTGTATCACTGAAATCATATATTGCCTCCATGTATGTTAAATTTTCGCTAGTTTTTCTCTCTCACTCTCTTATATGTATATATAGAGTTGGGCTCAAAGATGATTTTTCTCGCATGATGGAATTGTGATTTTCTATTCCTCTTTGAAATACGTGATTTTGTGCGCTTAGATGTCACGCTGCTGTTCAATTTAGCAGATTACCTTCTTTATTTCACTTCATTGGTTGGTTTAAATTTCTTCATCTTTATTGTAACTAAAAAAATTTTAAAATGGCTCCTGGCATTTTGACGTGTGATTGAATAATAAGAAAAGAACCAGTTACATTGTAGATTTATTTTCTATTTTGGATTCTAATAGAGCAATTAGTATTATTTTATGTTGTTAATTGGTTCTACTATTTTGTGATATCTACAGTAGAAAAGACGCATAAAAATTAGTATTTCTTAAATTGATATTTACTTAATAATTATAATTTCTATTTAATGAAATTCCCCTTTTGTAGCAAACCTACCCCACACCACCCACCCACAAATGGCTTCAATGTAATACACACGGTTCTGCATTCAAGTGGCCTCTACATAATTTTTACAAAGCCCACACCAAAGTTAATACTTCAATGTATTTTATTATTATCAATTTTGAATTAATAAGGCACATGTGGAAAATATGTGAATATAAGGTTAATTAGTCAAGTAGAATAAAGGTTGTAATTTTATATTTTTACTCTTTTTTTTTTCATGGACAGATTATAATAAAAAGCTTATACGTTTAAGCATGTCGAGTAGTAGATTATTGCCCATTAATTTCTCTCATAGTAGTCACATTCTAAGTAAAAAAAATTCTCTTATGATCATTTTGAAATTTAATATTTTCAACTAAAGAGAAATAGTATTATAATTCTTACAAAACTCACACCGTACCAATTAATTACGAATCTTCAGTACAAAATTGCGTAAAGAGAAATATCATTATTATCATGTTGTGGCAAATTTTATTAATTATGGGTATACTTTTTACCATGAAATTCGAGAATAAAATTAGAATAAAAACATGTATTGGCTAAACAAAATTAGAATTAAATAAACTTGGCCAAAGTATGATTAGGTTTTGCAAAGAGAATTGGATGGCCAAGTGGTGTTTGTTTTAATATTTTGTTTTCAAAAGTGCTCTTTCAACTCAAGGTTACATACTGGTACTAATACTGATAGTTTATAATCTTTTACCTACTTAACGTTTTATTTTTTTTACAGTTCCCAAGGTTACATACTGATACTAATGGGAGATACCAATTACGACCTTCTACGCATTTTTTTTACTAGATTCATCTTATATAATCTCAATTTTTTATCTTATGAACTTTCTATTAAAGCTTTGCTTATGGAATTTCAATTTGTATAAATTTATGAGCTTTCTATTGTATACTATGTAGTTAGCACCTCAACAAATTATCCGTTTTGGATGCTTACAAATTTAATAGTATATAGACATGTAAGAGTTTTAATTTCCGTTTAGTGTCATTTACATGGAAAAATCAACCTTTTGATTAAGAAATATATTTTTGCATCAAAGGATGATTCGCAACTAAAAGGTACGATGCGTGCTCTATGTCAACAAAGTGTAGGCATTGTTATACGCGAGGAGTCAGAGATGTTCCGAATTCTTAAAAGGTTAGAAATAAATTGTGTAAATTAGTTAAAAACTTGTTATTAACTTTTATTTATCTATATTGTAAAACACCATCTTTGACCAAAACTTTCTCAAAAAAGTACAAGAATTTATTGGTTAAAAATACATATTTTATGGCGTGCATCAGTTCTATTCCATTGGATAAGTTTTATACACACAACAAGATGTCACATTAAAGTTAAAATACTAATACCAATAATAAACATTCAATAAACTCTCACACACTAATATTTTTTTCTACATTAAATGTGCCATAACATAAAATAAAAAATTCAAATTTTAATAAAAAATTAGCCCAGCTCAATTTTTAAAACACATTTTTTAAGTTTTCCACCAAAAGTCAACTTTACTTTCACACTTTTCAAAATTCACTTCACTTTACTTTCTCCCTTATAAAACTTTTAAAACAGCATAACTTTAAATCCAAAAATCAGAATTAGATAATATATATATATATATATATATATTTTATCTATTCATCGAGGTATACAATAAAATCAATTATGACTATTTTTTGTATTTTTTTCATGAGTTTTTTTAATTGATTAAAAAACTGAAATACAAACAAAATTCACTTTTCAACATATTTTCAACCAAATATGTCCTTAATATTTAAAATATACAAATCAAGATAAATTAAACAAGATCCATCATAATTATAGAATTATATAAAGAAAATCAAGAAAAATTATTGAAAAACATTTAAGGACGTACTTGATGTGTTTGTATGTAATTGGTCATCTCAGTCTGTCGTTTAAAGAGTATTCATGATACATTAGTCCGATTTTTGGACTATTTTTAAATCATTTTGACAGACATGGTTAGATTATTTTCATATCTAGCCTTGAGTTTAATTTGATAAAAAATTATTTTGTTATTGAGTAACATTTAAAGACGTACTTTATGTGTTTGTATACATAATTGGTCATTTCAGTCTATCGTTTTTAAGAGTGTTCATGATACATTAGTCCAATTTTTAGACTATTTTCAAATCATACTAACGGACATAGTTAGATTATTTTCACATATAGCCTTGAGTTTAATTTGTTAAAAAATTATTTTGCGAAAATCAAAATAAGTCAGTCCAACCCTGTCTATTTTACGTTTTTTTAGTGTGAAGATATACTGAACATACGTTTTGTCTATTCAAAACATTAGTCTATGTTAGACAATAGACTCAAAATAGATTGAGTGGTATTGTTGATTTAGATTCATTACACCTTACTCTTTTTTATCCTATTATTAGATCTTATTAATTTCACTGTGCAAGATGGCACGGGTATAACCAAGTATATTAATATAGAGCTAGGCTATAAAGAAGATTTTCCTCACTTTTAACGATTAAATAAGGGATGTTCATCATCTAGAAAGGTAAATGAATGAATTTTGTTATGAAAATTTATAGATGATTTATATAATGAGCAAATTGTTTTCACAAAATTTTATCTAAAAATTCAATCTAGAGCGAGTTGTAATGAAAAATTGTTATATATGAGCATTTTCGGCCGTTAAAGTTTCTAATGATTATCTTACTCACTTTTAGATTGAATTTTTTAATGAAATTTGGTGGAGGTGAACTATTCTTGATATAGATTATTTCTACATATTTTTATACAAAAATTCATCAATTTATCTTTTTAAATGAGTATTTCATTTTTTTTGTTAAAGAGAGAGATTATCTCTTTATAGCCTTTCTATATTAATATATATTATATAATAAATGGTAATTATTTTTTGAATCTTAAAAATTAATATATATATATATATATTATATATATAATAAGAGGTGATTATTTTTAGAATCATAAAAATGTTTAACAAATAAAGAAATGTGTGAAAGATAGATTTTTAAATAATTTAGTGCCTTTAAAACGAGTTATGATTTAATATATATATGTGTGTATTGTGAGTGTAAGCAATTTTATATTTTGGAATAAAAATCACAAAACCGTAGAGTAGAGAAATTAGAGCCAAGTCTTGTGTATCACATAATATCCTTAAAACAATTACGCCACCTCGCCAGAGTGCTCTAGAGGTTGTTTTACAGCGTTTGTTGACGAACTAAAAATTGTCTGAGCCGTATCACCAAAACGACCAGTTATATTGAGGATATATGTGGAGCATTAAACGGTTTAAACCTGGATATTAGACAAAAACCACTTTTGGGCCAAGCCAAATTCGCAATTCAACATTCGTGTCCGCACCCCACTTGCGCACGTGTGCACGAGGTAGGGACTTTGCGTGTTAAGAAGCTTTACTAACTTATAAGGAGTAATGCCTTATAAGCCCACAAATTTTTTTACAAACTTCCAATGTGGGATATAAGAATTCTCATTTTTACAAACTCCATTTTTCTTTCCAAGTAACTCACTTTGGGTGACAATTTTTCATTCACCCGATATCCATTTTGAGCAAATAAATATACCATTTCGATATATTCGCAGAGGAGAATACGGATGCGCAATAATCTTTTAAAACCAACTATCCGATTTTAAATAAATTTACTCTAAAAATAGCGAGAATAAGAAAAAAATACCCTTAAAAGACATTTTTTTCATCAAAACTCAACCATTTACCCTTAATGACAAGAATACGAAAAAAATGGATTCTCGTCATTAAGGGTAAATGGTTGAGTTTCTGTTAAAAAAATAAAAAATAAAATCATCTCAACGTATGTCTTTTCAGTAAAATGTCTTACAGTTTGAAGCGTACACATAAACCCATTGTCTTAGAGTTGAATAATACACCTCAAAGAAACGGGCCAAGCCCAATAATCCCAAGTCCTAAATTTTGAAACCCAATAAGTAGCCGCCATTCAACCGTATATTGCACTATTTGCTCTTCCCATTTGGGCGCAACCTAATCTCTTGAATAGGTTGCAATTTTGATAAATTATAGAATTTTGATGTGTCCTAGAGATAAAATATTTTAGGAATAATTGCACAAAATAGTAACGTCCTATGCCTATTTTTCCACTTTAGTTGTTCTTTTATTTTTTATTTTAAAGAAAAAAAAAATTAATTTGGTGATTTGGGATGTTATCATATATACATATATGTTACTCTAGATCTAAAATCAAAATCCGAAATATATATTGAATAGTTTTACATTTACTCACAACTTTTTATTCAGATTCATAATTCATCAATTCTACCATTTGATTAACTATTTTGTTGTGTTTATTAAGCACGCAACTTTTCAAATCAGTAAAATATTTGTAACTATTTATTTATTTAATATGTACGCTTACTTTTACCTAAATTTTATAAACTCATAATTTAATATATGACTTGATTATGATGAGAGACTTATATACTTTTGATTAATTTAATTTTGTGCATGCGTCTTTGATATGTAATAATTATTAAATCTAACAAAAAGATAAATGAATTATAAAATTGAGAAAAAACCTACTGACGGGTGTAAATGTATATGTATGTATATAAATAGATTTACAATAAAAAATTTAAATAAACCAAAAAGGAACCCCAAATAAACCAAGGTAATTGGATCTAATTCAATACCCCTCTTCCCCTTTCATACTTGCGTTAATGCATGAGCGCACACACACACACTCACTCACTCACATATAGGAGAAAGATCTTAAGATGATCAATTTTTTGGTCCCTAAAAATGAACCAATAATTTTGAGGGGGTAAATAGATGAATTTTTTGATAAATTTGGTGAAGATAATTTCCATTATTAGTAGTAGATCATTCTAACCAAAATTTCATCGAAAAATTCAACAGCAAAAAATGTGCATACATATCAATTTTTTAGTTAACACACTTCTTGGTTGAATTTTTCGATGAAACTTGGTGAAGATAATCTTCATCAATTTTCATCGAAAAAGTCAAGCACAAAATGATCTAGCTAGAAATGTGCATATATCGCTTTTTAGTTAACACACTTTCTGTTTGAATTTTTCAATAAATTTTTCCATACGTATGTGTAGATATATATATATATATATATAGCCTCACCTTCCCTCTCTCTCTTTAATCTCTATCCCCGCGTTTAGGAGTCTTGAAGAGAAAATAAAATAAGAGAAAATATGAATAGGAGGGGAGAGAAGGAGAAAGAGCATAAATATTTTCTATCTTTCATTTGGAAGTATAAGAAGCAAGATAATGTTACTATCTCATCTGTGTTTTTGTGAGTTGAAGAAATGGAGAGAGAAATTATTTTTTAAAATTATTTTATGTATTTTCATGGTATAATATTCAATAAAACAGGTTTTCATTGAAAAAAACCCTTCTCCCCATTTACCTCCGATTTAAAGATAAGGATTTAATTAATTTTTTCGTCTTTTATCACGTCTTCTCTCCGTAAAAAGCTCCCAAATAAGATAAAAGAGCTCTCTCTTATTTTATCGCCAAATTAAAACTCCCAAACATAAGGCGTGTTGTCATTTCTTACTCAATTTGAAACAAATCTAAACTTAAAATAAACTGAGATATATGTAGATAGTTATAGATCCGTAGATTTGGACTCGGGTTGGGATTCGTATAGAGTAATGAATCCGGCGGGTATAGAGGAGAAACTTGACACTGAGAAATTGATGAAAAACAGAATCTTCCAAAAGGATAAATTGATCTTTGAAAGTTATTGTGAAGAATTGCTCCATTTTTGAACAAGTATGGACAGAAAGTCATATATATAGAGAGAGGAGATTTTACATAGAAAGGAAAAAAAAAGTGTAAAGAGAGAGGGATAAGATGATTTGGCATGGCACGTCGGTTTAACTTGCCACATTAATACTTTCGTAAACTCTCCATTACAGTATTTTAAGCGGTGCAAAAAATTGAGAGTGAAATTCATTTTTGTTGAGATTACAAATCTTATATCAAAAAAAAGAATCATTACAAAGCAACAAATAAGATGGAGGAATTATTCTACCCATAGTCAATTAGTTTTGAGTTGGATACTCCAAACTCTAATATAATATCAGAGCAACGTTGTACACGCAAATCAAAGGCCTAATGGCTACACATACTATGCGTCACCCAACATAAATGGTCCACGTGTTAGGCTCAAAATTACTTGGCGTGTTGAGATTACAAATCTCACATCGGGAAAAAATAATCATCACAAATCGACATATAAGATGGAAGGGTTACTCCACTCATAACCAATTAGTTTTAAGTTGGATACTCTGAACTCTAATAATTTTATATTGAAAAAACTGTTTGATCAAAATAGAAAAATGGGTAAAATACATTACCATTTTTTACAATTATTTCAATATTTTATCTCATTTTGCTAACATTTTAAATGTAACTTAAAATATTTATAAATTAATACAACCTTGTTTATAAATTAACCAATTGTATAAAAATTAAAAAGTTCATGGAACCGAATTCAGTGATGGCGAGAGTCTACAAAGCAAGGTACTTCCCAAAATCCTCTTTTATTAATGCTAAGCTAGGTTTTAATCCCAATTACGTGTGGAGTAGCGTGTTGGGAGCCCACAAATTAATAAAAAATAAGCCTAGAAGGCGGATTGGTGACGGTGTCGACTATTTGGTATTTAAGGACCCGTGGCTTATTGATTCAAATAATCCTTTTATTACTTTAAACAGTGCTTCTGATCTAGAATACCTAAAAGTTTGTGCTCTTAAGAAGGAAAATAGTTGTGATTGGGATGAAGATCTTCTAAACGATATTTCTTCAGCGGGGATGTTGGCAGGATTAAAAATGTCCCATGCTTCTCGTCGAGAAAGAAGGATAGCTGGTATTGGGGGGGAGGGGGTGATAAAAAAGGAGTATACTCGGTCCGTAGTGGGTATAGAAATCTGATTTCTTTGCCGGTCTAAGTGAATGACGAAAACTTTTGTTGGAAGCCGGTTTGGAATCTAACGGTGGCTCCAAAGATAAAGAATTTTCTTTGGAGGATTTTTTTTGGGGTGTTTGCCAACTAGTTTAAAGCTAGCAGAACGGAAAATACAAGTGCCGTTGCAGTGCCCAGGTTGTAGCGATGATTATGAGTCAAATTACCACGTTTTAGTGCACTGCATAGTAGCGCGTGAAATATGGTGCAGGGCAGGGGTCGGGGATCTTAGTCTAGTGTCAAATTTGTTGAAATCATGGTGGGTTTTGGTTCAGAAGCAAGTCAGCAGGACAAGTTGGTACTAGTTGCCAGTATTTTATAGGCGTTATGGCAGAACCGCAACATTGTGGTATGGGAACAAAGTAGTTGCTCGGTAGGGTCGATTATTGCAGCAGCAAAGGTCTCGATCAGTGAATAGCAAGCTACGAATGCTATAGGTAATTCGGTCAGGCTTCATGGAATGGAAAGTACAGCGGTAAAGTGGCAAAAACCCAGTGATAGCTCAGTTAAAAGCAATTTCAACGCAGCCGTGAAACAAGATCGGAGCAGGGCTAGTTTTAGTTTTGTGGTTCGCGATGCGCTTGGGAATTTTATGTATGCAGCTAATGGTCTTTTGTAGGTTTACGTGAACCCTTTTTTAGTGGAGGCATTATCTTGCAGAGAGGCGTTGTCGTGGCTAAAGAGGCTTGGTTGTTCACGAGTAATTTGTGAGTTCGATTCTCAGTTGTTAATTCATTTACTTAGAAGAGAGTCTATTGATTTGTCATATGCTGGATCCATAGCGGAGGACTGTAAGGAGTTAGCACTGAGTTGTATTCATTGCAAGTTTGTTTTTGCGCGTAAAATAGCGAACCAAATGGCACATTTGTTAGCTAAAGCTGCTGGTTCTAAGTCTATTTATGGGAGTTGGGAGCATGTTCCCCCTCCCTTTATTTGTGATGCTTTGTATTTTGATTTAATTTAAGTGGCTTCGTTTGCTTTAAAAAAAAAGTTCATTCTCTTAAAAAAAAGGAAAAGAAAAAGAAAAAGGAAAAAAGACCTAAGTTAATGATATCAATTTTTTTGATCTATTCCTCTCCTTGATAACTCATAATTTGTTTCTATCTCCTTTTTGTTTTATTTTATTTCACTTGCTCATCGGTAGGTGTAAGAACATTTATAATAGTATGGTATAGTAGTGTAAGTAGGCAAACTTTGTCATACAAGGGTAGTAAAGAAATGTAGGTTAAAATATTGGTCAATAGAATAAGAGAATAATAAAATTGAATCCAATTAAGTTTGATACTATATGCCAAACATTGTAGCGTTTGGTGCCTCACGCCACAATATATATATATATATATTACTTTTACAGTCCATTTGGATTAAGAGAATGGGAAGGGAAGAAAAGGAATATAAAAGGAATGATTACATTTCATTCTTTTGGATAGATTTATGAGAAGGATTGGAGAGGAAGCGGAGGGAATGAGAGGGAAAGTTTTTTAATGAATTATTCATGTTATTCCAATTTCAACCCTGATTTATTAACAATATATTAAATCAGATTCCTTTTATTTCTTTCATTCTTTCTATCTAAACACGATTTATTTTCATTCCATTATTTTCTATCCTCGCTTGATTCGTGGATTTGAACACTCAAGAAAGAAGTCTTTCCTTTCCTTTATTTGGAAAGTATAAATTCTGGAAACACTTTTTTGACGGAGGGAAAAGTATAGGGTAAAGTCATTTCTCTCAAAACCCATAAGATTGATTTTCCTTTGTTATTTTTCAACATTTATAACAAAAAATTTGGACAACAATACTTCAACTTAAATACTTTCCATGCTTTACCAAACACAAGAAAGAAAACTTGATAGAAACTTTAATTTTCCATTCCCATGCGAAAGACTAGGGAATTGATTTCCCTTCCGTGAACCAAGCAAGGCCTAAAATTAAACTAATTCCTTTCTATTATATTCCATTCCTCCCCCTTATAATTAACCATTTCCTTGCCATCACTTCCTTTCAATCCAAACGCACTGTTAGAGTGTCTTTCTCTCCCCTACTTTTATTCTCTTTTAAAATCACATAATATTTATTTTATCTCTTTTTTTTTTTTTTATCATACTACTATTTTAATACTAAACAATTAAAATAAGAAAAATAATAACATGTGCCCTTAAGTCATATATTAAAGCTACTATAAATAAAAATAATGAAATTTTGTATGAAAATCTGTGCTATATTTAATGCATGTTTGGAGATAATTATTTTTAAAAATGGGTATTTAATTGTGCCCTTAAAACACACGTTAATATAACTTATAAAATAAATATACCATAATTACTATACTATTAAATTCTCCACCGTAGATGCTCTAAATCAAACAATTTCTTCTTGGGCTTAAAAGGAACGTACACCATACAGAAAGAATATATGGTTCTGGCGAGCCTTTATTCGTAACAACTTATTTAATTTAATTCAATTTAAATTTAAATTTATATTTTATTCAAGTTTCAAAATATGCAAGAAAGAAAAAGAAACAAGCCCGAATGGGCTTCTTCCACTTGGGAGGCTAGATCAAAATAGAGTCAACTAAACCTAAAAAAAATGCCTTAGAGTCATAATGCCCCGTTATTAATTAATCTGGTCTCAATATATGCGTCAAATATTGAACGGCATTTGATTCTCGGAACTACCTTTATACATCTTTGAACATCTATATTTCAAAATTGTTATTTTAACCTAAACCAGGATCATTATCCGCCTATTATTGTATCAGTTGGTGCTGGCTATTGTAAAATTAATCAACACAAATTCTCCCTAATCCGTATCTTCAAGAGTGTTCGAATTCCTAATTTAAATACACGAGAATATATCCCAACTTATTTGCTATTTGGTATCACAATTATGACGCTCCAAGATAATGTTAACTTAGCCGGCCCACCACCCCAAAGGTTCCATGTCTATCTCAACTTCTTTTTCGAACTTTTTGGACGGAGAAATTCTATTTGCTAAAACATAATTTTCTTAAAAAAAAAAAATGTTGCGTTGAATGCTTATACATTATTATGACATCATATTTGGTATGGCAAAAATCATTTCTACTTTAGTGATAATTAAAGTTATCTTTTTCTATGTGAAAATACAATTTAAGTTCTATGTAGTTACCACATGTGATGTTTGATGCTATGTACGTATCTAATAAAAATTTGACCTAATTAATGTGGTGTCTTTTTGGATCCATGAAATTTGATTTGTGTTTGAAACAATTAGCGAATCCTACATAACTTAGATATTATGGGTAAATTAAAATAATTGCTCTTGAACTAAGTCAGGTTTTTGAGTCACCCCTAAATAAAAATACCATGCACTTGATGTTAAATCCATTAACTATTAACCACAAATAAGGTGAAGAAGGGTAAAACTTTTCAAAGTTGTATTTTTTATTTTTCCAAATTTCCTTCTCCCCTAATTATTCAAGCACACTTCATCACCCATTTCCTACCACCCACACAATGTCCTCTCATTTTGTAGTAGGTAATTTTTTTTTTCTCATCATTTTCATTTTTTCCTACTAATAAATTTTATAATTAATATATATATATATATATATATAACATCTAACTTTATCATTTTCATATAGATATAAATTTTTTACTAATAATGGCATCAAGTATTTCAATTAACTCTAATATCTTATGCCATTGCGTTGGGCCTTCATCATTAAAGACTGCATAGACATTTAATAACACTTAACCACAAATAAGGACCAAATCATGAGAAGATTGTCCAAATATAGCCGTTGGAAAATCCCCCCCCCCCCCAAAAATTGCTCTTTTCCTTTTATTGGACCACACTTCCTCACCCATTGCCTACCATTAATTAGTTATCATCATAACTTTCTTTTATTTTTCTTACAAGTAAATATTGTTTTCTAATAATTTACTATTTTCAACAAATGAAAATTAATAAAAATAAATAACAAGAAAATAGAATAAACACAAGAAATATATATATATATATATATATATAGCTAACAACATAGAACTACAACATTAATTTTACACAAAAATACATAAACCTCAAACATAGAACACATATATCAAATTTTTTTAGCAAATCATAATAACAAAAACACATATAACATAAAACAAATATAACCAATATACATATGTAGATTACATACACAGCACATAACTCAAATCAGACACAAAAAAGTTAAAACGCATTACTTCAATAATACTATAATGGCTAATTAATTTCAAGAGACTACTGTTATTCCATTCCATTCCATTCAAATTAAATAAATAAATAGTTAATGACTATCGGTTTTTTTTCTAGGGGGCATTTGGGAAAAACACATTACTTCAGGAGGTTTAGTGTAACTTACGTGTGGGCATTTTAGTCATTTACGCATTTTCATTAATAGCGTGATAACAGCATGACCTGAATAGACGAACATGTTAGTTTAGGGGAGTGTAATATCGGATTTTTTTTTCCGGGGGCATTTTGGGAAAAGTGTGTTAGTTCAGAGGGGGGCAGGGGGGTGTTGGGGGGTGGGGATGGGGTTTAGTGTAATTTATCCTATTATTTATTCATGCGTACAGATTAGGAGCAAATCTATAACGTTTCTCTTAATTAATTTACAAATGTCAACTTGTATATATAGGTGACCTTGCACGCCTCATTATTGCATGACTAAAATCTCTTTGTTTGGTATCAAGACAAGATGGAGAGTGAACATAATAAGCAAAAGGGGTTCATGAAGAGTAAGCTTGTAATGTCTTTCTATAAAGCTGCAAAGCCATCATCCACTGCTCAAGTTGGTACTAGCAAGCTTAAGCCATCACCACCGGCTTCATCCACGGTGACTTTGGGCAGCTTTGGTGGGTCCGATGGTTATGTTCATGGCCCTGGTGGCGGTGCAGGAGATAAAGCCGTAGACAAAAAGGCGTCGAGCTATATTTTGCAAGTGAAAGAGCGGCTCATACTCGAAGAGATGGTTATGGCTAATGGAAAAATGGAAAAAGACCATAAATGATCACAATATATATATATATATATATATATATTGTACACATAAGCCACCATTAAGCCTAGCTAGCTTATATGTGGTTCTTGAATTAATTAACTACGTTTTTTATGATTTTCTTGTGTTTGTGTGGATGTGTGCTCTCTGGCGTTGTACAAGTACTCCTATTACTGCCCTCCAGAACTGTTTGTCAATGACATATAAAAAAAAAAATCTAAGACGTTGGATATGGAAAATAGTGAGTTGGTTCTCTCATTCCATAAAGGCTCAAGCCATGTATGTATATTAGTCATTAGATTTGGAAGTCCTAAGTTAAGAGGTAAGTTATTGAGCAGGCCTGTCTCTTTAATAACATATCCATCTCCTTATGAAGTATCTTCATTGGAAAAAATAATGAAAAATTAATAAAATCATATATTTGGAGTGTTGTGGATTACAAATATATTAAAAAAGTTTAAAAATTCATATTTCCAGCTTTATTGTAGTTCATTTTTTTGGACGTATTATTATTGTTTGAATGTGCTAAGTTTTCAAAGATTCAACTTTTATGATTGAATTTGTTTAGTACTAGCTTTCCCTTTCCATTGAATTTTAACCCCCTTTAAGTGCGAAACAATTCCCAGGAGTCCACACATAAGGGTGTTTGATTGCACTATTTTTTGATGGAAAATAACAAGATGTATATGTATTTTCATCTTTTGCGATGTTTGATAATAATCAATTTCGATTGTAAAAACTTGATTTGGCATAGTAGTCTGGCTCTTTTTTCTTTTTTTCTTCTTTTTTTTCCAAGATGTTTTAAATTAATAGTTACATATGATAATTTTTAACATAAACTAAGGCTTGGTGATATCTATTTTTAAATTTCTATCCCATTTGTTAAGGTGTTTCTAGAAAACTTTTTTATCTATTTGGAAAATATTTTACATAACTGAAAAAAACATTAAAAAAAAATAGTCTTTGATGGTCCGGTCTTACTTGAAATTTATTTAAGAAAAGAGAGAATAAATGGATTTAATAATATTCAATGAGATTATGCCACCTCACTTTAGAAATTTCTATCACTATTTGTAAATCTTATACAACTCAGCTTATAACACATAGAGAAATATATATATAGAAAAACTTATTTATATTTTATACAATTTTTTTTCTAACTTAGGAATTTGTATAGATAGAAATAATTGAGGTAGGAAGTAATTCATTATTTGTTTTGACCGAAACCACCAGGCACACCCATCAAATTTGGTGGGCCAATTATTGGTCAGCCCACGTAGGCCAATAAAAAGGACGAGCTGAAGCAGCCCGTTAGAAATGCACAGTAGATAAAATCCACCTAGTCTTGAGCCATTGATTAACGCATTATGCTGCTTCTTATAACAAGATTTTATTTTTTTTGAATGAACTAGCTATAAGCCTTTTATTAAAATAAGAAAGTCTTATAACAAGAAGTTAAAAAATAATTAATTTTTTATGAGAAATTAAAAAGTGAGTTGAGTGACGTGATAGTCTCTGAGAAAGTCTCGTAACAAGAAGTTGAAAAGTAATAATAAAAATAAGAAATTAGAAAGTGATTTGAGTGACGTGATGCTCTTTATATCAAGTTTATTTTTATGAGTATATATTTTCATCATTTTTTAATTTATTTTCCTAAAGAAACTATGAGAAAAATGAAAAAGTAAGAAAACATCTTACCATACTACTCAACTTATTTTCAATTACTTCCAGAAATTAATTAGTTTTACTATTATTTTGTAATTTTGTTATCAAACGGAGCCTTAATGTCTTAAATATAGTTAATTAGGATCCTATTTTTTTGGTTTATTAGCCTTTTATATTTATTTATGGGTATTGATATTAGCACGCTACATTAGTTCAAAATTATTTTTAGTAATATTTTATATGTATATTTTAAGAGATTTTTTAAACACTTTTTAAAATATTTATGTACAGTGTTAACAGTGACACCCTTATTTATTTATCATGTATTTTTTTACATAGTAAAATGTGACTATCTAGTAAAAGACACTGAATTATGCTTCACCCATAAGGTACCAAATACGTGGCTATATGGGCTATTAGATGTAACGTACCATCTGCCCTCAAAGTTGCTTTCCGACCAGCTCAATTATGACCATGATGAAACTGACACATCAAATAACATTCCCTCCTCCAATATACTTTATCATTAATCTTTGCTTCTTCCACTCACCATAATGTTTAACCTTAAACAGCCTCATACATTAAAACTATATAACTATTTTCTTCTTAATTATCTTAATTTCTTAACTATATATCAATTGTTCTTTAATGCCACCTCCTTAAATCCCACCAGCTTAATTGACCGGACGACTGTTGTGGAAAATTATGATTTGTGGTGGATATGGTATTGGTTCTCATGTGGTGTCATGCATTGTATTTATGTGATATATAGCTTGTAATTCTGTCTCTTTTTCTTTTGTTATGAACGGAGTGAATTTTTATAGAATAAACGTGCTGCTTGTTAATTTGGTGCAACATATGTATACATAATACATGATTCTATTTTTGTAGTTCATTACTAATTTTATGTCTCAAATTGATATATAATCCAACTTTGACTTTTGTTTTTGAGCAAGATAGTAATTTTATATAATCAATGATCAAGAATATAATTTATTTTTTTATTATATATAAGATTCAATACATTGATTATTTTCTAAAAAAAATAACTTTTAATTAAAAAATCTCGAAAATATATAAAAGTAGGGCAATATTAATTTGAAGGGTATATGGGAGTATTTTGTCAGATGTCGGGACTATGAAATTAAAGTTTTTTTTTTCCATAAATTAAAGCTATATATAGGTTGTGTCTGTTTTTCTTTGCTTGTTGCCTCCCTTTTCTTGTTTTGATGATACCATGAAAATTACTCTCTTATATGTTTATAATATGATGGTTTTATGTGGTACTATGATATTTAAGATAATTTTAGTTCTATGGTTAATAAGACCGTTTGTTTTAATTAGGAAAAAGAAAAAAAAAACGTTTAGTGATTGTTCTAAGTATATAGGAAAATATATATTTGATAGTAAATACATTTATATGCATACATTAGAGTCAAATCATTGTTGAAGTTTGGTTTATTAAAAGGATAAAAATAGGAAGGATATTTTCACAAGAAGAAAGCAAACAGAAAAGAAATGGAGGGTCACATGGTTCACTCAATTATGGTGCTTCAGTGGGTTAGATGGAAAAATATATACTGTAATACTGCGAGTACTTTCCGTCCATGTGTGGAAGTCAAAAAATTGTGAAAAGTGGGTATTTATAGCAGAAGCAAACCAAGTTACTTTACTCTCCATTTAACCTCAATTCCAACCGCTGGTAAAGCCCGGCCATGAACTCCAATTAATTAAGTTTCATTATTCCATTTTAGTACGCCTACATATACCAACCATTGTACGTTTAATTGTTGCTGGTATGCATATTAATGGCTGTAAGAAAGGGACTGATACATTATTCTAATCGGTACTGTTTGAACACACACAACAAGTTATTTATTATTTCTTTTGCCGCAAATTAATTAAAAGTATTTTTGTACATTTAAAAAATAATAATCAACAAGAATGATTAGGAAGCACACGCTAATGTGATTAATTCATAGGGTTATATATGTTAAAGAGCATGATATACATATTTTGTTAACCCGGTACATAATAACTTTAAGATTTTGGGTGTATGAGATGATTCTTAATTAACTTTATAACAGATCGAGCTCATGTTTGAATCATACCGCTTGCATTGATTAGTCCATCCACATACGAGCGAATGGGGGTCGCACGTGAGGGAAAGCGTTGAAAAATATGATATACATTATTAATACACTACCTAATAGCTTAAACTTTAGAGTGAAATATTTCCTAATTACGTCCGGTGCTAACCTATAAAAATGTCAAGTTTGGCATAAATTATATTGTAGTGGAACTTCGAAATGCTAAAACGGTTGGTAAAATGGTAGTTGAGTAACTTTAGCCTCCCACAACAAATTTTATAAGAGGGCAAAGAAGAGTGTATCTTCATCAAAAATTAGTTGAGACGGCAAAGAAAAATTGACTCAATTTCAAATAAGGTGAATTATTGGGATAATCTTGGCATCAATGTGCTGCTTCTAAGATTGATTATCGGTATTGTTAAAATAATGCTTGGCCAGCGACAACAACACACCACGAGCGAGAATTAGTTGAGATATACGAAAGTTGGCATGAACACCTCGTAAAGTAACACTCGAACAAAAAAAAGGAAAAGAAAAAGTGAACAACAATCTCTATATTCTCCAACACGCATGAGAATTGAGATATAAGTTTCTAAGAAAATGGTGTTGCACGACAAACTAAGTACCAACACAATTGTAAGGCTCATGCAGCACCGATGTCGAAGATGAATGTTCAAGTCTGAGCAAGAGGGTTAGCCTAGTTGGAAAAGCTCTCACTCTGATCTGGGAGAGATCTTATGTTCGAATCTCACCAAAGAGATGTTTGAGTTGAGATTTTCTTTATTTATAATTAAAGGAACAAAATTAGACCTCCTTTTTCAAAAAAAAAACCTTAACAATGCAAGTAGAGTATCTCCAATGGTATAATTAATTTTTTCTCTTGCTTTCTAATTGTTTTCATCATTTTTTGCACTCTCATGGTTGCTACATTAGAGTATCTCCAATGGTATAATTAAAACAATTTTAATCAATTTTAACAATGTTAGCTAAAAACACTACCGTAAGGGTACTTTTAGCGTGCCGAATAAGGAGGTAGGATATTATAGGATAAAGGTTGGATAGGATAAGAGTCAGAATTAGTCGGATATGAATTATGTGAGATAGGATAGGAAATGAATCAATCGGATAAGGATTAAGTGGGATCGGAAAGAATAACGACTAGTCGGATAAAGATTTAATAAACTTTGCATAAAAATATATGCAATTTTAATTGTTGTCCACAATTTTTTTTTTAACTAATGCAATTCTCCTATTTATAAATAAATTCAGTAAAAAGCTCTTTCCGGAGAAAAGTTCTATATTATATACAATATTTACGAACTTGGCATTAAGTACAGTTTCAAATTCTAATGTTATCATTTTTTCTAAAATTAAAGTTTCTTATAAATACTTTCATTTAATAAAAAATAAATAAAAATTCCTTATTATACAAGAAATGAATTTTATTAGTTGAGTTAGTGTAATTTTGGGTGGTTGAAAATTTTCATTAATAAATTTGATTATTTAAAAGGTGTTATCAGGCAACTATGGGATAACATAATACCACCTATAAGGGTGGTATATATTTATCCGGTTCTAAATAGATAAAATGAAAATTAACCATAAGTGTAATCTAATCCCGTGTTGCACCAAACGTGGGATAGGATTAAAATATCCTATCCACCCTTGCGTCAAACACATAATATGATTTATTTATTCTATCATTTCCGCCAACAAACATCAGATATGATTAATTAATCTAATCATGTTTCTAATCCCGGACGACAAACACACCCTAATGGTATAATCAAATGTGGGCAATCTTTTAACCAATAATCAAATATACTCCCTTTATAATTAAATTTAACAACCTTATTCAATAACCAAAATGAGACACCCAATTCTATTGGATAAAAGAGAATCTTTTCAAATTTAAATCATCTTTCCCTTTTTTCTGAAACAAAATTCAAATTGATTAATTTGTGACCAATCAATATAATGGACCCCACAAATTTGATTATTGAGAGAAAATAGCCATTGGAGATACCTATATTATTTACTTTAACAACTTATTAAATAGATAATCAAAAAATATTTTGATTATTTAATTTTGGTTATTCCATTAGAGATGATGCTCTTAGAGGGTATTGTAGTAAAATCCCATTTTAACATACACAGTTAAATAATGCACTGTAGATGGTACACACACATAAAACAAATCAATATAAAAAATTGAAGTTTGAATAAGAAAATGGGTGTGGTCAGTTCATAAAGGCATGTGATATTGGCACCCCAAAAAATACTTTGTAAAACTCTTACTTTTATTCTTATTCTGTTGTGAAGGATCAAGTATAAATTTGATAATCCTTTACTCGGTTCTCAAGGACCGAGTATATAGGTTTATACTCGATCTTCAAGAATCAAGTAAGAGATACCTTACTCGGTTACAAACGATTAAATGAAAGTGAAAATATTATCAAATATTTTTAGGGTGCCAATATCTTCACCCCTCACAAAATCTTACTCTTCCATGAATAAATTAAATCAAAATAAATAAATAAATAATTATTGAGCGAGTGAGAATCTAAATTTATTAACTATCATAAAATAAGAGTTTGTATAAATCTTTCCTCTAATTAATTAATACATTTAAATAGTAAAAACTTATAATTAATACATATTTATTTATAACTGTATGGCATTTAACAATATAAATAAAAAAATGTAACAACTTTTTTATTTAAAGAAAAGAAACAAATTTAAAGTGGATTGAGTGAATAAGAGTGCAATGCGAAGACAAGCTGGTAATGATGGAGTCCATCGATGACACAACACACACAATGAGTTATTGGAGGAGAGTAGAGAGAGAGAGAGAGAGAGAGAGAGCGCCCCACCATCAATGGACGTGACTTACCTTTTAAAGTCATCTTTCCATAAATGGAATGAGGTCCACGTGTCATTATTACTGACGTCGACGCTGTCATATCTTTTTAAGGTTAAATATCTGACATTATTTTGTACATTGCCCCCACCACCCCATCATTCATCTCTACGCAGATCTTTATCAAATTTTATCGGTCCCTCAACACCCCCGCACCCACCTTCACCTATCAAATGCACTAATTTTCTTTTAAAATTAAAATTAAAATTCAATTTTTATTTTTTTAACATTATCAAAATATTCTTTTATTCCCCCGAGCTTGTTCTATATTATTAAAATATTACTTTTTAACATTTCAATTTTAAGATAAATTTTTTAAATTTTTGGATGCATTAGCATACAAGAAAACAATCAACATAAATAACTGTCATTAGTAAACAGTTATGACAAATTCACTCTTACAAGATATATACAATTTTTTTTTATTTATTAATAAGCGAAAATCATTAATGAGATAAAAATATTACATCAAAGTTTAGAGACTCCCCTAACCACGAAGGGAAATCTTCCAGAAAGACCTGAAAAATCCTTAACTGAGAGAGCTTATTTTTCCAATATGATATGTATTTGAAACTGAATTAAATCATTTTCTTCGTGAATATAAATTTATCTGTTGTGATATTTCAAATTAGAAGGTAGAAATTTTCTTTTGGGTATAATACTATTCATAATAGAAAATAAAATTATTGACCATTAGTTGTATTGGGATTAGTACTTGTTTAATAATACCAAAGTCAAGATGAAAATTAATAATTTAAAATGGAAAAAGTATTTATAACAATGACAAAAAATAGGCATAGGAAAAAATATTTACCGTATTTATACATTAAATTTTACGTTGTAGAAGCTTAGAGCTATATTACAATATTTTGTCCTCTATTATTTTTGAACTTTCTTTATTTATTTACCGCATAGTTTTGAAACAGTACTCCAAGGAAATAAGACAGTGGATAGAATAGTCTATTATTGTAGGGTCCAACAGCTCAGCCCTAAATAAATAAGGGCCGTTGTCATAGTTTTGAGTTTAGCGTTTTACGAGGGACCTCCATGTGATGCACCATCGATCTGGTGGTATCTTGATGTCCCCACACTTTGTATATGGGAACAAAGCTTCATCTTCTTTAACATTTGCTCTTATTAGAGCATCCAAAATATTTACGATAAATTGGTGTCCACAACGCAAATAATTTAATTATTAAATTTATTTCTATGTAGTAATACATATATAAATTTATCATATATTTAAGTTTTATTCATATGGGTAAGCTTGACTCGTACGATACCAAATTAAAGTGTCATACTGTCACGAAAATAAAAAAAAATCCTAAAAGAGTGTGCCTCAACCGTATAACTCATACGAGCATGGGTGACATGTTTGGGACTTCTTGTTTTCTCAAAAGGGTGTGCTTCACTCGTATGACTCACATGAGTGTGAGTGACCCATTTGGACTTTTCTTATTTTCTTGGAAGGGTGTGCCTCACCTGTATGGCTCGTTTGGTAATTTTTTTTTCCAAGCATGTTCAGACTTGTATTACCAAACAAGTGTGCCTTACTCATATGGATAATTTTATTGACATATACAGTGTAGCCTCACAAAAAACTTAATGATAAATTTACAAATTTATATATTAAATTTGCAAATCGCATTATGGATATTTTTAATTCTGAAATATATAAGACTCCATTAAACAATTGTAATAGGAGCCTTATTTTCGTAAAAGGATACCTTTCTAAGATTTTTTTATAATATATTACATTAAAAATATGAATTTTGTTACATAATCAATGTATCAAATTTTACCGTATCAAACCAATTATATTTTCATTAGTGTATTTTTAAAACTAATAAGGAAGTCAACGCTTACTTTTAATTTAGGATAGAGGATCAATATATCTTTTAAATCCTTTAATTTAAGCGTGGTCTAAAATATTGAGTTCCTTGTATAAATTATACAACAGTATAGATCAATATATTGATGGAGACATAATTCAAGGATCGTTTGATATTGCATATAGATCGTACAAAATCTTTTTGAAAAACTGTATAAGAAGAAAAGGATTTCACTTTTGTGCATTATGTAGAAGATCTATATGAAGAGACTAGGATTTGATAGCATTAAATTGCAACCTAGTCAGATTTTTTCAAGTCCTGCTAAGCTGCGAAAATCGATCTTTTTCGCTATTGAAACGATTCCTAATCGTCCTAATTTTTCGTATAATAGTAGTAATTTTGCGTTCCGAACGACATATCTAAAAATCAGCTTGATCCAATGGTACAATCAAAATTTACTATTGATTTACGACTAGAGTAGCGAAAGCATAAAGATTTTATATCATTTTCCCTCCACCATTAAATCTTACCCCGATTGTGGGCCACGGTATCACCAAAATTCCCTCATCTCTCAATCGAACAAATTCTAATTTGTGAGAATTCTTGTTACTATGTGAAGAGCCAATGCCAACGTATATATAAGTCTATCTGAGGAACCTTAAGGAGAAATAAATGTTTGAGTTTCCTATGGGAAGCTGAAATCCTAATTATATTATGAATTAATTTATTCCATAAATTATAATTCACACCACTAAAGAATTATAATTGCACTCCCGACTTTATCTTAAAATTATATTTTGAGCTCATTGTTATTAAATACTGATTATTCTATCCACGTTAAATTACAGACAATTATATTTAAATGACTTCTTAATCATTGAGCTTACAACTGAACTTATTTGACATGTCGGATTAATATAATCCACCAGTAGGGTTTGACATGATCAAAACTTATAAACTTCTCAAGTGGTTATCATCAATCCTAATACCGGGATGTGAATTTCATCAATAATTAATATTCATCATACATATAGTGTTGTAATCCTAATGAGGATAATAACTAAATTATTTTGACCTGCAAACCACATGAGGACACATGGTAGTCCACGTCAGTAGCCTAGCGAACCAAAACATGAGGGCTTTGAGAGCTCGTTTCAAGCATCACACGAGCTCTAGAGCCCTTGAAAGTTTATACAACATGCCCAAGAGTTGTTTTCGTACCACAAGGGATGGAGCTCGTGAACCAAAGCTCTTTCAGCGAGTTCTGGAACTCTCTCCCAAACAGTCGTGTCAGAGCAGGTAACAGATAGCATGGGCGATTGCTGCTAACACCATCAACGCGCTCCCTCAACTTTATTAAATGCAAACCAACTGTATTTAATGCATCAGAATCCATGGAAAAGTAAGGTCAGAGTGGGTGATATTCAAGGTATGGCTTTGGACCTGCTCTAAGAGCCTACCACAAGCCACCCCTCTGTTATATATATATATATATATACGGGAAGCATTTACTTCCCCCAACAACCACGTTCAACCAAGTTTAACTAAGAAAAAGCTAGCAATGACCAGAAAACCAAGAACATTTTATGCATTCATTGTAAGAAAGGAATACATGAGAGATAGAGCTCGCTAGCTTGCCTCAGAGTTTCTAAGTTAGAGAGATTAAACTCTGAGTGTCCCAACCTCCTTCTTATTATAATATTGTGAGAATAGATTAGCTCGGGAGATAGTGTTAGTTTGTAATATATACTCGTTCATCGTAATATAAAGTTACTCGAGCTCCATTCCGTAAGGAGAATTAACCCGTATTTTTATAGGAGGGCAACCTCCTCTATACATCTTTGACTATGTTGGTCTGTTGCAATTATTATCTCAATCACCTAAATCATTTATTTGACTGTGTGATCTAAACTCCCCGGCCAGTTTTGCGCACCAACATATCTAATTCACAAAGTTTGTTGATCCATAAATGAATCTTACTTTTAATAAATCAAAACAACAAACACTATATATATGTCTATTAGTTATTTCAAAATTAAGGGTATAAGCAATCACAATAACCACGAGATTTTAAATTATTTTATATAATCAGTATAAAAATAGTTAACCCAAACCGGTCATATTTAATACACATAAGTGTACTTGCACAACGAGTTAAAATTATATCATTTTTTATAGTAAAAATAAAGTATTAAAACTTGTGCTACAATCATACTGATGGGTATTCAATTCTATCTAAAATTATGAACTACTAAACTTATATTCTACAAGAACCGATGATAAGATCCTCTATGTATAAGTTAAACTCTACACACCAAATTATCTACTATATGGAATAAAAGAAACACATACACAATACATAAATAAATAATAAATACAACCATTGCCCATAAAAATTCCCTTAAAAATAGCAAAATCGAGTTTATAACATATCCAAACAAACAAGAAAATTATAACTTTTAGTATATCACTCTAATATATATTATATGAAATTGCCTAACCTGCACATTTTTAAATCCGACTATGAGTTACTATTTAATTCATATACCCGTTTGGTTGTGTAAATTGAATAATTATAAAAATAGTTCATTTTTGATTTTTCGATTTGAAATTTGTGCATTTAAAATAATTCAATTCTAATTTATGGAGTGTCTGGAAGTCTTAAATGATATATTTAAAATGTTAGAACTAGAACAAGTTTTAAGTTCCTCTATGTTCTTTTAAGATTTTATCTAAATATCAAGATCAAGTATAAATACTAGATATGCTCAAAGAATAGAGTTGGAGTAGATTCCCTATTTCAAGTCTTACTTGAAATGACTTAATTTGAGTTTTCATAAATGAATTCAAGTTACATATTTACAATTGTTCAAAATTTTTACAACCAAACATAAATAAATGTAAAGAGTGTAAATTGTCTCATTGTAATAGTATAATTCATAATTTAAGGGACAATCAAACGGGCCCATAATGAATGGTGAATGCATCTACAACGTGATATTGTTGGAATATGGTAGCAGTCGTGTGTGTAATAAGTGTTGGAAATTGAACTGCGAAAATAAAACCAAACGATTATACCAAGTTTCGGCAATTGGAAAATGCTGAGTTAAGTTGCGGATTAGTTCGCTCTCTTTAAGATGTTTTGCAGTTCTGCTCTGTATTTGTGTTAACAATTCATAAAGGCCACGCCTTCCCCATGATACAACAACCTAAAATTCCCTATGTCTCAATTTCTTTTGCCTGATGGAAAATTGGAAAACTAACAAACTTATACTTTGCCTGTGAACAGTAAACTAATTCCTTGCTGGAGGCAAATAAAATTTCAGAGAGAAGTTTTTTTGGAGAGAAAAATTTTCCAGTAAAAGAGGAAGAAGAAAATGATAATTGTGTGTTGTAGAAGAAGATAATATTTAAAAGAAAAAAAATTCCTAACATGCTTAACTGAAGAGATAAAAACAACGTGGAGAGATAGTGGAAGCTATCCACCTAATTGAACAAAAAGACTTAATCAAAGTCTTTTTTTAAAAAAAAAAGAAAAATTCAATTTTGATATTAAAAAAGAATAACTTTATTTTTAGTAAATAAAATTTTCAAATGAATTTTGTCCAAAAAGATAATATTTTATTGGAAGCAAACCCAAAGCCCGAGCCTAGGTCAGTTAGCAAGGGTCAAGTGAACCCCACTTTCCAAGTACTCACCCAGTGGTACAAAACTTGAATGCCATTAAGCACTATATCCTAAACCCAAAGTATGCCTATATTAAGCCTTGCAAGGTTTCACATTTCTCCTATGTGGGACTTACAAAACACATGAAAATGCTTGCTTTAGTTTCCTCCTTCTTATTCTTCTTATTCTATTTGTTTTTTTTAAATACACCATAACTCCAACATTTAGTACTAGTGTCAACCAACATAACAAGTATAGTTCCATCAGCTACAATGATTTTATAGACAGTTAATGTATATGCCTATGAGTTGTTTGAGTGGCACATCCATTACTAAACTTGAGCATTCATCAATCCAAAGAGAGAAATAGAGCGCTTGTTTATTTCAAAAGAAATTTTGACATACCTTTGAGAACTTTTTACTTGCATAATTGGGTAGTAGCAATGACCCTCCAATTCGGTGTTAATTAGGGTAGATAATGAGTAGTTATACACAAACACACAAACTGATAAGATTGTGATTCATTTATTATTATTATTATTATTATTATTTTTAACACAACCTAGCTAAAAATCTAATGACAATAGCTTTATATAATTGACCTGTTGGCATACTTCTTATAACAAAAACCTCCAGGTTACGAAGGAGGTTCAATGTTTGATCCTTATTGTATAATCCTTTGTTGTTAAGGCCGTCGATTTAAAGAAGTGATAGATATGTACTAATTTACCTGTTAACTTCTCATGAGATTAGGTCAAATTAGTTAGCGCATAAATGTGTCAAATAAATTGAACAATTTAACTTAAATGATCCACTTGATTTATAAATAATCAATTCACTCGTTCATTTTATCAAAGAAGATTGGTAACACGTCTCAAAATAATTTTGAAATATGCATCGTGAATCAATCTAAATAGTTAGACACTTAAAATAATTATCACACACATTATATAACCAAAGATAACTAATTTCATTAACCAAAGATAACTAATTTTGCAAGCATATTAAGATTAATATCATCCTAATGCAAGTGAGGCGATACCTCACGAGAAAAAAAAATCTGCGAAGAAGGGAAGACTAATATCATCCTAATGCCTTGGCTTTTAGAGTAGAAAATAATTTATCGGGTAGAGTATTTAGGGTGTCATTAGGTATAGTACCCGTATCCTCTAAGGACACGTGTCTAAAGTGGATTGGTTTGGAAGAGGGGAAAAATCAAACGGGTAGAAAACGTACGTATTGGATATTAGGAATCTCATGAAATGATGATGTAACCCAATTTTTCTTGGTACAGGCGGAAGAAAGAACAGAACTAAAACCCTTTGGGCACAGCCACCCCTCTCAAGTCATCTCGGAGCAGTTCCACCACTTCAGCTGGGGGAATTATGACTCTGATGTTTTCTTCTCCTTGGTTGATTCCCACATTTGTCATCATGTCAGCTACTCGGTTTCCTTCGCTTAGCGTATGTATTATGTCTGCTTCCATGTCTCATTCCAAAGCTCTGCAATCTTGAATTAAGACTCTGTCAGGGTGGTTGTCTATCTCCCCTGTTTCAATCAAATCCAACGCCTGTTAAGAATCTGTCTCAATGATAACTTTCCTCCACCCCCTTTCTTTAGTTAGCTGAAGACCCTTCCTGATGCCCCACGGCTCTGCTTTCAAAGGAGAAGCATGCCTAATTCTGCCACAAAAACCTTTTAGCCATTTGCCTTGGTCATTTCTCGCTACGCCTCCATAGCTTGCCCAT
Organism: Lonicera japonica; assembly: GCA_021464415.1. Lineage (NCBI taxonomy): Eukaryota > Viridiplantae > Streptophyta > Magnoliopsida > Dipsacales > Caprifoliaceae > Lonicera > Lonicera japonica. Next base: position 63,343,978 of record CM038468.1, on the reverse strand, counting down.
CCATAGTCCACGGAGCTGCCATCAATATTGATTTTTATGCAACCTGCACTTGGAAACTTCCAGTTAATAAGCTTGGAGTCCTTAATTATGCTCCTATTGGGATTGCTATTGAACGCCACCACTGTTTACTTGGCGTAGTGTATAATTTTGTTAGCAATCTCATTAGGTAGCACATCAATATTCTCGAATTTAAAGTTATTTCTAGCCTTCCACAAATGCCAAACACCACAAGCAAATATAATATTCCAGGGAATGTTCTATGATTGTTGAAGGTTACGATCCCTGAGATTAATTTCCAACCATGAAAAAAAATTTACCGACTCTCTTGAATGAGTGTTAAGCGGGTTAATTTATTTCCAAACTCTAGTTGCACAAGCACAAAGTTTAAAGATATGATTTGTAGATTCAATACAAGATCATCTTTTACAAAAAAGATTTGTAGATATATTTCTTAGCACACAATTTTGATTACTAAGAATTTTGTTGTGCATTAAAGTCCATAGGAAGGTAATTATTCTTGCAGGTATCTTAAGTTTTCACAGCCACTCCCAGTTATAATCCTGAGAAGAGATAACTCCCTTGTTCATGAGAATGAAATTATAACAACTTCTAACGCTGAATTTTCCTGATCCACTAGACGTCCAACACAAAGTGTCACCTGCATTGGTTGCCATTGGGAGAGGGATGTTGTGAACCTGGTTTTTGATGGACGTAGGTATGTGATATCCCTATTGTCCCCAGTCCCACCCCCAAGAGTCTGTGATGATGCTACTCACACTCGTATTAGGAAGAACAACACTCACATGCTGATTTATGCTATTATTACCTAATCACCAGTCATGAAACAGGTCAATGCTTCTCCCATTGCCCTCCACCCACCTGGTAGCCTTGATAAGAGTATTTTTGCTACCAAAAATAGCTTTCCACATAGCAGAGGAATTATTTTTCTTCTTCCAACTCCTCGGATTGCTGCCAATATTATATTTGGCTTTAATCACTTTCACCCAAAGAGTTTTATCGTCATTCATGACTTTACACCCGATTTTAGAGTTGATAGCTTAATTTACCTCCTCTATTTTTCTAAGGCCCAGGCCACCATGCTTTTTAGGCCTGCAAACCTTACGCCAACTAAGAATGTGAACTTTTTTCTTATCATCCGTATCCCCCCACAGGAAGTTCTTATTGAAGCGATCAATTTTATTGCAAGTTTTTTTTGGAAATTTTAAAGTTTGCATAGCATAATTAGGGATCGTGGAGGTAATGGACTTGACAAGAGTACTTCTTCCTGCTAAGGACAAACAATTAGCCTTCCACCTTGCCAACTTGCTCCTCACTTTCTCCACAATTTAATTTCAATGTCTATCATTGAATTTACCGTGAATTAGGTTAACCCCAAGATCCGAACCGAGGTCTCTAGAGATAGGCATTCCACAAATAAGAGTGAGTCTCATAGCCTTATTTCTCGGGGTATTAGGTGAACAAAAAAGTTTCGATTTATGAAAATTCACTTTTTGTCTCGAGCAAAGGCAGAATTCCTCAAGAACTTTCATGATGGTTCTACAACACTTCTCCGTAGCTTTTGCGAAGAGAATAAGGCCATCAGCAAAAAATAGGAGTGAGAAAGCTATACCATTTCTCGAAGCTTTGATACCTATCCATTATTTCGCCTCCATTTTGGCATTTATAAAATTAGATAGATATTCGAGGCAGAGGACAAAGAGGTAAGGGGATAAAGGGTCCCCTTGCCTAAGACTCCTGCCTGGGGAGAAATGTTCAGTTTTTTCACTATTCCAGAGGATGCTCATACTGCCATTCGCAACACAGCTCATCACAAGATTAATAAAATCATTAAAGAAATTGAAGTTTAATAAAACTTTTTTTAAGAAAACTCCATTTGACTCTATCGTAAGCTTTTTCAAGATCAATTTTGAGAATCATGCCCTTATCATTCGCTTTTTTGTTCATCAGGGTGTGAATAATCTCTTGGGTGATGATGATATTGTCCGAGGTGAGTCTCCCCGGCAAAAAACTCGCTTGAAAAGGTCCCACGATTTTATCAAATAACGGCCTAAGTCTTTGAACAATAACTTTGGTAACAATCTTATACATGACATTACAAAGCGTTATAGGCCTAAATTGATTAACCGACTCCAGATTATCAATTTTTGGGATAAGGGTAATGAGAGAATTGTTTAGCATTTTAGGGAATTCTCTATTCGCAAAACAACTTTTAACGAACGCACACAGAGGTTCCTTGACGGTGTCCCAAAATTTATGGTAAAAAATAGGTTGAACACCGTTAGGCCCATGGGCCTTAAGACCATTCATGCTAAAAAGAGCTTTTTTAATCTCAAGATCAATAGGAATTTTAATAAGACCATTGCTATGGTTAATCCTTAAAGTTGGTCCGAAAGGAAAATTTATATGTGTGGAGCTTTTCGGGCAGTCTTCACTAAAGAGGTTTTTAAAATGGTCAATGATATGGGACTTAATAGCATTAGCATCATCCACCCAGTTACCATCAAAAAAGATTCTTTCAATTTTATTGTGTTTCCTTCTAAACACAGTGAAAATATGAAAAAAGCGAGTGTTTTTATCCCCATGAGTAAGCCATTGGACCCTAGACTTTTGGTGCCAGAGAGACTCCTCTTGTCTCAGAACCTCTTTAAGTTCGTTTTTAAGGTTTTTTCAAGAAAGTCAAGGTTATGAAAAAAACTATTTTATTGAGTGATCTGTATACCCATTAACCTGGCCTTTAAACGCCTTTTCTTGTAAAAAAATGTTATCAAAGTTATATGTATTCCAGAGTTTCACTTTGTTTGTGAGGTTTCGTATGTTAGTTTGCAGGTCTATAGTGTTTGACCAGGTAGAGTTAAGGAAATTTTGGAAATTATGGTGGTCAAACCAGCAGGCAAGCATACGGAACGGTCTATTAGCATGATTAGGACGAAAGTTGGAATTCATACCTTTAGTGTTAATAAGAAGTGGATAGTGATCTGACGTAATTCGTGGCAAGTTAGTTACTATTGCTTCGGGAAAGAGGAGGTTCCAATCAGGGTTAGCAATAGCTCTATCCAGCCTTTCCAAGGTTCTAGCCATGCCTTCTCTTCCATTGGACCACGTAAGCCTTGGCCCACTTGCCCCGAGGTCAACCATGTTACATCTGTCAACATAGTCTGAGAAGATCGCAACTCGTTTATTAGAGCTCGAGCTGGCAATGTTGTTGAGGCTCATTTTTTCACTACTATCCATGCAGTCATTGAAGTCTCCGGTGACTAGCCAAGGAAAACTTCCCGACTTAGCAACTACCATGAGGTTGTCCCATAAATGCCTCCTGAGAACTGGATTTGGGCTGGCATAAACTGAAGAGACTAGCCATTCCTCATAGTTATTATGTTGAACCATTGCATAAACGACCTGGTGGGTGATTTGAAAAGTTCTAATAGAGACAATTCTTGGGTTCCAAATGACCCAGATTCCCCTAATCTTCCCAACAGGATCTGAAACCACAGAAGAGGAAAGGCCGAGCTACTCAAAGAAATTTCCCATTTTAATGAACGGAATTTTAGTTTTAAAAATAGCAACAAACTCTGGTTCATTTTCTCTATAGATGTCATGCATAGTGTTTTAGAAGTCGTCGTTTCCGGCGCCTTTACAGTTCCAAAACAGGCACTTCATGGACAAATTGATAAAATATATGATTGGAAAACTAGCCTCAATCGGCCATCCCATTATCGCTTTGGCTCTCCTTATCGAGTGGCACGTAGCCGTCGTTGCTGCCATCTGCACTGAGTGTAGCCACGGTTTTTTCTGTCGACGATTCTCCAGGCTCAAATAGAGCCTTACCTCTCTCACATTCCAGTCCACGTTGGTGAGGTGAAGATCCTCCTCCTCTGCCAGGATCAAGAACCACGCAGGGTTGTTGTTCAGGCGGTGGGCAGTGACATTCTCCATTTTGAATAGGTGCTTTCTTTTTAGCAAAAGGTATTGGTTTAGGAGGCAAGGGTTGAAGAGTTTTTGAAACGGCTAGGGTTTTTTTTATTGATGTTTTTAGGGTAAGTGCTCTGTTGTTGTGTGGTTGGATTTTGGTATTGTGTAAAAGTTTTTTAGGATTCAGTTAGACAGGGTATTTTGGTTGGTTTGTGGGTTTTCTCAGCTGGTATTAGTATTGAGTTTTGGCTATTAGGATATACGGTTTTGGATGATTTGGTTAGTTGGGTCATGTTGGGTTTAGTGTTTGCAGTTTTACTGTGGTTTGGGTTTTGTGCTGTGATGGTTTAGGCCTTTGGCCTAATGCTGCTAGTTAAAAGTTGGGGTCTATTCAGCTGGTTTTCATCCTCACTTTTGTGTTTTCTTTTAGTTGAGATTGACTCAGAGAGTATATTAAATCTGTTGTTATTAAACCTTTGATGGGTGCTGCTGGATCCTCCATTATGGTTTGGATGAGACTTCTTGAATTTCCTCTTCACAAGCATCCACGGACCGAATTCATTTGCTTCCTCTGGTGTAGGAGCTTGTTCGTTCTGCTCTATATCCATCCCGTTATCCTGCTCCATGTGGTCTGTATCTCTGTTCCTACTATTCAATTGGTGGTTCTACTCTGCATTGCACGGTGTTCTGTTCTCGTTGGTATTTACAAACCTGCAATAATTAGCTCTATGGTTAACTCTTCCGCATTTAAAGCAAACATTGCTAATAAATTCATATTCTACATGATATTTTTTTCCTTCAAGTAAATAAGTAGGTATAAGTGGTTGCGTTAAGTCCACTTGAATGCACACACGGGCGTATTTTCCTCAGAGGGAAGCCGCCGTGTTTACATCCGTTTTAAGTGGTTTACCAATCCGCTTAGCAATTTGAAACACTGCTTTATCAATAAATTACTCAATTGGCAGCTCTGGAAGTCTCGCCCACACGGCTTTTGGCACCGCCTTGGCCTCCAACGGCTTAAAGTTCGGTTCTTACTTCCTCACCGTGAGATAACGGTTCAATATAATCCATGGTCCTCCGCCCAGAACATGGAAATAATCTCCTTTTGCATTGAACTTCACTAGGAAGTATCCTTCCCCCAAATCGATCATCTTAATGTCTTCTTGCAAATCCCAGATTTTTTTAACTCTTGTTTCAAGGGCCTTGAACCCGATTGGTTTTCCTAAGAGCTTGATGATTAAACTGTCTTTCCATGGAATTCGTAGTTTTTTCATCAAGCTCTTTGGAAAGTTAATTTCTGGCATCATCGGATCTTCTTTTGAATGGTTTACATTAAGGTCAATGTTCTGTGAACCTTACATCTCCTCCATTTCTTCCCCCTCAGCTTCACAATCTGACCATTCCTCAATATCCTCCCCAAAGAACATTTCTTTGATGGTATTTTTAGCAACTATATCTTTATAGGAAAGAGCAGTCTTCCTATTTGTTGCCCCATTTGATTCCTCTTCATCAATTCCTTTTTGTCCCCCATCAGTAGTCAGCTGCTGGTATTCGGTGGCTTTCCCATTGGATAATTTTTTTGTTAAGGCACAAAACTCCTTTCATTTCCACTGATAGAAACTACGCCATCCATTTGCTGGGTTTTCCCACAGTTATCAACTAGTTCTGTTTTCGATTGGGGTAGCACTTCCAGGTTCATCAGCTCAGCTACCGCTACATGGTTGCTCTTGACCTTTTTAAGGCTTCTTTCAACTTGCTCCCTTTTTTGGTCTATTTTTTTTTAGTAAGGTTCAATTGGATCTGGTGGAGCAGGATGATTTACCGGCGGTGGGTCAGCCATAACGGTTGAAAAAGTGGCCTGAAACGACTAGATTTCACGAAAAGCTTATTTTCTCTCTCTAGGATATCAAAATCCCGTGTATTGATATCAACCCAAATTTTCACATTTTCTTTGACTAGTAATTCAAAAATACAAAAAAGATTTAGTCTTAGACGGATCTAAGAAGTGTCCTTTGAAAAGTCAGTCTTGCAAAAAATGAAGAAAAGTATGAATGTTCTTTTATGCAACTTTTGTGCTTTGCTTTTTCTTACCTGGTAAGTACATAACAGAAAATTTTGCTGATATTGCCATTTTGCATTGTAAGGAGATTTGCACTTCATATATATTTCAAGGACTATTTGACCGACTTGCATACAAAATTGAATTCGATGCGATCGTTTTCACATTACTTTTTTTTTTCTCCGTTACGAAAACTATTTAGGTGTGTTAATTTGATTCCACTTTTTCTTTGGAAAATATAAAATTTGATATATTCTATATTTATGGTATGAATGTATGAGCAATTAAGGCTCTAGAAAGAGATTCATTATTTTAACTAAACAACGGATTTTTTTTAAGGTAAATCATCAAATTTTTTGATGAAATTTAGTGGGCATGATCTTTGATCATGGAGAGTAGATAAATTCTACCAAATTTTAGAAAAAAAAAATTCAACCGGGAAGTGGGTGATCTAGAAATCAAAAATTTCATCGGTCAAAAATGCATAATATTTATGCATCTTTAGTTTACCCACTTCTTGTTATAATTTTTTGATAAATTTTTTTAGAGTTGATTCACTCATCATGGAAATCGTTCCCACCAAATTTCATCAAAAAATTCAATTATTTACCGCATCAAAAAAGGAAGTTCATTTTCTAGTTAAAAGAAAAAAACTCTTTCTAAAGCCTAATTGATAGATGTTTAGTGTTTACTTTCTTAATTTTACATGGAATCAATATTTATGTTTAGCATTGAATGGTTTTAATTAGGATTACAAGTAAAATGATAAAAATAAGCTATACAAAATTGTATCATGGAAATTGATTCCATGGACGGAAAATTATGCAATCACACACAATTCAAATAGAATTTCCACTATAAAAATTTAAAACAAAATTAGGTGCTTTTATAGCATTTCCATTTTTCATGTGTCTAAGTGTGTATATATACCGTTAAAATAATAATATAGTATTCATGTTGTCGAAGTAATTATATCTTTGTTAGAGTATTATACTATTTTCGAAAGTTGTATACTTTTAAAATTGTACATTATTCTGAGCATGGTACCACCCTAACAATATAATATCCCTTGTATGAAAATTTAGAACAAAATAATTAGTTACAAAAGGTTTTTGTTATGTATATATATATATATATAATATAATTAAGAGACGTGGACATGAGTAATTTGTGTAACAAACAGTCATGAGTTTTTTAGTATAAAGTATCAATTTATCTTGTTAGAAAAAAAAGAGAGGCTCTAAAGAGTAATTTCTTCATTTTACGATAAGAAATGAAATTTTTGATGGATTAGTGGAGTGATTTACCTACTAATTTTCTTAAAAAAATAATATTTAAGCTATTCCCATGTGTCATGTTTCATAAAACATATCCTTCCAAATGGATATCTATTCTTTTTGTAAAGAAAGGGAATCTGTCATGGTACAGTCTAAACCAACCCCCCCCCCCCCCCCCCCCTTCCTTCTCACACACACACACACACATATAAAATAATCAAGTTTAGATCTCTTTTAGCTTCCAAATGGATAGCTTTCATTCTAAAAATTGTTAACTTTGTTTTTTTTTTCCTCCCCTCAAATTCTGGTTGACATTTATGAAACATTACTATCTTGATGAATATCAAATGAGGCAAAATAATAATAATAAAAAAAAAAAAAAAAATTGGTAAAACAACTTGTTTAACAAAATGTAGAAAATTTATTGGTTGACAAAATACATATATATAATCTGATTGGGCCCAATACGTGAACTAAACTTATTTAACAAAAATTACTACATCCAAAGGAAGATCAACAGATAATTGATAATAATGGATAATTAACTATATACTTACAAGTATTAATTAATTATCATAAATTTTCGTATATAAGAGTTCAAAAATCTCAAAACAAAAAGGTTTCATTTGAGTTCATTCCCAACCTTATTTTATCTTTATAAGGTTCATGCATGTACGTTCCTAACTAGTTTAAAGGCAAGCCCGGCCCCTACCTTTATTTGTTTTTATTTTTTGCTTTAGTTATATGAGACATATATAGAGGTTGATTGTCATCCCCATATAATATGCTGCAACGCCATATTAAGCAATCTCTCGCCCTCACCTCCTCATACCCTCCAATAATACGTTTCTTTTAAAAATATAGGAAACATAAAAAAGGGGGAATCATTTTCTTTTTCTTCATCTCGATCTTTATTGAAATTAAGAATACTTTTTTTTTTCATCTCTTCCACCTAAATTCTTCTTAGGCTCATTACACCGGAGTTTTTGACAGCATTTCTGTTGCTGGGTTCAGATTTAGGTCCTTTTTAAGTTGAGCAGATGAAGTGAAAAGATTTGTGAATGGAAATTAAGAGCACTTGATTTCTGGACAAGTGTATCTGTAATTGTTTGACTAAACAAAATTTTTTTTTTTTTTTTTTTACTAAAATTCCTCCCTAATTTCTTGATGCTAGAGATTCTTAATTATGGAAAAGGCGAACTCTTCAATCAATGCTGCAGAAACTCTATATGTCTATGTTTGACAAAAACAGAGTGAAAACAAATTCTTTTTGATATAGATATATAAATTAAAGGCATAGTGCACATATACTTATTTAGAGTATAAAACTGCCACGCACTATACGTACCAATTAATTAGTTGAGTGATCAAGCTCTTAGTATTCATGGTTAAGTCACACAAAGCAATAAAATCATGGGACGAAAATTTTGATACATACTTTTACCTTGATTTATTAAAGTTAGGTGGTGTTTGTATTTATTTTTTATTGTTAAATATATGGAAGGTACAATTACAGTTTGTGTTCTCACCTCTTAATGTTGAATTGGATAAAAATTTAGCATTAAGGGTTAGTTTGTTTTTTCGGCCTTTGATTGCTGAACACGAAATGTTTAACTTTGAATGCTTAACAAAGCTTAGAAAAATATGTTTGACTTTATTTGTCTTGGAATGATGAATAGATGTTTACCAAAATTATTATGTTGTATATCAATAGGTAACGAAGGAAAAGAATATATAGGGACACAATATAATGAAATAAAATTTTATTAAAGTTAAATTAAGCATTTAACACACACTGTACTTGACTTTAATGTTCATTGTTAAATTTTAATCTAATTCAACATTATATCAGAAGTAAGGAAGCAAATACCAATTCTACCTCTTAATATTAGATGGACTTTCATCTAGTATTAAAAGGCAAAAACAAACATCATCTTAGTATCGTCTTAAAAACTGTAAAAAAATAATATAGTTTGAAATATATGAAGTAGTAAGAAAGAAAAGATTTTTTAACACACTAAACTCTTCAAAGTCTACCAATGGAGGTCAGTAAATGAATATATTATGAAGCCAACCATTACAATATTTTTCTGTCAAAAAAAAAAAACCATTACAATAAGTATAGTCTACATACTCATAGTTAAACTTTCTTCAATAATTTATCTATGAAATACTTATTTATCTTAAGTGTTATATTCTTTCAACATTGTACATATTTAATTGGTATTATTTTTATTTGGTGATATTTTTATTAAAGTAATGCTTCTTTATGAAGAGTAGTGTATAATTTTAGAAGTATATAATACTTAACAAAGCAGTACTATCTTCTAGCAAAAAGATATTTCCTTTGACAAAATGAGTAACCTTTTTATATCTCCATACACTCTCTTAAAAATGTCTCTCCAATAATTCTTGTCTATCTTCATATGTATATATACTAGGGTATACCTGTGTCAGCTGGCACTATGACATGAATAAAATTTTACAATAGGGGATAAAAAAACGTGTGGGAATTTATAATTAATAAAATCGATTGGAGGAAAAAAAATATTCCAAACACACATACTCTGCACAATTTGGTTGATTGTTTTTAGTCCACTGTCGAGCTTGGTTTAAAATTGTGAAGAATCAAAATAAGTCATGTCGTTGGTTTATGATAACGAATTGAAGAGCCGGACTGGACTGGACGCATTTCTTTGCCGTATAAAGGGTGTGCATTGTTCGATCTAGTCAATATTTCAAATTGGACAAACAAATCGGACCCAGTAAAAACTAAAAGAGCAGGATCCGTTTTAAAGCCACGAAACCGGCAAAATCAACTCGAAAACAACAAAAAAATTGAATAGATAAGATTGTGCACACTAATATTCAATAGATTTTTCTTGAAATTTTTTAAGCATAATTTTTAAAGTCACAATGGATCTTATTTTATTGATCTTAATTATTCGGCTTCAAATATATATATGTATATTATAATTCAATTTTTGAATTTAAAATTATAATATTTTGAATTGTATTAAAAATTTGGAAGTTATAGAAAGTAAGTAATGTAGTAGAGTAGAGAGACTATGGAGTGAGTGAGTGAGTGAGTGAGTGGTGTATTTGATTGCGTGTGTTTAAGATGAATTTAAATCTTAGTTTTGATTTGACATTTTAATGTGAGTGAAAAAACACATCTAAGGATATAAGTTGCATGTGAGTTTAAGATGAAAGTTTTGAACCATTGGTAATATATATATATATATATAGTCTTTTAAAAGAGAAATTTGTTAACATTTTTTTGTCCCTCTTGTAATAAAATAAAAAAAAGAAAGTTGTGAATTACTTTGATTTAGTGCGACATCCTATTCTCAATATATGTCTAGGAGACTTTGGTAATTATTATATATGAGCTGAGGTCATTTATAAACACCTTAAAAAAACCGAATATCGGAAAGGACCTTAACGTAGTTACACCTTAACCATGGAGCCAACTACGAACTTACGAAAATTAATTAAGAGGAGGAGAATGTGGTCCAAATTCATAGTAATATGAAGAAAGAACTGAGCTAACTGAAACTGATAAGACTGTCATCACTTCATCTGTCGACACGTAGCAGGTAAGCACTCATTTACCTCGTCAGATTTAAGGTTCCCCCTCTCAACACCCTTCAGTCCAAACTTAATTTACTGCTTTTTTTTTCATCGATCAAATCTTTTCTCCCATTCGTCCAACTCACTCCTCCATCGTCCGATTCACCTCAACCACTACTTTTCAAACTTGAGCTTAACCTAGACTCAAAACCACAGAATCATGTCTCATACCATTTGTGCCCTTATCATTATATTGTTGTTGTTAATGTCTTCAAGAAAAAATAAAATAAAAAAATTTCCAAAATAAAAGAGAGAAAAATCATGTATAGAGAGTTACATAGAGTACCAAGTGTGCGTGTATATATAAGGGAAGGGAAGGTAGTGTAAGTGCATATACATATAAAGAGAGGTACAAGGTAGAGAAAGCTAAAAAGCAGAGATATATATATATATAGAGAGAGAGAGAAAGGGGGTGCTAAGAGATAAATTTTGTGTTTTTGTGAGAATCAGTGATAAATTCAAGAGAGAGAGAAAGAAGAGAGGAATGGGGAGAGGTAGGGTTGAACTGAAGAGGATAGAAAACAAAATTAACAGGCAAGTTACCTTCGCTAAGCGTAGAAATGGACTTTTGAAGAAAGCTTATGAGCTTTCTGTTCTTTGCGATGCTGAGGTCGCTCTCATCATCTTCTCCAATAGAGGAAAACTCTACGAATTTTGTAGCAGCTCAAGGTAATTAATTAACTTAATCAAAGGTCTCTACATATATAGTTTCTTGTATATATATCTATCTGAATTCCCTGTCCTATAGAAATCATAAAAGGATTTGCTGTTTTTTTTTCCTCTCTCTAGATTCTGTTTTAGTTGTTTGGATTTCTGCATTTCTTAGATCTGAAAGATGATAAAATATTTTTCTGTTTTAAGTTTGAGAAAAAACGAGATGAACTTTTTTTTTTTTTTTTGCTCTGCTAAGTTTTTCCGTTTTTGTGAATATAATGTCTCGATGTTTGTAGAACTTTGTGTGTCTTTTTGTTAGATCTGCAACTGGAAATTTTGAAAAGAAGATCGATCAGTGATGCTATATATATAAATTTGTCACTTGTTTTTATGATGTTTCCATTGCAAAAGAATCTCTGCTCTTTTTCTGTTTTCTCAATTAATATATAATATCAGATCTACCACTTATCTCCCATCTTTGGATCAACAAAACTAACCTATACCTAGAAATTTGATTATTATTATTGAAAATTTAATATTTTTTAATTGCACTTAACGAGGTTTTTTGAGCTTTACTTCGTATTCATTTCAAGTTATATCGTTTTTCTTACTTCTAGAGGCTTTTGATTATTAAATTCTCGTATTAAGATGGATTCCCCCTAAATTTTTCGCATACATATTCGGTAAGATTAGTGAATTTCGTGTTCATAGCATTTTCCCAAGCTTTTAGGGCTTATTTGTGATAGTTTTTTCACTTTTTTCTTCTTGTGGTGATTAAATTTCAACGACCATAACTTAACGTTTCCTTTGTGCGTTTCAAAATTGATTTCCGAGTTTTTGCCTGCCACAGATTCTTCTTTGATCGTTAATTGAGAACATGTGAATCCAAAGATTAAATAATACTTAAAGATGTAAGAAGCTTCTTCTCCAGTTTTTTCTTCAAGACATTTTCAAAACTTTCATCCAATTTTAGAGTTTTGTTATTTATTTATTTGTTTTTTTGGTGAAATGTAAAAACGTTGAAAACCAAAAGAAAATTTGAGGATTTGGGGCAAGACACCAGCAACCAAATACACATACGTACAGAAATAAAGGAAAGCAAAACTAACAAATAATTTTCCCCATAAATCCTCAACATATACATATATAGCCGGGAGCCAGGGATATAATTTTGTTTGATTGGAGTTTAGGGTTTTTAAATTATTGAATTTTAAGGGCATGACTCATTTTCCCACTAAACCACTAAAAAACGAGTTTTCACTGCTGGCATGGCGGCCTCTAAATTCTCCTCATGACTTCAAAAATGCAGGAGACCTAAATTAATAAATCTTTGTACACGCTGCCCTAGAGCCACATGATTAATTAATTTTGCCAAATTTTCTTAAGAATAAATTTCTTCCGACCAGATTAATTTGGGTGGTAACTTAGTTATGATAGGAAAATTTCTTGCCTTTGAGCAAAAGGTTAAGCATTCATCCTTGGATGACCCAACTCCCGTCTCCATTTCTCCATGAATTCAGATCTATCCGTGTTTGAATAAAATGAAGAAAGAAAACTTCTTATGCCCCCAAAATAAAATTTGAGTAGTTGATCACTTTTATTTCATTAAAACATCCCTTGTACTCAGTAATTTAGGGTCAAGAAATCTTTTTTTTTCCTTTTTACCTAGTAAAATTCATAATGCAAAAACATTACAACAATATTCACTTACCTAGCAGGAGGTTTTATACATTAACTAAATAGAAGAAAATAACTCTTAATACGACGTTGGAAGAAAAAACCATGACTATTATTAATTAGAAACATAAAAAGTTTTTTGAGCAAAAAGTTATATTTTGAACTTCATTTTCCAATGTTTGGGTAAGTTATAGGGAGAAATGCATTTCATACATTAGGAAATTAGGAAAACCCAAACCTGAACTAAACTAGGAAATTCAATTTTGGTTTTGGTTCAGTTTGGTTCAATTTCAATGTTTGAATCATCTAGACCTAGAGCCGAACCAAACTTTTTGGTTCGGGTTTATACGTTTTTCATATTTATTTATTTTTTACAAAAATAAATCTTAATTAAGGAAACACTTTAGTACAAATTCTCTACAGAATATTTGAAAAGTAATATCTTCTTCTTTTTTTGATAACGTTGAGAGAAGCAAAAACTAGCGGAAACAAAATCTAAGCCCTTTGTACTAAAGCATAATATATTTTTCTAAAAACCAAATACATGAAAGAAGAAGAAGAGTAATCAACCTAATTCTCCGCATAATGCATGAACCAAGACTCTTGTTGAATCAAAAAGCAATGAATACGTGAAAGTAATTCTCCGCTTTAACTCTAGTAATTGTCCACTTCTGCCAAGCCTTGCATATCAACTTTTTTTTTACTTGGTTTAGTTTAGTTTGGTTTGGTTTCTTTGTTTCAGTTTTTTATTAGTTCAATTTTTAAAGGTTTGGTTTGATATGTTCGGCCGGTCTTTGGGTTCGGGGTGACATCCCTATGTTAATTTAATGGCATAAAAATTATGATAAGATAAAACCATAAAAGAACCTTTGAATAGCATTTAGGGATCCTTTTCTACTCTCCCAAATTTGGGAAGTGTAAAGGCGTTCCCTGAAGAGGATATGGGAGGACTGGAGTGTGCTTTCATAAGTTCTCCCCAAATTTAAGTTCATGATCAGAAATATAGGAGAGGATTAGAGTTGCTTTTAGATACTCTCTCCCATTGAACATATTTTAAATCTTAGGAAGAAGGAAATGGAATCTAGAACCTCCTAATTGGGAGGTGAGGGCTAGTACAACTTGAACTAAGCTCTTGGGCAAATCAGTATATAAAAAGACACACGATTACTCACTGTTTATTAATTTTGGGTTAGATACTCTAGCTTCAATATGGTATCAAATATTGGCTCCGCTTATCAAGTCCAACAACTACGTACTTATATTTAACATTACCCAATATAATTCATCTACATGTGGATCAAACCACATAGATTAATTTGGAATAATCTCTACAAATTATGTGTCATTGTGGATTTTGCATTCTCTTAGTGGAATTTGTATGAGACTAATGAAATAAAAGCTAGATGCTCATTAAAGAAAGAAACGAGGAAGCTAGTTGACCTATTAACTACTGAGTAACCAAACATTGCTCTTGTACTTGATTCTTCGACTGTTCACTAGGTTAAATTTTTTGAAGTGTTATTAACTAAATTGGAAAATTCGGGTGGTTCAAAATATCTTAATTCATATTAAGAGTTTGAATCATGCATAATCATAATATGTTATATACTAGTTATGATATTATAAAACACAAAATTAAAAAAACACCAAGCAAGTAAACATTAATTGAGGTTGTAAATGTCCCCAATAAGTGTTAATCACTTATTTGCATCCTCTTCGTACTTTTAGAATATATATTCATTTTTTATTCTTCTAATTTAAATGTTTATGATTCTAGCAGCATGCTCAAAACCCTTGAGAGGTACCAAAAGTGCAACTATGGAGCACCAGAGACAAATGTAAACACAAGGGAGGCACTAGTAAGCCCCGTCTTCTAACTCAACAATTTCATACATAAATATATAGCTCACGATAATGTTTACTGCTTGTTTTTTTTTTTGTATATAATTTTTCAACTAACAATTGAAGATTGGACATGTTGTCTTTGGCTAAACTAATTCACTCTATTCCGATCATGTATAGTGAATATATGGAAAGAACTTAAAAACAACAAAAAATGAGCTCACCATGATATATTGGAACAAAAAAATTTCGATTTCTTTACTCTAGGAATCATATAATACCTTTGGCTTCTTTTGATAGCAACATGAAAAATCATATAAAAAGGCAGATTTGTGAAAGAATTCGGAAAATAAGTTGAAACAAGTGATGAGATGTATGATCTCCATCCTCCTCTTTTTTTTTCCTTCCTCAACCCCAAAGAATTTTTTTTTCTATGGAAAAGACCGAAAATTAAGAGTTAATCTCACTATTTCCAACTTCTCACATAAATCAATTGTTTTTCTTACCATTTTCCATGTTGCTATCAACCGGAGTCTTAAAAATCAAATTGTAGTCATAGTACTTACATTGTTAATTTGTTAACAAAATGGCTCAACTAATAGTTAATCAAAGATATGAGGGGAGTAAAAAAGATGCATAAATAAACCCACCTAGGATATTTATTGTCAAATAATTTGAACACCAAATAGCTTAAAACCTTTTTTCCCATAATCACATGATGAGGAGGATGATCCCACTGAAGGATTTGAATCCTCAAACTCTTCCTTCACCAACCCATAGTTTTCATTTTGCACCAAACCTACCATGCCAACATTGCTTGAGCCTGCATTATGTTGTACATCAATAACACAGAACATTTGCCCATATTTTGACCCTTCCTGATTCTCATATACGTAAAAAGCCACTGCATCATTTGCTTTCAATTTATTTTCCCTCACGAACCGATTCCAACCCCGTGTGAAGACATAACTCTGACTACTCTTCCAGTAACAATATCGAAAAGTCCACAGCCTCATCAGCTTATCATAAAAAGGAAGTTGCACATCCACACCATCCACGGTCTCATCACCAATATTTGGGAAGTACTTTAGAGCAAATTTCTTGGGGATTACAAGCCTGTTAAGCTTACCAACATCGCTTGGTGTTAGCGCCTTCTGGAAAAGTAGTCTATAGGAAGGTGTTTTTGGAGTACATTCTTGATGATCTCTCATTTGATGGGTCATAAAATCAGTAAATTTGGATGGATATGATCCGTCCTTGATCATGTGAAGAATTGCTTCTGTGCTGTAATTGCTTTGAAAGTTTGACTCATGAATAGTGATGTCGGTCCAAGGGAAGTTTCTGTGGGGGTCAACTGTATTGCGAAGCTTGAGGGCTGCACAATCGTACGCCGTAGCAGCATCAGTCACTGATTTGAAGGTCCCAAGCCATATGCGCTGGTTGTTTGCATAGATTTGTGCGCCCCAGCGCCCATTCTGTTGTGGCACCACCCCTTTGAAACTCGGAATAGAACCCATGTCAGTTGTTGAGGGCTTAAATTTATGAAACAAGTAACTGTCGCCGTAGGAATTTGAAGATTCTGAATTGGGTCTCGTTTTTGCGTAGGGCCTCATGCTTCTGATAATCTGAAAAAGAGGTATATATAATACACATATATACAACATCAATAATTAAAAAACCCTAAACTCAAATAATTTATAATCATATACAAAAACAAACATGAATGGAAAAACATTGAATATAACTAACAGTAATAAATTAGAGAAGAACTGTTCTAACCAATATTACATACATGAAACATAAATTAAATGCTGTAACCAATATTAATAATAAGGAGACCATTTCGAGGGGGTGATCTAGACTTGAAAAAATTTAAATTTGAATCTAACCAAAAATCTTAAACTTCTGAGACTTGATTATAGTGAATGAAACCTTGAAGAGTGTTATATATATTATATATGCTATGGAAATTTGAAGCATGAGATAGATATATTAAATTAAGGAGGAATGCTAGGGCTTTGATCACGAGGATGAGAGAAATATCAGAGAAGAAAACAGGTAATAAATAGATATATATGTGTGATTTGGGGAGAAGATCCGGCAATCAGAGATTCGATCTTGACAGGCAAGTTTATTACTAAAATTCACTGGACTTACTGTACGTCTTAATTTAGGTAATTGGTTAATATGATTTTGAAGCTAAAAAAATCTGATCTACTTGCCGTTTAACTACGTGATCTTGTCATTAATATTCCCCGAAATTCTCACGCGTACCCCCGGCCGGTTTCATTGTTGGGTGCATGCATGTATTGGCGCTTCATCATGAACGGTGTTGCCTCGGCTTTACATGTGTCTACTCTCCAGCTTATAGATAATTAATCCATACATCGATCAGGACCGTAGTAAAAAGAGAAATTTTACTTTGACTAAAACAAGTACGTCTACATCGATCATCGATCTGGTTCTGCCTTTACCCATCCCTTGCACCTTCTGTTTCATTACAGTGTACCATATTGCCCTTACCTTTATCATCACTTATATTAACTAATTTTTATGCCCTTTATTTAGGGCAACACTATTCCATTTATGTGTTTTTCTGGTGCCATTTATTGAATATTACCATTGATTTAGGGCAACAGTATAAAGGATGTCGTTGCATATTTATGTCAATTATATATTATTACTATTGCCAATTTGAAGAAACAATGTTAGGGGCACAAATTAATTTTATACAAAATGATATATATATATCAAATATAAATTACCAAATATCGAACCCACATATACATATATGCAAGTATTAGTAATTACCACGATATGTTTGAGGCTTTAATTTAGATTAACTACTAAACTTTTACTTTAATTTTAAATTTTCAAGTAATCAATTTTTACTGTTTTGGTTACCTTGTGCTGATGAATTTACTTATCATAGTGGAGTTTCCTTTGATTTTCTATCGTTCATTTTTTGATAAACGCATTCGATCTTCACTGAAACTAACATAACCAGTCGTTCTCAAAATCTTATTTTAAAAGTCTAAACTCTAAAATATATTGACTTTAATATATATATATATATATATGGCTAAAATTGTGAGATCTCATGCATATATTGGTTCTAGATATGGAACTTTTAATTTTAGAAGTCAAATATATTAATTTGAGTCAGAGGGGCAGTAACAAATTAAAGTGAAGCCATATTGTTTTTCCCATTACTAGCCATATATTCTCAATTGAACTTGTAGAATTGATAATTGAAATAGTTTTCGTGCAAATAGTTTTTTTTTTTTGAAGGGTTAAGTTTCCGGCATATAGTAGTTTATCCTCATATATATGTTCAATATTGTTGTTTGAAACATATGCATGTTTGTTAATGGCCAAACATAATATTAGTGAGAAAAATGATCCGTAATTAAATATATATAAAGGTGCTGACTAATAATTAAGTTGGATACACGTACACAAAAGTGCAATAGAATAAATGAGGATGAAACATAAATTAAAATAGAGTTTCTTTCATGCGTATATACCTTTGTTTGATGGTTTTCCGTTTTTTATATATATCATGAGCACTATTGCTAATTAACTTATTCATTGTTGTGATTATAGGAGTTAAGTAGTCAGCAGGAGTACTTGAAACTTAAAGCACGCTATGAAGCCCTGCAAAGATCCCAGAGGTAAGTAATAAATCTAAATCGAATATCTCGATCTCGCTTCATATATATATATATATATATGATTTGGTGGTTGTTAAAGACACTTGTAATATTTATTTTGGCCTCCACATGTATTACAATTTAAGCATCATGTACAACCACCACAGTACATATGTTAGAGGTGCCTTTAGCAAACACACATGCTTTTAGCTGTTGAAAAATGCAATTCACAATTAAAGAGGGATTTTTGGATATTTTGGATTAGAAAAATCTAGAGTGGTCTAAATGCATTATGTCAGTAAAAAAATTTAGCAAATATCTTGTAGTAGTAAGAAGGGCTCTAGAATATTCCTAAGTAATATCTAGAACCTCAAATAGATTTAATTCCAAAGATAAATCTAGAGCACACTTGAATATCTAAAAATCTAGAGTATTATCTTGTACACTATAAATAGGTGCATGTGTATAGTAGGCATTATTGGATTAATAAGAAATAAGAGAAATAAAAAAGATTTTTTGATAAATATAGTCTTTCTCCTGAGCATTTTTTGAAAGAGTTCTGTACAGCTCCATGGTTATACATCTCCATAGACACAATGCACCACCACTACCATTCAAAAAGTGATTCAAAGTACACTTCCGTTGTGCCTCGCTAAAATTCTAAAAATTCCAACATGGTATTAGAGCAGGTTTGTATCCTGCCCCCTTGATTCTTGACGTGTTTAAATAAAAAAATTTGTTGAGAATTGTTTCTCTTGCCAAAGTATTTTTGAAAAAAAAAAAGAAGAAGAAGAAAAATCAATTAAGTGAAAAAAGGACATGGATGGTGGTAGGCAGATTTTCAAACAGGAGAATAGAAATTGAAGAAAAGAAAGTTTCTTAATGTTGAGGATTAAAAGAATTTAAAGAGAGAAGACTTAAAGGAGTCGAAGTGTTTGCTATGTAAAAGTGAAAAAGAAAAAGATCGGAGGCTAGCAAGCGACTACCGATAAAAAAAAAGATCGGAGGCTAGCAAGTACCTACTGATAGGGAAAAAGGAAAGAAAATTGGAGGCTATCAAATGCCTACCAAATGTTGAAAGGAGAAAAGAAATTGGAGGCTAGTAAGTGCTTCACTGATGAGAGAATTTGGACAAATGCCCCGGGTGTAAGAAGATGAGAAAAGGGGAAGCATATTCATAAGAGAAGAAACGAGAAGAAAATGAGCAATACAAGAGAATAATAGCTAGGGACCAAAGCAAGAGTCCATGAGAATGAACGACGGCAATCCGAAAAAGAAGATCGTGGCAACTGTCAAGGAGACTTCAAAGAACAAAAGGAAAGGAAGAAAAATTAAAGGTGCGGCAATGTTGTTGCTTAGCAAAAGCAGTGGAAGAAATTTTCGGGCTAGCAAAGAAGAAGCATGAAGATGAGAAAACTATCAGTATTATAATTACATCAAGAAATTAGAAATTCTTGAAAATAGAAATTGTGAATTAAGGGGGAGTCTTGAAAAATGTAATTCACAATTAATTAGAGTAGGGTTTTTTTTTTTTTTTTAATATATATTTTGGATTAGAGAAATATAAAGTGGCCTAGGTGCATTATGTCACTAAAAAAATCCATCAAATATCTTATAGTAGTAAGAAGGGATCTAGGATACTCTTAAAAAATATCTAATACCTCAAATAGATTTAAGTCTACGTACAGAAAAATCTCGAGTACACTTGAATATCTAAAAATCTAGATTATTGTTTCGTACACTATAAATACGTGCATGTGTATGTATTGTTGGATTAAGAAGAGAAATAAAAAAAGATTCTTTGCAAAATATAGTTTACAGTCTCTCTTGAGCAGTTTTAATTTGAAGCTCTTTACAGCTCCATAGCTGTACATGTCTGTAGACACAATGCACCAACACTTCACCATATATACAAAGAGTGATTCAAAGTACGCTTCCGTTATGTCCCGCTAAAATTCTAAAATTTCCGACATTAGCTAATCTTAAAAACATGAAAAGATGTATAATTGCAGAATTTATGAATTCAATTTGATGTTAATAGATTTGGAAAACAGGAATCTATTGGGTGAGGATCTCGGGCCTCTAAACAGCAAGGAGCTTGAATCTCTGGAGAGGCAGCTTGATATGTCACTCAAGCAGATCAGATCTACCCGGGTACTTCAGTTCCCCTCTTATCACTTTTTGTAGTATGTTAAAATGTTTTCATGTACTCTATCTTCTAAGTAACAAATTGAAGAGCCTCATTTTTATTTGGGAGATGTCCCAAATTAAGAGTAAAGTTTCTACTTTATGACATAACCAACAGACAAAATCAAAGCATAGTAAGTTTTATGTTAAGTTTACGATTGATTGAGCTAAAATTTGTTTTTCTTATTATGTGTGAAATTGATAATATATGTGCCTCTCTTACTTTTACTTCTCTTGTAATTAGTGAGGTAAGTTTTTACTCTTTACTTATTTCTCTTGAAGTCTTGATCCAAACTATATATGATTGTAATGTAAAATTTCATCTTAGTATAACTCCACTTTTTCTTTTTCTTTTTTTCTTTCTTTTTTGGTTCCAGACCCAGTACATGTTGGATACGCTCACAGATCTTCAAAGAAAGGTATGAGAACTTTTTAAAGCTTTAATTAATTATCTGTTAAATTACTCTAATTAGCATTTCTTTTTCTGTCTTTATATTTAAAATATCTTTACAACAATTTTCACATGTACACAGGAACATGCTCTAAATGAAGCAAACAAAACCCTGAAACAAAGGGTACGTATGTAGCATATATGCTCTAAACTAACATTTCTTATCGTAGGACAGAGTTTCCGGGTAAATCATAATTTATAAGTACGTGGTCAAGAAGTGGGGCTTCCTTGAAATTATTTAAATTTTGACCATCTTAGTAACAGACACATTACTGCTCATGTGCATAGCTTAATTTATTAAAATCTTAAACCTACAATTTATACAAAACATGAGCTTTAACCTATATATGTGCAGTTTCCCAAGTGAAAGGTAGTTGAAGTTTCTTGGGGCTACTAGCTAACAACTTTTGTTAGGCCATGCATTAGATCTAGATACTCGAAGTATTATTAGTTAATTGTTTTTGTAATTGGTATTAACAAAGTCAGCCATGCATACAGAAAATTTGAATGGATGATTATTATATGTAAATGCAGCTGATGGAAGGAAACCAGGCTAGTTCGTTCCAGTGGAATCTGAATGCGCAGGATTACATGGGAGCTTATGACCGAGAACCTGCTGCTGCTCAACCTCAGGCTGATGCCTTCTTTCATCCCTTGGACTGTGAACCTACTTTACAAATTGGGTACGTGTAATATATAAAAATTAATAAATTGAATCGTAATAATTAATTAAAATAAAATAAGAAACTATGAATTTTGTTTTATTAAAGGAATAGTACTTTGTGAAGCATATATATATATATATACTGATGGATTTCAAAATGAATGAATTTCAGATACCAACAGAGTGATCATCATCAAATAACAGAAGGGGGAGCTGGACCCAGTGTGAATAATTACCTCCCAGGATGGTTGCCATGATGATGATGATGATATATATATTATACATCATCGATTGAAGACACATAAATGAGTTTCATATATTTATATATATATATATATGCTTCTCATAAGAACAACGAGCGCGGCCTATATAGCTATGTTTTTAATTATTCCTTTGACCACCCAACCCTCCCAAAACAAAGAGTGGAACTTTGTGGAGTGTATAAGACACTTCAACTATAACTCTGCATTATTAATGGGACAGCAACTACATAAGAAGTATTTATGTTTTTAATTTGCAAGTCAAAAGGCATTAATTGGATATATATATATATATATACACACTTGCGCATGCATACGTTAAACTGCATGTTAATTGCTTGATCGATCTGCATCTCGATCTTTAATAAACAATAGTCTAGTTTAGTATGAAGTTCATTGTAATTTTATTTATTTTCTTTGATGTTTCAAAAGTTGCAACACCCCTCAGCTCTCTCCCTCTCTCTTTCGCTTCGCCCTCCTTCCACCCCAAAACATATGTTTTTTTAAGACCTTTACATCCGACAAGGCATGAAGAGATTCTTGTTTTTTCAACTCATAACACGAGAAAAAAAAATATGAAAATTAATTTTGAACGTTAAACTTCACATTTGATAATGCTCTTCAAATATTTTTGTTTTTCTATAGTATTTAACATGCATTTATAACGTAACTTATAAAAAATCCACGACGTCATGCAAACTTTTACCTCTTACAGTCTTACTGGAGAAGTTGTGCTTCATCTTACTTTTTCATCTTTCACTTGTAATAAAGAAGAAGAGAAGGTAACAAACAACTATGCAGCCATCGACCTAATTAATGATCAATTATCTCCATATAAAACAAGGTTAAAATTAAGAAAACTTTTTTTATTAAAAAAAAAAAATTAAGAAAAGTTTCATCTGTCAAACCCTTTTATGATTTGAATGTGCAAGGCGTCATTTAAATTTGAAAGTGATCAAGCTAGTGCTCTTGGTTAATCATTGTTTGTTATTATCTAAAACCAAATTAGAATAATCGTGTTTTCTGTGTTAGTAGTGCGAAATCTACTTTATTTTTATTCATTTCTTTTTATTACACTCGTTAGAACAGGGTCATTTCAATTTGTACAAAATATAGTAATAATGTCTTTGTAATGTTTGGTGTTCACAAAAAAAAAATTGTACAAAATATTAAATATAGTAAGTTTGTATTTAATTGATTGCAAATGCTACAAAGAGATGATTTGTAAGAATATCTGAAAGGGTAATTTTATTTTTATCCACGGATTTTTTTTTGTTTATCCACCCTTGATTTATGCTAATCTTAAAATAAACTTCTAAAAATTTCCTTATAAAAATTGAGAAGTATATCCACCAATTAATAATCCTTTAAATAAATTTATTTTTAAAAATAGTTTCCTAACTAGAATATACTTCCTTTAAATATATTTACTTTTAAAATTACTTTCTTGATTAGAATATATTTTCTTAATAATATATTTTCTTAATTTGTTAAAAGGTATATTGATACAAGTACTTTATATTCATTATTCATCAAAAATATACAATATTACAAAATTGGGCGGAATTGATTTATATTATTACATCATAACACTAACGAATAATTTTTTTCAACAAATGAGTTTACTATTTTCTTTTTCTTTTTTCTATACAATGAGGGTTTTAAAAAATAAAAATAAAGTAGTATTGGAACTTAAGAAACTAATTAAAAAATAGTGGAGGCAATAAATATCGTTTTCTTCAATCCCAATCATTTCAAGTTAAAGGAAGAATATTCAATTATAGTATATGTTTGTTTTCTTGTTTGCTATCACGAATCTCACTACACCATTTTGCGAAATTTGTAACACAGTTTTTACACATAGTAACGGATTAAATCCATTAAAATCTAGCAACATGTTTAATCCATTACTAATGTAAAATATCCGTTATTGAATAAACACATATTATTTTCTCCACTATTAAATAATTATTGGTTAAAAAAATAAGAGGTCCAACGATTAATCCGTTACAAAAGTGTTACTAAACAAAAAAAAGGCCAGCTCAACATTTCACTTTACCCGCTTGCTTTTTTAATTAAACTAAAAATCAAAACACAAAAATGTTTATCTCTCACACTCAATGAAAAATGAATTAAACAAAAAAGCCCTAGCTCACAGTTACCCCCTTCTTCCCACAGCCGCTACTGAATCTCTCACCTTCTTCGTCTCGCCGCCGTTCTTCTCACCCCTTTCCTTGTCACGTTCTTCTCACCATTTCTCTCATACTCACTTCGGTTGCGTACTCTCGCCACTTCTCTGACGCGCTTCACCTCAAAGTCGCAGGTTCCTCCCTTCGTTGTTCTGTTCTCCGCCATTTAACACTCTTTGGCATCAACCCCTAAGCTCTAGGTGGTAAGGTAAATTTCTAAATCTATGCCCTAATTTTAACAATTTTCAGGAATCTAGCACTATCATTTACTAATGAGGTTATTGGATCGCACATATTTAAGTTTCTTCTTCTCTCTCAACGAAAATGGTGTTTCTTTCTTCATTCCTCTCTCTATTTCTCTCTTCGTTTATATCTCTTCATGTGGCAAGCAAGAAACAATTAATGATATGTTTCGAAATACTACTATTTCTATTTCTTGTTTAATTCTTAGCATAGAAACAATGTTGAGTAATTTCATTGCTAGTCATCCTGAATTTTTTACAAGTATTAATTGTATAAGGTGGAGTATTGACATTGGTTGGAAACTTTCAGAAAAAAACTCTTTGTAAATTGAATACAAATCATGGGGTTGCGGGTATGGGAATGTGTATAGCAGGTAATGGACTTGCAGCTAACGTGAATTATAGACTATAGGTAGGAATTAAATTTTGTAGACGTATTATAAATGTTTCAAAGTATACTTAATGTTTAATTACTATTCCAAGACTAATGTGAATTATTGTATAATCTTAATTCTGAAAACAAACGCGAATTGTAGACTATAGTATGATCTTATGTTTTAATTTCGAGTCTGAAAAGTGGATATAATTGATAGTAAATTATATATATTAGAAATATCATTTTATTATACAATTTATGTTTAGTTTTTGATATATTATGTGGCGATGGATAGAAGTAAAAATTTGGTAGATAATTTACAATTGAATCAAAAAGAATCATTATTTTTAAAAAAATATGCCAATATTGATTTTTGTAAGTTTATCCAACAACGTGGTTAAACTTAGTGGTCGGGCAATAGAGATTATCTTTGTAAAACCCAAAAAGAGGGATAGACCGACAAATTTTGCGGATAGAAATAAAATCACACTTGTTAATTACTAATCAATTTTATTAGGTTGTTTAATTTTTTTTGATTGTTGAAATTTAAATTTTGAATTATTTGATTTTCTATAATTTAGTAATTGATTAAGTTGTTAGAAGTTGTTTGATTATTTAATTTTGAATTTTGAATTTGATTTTATAGATATTAGTTTCTAGCAAAATTTTAGAAGTTTAGATTAGTTTAATAATCAATTAGATGATAGTGACATTATAGGAATAACAATAATATAAATTAGTTTTGTAGTTATATTAATTTAATTTTAATTCTTTATCCGTAAAAGTTTGTACTTTAAACAAAACTTTGGACCTTAAATTATTGGCATAAAAGTTGTGTCCTTAAATAGATAGCAAAAGGTATATTCGTCCTTGAAACTAATTACCCATATTTTTATTTATTTAATTAAAGTGAATGTACTTATTAATCTAGTGAATTTTTTAATATTAAATCATTAATAAAATAATATTTATAAAATTAAATCAATAATATTTTTTGTCAATCTATCCACATTCGTGGATTAATTTAGTAGGCAACGTGGATTAACTTAATAACTTGGATTAACTGTGAGATATCGTGAATAGAAATAAAATCACCTTATCTGAAATACCATAGACCATATTGAAATTCAAAGTATAGTGAATATATATTTAATATATTTTAGTTCAAAATAATTACAGACTAAATAATAGTACACAGTTACACGCTAAATGCACAATAGTTTTCTTTGTGATTAGCCGCATAAGATATTTGAATGTAATTTTGTGAATGAATCATCGGTTAGCTCAATATGCTAGGTGCAAAAACAGGAGTAGACCAGTGCGGGGTCCAGGGGACGCGTTCCTTCTAGATTTTTGAAATATTTTATAATACTAGCTCAATATGTATAATTTAACAAGAAATGTTTGACAAAATAAAAATAATTTAAGGGCAGAAGAATTATTATTTTTTATTTATTTATTAAAGTTCAACTCCTGCTATGCATTTTTTTTTTTAAATTGTGCTTGGACTTAAAAGTTTTAATTATTTCATCTCAGGGAAAAAAAAATAATGCAATTGTAATAGTGTTTTCGCCCATTTTCAAGATCTTAAACAAATGGGTGGATGATTAGATGGGGTGGCTCGAGGATTGAAGAGAGTTGATGTAGCTATTTGATCGCATGTAAAATAAAAAAATCGACTCATCCGTAGAAGGGTGTATTCAATTTGAATTATATATATATTTTTTGAATTTTAAAAGTTTATAGGTATTTAATTGAGATTTTAAAAAGTTTTTTCAATTAAATCTTGTGATATTTAATTAGAAATTTAAAAAATCTTTTAAAATCTTGTGGTATTCAATTAAGATTTTAAAAAGTCTCTAAAAATCTTGTGGTATTCAAAACTCAATAAACTTTAAAAGATTTTATAAATTGATAAATTTTGATGGATTTAAGAGTATTTTTATGAATAACAAATCCATCAACAAATAATCTTCTCTTCAAGCGAAAAATTTCACATGCATAGATTTCTTTTCCGTCTATCTCCTAAACTCTATGTATTATTTCTTCTTATTTCTATAATTTATTAAACCCTTCCGCTCCATTCTCTCTATTGAAAACTTCTTCTTTTCTCAAATCATATATATTATTTCTTTTTTGTCTCTATAATCTATTTAAATCTCTCCACTTCATTCACCCAATCTAAAGCTTCTTTTTCTTTTTAAATTCTTCAACTTTCAAAATTTTAATTATCCAATTAGTTATATTCTTCAAAAACTATAGAGATATTGCCCCTTGATTATTTTTTTTTCTCCCATTTTATGAATTTGTTAGACAAAAGCTGAAAAATCGAATAGAAAGGGCAAAAAAACCCCAATCCGTTGGGTTTTTAAACTCGATCCAAACCGTTTACGGCAGATTTATAATTTGCTTATTACTTTACAGTCGAAATCAAAATTCTTTTATTATTTATCCTTTGAAGTTTATATTATAATTAGATGAGTCAATGAATTTATTAA
Organism: Lonicera japonica; assembly: GCA_021464415.1. Classification (NCBI taxonomy): domain Eukaryota; kingdom Viridiplantae; phylum Streptophyta; class Magnoliopsida; order Dipsacales; family Caprifoliaceae; genus Lonicera; species Lonicera japonica. Next base: position 63,316,386 of record CM038468.1, on the reverse strand, counting down.
AGTCTATAAAAATACTAAAAACTTTGTTCCTTAAAATATGTTAGAGTCTATATGAATTTATTAAAATATGTTAGACTCTATATAGATTTAAAATAATCTATGGATTTAGAAAAATCCAAGGATTTTAAAAAGTCCATAAAAATCTTTTAAAATCTGAATTTAAATACACCCTCTGTAGTTTTCAAGAAATGGACCAAAAAAAATCCTCCTTGTAAAGAAACTGATGCTTCTGCCACTGGGCACATGTTGAGAGTAAAACATAGATATTTTTTACTTTCTTATCTTCTGTCTTCCTATTACTTTCTCCAGAATGTAGAAGAAGTGCCTTTCTAGAAAATTCTCCTCATATCACTTTTCTGCTTATTCATTCTTTTCCATTATTCACCAACTTTATATTATATATATATATGGAATCTGTTTTTGGTATGTACCAATTCTTACAAATTAATCATTTTACGATGGTTTTCCGTCTAAAAACATTCGGGGCTGTTTTTTATGACGCAAAACTGTCATAAAAAGGACTAGTCCGTACGAACTGGTATGGACCTGAAATTTCCCATATATATATGTGTGTGTCTGTGTCTATGTCTATGTCTATGTCTGTCGTGATATTTAGATATAAAGATAGATGCATTGTGTACTTTGATTGTAGGGCTAAAAATAGGACAGTGCAATGGGGCGAAGGTTAAGACGAAGAAAATTAAAAACAAGAGTAATTTACAAGTCACTTTCTCCAAGCGCCGAAGTGGACTCATAAAAAAAGCTCGTGACCTCTCTGTTCTCTGTGACGTCGATATCCCCTACTTGGAATATTTGCAATTAGATGTTATGATCTACGTGTGTTTCTTCTTATGCCAAAGGCCAAATTAAGCAAAGTTGATCAATCGAGTAACTCATTTAACTGATCCGCAATATACTCTTATCTATTAATTTTAACCTAGGCCTTTTTAATTAAGATTTACCACATACATTCTCTTTTAATCTTGTGGAAAAACAACCAAATAATGATGTGACTGGCACTTGGTGACAATGTTTGGTTGGTCAACTAATTATGTTTTAGTGTATATTTTTTTTCTCCCTATACTGCAAATGTATATTACGTTCAAATACTCATGTTAACGCTAAGGCTTGTATTGTTCCCTTGCTCATAGGAAGAGCTTAGACGTGTGGCTGACTGGCTAGCTGGCTGTAACTTACGTATAAATAGTCTTCTACTATATATATATGTTTAGTAAAATATATACTCACATGATATTTAAGACTTTAGGAGCAATAACTTTGGTGATTATTCTCTATTTCAATTTTGTACTTTGTAAGGAACTACACTTATTTTAATGCAATCTTTACAGATTTGGTTAATTGTGTACCCCCATAGCAAAAATTTTACTCTTAGTTTTAAATGTTTAAAAAGGAAAAAGGTCATCTTAACTAGAGAAAGTTATTATGTCTTAGAATCTAAAGATCTCTGCAGAAATGGATAAGTGAACACCCCCCCCCCTCAAGTTGGATGTAAAAGCTTGTTAGCGAATAACCAATTTATATATATTTTAAGATGAATTTACAAATGTTAAAGCACAATGGGCTAAACATAATTGGATTAAAGAGATTTATACAATATACTAAAGCCGGGTTTAAAGCATAAGTCTTTTATTAATTAGCATGGTCAAAGGTATTTGTGCTTGAAACAACCATAATTTTATTGGCGGGCTAGTACTATACATGCCTTGATGTGGTTGCAGCCGATGCTGAAAAGCTACACACTGCATGTTTTCATCCCATATTGTGTGGGTATAGTATACTTATGTGCTTTATATGTGTGGTCGCTAGTTTTTACTAGTAAGAGGTATTTTAAGAAGAAAGCAAACCGTAAAGGCTTGTCCAAATCGAAAAATATTGTTAAGACATTATGGTAGGGGGCACCCCATTACAACCTAAGTAAAAATTATAAAATGAGAATTTTTTATTAGCAAATTGTAGAATGATTTCACTATAGCAAAAGGATTATAAGATTTTCTCTCTAAAATATGGAGGGCACAATTGACAATAGCCTCTATGTTATAATAAGAGAAAACACTATCACTTTAACAAAGGAAAGATTATAAGTGTTTAGGAGGAACCTCACAAGTTTTTCTTTATTACTCTAAAACGGGATACATATCTAATGAAGGGAATCGATGCTTATATATATAGTGGTAGAAAGGCAGTAGAACAACTAATATGCAACTTAATGCTTGGTTGTCATTAGTTGTACATGAGTTGTATATTAGTTGTCATGATGACAACTAATTACAAACCAAGATGACAATTAATTCAAAATCAACTTATATTCTTCCACCGTCATTGACCAATACAAAGTCGCAATATTTGACATGTTCAAAGCCGCAATCTTTGACTCATTCAAATACTTAGCCATGAAGTATATGAATTCTTATCAACTAAACTCATTAACGTTAAAGCAATGCTCGGTGTCATAAAAGTGAGTCTACTTAAACAAATATCTTACTAGTTAATTAGAACGTAAACTTATAAAATATTTTACTATGTATCTCCTCTTAAGTCACAATTTATGTATATATAAGTACATATATGCATTCTATTTAGGTTTCCAAAAATAATTAGAGACAATTTGATATAATAGAAAGGAGTCCTACAACCTTTTAAATGATGAGGGTTCAAATCTCACCGTCACCTTACTATTTTAGGGTGTTCTTAAATGCACCTACGTACAATATCAATCTTCTCACCCCAGTGTAAGAATACTTTCTTCTCACCCCATCAAATCTTTACAAAATCTTGCACTTCACCCCAGCGGTGGGGTGAGTTTACTGAAACAATACAAGGATAGTAAAATTTCGTCGTTAAAAGTAAAAATATTAAATAATATTAAAATTTTCATTAATAAATAAAATTTACATCGTTCTTAATAAATTTTATTAAAAATTTCACCTAAATAGTACCTCCAAGATACAAAATGTTAATTTTCTTCAAAACAATTTTAGTAATTATATGATATTTTATATAATCTTTTATTGTTCATTGTTCTTAAATAGTTATTATTCATATTTCAAATTTATTTAGAAATTTTATTTTTATCTCTATCAAATAAGTAAATATAAGACTTAATTCACTACACCAAAAACACTAAAAGATCAATTCGTTGTATGTAAATATATGTTATCTTTTGTGAAAAGGGGAAAAATAAATTGGAAAAATAAAATAGTTTTCATAAAAATAAATCATTTATTAAAAAATTTGTTACTTTCAATTTCTATGATATTTAATTTTTTGGAGATTCGAGAAAATGATTTCCTTACAAAACATTAAAATGATAGAGATTTTTCCACCAAACTATTTCATTTTTTAATATTTTTTTACGAGTAATTTTTTGAAATTAAATATTAAAACAGTAAAAGCACAACATACAATACACATTTTTTTATATATATTTATGACATATTAGACACATGTTAATAATACCCTCCTTTAACTGTGACATTAGATAACTTCATATGAATTTTATTGACCTCTGCATGTATGCACAAATAAAAAGATTGAATAAATTAAGAAAAATATTATTCAAAATGTTATCATGCCGGTGCAAGTGAAAATAAAAGTCTTATACTCTATATAAAATTATGAGGATACTCTTTTTTTTAATAAGTAGAGAGCATCCATTCAATAAATAGATAGTCTCAATCCGATACAAACTCAAAACCCATTCCCAACAATAATAAAACCATTAAAACACCACAGCATATCCTCTCAGGCTATAACAAGAAGGCTGCCTGCATTAGAAAATTAAATTAAAAAGACAACACAAAAAGAGACACAAACCACTATGAGGATACTTATTGTAAGTTTACATTTGTGAGATGTATGTAATTAAGTGAAAATAGTAAATGATTGTTTGTTGGAAAGAATGTAATTTTTTAATTAATTTTTAATTTTTAAAAACTTATGTGGGTGAGAAAATAAATTAGTGGCGATTTTTTCAAAGTGTAGAAAACGGGGTGAGAAGAAAGGGTTTTACACTATTTTTTAGTTTAAGATTAACGTAACTTTGACTTTTAGTGGGGTGAGAAGACGGATTATGTGGGTATATTTAAGAACACCCCTATTTTATGATATTTTAATAAAATGTTTGCACACAAAATATGTTGCATGTAAGATCATTAACAACTCAACATAATCATATGCAAAGTTAATTAACTATTTCATTTATTAACAAATATCTCTTTATTGTTCAATTTGGTTTATTTTTAACAATAAACATGAAATTATGAGGTTTATTTTTAACAATAAACATGAAATTATGAGAGAGAGAGAGAGAGAGAGAGAGAGAGGGGAGGGAACATATAGGAGAGGGGAAGAGATATAATGCTTGTTCTATTCCTCCCTTCTAGGAATGAACCTAGATTGTCTACAAAATCATCGGGGAATTAAAGGATATGCATGCAGAAGATATAATGCTTGTTCTATTCCTTCCTTCTAGATATATTGTCTAGAAAATCATCGGGAATTAAAGGAAAGGCAGAAGAAAATGGGGTAAAAGAACTACTAGCTAGAAGCCATCCGTAGTATCCAACAAGTGGATGAAGGACCCGTATATATTGTTACTTTGTTAGTTAAATTAAAAAAAATATATATATATATATAATTATTATTCATTTTATATAAAAATCACATAACATCTTTGTCATTTTACCATCAAGTTATATATCAGATCATTCGGCCGGTATTCAATAATGATTAATGGGGTCCAAATATACAATTAAAATATCTTTGTCATTTTTTCTTAATTTATGTGTTTAGAATATATATATATATATATATATAGTTTGTTCAGTTCCTTAATTAGTCTATACACTTCCTAAATATATAGTTATTAATACGTACCCTCAATTTACATTGCCTCCACCCCATGCCCCAGCTGGTAGCTCCATTTAACAATACATGTCCGTCCTCCCCAATTAAATTCTCATCATGGCCTAGACGGTACAAGGCAAGTTGTACGTGTAACGTAACCAATAGAGCTAGCTTAATTAATTAGTTACTTAATTGCTCGATCTTAATGTTGTAAGATCGAGTAATTTAGTTTAAATGCCCTTTTTGATGTACGTACGTACGTACGTAGCAAACTTAAGCGTAGGTACACTAGCTAGGTTTAGGAGCTCACTCGATATCATGATAATCATGTCGTCACGTACTGAGAAATAGCTACAAGTCCAGATCCACTAGCTACGTTGGTTACGTGGACACAAGTGCATGTAATTAATGACAAGGAGCTGAGCATATTTTTGTTTAACTAATTAAGTTAAACCACAAGCAAGGTACGTAAAATTAATTATGTGAATGGACGACGTACTGCATCTGCATGCATGTACGTTTAACTAATGAACTAAGGATTCTAATTCCTTTATATATATAAGCTAAATCGGCTGAATACTCCAGAAATTTTGTTTGAATGAATTAAACTTAAAAGATTCACTTAAACCAAAAAGTTATTAAAACTTATGAATTTAATGCAGGTTATCCAATTACGAAGCCTAATGATAAAGTAACTCCTGAATTTCAACTCCAAACAAATTGTGTTACTATCTGTTGTATTACCAACTATATGGTACGTACAGGCTAGCAACTAGACTTATTTAAGTCCAAATATCGAATCTACAGCGAAGGTACAAATTGCGCTCAATGCTAAAGCAATTTACTTAAACAACAATAAGTGAAGAAGATTATCGTTAAGGTGCTTTTGAATAAAAATTAGGGATCGTATTGCCTAAATTGATTTTAAGATTTTTATCAAAAATAATTTTAGATTTGATAAGTGGAATTAAAACTCTAGGTCTAATCAATTGGAGTAAATACCATCAATGGCCACTGAACTATTGGCAAATTCTACCAGTAGCGACTGAACTTCATTTTGTTACACTTGGACCATTAAACTTTTAAAACGTACTATCATTGGCCACTCCGTTAAATCTCACCGTTAGTTTTTAACGGAATCAATATCACATGATTTTCATGTGCATGGAAGGGGCATTTAAGTCTTTTTCCATTTTCTTTTTCTTTTTTCCTTTTCTTTTCTTTTCTTTTCTTCTTCGATTCTTCTTCTTCTTCGATCTTCTTCTTCCTTCCTCTTCAATTTTCTTCTTCCTCTTCGATTTTCTTCTTCTTCTTCTTCGATTTTCTTAATTTCCCTTTCTCCTCCTCCTTCTTCATTAATGAATCAAAGAAAAAGTTCCCATTTCGAGGTGTTGGGGCTTACAAAGTGGGACCAATGAAGGTGGTTTAGGATGAACTTTTTTGGGGAATTTTGGAGTGTTGCTGTAATTAAAATGACCAGCTTGAATGAAAGAAGAATTACCAAATTTTTTAACAATTTTCGAGTCTAAAAAAGGGCTAGTGAAATTATTGATTGAGATATTCAAGAACTTAAGACCGAAAAGAGGAGGAAAATCAGAGGGAAATGAACCGTTCATGTGATTATTTGAAACATCCAAGTAGTTCAACAAGTAGAGATTCGAAATGGGTTTTACATTTGATGAAATATTACAGCTAGAAATATCAAAAAATCGAAAAAGAAGGAGGAGGAGAAAGGGGAAGAAGAAGGAGGAGGAGAAAAGGAAATTAAGAAAATCGAAGAAGAAGAAGAAGAAGAAGAAAATCGAAGAGGAAGAAGAAAATCGAAGAGTAAGGAAGAAGAAGATCGAAGAAGAAGAAGATCGAAGAAGAAGAAGAATCAAAAAAGAAAAGAAAAGAAAAGGAAAGGAAAAAAGAAAAAGAAAATGGAAAAAGACTTAAATGCCCCTTCCATGCACATGAAAATCACGTGATATTGATTCCGTCAAAAATTAACGGTGAGATTTAACGGAGTGGCCAATGATAGTACGTTTTAAAAGTTTAATGGTCCAAGTGTAACAAAATGAAGTTCAGTGGCTACTAGTAGAATTTGACAATAGTTCAGTGACCATTGATGGTATTTACTCAATCAATTTTACTGTCGAAACATGCATTGCGTTGTCTAACAATTATATCAAACAATCACACAACACCAGCAATTTGTGAAGTATCCCTACTTGCGTAGGCCTAATCATTAGGACTGACTGACAGTGCTTTACTATGATCAAAACGAAATTACAGATTCAATAACTTACAAAAATTATTTTCCCACGAGTTATTCAACAGTCCCGTCAATCCCTTGAACGCAAAATTCAACTACAGCTGACTTGGCGTAGCGCTTTCGCTTTTTTGGCATACCCATCGCCTCCTTCTACACACTTGATCACAATACATCACTCCCGTCTGCGATTTCCTTATCGCAAGTTAGCCATTTCGCTCAACCCGTCTCTGATCACAATCAAAGACACTCCCGCAGGACCGTGAAGGTTTGGAAGCCTAATTCTTAAATTAGAAGAACAATAAGATTTCCTATAGTATGCAAACAAAATATAGGTGGTATTTCAAAACTCTCAAAAATTAATTTTAACGTTTAGATATTTTTTGACTCGAAAAACTCTCTAAAATTATATATTTTTTGCCCAAACTAATGATTATATTTATAAAAAAAATCAAAATTATTTTTAAAATAGGTTAAAAAAATTAAAAAACAAATTTCTACGATAAAAATACGTGCCTAATAATTATAAGCCGGACCTATACAAAAAGTAATATGTGTACCAATATAAAAATGAAGAATTCAATTCTATTGACTAAATTTTACGCCAAACTAATAGATATTAGCACAGTCCGGCTATTAAGGGGGATTCCCTTACGTTATTCTTGTAGGATGTATATCCTATTCTTGTTACCAAACAAAATAAATCCGTCTCTCTCTCTCCCAAGAATTACCCCAAATTCAGTTCCTCTCTCCTTCTAATTACACCATCTGCTGTTGCTGCTCTCTCTCTAAAAAAAAATAAAATTACGTGAGTCCCCTTTTCCCCCAAATTTAATTCGGCTCTCTCTTAAGAATTACACACAAATGCGCACTTTTTTTGGAGTGATTTTGCTTCAAGTGTTTTTCGTATATTGAAAAGTGCGATTGCTATCCGGTCTTCCTACAGGCACTAACTATATTAATTAGGTAAATATAAATTTCATTATAAGGTTACTGCAAGTCAATGCTCCTTTAAATTTAGATTTAATAATATTGTAAAAAAATAAAAATTTCCTATATAGCGTAACATCATTGTTTGATCAATAACCGTTATATACAAAAGTTAATATAAAAAACACGTAATCCCCCTTTTCACTAAACCCCCTCATGGAGGAGAAAGGTCGGCAATTTGGGGAGGGAACGGTGTAATTCTTGAGAGAGAGAGAGACGAATTGAAGCAAAATCACTCCAAAAAAAGTCTGCGTCTGTGTGTAATTCTTAAGAGAGAGTTGAATTGAATTTGGGGGGAAAAGGGACTCATGTAATTTTTTTTTAGAGAGAGAGAGCAGCAACAGCAGATGGTGTAATTAGAAGGAGAGAGGAACTGAATTTGGGGTAATTCTTGGGAGAGATAGAGAGAGAGACGAATTGATTTGGTGGAAAAGGGACTCTGACTTTTTTTTAGAGAAAGAGAGCAGCAGCAGACGATGTAATTAGAGAGGAGAGGAATTGAATTTGGGGTAATCTTGAGAGAGAGAGAGAGAGACGAATTGATATGGGAAAAAGGGCCTCTCACGTTGGGTTTTTTTGTTTTTTTTTTTTAACAAGGAGTGCATTGCTATTGTTTGGTAACAAGAATAGTATATACATCCCACAAGAATAACGTAAAGGAATCCCTCTTAATAGCCGGACTGGATATTAGCGATAGGTGTACCGTTACGCCTATTGTGCACTGCCTTCCTTTATTATTCAATCTCAGACGGCAAAATAATGTAAATGGGCTTGGCCCATTAACCCTGTTTTTGCATAAATGAATTATGGGAGCTGCACGTGGGGTCTTTTAAAAAAAAAAATGGAATTTTGACTTTTCAAATTTTATTTTTTAATTAATTTAAATCTTTTTATTTTTCTTTTTTACTTTATTTTATCTTATTAAATCTGTTTTAATATCAATTGGACTCAAATTTCAGAAGTAACTTTATGAAACATGTTAAATATAAAAATAAAATTAAGTTTTCTTAATAATTTATGTTGGCGGAGTTTTTTGAATTTCGACAAAACTCAGTAAAAAATACATAAAATTAGATTTGACTCAAAAAAATTTTAAATTCAAATTATAAGCTTAATCACCACCTATATTTTGCATTAAATCATATAACCAACTTATCTCGGGTCCTGAATTTTCTTACAGTGCATTCGACGAGCTCCTGTTAATTGTCGTGTCTTTAAATCTTCAATTTGACTCAAATAATTACAACGAAAAAAAAGTGTTTTTGACATCAGAATCAAGCCAGCAAAAAATATAAACTTAACAATCCCCCCCTTTTGCTATTCCAATAACAAAACACATACAACTAATACAGACGCTTTCAACATGATGTCTATAACTTTTCAATTACAGATTCTAAGTTGAATTAGTCTATATAATAACAAGACTAAAAGACATGCCAACTCTAAGTCTCAATGTCGGTTGCAACACTTCATAAAGCAAAAGAGTTTGCTGGAAATTTAACATGTTAATCCTGAAATACCAAAACTCGACAAACATCCAGTAAAGTATGGGCGTAAAGAGATACAATAATCAAATAAGCGAAAAAGTATACATATTTCCCCCTCAAAATATTCCTACTTTACTACTCCTCCTCAAATAGACATTATCTCCTTTCATTTATCCTCCTTTTTGTCATAAGAATAGACAAAGTAATGAGCATGGTAAGCAGTAACGTATAGAAAACAAGATCTTGCAAGGCAAATAATATTAATTAAAGCAAATAGCTTATCATATTCAAGTAAAGAGATTCTAACTAGCAAAGATATTTACTAATCTTAAAACTTTATAGTTAAACCTCAAGAAACTCATCTTCATCAATTCCCAACTTTCTATAGATTTGGTTTGAAGTTTCGAGAGCAAAATTACCCAAAAAAAATATTTAGCACAAATACTCAACATGCATTACTATGTAACATGCGTCAAATCCGAAATATATCAATTAAGCTTTAAAACTATGTAATTTCCATTAACATGATACCTGTACTATGCATATAACAATTTATCAACAATTCAGTATATATACACCAAGTAACACAAAGTACAAGTATATATCCCATTGTGCTATGAACGGTTTGCCAAATTTATTCGTCATGTTATTTTTTCTTTATCATTAGCAGTGTTTTTCATTGCTCGCCATAATTCATGCAATTGCTGACTATTGCCTTTTTTTATGACAAAACACTACATTGTTTAAGGTAGGTTGTTTTTTTTCCTAAATTGCAAGTGGTATTTGGTGACGTGGCACTAATTGCATGTTAAACTCACTATTGGGGACATTGTGTACATTATTTAGGACAACTTCTTAAAAAAGGTAAATGTGTGTATACGATGTACTCCTAAACCCTAGCCACTTAAAACACCCACTTTACTTGCTTAGAATATCGTAAAATTTTTAGCTCTACTTTTAAAAACGTAAACCCTCTCAATGACGTAAACATTCTCTCTCTGCTACTCGTAAATTCTTAATATATCTCTCGTAAACTTTATCTACTACTAAATTTTTGCTCATGTACTCCCTCTTGGCATAAGCAGATTAATCATGCAAATCAGTCTAGTTGTGTGCATCCTATAAATCATGATATTAACAAAATATTCAGCGTATCACAAATCATGGGATCAAATTTATATATCATGATTTATCTACTGCAAAAATTAATTAGGCTATAATCATAATATAAATCCATGATTTGTGTATTGCAAAAATTAGTTGAGTTGTAATTATAGTATAAATATGTGTTGTTGTGTAAGAATAAATATCAACTTATTCCAGAAATTCCATCATCTCTTTTCTTCCTTTATAGTCAACACTCCCAATCAGTGGCATAGGTACTAGGGGTCAATTGACCCCGCCCTTGATTTTTTGATTTTTTTTTAATATAGTATAAATAAAATTTTGGGGTAATTGTAAGGTTTTTAAAAGTTTTAGGAGTCCTTTTATAATAAATAAGGGTAAAAGACTTAAAGAAAAAAGAAAGTCATATATCGGAAACAACTGTCCAATCAAATTCTTTTCTTTTATGCAAAGAGTCAAAATCACTTTTTGCTTTTACAGAATACAAAGTTACAAATCATTGTGGTATAACAAATTTCATAAAGTTATTATTTGTAAATAGTAACAAGAAAATACTAACTTGTTTTTCTTAAGAGCACATGTTAAACATATTCATAATCTTTACGTGAGAATATGTGTATTATTTAATGTGAATAAAAAAGTTATTATTTTTATGAATAAGTTGTTAACACTTGCGCTTAAGACACACATGAGGATAGGGAAAGGGTGCTTCTTCTTTTTTTGGTCTATGATAGGGGTGTTCGAGCCAACTTTTTGCACACTTTTAACTAATTTCTTTTGTGGAGGGTGCCTCCCATTAAAAATTTTGTATTTACCGAGACAATTTATAAGGCTTTCAAGTTTCAATCGAGCTCGGTTTTTTGAACTAAAATTAGTTAATCACTTGATCATTCTGTCGTAATTAGCGAAAGGGTGTTTCGACCCGAAGGAAGGCTACGTAGAGTACAACAAGGCCCAACATGATGTTTTATAAAGGGAAAAAAAGTAAACAATTCAAATGGCCACTAAACTTTCGATCTAGTACTATTTTGGCTATCAAACTTTAAAACGAACTACTTTGGTAATCTATTTTCGGAGTAAAGACCACTTTGACAGTTCCGTTAAATTTGGCAATTAAATTTGATTCATTTGCATGGGACATGACTTCGTTTAAGGTCATTTTGATCATATTGTAACAAAATGGCCTTTGTCTCCAATAATTTTTGCCAAAATGAAATACACAGTGTATAAAACATATTAATATTTTCAACAAACAGTACAACTTGAGCTATTGTATAACCAAAATGATCAAAATACACTTAAATGAAGTCATGTACCTTAAATATGGTTTTATTTCATTCAATTAACAAACAGATTAGAAGGAATGTTCAAAGTGGCACTCACTCTAAAGTTGAATGGTCAAAGTGATTCATTTTAAAGTTTAATGGCCAAAATGTTATTGGATAAAAAGTTTAGTGGCAATTTAGATTGTTTACTATAAAAAAAATAAAAATGAAGTGCCAATAGGTCACCTCTTTTCTTCATTTTTATGCATTTGTTTGCAGATCTGTATTTGTATCTCTCTGTATCTTCACCCCACTAATCTTGGGCTTTGGTGCTTGAACATACTTGGAACATGTGCCCTAGCAGTCAAGCTCTTTGAGGCGCATTTATTTATTCAAAGCAACCTTAATCAAAGTAAAATTAATTCTCTTCAGCTGAGTTTAAACATAATTTTTGCACTTGTCTAGTTTTGGCTCAAGCTCAATTATACGTTTAACAACTAAAACTTTGACTTTTGAGAGCTAGAAACTTTTTGCATCTTACAGATAGGCTACTATAAATTGTGCAAATAAATAAAGAACTGAATAAAAATACGTTAAACTGGTGAAGTAGAGTTTGAAACTAAACTTACAATATGAGGTTTGTTGGTTTATAAGAGTTAGTAATGATTTGAATAATGGTATGAATCAATAAGTAGTCTTTTACATTAGTCAATAGTCATTTGTAGCATAAATAATTTATACTAGTAATTTTATTTTTTCAATATATTTAAATTAGTTTTTAAAATTACAAAATAAATTATTTCTGAAAAGCAAAAATGAGTTTTCTCAATTGAGCACACTAGATATTCAGACATTTTATTGAAACAACAATGGAACGAAAATATACATATAGTGATCAGTGGCGTAGCCAGGAATTTCTACCCGGGGGTGCGCCGCAATTTGAATGAACTCAAATTAATCCCTAAATTCAACCTTAAAAAATTAAGCCCTAAAATCAACCCTACAAAATTAAGCCCTAAAATTAAGCTCCAATAAGATTAAGCCCTATAAAATTAAGCCAAAAATTCAACCCTACAAAATTAAGCCTAAAATCAACCCTACAAAATTAAGCCCTAAAATCAAGCTCCAACTAATTTTACACAATTACACATATATTGAGATCATATATGATATATCCTAAAATCTACCCTACAAAATTAAGCCCTAAAATCAAAGTCCAACTAATTTTACATCATAATATATATCATAGACAGCAGAGAATAGCAAAAGAAGGGAGATAAAGAAAGGAGAGTTGTATTACACAATTACACAAGTCTCTATTTTTTTTTTTTTTTTAAATAATTTGCCGAATCTCGGGAGTGCGGCCGCACTCCCTCGTACCTACGTGGAGACGCCCCTGATAGTGATACACACTATGTAGCGAAAACAATAATAGAACAAAAATATACATATAGTGATACACACTGTAGCGAAAGAGAAAGAAAGTGGCTGGGCAGGGGAAAAGAATCGAAAAATCCAACTTATAGTCTAATGGCCAATTATCTTTCAAATATGCTTTTCACTTCTATAACCCCTCTTCCCACTGTTACGAGACTAAACACCTTTGGAAGAGCTTTATTCCTCATATAGTCTCTTCTCTAGCTGGAAACTCTTTCATATAAAGCTGCCCTCGTAAGATATTTTACAAAAAAAAAGGTTTGATTATGGTTACCAGATGCGAAATTTGTAAGTGCAATGGGGAATCCTTGCAGTATATTTTTGTGTCATGCCCTTTTGCCTCTCTTTTGTGGAGATGGATCAGTTTCATGTTCAATATACACATCCCCTCCAATGTTACTCCCCTTCAGTTGTGGCAGTTTGCTCTCAGCCAGAATCTTAGCACCCAACGTACTGAACCGTGTAACATTTGGATCAGTACGTGCTTGCCTTACATGCTTTCATGTCATATGGAATGCCAGAAATAATGCCATTTTTGAGGGTCAAAGCCTATTATGTCTAGAACCATTCATCACTTGAAGTGTTGGATAAGATCGAGAGATTGCAGCCATGGCTCCAGGTCATATGAAGAATTCCGCCATTGAGCTCTCCGGCCACTTTTCATAGTTTGAGAGTTAAAGAAGTTCCTAGAAGAAGCCCCTCCATCACTGAAGTTCAATGGTCTCCACCTCACTTCGGGTGGACTCAAGTTAACACTGATGGCATGGCAATGGGAGCCCCTGGTAGAGCCAGATATATGAGGTATTTTCAGAACTACAGGGGTCTTTCTAAAGGAGCCTTTTGCAAATTTGTGGGTATTCACACTGCTTTTGAAGCAGAGTTAATTGCTTTTATCCAAGCCATTAACATTGCTTGGAGCCGCGGATGGCATTAGTTGTGGGTTGAGATGGACTCACAATCTGTGGTTCAAAGTGTGCTCAATAAAAAGCTTTGTCCCTCCCTGATTTGTTGCCACGGATTGGCACAATTACAAGTAGAAAATGGAGAGAATGCATCTTCACATTTTCTCATATTTTCAGAGAATGAAATCAATCAGGTTGCGGATAAGCTGTCCAAGACAGGCATGCAGCACATGTCTCTCAAATGGTGGCATTCGATCATAACCCCATCAAATTTTAGCTCTTTTGGAACATGATTATGCAGTGTTAAAGTAGATGCTGTTGGTCCCCTTTGCTCTTTAATTCCTTTTGATCATGTAATCGTATTCATTATGTCTGTTCTTTATTTTCTTTAATTATGTAGTTACACTCATTATGTTCTAGATCTAGCCCTTCCTCTCTCCATTTTTGTGTTGTATATATTGGTGAAATCCTTGTAGAAACATATAAGATAGATAAGAAATACAACAAACATATTACAATTACACTAACACATTTCTTCATTCTTCGTTATTTCTGCATCTTCATAATTTTGTCATGGTATAACAGAGCTTAATAATTTTAATATTATTTTTTTCATTCCTTCTCCACCATAGCTCCCACAGCAATCCCCCATAAACCCTTTCTGCCATACAACACCCACAGCACACACATCGTTGCCCAAACTCTCACACACTTCTACACTCTCGAAATCCTCTCAAAAACACTGCCAAAATTCATCAACCCCTCATCACCGTCATCGTCTCGCCGAGACGAGACCACCGCCGTCGAAACCCACCGGAAACAAGGCCTCACGCGCCCTCAGCGCCCAGCGTGTGAAGATCTGGCCCGTCTGATTTTTCACGCGCAACCCATACGCGCAACTCCCCACTCTCTCCCACGCTCCCACGCGCGATACCATACACGCTCTTACGCGCATCGCTGTTAACCCACCCACTCGCTCAGTTCTCACTCGCCTCCGTTACCGTCTGTAACGCGCGTCCGAATTAACGGCGTTTGCTTAACCGCCGTTTGTTTACTGTTCAAAAAAAAAAAAAAAAAAAAAAAAAAACACAATACTGTTCCTAGGTTTTTTCAGCCTTCCGGACTCAACCGTAACCTCTATTTTTGCCAATTCCGCTCCTATAATATCAATCTAAGGTTTCATCTCTATTCATTCATATTCCTTTTTAAATATGTCTTTCCAATTCTGAAATCCCTATTACCATTAAACTTGATGGCAACAATTACAGTCATTGGTCCATGTTGTTTCGCAATTTTTTGAAAGGCAAAGGTCTCTGGAATTATGTCTCTGCAAAGAAACATGTCCTGCTGATACGAACGGATCCCAAATTCTCTGAATGGATATAACAACAACAAAATTTTGACCTGGATCGCAATACCGTAATTCCATCCATTAGCATACAACTCGGCAAATGTGATACCGCCCAAAAAGCTTGGACCTTTCCTGGCAAATCGGTATGTCCAATCCAACTTTGCCAAAAAGTAAAAGTACAAGCTTGAACAAGATATTCGAGCTCTCCAGCAACAAGTGGTCAGTCTGTTTCGATTTTCACCACCAGTATGTCTGTTATCTGGATCAGTTGGAACTTATGGAACCACAATGGACCACTGATCTTAAAATTATATGACATTTTTCGTGAGAACTCGATTGTCCATTTCTCATGCTCTCAAGAAGAATTTGAACCGCTAACGGGCTGCCATGCTTCACCGTAAACCGCTGCCTACCGTTGAAGTGGCCCTAACTGAACTCATTACTGAAGAGACCCCGCCGCGGCATCTCTTCATCACTATCCTCCGTGTTCATTGCAACCCCTCGCCCCTCACCAACACTTCTCCAGACCTCCCATATACCAACCGTCTCCGCGCCCTTCCACATATTCCCCCCATCTTTCCCCAGGCACCCAGACCCTCATCCAGGTTAAATGTAATTACTGTAAAGAACTTGGTCACACCGTCAAGTACTGCCCCTCCCCTACCTCTCGGTACATGCGTGGCCTACAAAACTCCTCCCACACTACTGCCGCCTTCACATCCTCTGATCATCTCCACCTCCACCTGTTTTTTGTCCACAAACCACTCATATGCCTCTGCCAATCCCTCCCACCTCAATCATACTGTTGCATCCGCCTTCTCTGCTCCTACTGGCTCACCGTCGCACCCTGGTTTCCTCGATTCTGGAGCCTCAAACCACATGACCTTTGACTCTTCTCCTTTGTCACCTCTAGCCCAATGCACTCATCTCCCCCGATACATACAGCCAGGTTCCACTATATCTGCTAGCCACATTGGTTCCATCCATACCCCAACGGTTTGTCTGTTCCTGATGTCCTTCTTGTCCCTAAACTTTCTATGCAACTCTTATCTGTTGTCAATTATGTGACCTTGGGCTAACAATTTCTTTTGATTCTTCTGGTTTTGTTGTGCAGGACCGTTCGACGGGGGATATCATGGACAGGCCATAGAGTCGGACGACTATACGTGACTGACAAATTACAAATTTCTTCCAGTGGCTCTTCCTTTGCGACGTTTACCTCCAATCCCTCCTCCTTTTTCATGCACTCTAGATTAGTCATGTTCCTTTTCTCGTCTTCAGTTTATGGTTAAACAAGGGTTGTTAGGACCAGCTGCATTAGATAAAGATCCATCTTGTGTTGCTTGTAAAATGGCTAAACAACCAGCTCTTCCATTTAATAAATAGTACTACCTTTTCGCATTCTCCTTTTGATCTTGTGCATTCTGATGTCTGGGGTAAAGCACCAGTTACCTCTATGGGTGGGGCCCTATACTATGTTGTTTTCATTGATGATTTACTCTCGCCTATATACTGGACTTATTTACTTCATTCCCCTTCAGATTTTTTGAAAATTTACATTGAATTTGCCACTATGATTAAACTCAATTTTCAAAAATCATCAAAGTTTTCGATCCGATTCCGGGGGTGAATATTTGTCTAAATCATTTCTTGATTTTTTTAAATCTCAAGGAACCCTCCTCAACTTTCTTGCCCCGACACCCCTCAACAAAATGGGGTGGCCGAACGCAAACCACACCGCCATCTTGTTGTGAAAGCTCGAACCTTACTTGTTTCTTCATCTGTCCCTTCAGTTTTTCTGGGGGAAGCCATCCATACCTCTGCATTCATCATTAATCGTATTCCTTCCTGGTTACTGTAGCATGTCTCCTTTCGAACCTTTTGGTACCAAACCTGATTATTCCTATCTCCGTGTTTTGGATCTACTTGTTTTGTGCTACTCCTCAACGTGAACGCACAAAACTAACACCAAAAACGGCGATTGCGTGCGTTTTTCTTAGGGTTATATGGTATTCAACAAAAGGGCTATCGCTGTTATGATGACCCTATCACAAAACGACTACGTATCTTAGACATGTCACCTTCTGGGAACATACCCCATACTATACTTACCTAAGGATTCTGTGTCTTTAATGAGCCCTCCCTACTGGTTGATCCATTCACTGATTCTTCTCCTCCCAACAACTATTTTTCAAAACCACCCCCTCCCCATCCCTGCACCCCTTACATACATGTCACTGATTCCGATTCCGAAGTTACACATGCTGCTGCTCTCTAACGCCTTGTCCTGACTCGATCGCTCCCATCGACGGTTCTGATCCACGTCCCACTCGTGATCGTCGTCCACCTGCTAAGCTATCCGATTATCATTGCTCCTATCTGCCATGTTGTCTCTCCATGAACCTACCTCCTACCGCGCTGCCTCGACAGACCTCTTTGGCAACAAGCCATGGCTGAGGAACTTACTGCTCTCCAAAAGACCGATACATGGAGCTTACCACTTTACCTGCCGTCACTCTGTTGTTTGGCTCCAAATGGGTTTACAAGATTAAAACTAAGGCTGATGGTTCTATTGATCGCTACAAGGCTCTCTGGTAGCCAAGGGCTTCACTCAAGAATATGGCATTGATTATGAGGAAACCTTTGCTCCTGTTGCTCGTATGACTACTGTGGCGCACTCTCATTTCAGTTGCCTCTATTAAACAATGGACGATTCATCAAATGGATGTCAAGAAGCCTTTCTTCATGGTGATCTCTCTGAAGTAGTTTATATGCAACCTCCTCAAGGCCTTCCTCACTCCCCGGCAAGTATGCAAACTACGGGCGTGCTCTTATGGTCTAAAACAAGCGCCCCCGAGCCTGGTTTGAAAAGTTCTCTACTGCTCTCCTTAACCATGGTTTTTCACAGAGTACACATGACTCCGCTATGTTCACCTCTTCATCATCTCTGGGCATTATTGTTCTCCTGATATATGTCGATGATATGATTATTACTGGGAATGATTTGGACGGTATACTTCGACTCCAAAGATATCTGTCTTCATGTTTTGAAATGAAAGATCTGGGCACTCTTCGCTACTTCCTGGGAATTGAAGTTGATCATTCCTCCACCGGATACTTCCTCTCTCAGGTAAAATATGCTTCTGACATTGTTGACCGCGCAGGCCTGACCGATAACAAGCTTGCAGACACCCCACTTGAATTAAATGTCAAGTTCTCTCCTTCCGATGGTACTCCTCTGGCTAATCCTACATTATACAGACAGCTTGTTGGTAGTCTAAACTATCTCACCATCACTAGACCAGATATCAGCTATGCTGTCCACATTGTAAGTCAATTCATGTCCGCACCGCGCTCTGTCCACTTTGCTGCTGTCCTTCGCATCATTCGGTACATCAAAGGGACCCTCTATCAAGGCTTACATCTATCGTCGGCCTCGAGTCTTGAGCTACAGGGATACTCTGATTCTGACTGGGCCGGTGATATCACTGATCGGCGATCAACCACTGGCTTCTGCATCTTTTTGGGTGACTCTCTTATTTCGTGGAAAAGTAAGAAGCAAACCGTTGTTGCTCGATCCAGTGCTGAAGCTGAATACCGTGCTCTCGCCCATACTACTGCCGAAATTGTTTGGCTTCGCTGGCTTCTCCGAGATATGGGAATCTCTCTTCCGGATCCCACGCCACTATTTTGTGATAATCGAAGTGCTATTCAAATAGCCCACAACGATGTTTTTCATGAGCGCACCAAACATATTGAAGTTGACTGTCACTTTACGCGTCATCATCTATGTCAAGGCCATATTCAGTTACCTCACATCTCTTCCACTATTCAACCTGCTGATCTCTTCACCAAATCTCATGTGACTGCTCGCTTCAGATTTCTGGTATCCAAGCTCCGCATGTCTTCAAGTCATCCTGAGCTTGAGGGGGGGTGTTAAAGTAGATGCTGTTGGTCCCCTTTGCTCTTTAATTCCTTTTGATCATGTAATCGTATTCATTATGTCTGTTCTTTATTTTCTTTAATTATGTAGTTACACTCATTATGTTCTAGATCTAGCCCTTTCCTCTCTCCATTTTGTTGTATATATTGGTGATAATCTCGTGTAAGAAACATATAAGATAGATAAGAAATACAACAAACATATATACAATTACACTAACACATTTCTTCATTCCTTCGTTTTATTTCTGCATCTTCATAATTTTGTCATGCAGCTCTTCCTTCCTACAGGTTCAAATGATTAGAGGGCATTCTATTGACATATATCTCTCTTGAAAGAAAAAAAATGAGATCTTTCAGAATCATCAATTTTATAGAGAATATGGTACCTGTTTGAAGCTCAATCTTCAGAGGTATTGGTCTGAGTTTACTCCGGTAAGCTGGAATATTTTTTGGAACATGTGCATCCTCACTTGGAGCGTTCACGGGACTAACAGCACTCTTGTTATTTTTTTGTGCAACAATCAGCAGCACGTGTGGATTTTGTACATTTTACACCTTGGCTTAGTAATTGTGTGGTGGACTTCATTGTCTGTTTAGTACAATATGTGATTTCTAGTTCCTTACAAGTGCACAATAGTAGCAACAGTTGGTTCTTTGTTTTGGATTTTGGGGTAAGCCTTGCCCACCTTCCAATCTTGTATTTGATTTTGGTTATTAATGCATTTCCCTCTAATACCCTAGTTTGGTGTTAGAGACTAAAAAAAATATAGTATAAAATGTTGCCTTTGTACGGAGATCTTCAACTCAATCCCAGTAATAGGCACAATTATCTTCTCTTGTTTGCACTATAAATGTCACATCAGAATATTAAGACACTGTCAATTAATATATAAATCTTTAAGTTATTCAATTAATATATAAATTTTATCTAGGGTAAATGGTAACGAAATTTTTTTGTCACCCTATATAAATTTACTTGTTTTGCTTAAAATTATACAGTAAGTGCTGTTGTGGCTATAGTTTTTCTCATTGAACATTATAGATTTGTGTATAAGAACTGATTTTTGCATCTTGGTGGTTAAATCATATTATAGTGCAACAAGGAAAAATATGGTCACGCTCGGTTTCAAAAGGCTAATATACTTGTTATCCCCATGCCTTCTCGAGATCGAGGATGCCCCGCATTTTTCACTTATAATATACTTATATATGTATATGTGCCGGTGTCACATAAACTAACATAAATCTCATATTCACATTATTATCTGGATTAGGACACAAAAGTCTGCAAAGAGACTAGTCACCTAACTTTGATTTGGATAAAAGATACACCTTCCTTCTCAAATAATTGAGGGCACCATAACAAACTAGACGCTTTATTTTAAATAATTAAATAATAAAAAGTAAGGCTTTCTATATGAAATGAGTATCAGAGTATATTAACATTTTAAATTATATTTAATGACACTTTATATATATATATATATGAGTTATGCTATAAAAAATGATTTCCTCATTTCAACTAAAAGAAATAATGTTTATTTGGAAGGGTAAATAGATAAAAAAAAACTGTAAAGATGATCTATATAGTGCTATAAACACTTTTAAAAATGCTAATAATCATCCTCATTAATAAATTAAGAGTATAAATTATTCTCAACTTCTGGGTATGGTTTTGTGTAGTTTCAAGGAGTTTCCACTAGGAAGTTTAACTTGGTTCTAAAACTAAGGAGATTGCTGCAATCTCATAAGATCATATAAAGCCATAGGGTTGACCAAATAATCTATTTATAGCTGAATTTTTGTGAAGGGATGACATATTTAGCGAGACATTCCGTATTTGATTTATTCTAAATAAAATTCCCTAAACATAGCGGAGAAACAAGAGAGATAGAGGGAGAGAGAGAATCGTATATATGTTCGACTTTCTTGTTTTCTTTGCAATTGGGTAAAGAATAATATGTCCCAAATGGTTGGACGAATTTTGCGTCCACATGACTCCATGATGGTTGTTGTTACTGTGATTAATTAAATAATAATTAAGCACGTTAATCACATGATTTGACCAAGGCCTAGACAATAATCAAGAAGACTTTGATACCCAATATTGTGATTTTTATTTACCAGCAAAATCAGTGATTAAACTAATGGTAATGACAAAAACTGTTCTTTTAAATGTATAAAGGAAGAAACTCGCCATCCAAATTAGCCTTTCTTGTTCATTCGTCTAATTAAATAGTAGGTCACGAACAAATATATATATATATATATATATATTTATAATAAATTTAATTTCTGATAATAATTGTGTAAGGGCGTTGCCACCCCAATTTTTTTAAAAAATAAATTAGATATAATAAAAATTTTGTATTTATAAAAAAATTATAAATGTCCGTCTCCCCAAATTCTTTCGAAAAGATTTAGTATGGCCCATTCAATTATTTATATCCAAATTATATATATTGACATATTATATATGTTACATTTTTGCATTAACTTGCTTTATTATTTGATGGTAAAATTTAGTTTGAATAATTTTTATGATAATTATTTCTTGTCGTTGGTTCATTTATATTCTCGTCCCCTAAACTTAAAATCCTGACTCCGTCCCTGATCTATAACATATGCTAAGATTATTTACACAAAAATAAAAGTATAACCAAATCCATTGAAGATCAAATTGTCTACCATGGGAAACTACAGAAATTCTATTTTTGTTATTTAAGCAAACAAAAACCAAGCATATCTCACCATGAACCCATTGGATGCAGAATATGTTGTTGCTCTTAGATTCCGTTTGATAGTAATATGAAAAATAAAAATAAATATAACTAATTTTGGTGAGAAGATGGAATATAAGTTGAGGGATGTAGTGAGATTAACTCTTTCTTTTTGCTTTTTTCCATGACAAAATTTTCTTTGGGTGATGGTGGAGAAATTTTTTTCACAAAATATTAAAGGAAAATGGAAGACATATATATACTTACAAAAATGAGTGTGAGAAGGAGAGGATCTCACTATATGTCTCAACTTGTTTTTCATCTTTTCACCCAAATTAGTTATTTTTATTTTTATTTTCTATGTTACTATTAAACGGAGCCTTAATATTGTCTGCTTTGCCCGGGATTGTGGTTTTGCTAATGTTGATATTGAGGGAAATGCGATTCAGGTTATCAATTTACTTAAAAATAGTGTCAACTTTGCTGATTCGTTTGATTATATTTTAAATGATATTCATTGAGAAATTCGAATCTTTAAATCTTTTAATTGGTCTTTTATTAGGTGTAATAGCAATGAAATTGTCTATTGTCTTGTTAATCAAGCAAAAGTCATATTAAATTTTGAGTCTTGAATGAAGGAGATTTTGAAATTTTTATTACCTCCCCTCCAATTTAATTCGTCTTTTATTTGGTACTTTCTAATTTATCTTTTTTTAAAAAAAAAAGAAGGAAAAACCAAGCATTTATATTATAATAATCAGAAAGATCACACAGCCCAGGCAGTGTATATGTATCAGCCAAAAACAATTTAATAATTTTTCGTAAAAAAGTTCATTCTGGAAAACTAAATTCCAGAAAAGAAATAATAAATGTGTGGTGAATGGCTCACAGCTATCAAAAGTTGATAAGGTCCCTCGTCACCTCTTGTCCCACCCAACACTCTCCTATTTATTTATTGGAGTATGTTGTATTGTGCTCATAATAATAAAAACAAAAAAAACTGTGTGCAAGTTCTCTGCCCCAGACGGATACAGCCCCAATTCAATTCAATCCAGTCATCCGTTTAGGGATTTATTATTGTTATTTATGGATAAATATTGAAATCTATTCATTTTGATGCGTCATGATACTTATCATCAATCAATTTTTTTCTGATTATTATTGATTGATGACTTAATTTTATATATATATACACAGAGTGTAGTAATAAATCTCTCTGACCAGAACAGCACCGCCGCGTCTTCATCATCTCTTTTCTCTTTTCTCTTTTTTCTACTAACTTTTGTTTTTCTCGAGAAACAAACAGAAACGCATGTAATTAAAGATAACGACAGCAACAAAGGGAGTTTGAAGATAAATATATCTAATCATCTTCGAAATTTTTTATCTGTTTCAAGATGAGGAGGGAAGATCAACAATCTAAAGTTCTTTACGAGCTCTCTGATTTGGTACTCAATATTCTTCGTTGTCCTCCTTCCACGTTACAATTCTCCGATCATTCTCCGACGATGTCTGCGCCGCCGTCACGGCGTCCGTCGGGGGCTGTGATGCAGCAGATAACGCCGGTGGAGCTTGTGTTGTTGCTATTCGGGATATCGATGGCTTTGATGCTGTGTGGATCTGTTACCTTCTTTCTAGGTTTTTTCTTGATGCCTTGGGTTATTGGTTTGGTTATAGTTTTGTATTTCGTTGGAATTATATCCAGTTTGACTATGCTTGCAAGAGCTATTGTTTCTCACGCCAAATCCCCGTGCAAGGATATTCCCGGTGAGTAAATTTTCAGCTCATGTAAATTTTCTGTCTGTTTCTATTTCTATGTATTAGTTTCTTCCATTTCCGCCATTTCCGTAACTCACTATCGATTCTCATGCATTTAATTATCGGATCCCTAAATAACATCAGAGGTGTCTCGTCCGGCCACTTAAACCATCGCGTTAGGCCCCGGGGCAAGTTATACTTAAATAATGTTTCAATTCACACATATACTTTTCATTTAAAATTATTGGGCCAGTAAGAAAAAATTCAATAATAAAATTTGTGTCAAATAGATTAAAATTTTGATCAAATTTGTATAAATAGCTTTAATTTCTCTTGTGCAGGTCTGGTCATGTCGGTTTTGACAGTAGACCTGTGGTTTTGTTTCTTGCTTTAGATTGATTGTTTCTGATAATATTTTCAAATTTTACCCAAGAAATAAATCTCATGTGCCGGCTCTCTGCACAGAGCACAAGTAGAAAGGTCATATTAGCTCAAAAGCTCATTATTTATTTGTGAATGTCAGTTTTTTCTGATTAACTTTATGTTTTATCCTTCGTGATGTTATGAAGTCGAGGGCTTGTTTTTTCCTTTTAATGTTTTAACAATTATTGGAAACTAATTTATGAAGTATCAAACAATCCTCAAATTTGGTAATTAGGTTCTTGTAATTGTCAACACCTATGTGTGGATATCCTGCAAAATGTTTTGGAAGAATGTGTTTCATCTTGTTGCACTCATTTAAAAGAATCTTTAAATTTGTTTATTAGGTTCTCGTATCTGTCTGCAACAATGCGTGGATATCTGCAAAACAGTTTGGAAGTATGTGTTTCATGTCTGATTGATGTATGACACGGTACTAGTTAGTAGTTAATCATAATAATTCTGCAGATGCAAATTGCTAATGTCCCTAATTGGTGTAGGGCCGTGTTGGAAACGTATCATATCTCAATTCCCCCAAAATATATCTAACCTATCCCTCACTTCTTATCTTACAAAAAAGTAGTCCACTTGAGCACAGATTTTGGGGACATAGTTACATGTGTTAAGACGTTGTGGTACGGGTTACCCAATTACAACTAAAGTAGAAATGATAAAAATGAGAATTTTGTGCGCACCGGAGACAAAATGATAGGCAAACTGTAGAAGTATTGTATTATGATAACAGGATCAAAACTTCTCTTTAAATTAAGGAGAACATAAATGACAATACCTCTCTCTTACAATAGGAGAAAAACACTGTCTCTAACCAAGGAATATAAACCTCACAAATTTTTCTCTTTATCTCTCTATGTTACTCAAAATGGGTTGCTTAAAGACATATATCCAACACATATATAATGTTCATATGGCGGTAAAACAATGGCAATAGTCAAAAATAGTTAGCTGCCATCTTTGACTCCTTCAAAGCCTCCAATCTTTGACAAATATTGAAACAAGTGCTTTCTTAATGAGAGAAAACTTAATTAGAAGTAAAGTCCTAAATTTTTTCTTTGGTCCAAAAAGGTGGCTTTACCAACAACATTTCTCCCGCTTAAAGTCACCTTTTGCAATCTTACTATCCTTAATACTTGCCATTTCCATACCGCTTACATTTTCGCTAGGCCAATAAATGATCGGCACCAAGTAAACTTGTCGTCGTTAATCCGCTTTGTTAGCATATCTGCTAGGTTGTCTCTAGTATGGATTTTTCCTGTGTAGCAACGTTTTCTTTTTCCACCTTTTCACAATGAAAGTGATATTGAACTCATATGTGCTTTGACTTTGAATGAAATCTTGGGTTTTTTTGCTAAGGGCAAAGCGCTCTGCACAAAATAAAGAAATATTCTCTTGTGTAACTGCAACATACTCTACCTCTGTCATTGAAGTAGCCACGATAGATTGCAGTTTTGAAACCTAGCTTACAACTCCTCCAACAAGAGTAAACATGTAAGATGTAATGGACTTGCTCTTGTCAATATCACATACATAATCTGAATCAACATAACCTCTGAGAATAAAGTTTGATCCGCATAACATAATGCAACATTTGAGGTACCCTTGATATATCGTAGAATCCTCTTTACAGCACCTAGGATCACTTGAAATTAATAGGAAGAGGGGTAGAAATTGGCTTACAATCTTTCATGTTGAAGTGCTGCACGATTTTCTTTAAATAATTCTTTTGTGTAAGCCAAATTTTCCTATTATTTCTGTCTCGGTAAATTTCCATCCCTAGAATCTAGTTTGCTTGCTCCGAGTTCTTCATTTCAAACTCCCTAGCCAACTATATCTTTAAGTTTTAAATACGGTGTTTGTCGGGGCTTGCTACCAACATGTCGTCAATATACAACAACAAAACAATGAAATCACTATTACCAAATCTCTTGTAATAAGCACAAGGATCTAAACTAAGTCTGAACCACAAGTCAAATGTAGCAAACATCACCAGGACTACTCAAAATGTTATAGGTCGAACAACGAGAACGAATATTTCGTTGAAGTCTTCAATGCCTTCTTTCTGAGAAAATCCTTTCACCACCAATCTAGCACGATACCGATCCATTTGGTCATTGCCATCTCGTTTGATCTTGTATACTCATTTGTTGTCGATGGCTTTCCTTCCTTGTGGTAGTGAAACAAGATCTTATTTTTATGGAGAGCTTCAATTTCTTTTTGCATTGATGTCATCCATGGAAAAGCTTCTTAGCTTTTTGTAGCCTCATGGTAGGTTGATGGCTCTCTATCCTTTGTTAGTATACAGTATGCGACATTACCTTTCATTATGTACTCTGAATGTCAAGCTAGTTCTATCCTCTCCCAAGTTGATCATAGAACTTGTCGAGTTGCTAACACAACTTGTTCTTGTTCTTCGTGCTCTAATGCTACTTTAGAAGAGTTTGAAACTTCTTGTTCTTGTCTTTTTTCAACTTGAACTGTAGTAGTCTCGTATCCGTTGACCCCGTCAGCTGGTTTACCAGTCCACATCTCTATCGGCGCCTGTAGATCAATCGCAGTTGATGGTAATCGATTGATCACATAACATGCAATTTTGACTGCTTTTGCCCAAAATGACTTGGCCATCCCCTCAGTTTACAATATCACTCGTCATTTCTAACAAGGCTCTATTTATCCGCTCTGCTACTCCATTTTGTTGTGGAGTGTATGCTACTGTGAATTACCTTTTAATTCCTTCTCATCCATTGTTTATAATTAGACACTTGATCTTTTTTTCAGATTCAAGTTCCACCTGTGCTTTAAATATTTTGAAAACTAGAAATACGTATGTCTTCCTCTTAATTGGATACACCTAATATCTCTGGGAGTAATCATCAATAAAAGACAAAGTATTTTGTACCTCTGAGGGATAGAACCGGTGCTTGCCAAACATCATAATGAATCAGTTTTAAGATAGTTTTGCTTCTAGCATTAAAAGTGCTAAACTTTAATGTCTACTACTTATAGTTTTGCTTCTAGCATTAGAAGTGTTAATCTTTAATCTCTGTTACTTACTAGTAACACAATGCTCACAAAAGGGTAATGAAACCTTTTTGACACCTGGCAAAAGATTTTGTTCTGTGAGAGTTTTTAAACCTCGTTTCGACGTGTGGCGAGCTTACGGTGCCACATCATTGTTAATTATTCTGCCAATCTTACCGACACAGTAAAAGCTTTTCCTTCTTGTTGTGTTTCTCCTTTAAGCATATATAGATTTGCAACTATCTTTTCCGTTTTCATCAACAAAAGCACGCCATGGACCATCTTCATGATATCATCTTGAACATGGGTTTTGCACCCACTACTATCTAATTGTTCCAAAGACAATAGATTTTTCTTTAGGCCTTCACGTGTCGTACCTCTTGGATGATGCGAACTGTAACATCATACATCTTCAATTTGATGGTACTAATACTAGCAATCTCCAAAGTATAAATTGTATAATCGTTTCCTTTGAACACAGATCCTCCTGATATAGGTTCATATTGGTGGAACCACTCTCAGGGGGGTCATATGCCATGTAGGTCTTGAGTCTATAAGCTAGACATCAACAAATTTTCTTCTACCTTCAGTAACTATGATTGCCTTGTTGTATAAAATTTCACCATCATCCGAAGTGCTTGCTACACAATCTTAAGCTTTTAATGACTCAGGACCTTTTTATGTAGTTTCTTCATTCTTTTTGAGTTGCATACACTCTCTTTTATAGTGACATTTATTGCCACAATGATGACACTTGACATTCTTCTTATTTTTTTATTTTAATCTACTTTGATTTTGACTCTCATTGGGGCCACGTTCCGTTGATCTCACTCTCATCATAGTCAAAGTTTCGGCTTCTTGTGACCCTCATAATCTATCTTCTTTGTTCTCGCGCCAACTTTCTTCTTCAAGAACCCAGCTGCAACATCATCGAAGTGGAATAAATGTTGTTGGTAAAATTAGGACTTTGCTTCTAATTAAGTTCAAGGTAGTCATTATAGTGTATCGGATATGTATCGTTTTTCTAAAAAATAGTATCGCGTATCATGTATCGTAAGATACAATCTAATTTAAATATTTATATATAAATTAAAAATCATTCTTCGTATAAATGTAATTATTTTCATTACTTACCCAAGTGGTTACCCCAAAATATGATAGAATAATTTATAATTCTTAAAAAATATTATATTATATTTATATATATTATAAGAAAGCATTGTGAATGCATAAAAATAGTTTTCTTATTCTATCTTACCGTGAAATTTTTCAATTTAAAGACCAAAGTGCTAAATAAAAATAATTTGGAGAATGTTGTAACTTAATAAAATTAAGAAGTCTCTCTTTTAATTGTGTTGTGTCCAAACGCTAAATGATTTAAGAAACAATAAATAAATAAACAAAAGGTAAATTAAATAGACCCATAGTAGTTTTGTAAATATCTAACATAACCAAGGTCAATTAGGTCAATTTTGGCTTAAAGTTAAAACCCTACTCTTTCTCACATCCCCACTAAAGCAACCGCTCTCACTAGCATCGTCTTCCATCTCTCTTTGGGGGGGGGGGGGTACAAAATCGATGCGGAAGAAGAGAAGATGGTGGCCGCTGCTGCCGCCGCTCTCTCTAGAAATTGAGCTTCAACTCTTCAAGTAACAGACTGCCCAGTGGACGGAGTAATTTGTGAGTTCCTTCTTCCTTCTTCGACTGGAGTCTTCCCACTTCTTCGAGCTCCTTCTTCCCACTTCGCCCCCCCCCCCTCTCTCTCTCTCTGTGTTTTTACCTCGTAATTTGAGGTTTTAGGTTTTCATTAAAAACGTCCGATACATCTTCATCTCGCGATACGCAAAAATATCGCAATAAAATATTGCGTATCGCACGATACAAGCCCAAAAACGATACACTGAGCGATACATATCGATTTAACCACGACCCGATACGTATCGTGTATCGTACGAGATTAACTACGTTGATTAAGTTACCTCTCCCATTAAGAAAGCACTGGCTTCAATATTAAGTATTTGAAAGTCAAAAATGGCAGCTTCGAACGAGTAAAAGATAGCCGCCAACTATTTTTTACTATGGCCATTGTTTCATTGCCATATGAACAATATATATGTGTTCGGGTATATGTCTTTTAAGCATCTCATTTTGAGTAACAGAGAGAGAAATTTGTGAGATTTCTCCTAAACACTTCTAGTCTTTCCTTTGTTAGAGTGTGTTTTTCTCCTATTGTAAGAGAGAATGTATTGTCATTTGTGCTCTCCTTATTTTAGAGAGATTGTTGTGATCCTTTTGTTATAATACAATCTACAATTTGTCTCCGGTGCACACAAAATTCTCATTTTTTCATTTCTACTTCAGTTGTAATTGGGTGTCCCATCCACAACATGCTCTTAGGCTACCAAAGTGAGCCCCATAACATCAATGAGGACATAACACGGTTGGTTGCCAACACTTGGAGCATCTACAATGCTGTATGATAGTAGTACGTAGGATAGTCCGTTAAATTTCCATTCAGTTATTTCACCATTTGCTGGAGAATTCTTTAAGTTTTTTTTGTTGATAGTTGTCTTTACTGAATGGATTTTGTAATTGTGCAAGTTAAATTTCTAGCTCATTTCGTAGTTTGGATCCAATAATCAATGTTGCTCTAACATGCATTGCTCGCACACACTCTAGCATTCCTTTCTATTTGAAATTTGGTCGTGACTGTTTGTACTGTGATCTCCATCGTTGGTTACTTTGATGATACAAATTGCATTTGAGCACCTCGATTATCTTTGAATTGTATAATCATAAAAGTACATATATTTCTGCTCTTGTAGTATCTCTCTGCCTGTGTTTCTCTTTAAACATGATGTTCTTTGTGTATTCCTGTTCCTTATTGTCCAATGTTAGATTTATTTTATTTTTTTCTGCCCTGTAAAAGTGGAGAACAAAGGAGGGGATTCTTGATTTCATATTATTCTGCACATCTTCGGTTGGTTCCCTGTCAAAACAGATAGATGTGTGTTTCTTACTCAGCGTCGTTTTGCAAATTATGGATTTGCTGATCAAATTGATTTGCCTGTCAACTTTTGAATGGTGCAGCCTTGAAGCTTATGTGAAGGAGGTTTGTTTCCGATGATTGAATTATTAAACTTATGGGAGGTTCAAATGAGATCAGATGGGGCAGAGCGCAAAAGTTAATTTTGGTACCATGGTGCAATATGTAATCCGGGAGAGTTGTGTAGTGTATATTGTTAGCAATAGATAGGACCTATTTATACGTGGATAATGGCCTGTTTATCAAAGAAAGTAGATTGGGAACATGTTGAGGTAAAGTAATGTTCTGATTATAGAGAGTTATCACTCAAGAGAAAGGAGGATGACCTTTTTCTCTTACTACTTGTTTTTACACGACTCTGTGCTTCTTGTGGGTTGGTGATATAGATTTCCAATAGCATGACGACCATTACTACTTAAGCTTTCGGTTTCTTATATTTAATGCTTTCGTTTTCTGAGGTTTGAAGACTGAAACAAATACGAGGCGATGTAATTCGTGTCAACTGGGAGCAAGTAGGCACCTGGTTTACGCAGTTACACGGTGTAGGATTTTTTAAGGGTTTCACTTCCGGTATAAATTGTTGATTCAATTGTTCATTTGTTTCCTTTTTTATGTGGAGGGGTTCGTCTGTCAGATCCCAAGCGTAGTGTTTGACATTGTATTTGCAAACTTTGGTTTTGGAAGATAAGGAAAAAGAATTTTGCAGTTCCGTTTGGGGAACAAAAAATCAGACGATTCAATTTCAAGCAATATATTTTATCGAACACTTGGGAAGATTATACAAAGTTACTGCATTCAATACATATCATTGATACATACATATAATTAGCTTAGGTGGTTCGTTTATTGAGTACTGCGCGCACATCATTCCATTATCGATCCTTTCTTTTTAACGATTACCGTTTTGGAAGGGAGTCAGTTTGCCTTTAGAGTTCCAGATGTAAAAACACAGCACAGCCTAGCTCTGGATGCTGACCCAATACAATACTGATTGTTATCTCCGACTTACTTAGTACTGTAATTTGAAATTCAGTATCACAGTCACGGATCAAAGAATTTTATGTAAATTGTAGAGGTTGTGAATTTGTGTTGCGAACAAAATCATTACTTTCTATGTATAAAAGAAAGTTATATAACAAAATCATCCATCCCTTTGTATATATATATGCGTCGAATGGGACAGGGAGTAATGGAATTGAAGAAAAGGCACAGGAGGGAGAAGCATTGATTAGGTACTTAATTTTAATTAAAAAAAAAAAAAAGTTATGATTATACATAGCTACGCAATCCACAAATTCATTCAATAACGTAAAAGTTGTTCCTAGAAACCCCAACAAAAAATCACATCCAACACCTTCTTACTGCAACAAATCATACTAAATTAAACAGAATAGAAAGAACAAATATACTAAATTAAACAGAATATAAAGAACAAATATTGAGGAGATAAAGGTGGAGGTTAGCCGGCATAGATATGAACGCCGATGGCAATGAGGAAGATTGTGATGAGACCGAAATAGATGATGGTATGAACCAGAATGGAGAGTCCACTTGTCTGCATATTACCAAACTCAACTACTCTTCCCCTCCCCGGGATCTGACACAACAGCCCCGGCGTTAACAGCACGAACAGCACCACCGCTATCACCACTGGCCCCCAATCCGCCATCTTCTCTATCTCTTTCTCTAATATGTGTTCAGTGTATTAGATCTGATTATGATCTATGAGGGCTATATGTATATGTATATATATATATATATATATCGGGATCGGATCCCAGTAGTGGTGACGAGTGAAGCAAAGAATATTTAATAGAGGGAGAGAGTGCAGGAGTATGTGAACTGCAAGGGAGAGAGAGAGAGAGAGAGAGAGAGAATAAAGCGGACAAATGCAAAGCTAAGCGATTAGTAACGTGGCAGCATCACGTTACAGGGTCTCTATCGCTAAACTTGAGCGTGACGCTGCATTAAGATCCGTTCATTTCTACTAATTAAACATTTTTTAGCTTGACGCTTTTTTATTTAAAAAAATATATATACTAAAAAGTTGGAAGTGACAAAATAGACAACTACTTATTAAGTAATCTAGAAATTAGGTAGAAGGGCTTATTATACATTGATTTTTACCAAAAATCCAATGAATAATATTTTTTTGAATGAAGGGCCTATTTTTAATTGGTAATTTGAATGAAGGGCCTATTTTTAATTGGTAATTAGTGTAAGATGCCTATTTTGTTTTATATTTTAAATGAATGTATTTGAATAAATTTAAATATCAATTAATAAAAACATGTTATGTATTACCTAAATTACCCATTTTAATGAAATTTTCAAAAAAATATGGACTGCAAAGTTCTATTGCAATAAAATATGAACTGCAAAGTTCATATTGCAGTGAAATATGTACTGCAATATGAACTTTGCACTAAAAATATGGACTGCAAAGTTCACATTGCAGTAAAATATGGACTGCAATATGAACTTTGCAAAAAATATTGACTGCAAAGTTCACATTGCAGTGAAATATGGACTGCAAAGTTCATATTGCAGTGAAATATGGACTGCAAAGTTCTAAAATATGGACTGCAAAGTTCATATTGCAGTCCATATTTTAATGCATATTGATATTTTTTTAGTTTATTTTAAGGGTTGGGATGTCATTTTATAATAAAAAAAAAGACACATGTCATATTATCAATAAAATAAAAAATAGGCCCTTTATTTAAAAAAAAATTATTCCTTGACCTTAGTGTGAAAATCTTTCTCTAATAAGCCCTTTTTTTTAATTGCCCCTTAAGTAATTAGTTAAGAATTCACTCTATCATCGAAAAGTTAAAAAATAAAAAATCAATCCAACTCAACTCACTAACTTAGTGGTTTTGATTGTGAAGGGCTGTCCAATAAACTAATAACAAAACCCAAACTAACTACTCCTATATTTCAATTTTATACGCTTACTTGATCATTGTGAGAGTTATACCACCGCCAGATCTCTAATCGCCTTCGCCTTATTCTTTATGGATCCAATTCTTAATGACATTAAACGCTTAAGCTGCTGTTTGTTGGTGTCTAATTTTGTTAACAATAGAAAAATGTATGTAGGAAAAAAAAATGAATTTCATCAAAAATGAACGAAAATCACAACTATAAATCTCTCTCTCTCTCTCTATATATATATATATATATTGTGTAACTATTCTACTACAAGTAAAAGGTAAAACACTCATCCAATAGCGGAGGCCAGATTTAAAGTTAATGGGAGCCTGATTAATAATAAATATTTTTTTAATTACAAGAAAAAATAACATTGAAAATTGTATATTAAACATCAATTATATAAGAAGGTGTACAAAAAAACACGAGTTTTGAAAAGTTTGACTTTTGAAACTTCGAACACATTGAAAGACATTTTTATTTTCAATATTTTTTACTGTAACTTTCTCAACGTTAAGAAAAAAAAATTCTCGACAAACACACATTTTAATACATTCATTTTCTTTAGGGGGTTAGGGGATTTTCGTTGTTTGTAGTTATGAGAAAAAAACTTAAACCATTTAGTTAAAGATCGAGGAAGTAGGATAAGAGATATAAGATATATTTCAAAATAAAATATAGATCTATGTGATATTTCAATCTAAAATTAGATAGTACTATAGACGTTTAGGCATCGTTTGGTTCACAGAAGGGAAATCAATTCCCTTATCTTTCCCATGGGGATGGAATACTAAAGTTCCTATCAAGATTTTTTTTTGTGTTTGGTAAAGCATGAAAAATATTGGGACTTTTAGTCATAAGGATGATAATCTTTTTCTCAATCTATTCAATGACGCATATTTTTGGCCAATTGTTTGAAGTCCAAATGTTTTAATTAAGGACAACACATTTAAAAATCATATTTAAAAATAAATTAGATCAAATTAGAAGTGTATTACCAATGCTGCCCTTTAACTACAATAAATTCAAACACAAACAAATATACTAAAAAAATCTAAACTACCTACTGTTGACCTAAGGTCTTAATCTTATTTTGATAATAACAATAAATCAATCATGTGTAATTTAACATGTTTCTTGATATAAGTATACAATTCATTTACTTGGAAAATTCAAGAAAAACATGACAATGATCAATCTTTCACTATTCGATCATTAGACAAGATAAGGAAGATCAAACCTCTCAATGCAAATCATGAAACACAAAGGATCAAAAGACTATATGAAAAGCTTCAAGAAAAAAGTTTCAAATGAAGATCAATCCGAAAAAATAAAACAAAGCATTCGAAGACTCATTAATTTAGTAATTGAGTGAGTGCTTAAGATTTATGTAAAATTACTTTATTGATCAAATTCTTATAGCTCAAACATATTCATGCATATTTTAAAAGATTGACTCAAACAAACTTGAAATTGAATTTATTTGAAAAACATCATTTTACAAAGACCGAGTTTCAAAATAAATTCATATTAATTTTAAATGATCATATTTTAAGCTATAATAAA
This sequence comes from Lonicera japonica, assembly GCA_021464415.1. Lineage (NCBI taxonomy): Eukaryota > Viridiplantae > Streptophyta > Magnoliopsida > Dipsacales > Caprifoliaceae > Lonicera > Lonicera japonica. The sequence goes on along the minus strand of CM038468.1, from coordinate 63,281,284 downwards.
AATAGGTATCTTAGAAACATATCTTTGAGGTTCAAAAATCATTAGAATTTTATTTGGAACTAAATTGTTAAATTGCAAAAATATTTTTATTTTACATTTAAAATTCGCTCAATTTTTGCCCAGTTTTGATCTAACGCTAAGATGGAGGTCTTCCTGAACTCCGATCATTTTGAAATTTTTACAGTAGTTAGACAACATCTCCTGGCACTTTTGACTAAAATTTGAGCATTATCCAACGATCAAATTAGGAGAAATTAACAAAACAAATTTAAATTTTTTGTCAAAACTAGCTGTTAGAAAGTTTAAAAATGTATACCTTGGAGTCAAAACCTTTCTTAATCATCCCCAATGGCCATATGGTTTTGCAAGCTATAAATATGAGGTCCTAGACATGTTATACTCTATTAATTCATATATTCAAATATACAAAGATTCAAAAACACATTTTGATCAATCTTTCAATTTTTGAGCTATATATTTTTGATCAATCTTGATAACTCTAGTATGAGCTTCATTTGTAATCTTCAAATACACTTGAGAGTTATTTTATTGGTGTGTATCACTACAAACAATTCATTCTTTATTTCAAAAGAGAGTTTGTCTCTTTGTAGAGTAAGAGAGCATATCTTGCGAGAAATGTAGTGGGTATAGCTACATTGTGAGTGTTGTATGCATAGCAGCATTTGTATTGAGGTTTGATCTTCACCCGAAGAAGATTGAATAGTGAAAATTCTCGGAGAACTAACCGAGCGCGGACTATGGTTTGGTAAACCAAAACCGTGTGAACAAAAAGCCTTGGACTTCAAATTAGTTAAATCTTTCTTACTCAATCTCTTTATTTATTTGTTATATTCATTGATTGAAGTTGCTTATATTGTTGCTTATTCTTGGGATTGATTGTTTGATTTATTATTTTTCTTGATAAACTTATTTAACTAAATTGTTTTACTTAAACATTTTGAAAAAGTTTTGAATTCCGCATTAAAGTTTTTAAACCCTATTCACCCCCCCTCTAGGGTCATTATCCGACCAACACCTACAATCACGCAATAACAGAACCATAATAGATAAGTTAACCCACAATTTGAAAAAAATCCAAATAATAAATAATTACTCCAGCATTATTTAAAAATTAATGCCACAAGCATGTCTAGTGAGCAGCATGACAATTTCAAGTATTTTAACGATCAAAATGCCTCAAAATGATGTAAATGTGTATTAAACAAAGGGCATGATGGAACATAGTAAGTTAGCACAAAGCATCTACTAAGCTTGAAAAATGCCTGATAAGTATGTGTTTCACCATATGAATGACTCAAAATAATGTAAATAAAATCATACAAGTATAATAAGGAAAATAATGCCTCGTGACATTAAAACCAACTGATAATATAAGAAACAAAGGAATAGTCGTTGTTTAATAACACAAGGCATAAACACGAAAAAAGCATGGAAAAACATGGTCAATGGACACAAATACATTCCTTTACAAATAATGCATGATAACTATGTGTTTCATCATTTAGTTGTATTATAATGATGTAGATGAAGTCATACTCGTACAAAAAGGGAAACAATGCCCAATGGCAATCAAACTGACCAAATATATAATAAACACCTGAATATTCACAGTTGAATAACAAAAGGCATAAACAAGAACTACAGAAAATGCCTGACAAGTCTATGATTCACCATTTGACCGCCATGGAATATTGCAAATAAAATTCATCATACAATTAAGCATATTGAAAAAATGCTTATTATATATAGGTAACTTCAGACATCGGATTGCCTTCTTACTCACATACGACACTCAATTATTGTTGTATTTGGAGCATCTCCATGACAAGGCACATGAACAGAGTGGGTTTGCGATTACCGTCATAAGTGTCGCTGAGGTGATCGAGCTTCATGGCTTTGTTGACTAGAGTTGCAGCCGTGAGGCCAAAGCATTATTCTTTCCAGTAGGTGTTCTGGTATATCTTGGATTGCAATATCTTATCCACTAATTTATGCGGATTCATTCCCTTTATGCTCTTTGCCAATGAATTAGTACAATTAGCCATTGATTAATGAAAAAAAAAAGAGCTTTTCGATGAAAAGAATTTGTATGTAAAGGGTGTGAATTTTGGAGATTGGATAAAGGTGAAGGGATAGAAAAGGAAAATTTTGAAACCTTAATTTCTAAAATATAAGAGAGAAATAGATGATTGATAGAGCGCAAAACAAAATCACCAACTCAGATAAGAGCGGCCTAAAAACTTAGACTGGTTAAATACCGTCAACGAAGATGAGATCCATTAATAAAAGATTTACAAGAATGGAGAAAATCTACAACACGCAACAGTTGTGCTGGAAAATAGGGCATTAACAATAATCTCGTGGAAGGGGAAAATCGAGAATATACACAAATATCAAAGAATAATATATTTAATAAAATATGAAAAAACTAAAATAAATCTAGAGGACTTTTCCAAAAAGATTGGCCTTATTTAAAAAGTGGGACTTGAAACAATTGTTCCAAAATGTGTATCCTTGAATAGATTGATTTGATATATATGGGACCTTAGCCTAATTTTCTAAAAAATAATTAAGAAATACCGTTTTATTTTTCTTCCGGTGTTTGGTTTGTACATGAAAGAAAAGTAAAAATATAACAATATTTCAATAATACCCTTGTCTTTTAATAGGTAAATTTGGCAATAGCATATTGAGGTATGAGTATTGTTGTTCAAAATTTTTGTAATAAATACTGAAAAATCAGAAGAAAAAATCAATCATATGAGGTTTGAGTGGAATGATTTTCTCCCCTACTTTCTCCTATGTTAGGAAAGTATTTTTAGAATGTGTGCTTACCAAATAAAGGAAAGTAATTACTTTGCTTACCAAACAAAGGAAAGTAATGACTTTCCTTTCCTGAATCCTCAAATCCGCGAACCAAATGAGACCTTAAGTGTTTGTTTAACTATTAAATAGATAGTACTATATCATAATTTATTATTAATTTTGTTTCTTCTAAACAAGATATTTATAAAAAAATATTTTTCATTATAAGTCAATATCTTTTAGAAAAATAATTTAATTTGCATTTAGAACTATAATTGTAATTATTATTTTTTATTTACATATAATTATTGTTAATTTAATTTGTATATTTCTGGCCATCACATTTACATGCAACACACGTGCACTATTACTAGTTTATTTGAAAAAGTAGAACATATTTTATCAATCAGGTATATTAATGATTATCTAGTAATTCATAGATGTGTATATATATTTTCATCGCTAAAGGTGTATTCCGTACAGATCGATCCGTACCAAAATTTTTATCTATATGCATATCTCTATACAATATATGCATTTATAGATGTATACATATACATACTTGCATTTCATTGTATGTGTATGTATACATATATAGAGAGAAGCACTAGTGGTGGTGGTTGGGTGTGGTGGTGGATTTTTTTGGGGGGGAGAGGGGGCAAGATTTCAGGTCACTAATTTTTTTATTTAAAAAAAATTTGTTTTTTGATATTGGGTTAATGGATCAATCCGTTATAACTCACTATGTTTATAACTCAACATGTTTATCCTCGTTGTGTTAATAGGTTAAATTGGGCTCCACTCGTTAAAACATAACCCAAACTCGCTTATTTTGCCACCTCATTTTCACTTATGTATGTGGTGCAACCATCTTTTAAAAAAGTTTTACTTGATTTGGTAAACCTACAATGCAACGAACATGTGATCCGACTAATTTAATTAAATAGTCACATTAATTTATATAAAAATATAAATATAACATTCTCCATTGTATTTATTTCTGCTAATTAAACATTTTCTAGCGTGATTTTTTTTAACAAACAAAAAAAGGCTGACATTTTCACTTATGGCTATCGTGTAGTAATTTTTCAATAGAATTTTACTTGATTTGGGAACCTACAGGGCATCAAATATGTGATCCTACTAATTTATATTGTCACATTAATTTATATAAAAAGAAAATTGTTTAAAAATTCTCCATCATAACCATTTGAAGAACTCGGACACGCAATTGATAATTAGAGCATCTTCAATGGAATAATCAAAATAACTTTTGATTATCCATTTAATAAGTTATTAAAGTTAGTAGCGTAGCCATCCATAATGGCTATTTTTTCACAATAACTAAATTTGTAAGATTCATTATATTAATTGGCCACAAATTAAAAATTTTGAATTTTGTTTAAAAAAAGAAAAAGAGAATGATGATTTAAATTTGAAAAGAATCCCTTTTACCCAATAAAATTAGTGGGTCCCTCAATAACCAAATGAGGGACTCATTAATTCTATTGGTTAAAATATGATCTTTTTAAATTTAAATCATCTTTCCCTTCTTTTTTTTGAAACAAAATTCAAATGGATTAAGTTGTGGCCAATCAATTGAATGGATCTCACAAATTTTGTTATTGAGAAAAAATAACCATTGGAGAGACCTTCATTGTTAACTTTAACAATTTATTAAATAGATAATCAAAAGTCATTTTGGTTATTCCATTGGAGATGCTATAAAAGGAGTGGATTTGATTATTGATTAAAAAGTTGCTAACATTTGATTATATCATTAGAGTAGTGTTTTTAGTCAAAATTCTTAAAATTAATTATAATTATTATTTTGATTATACCATGGGAAATATATATATATATATATATTGCTTTTACATGCTTTTTTAGCAGTAGTGTTACGTACTTTTCCAAAGGATAATATTAACTATTGGTGGAACGGATTAATATGTGAGTGATTTTTTCTAGTTGGTTCTAAAGTTTGTTCTTTTAGTGGTTTAATGTTGGAATGGAATACTTTAATCATGCATCGAATGTTTTAAGCTCGTCAAAGTAATTTATATGAGAAGTAATATAAGTGATTTGTGAAATAGTTTATTATTTTGGGATTTGTCTGTCTGTTTCATATTCTTTTGCGTGCGGGTAAGAAAAAAGATCATAAAATGCAAGGAAAAAAGTGTGGGTGTAAAATAATTCTATCTTTTTTCTAACATCTTCTAAAACAATTTTGCTTTCTAAATTTTTTAAACTTGTAATGTATAAACTAATACTGTATAAAAGCTTATGTATTGGTTTTTGTATAATATTGGTCAAATTAGGTGCTATTAATTATTACACAAGTCATTAACGCGTCTTTAAAGTGCATCTTGATATGACCAAAAATTATAAATGTAACAAAAGTTTAGTTCAAGCTTCGTTTGATAAGGCATCGAGATACCGCGTGTTGTCAGGTTCGAGTTTGAGGCTTCGGCAGTTCTGCCTAGAACTAGGGGTTGAAGCTCAACTCAGAAACCTATTTGGTAGAGGTGTTATTGGGTTCATGGTTCAAAGTATCGGTCGAAATTGATTCGAGACAGCCGATACCGAGTTAGAATAGGGGGTGCCTAACCGCTATTATGACCCGATATGATTAAAATCGCGATATTTTGAAATATCACCGATATTTTATTGAAATTACACCGAGTTGTCGATATTTCACTCTATATTGAATAATTGAATAAAGTGACTAAAGTTAAAAAAAAAAAAGGAAAAAAAAAGGGTTAACTCCATGTTGGACTTTAAAGGCTTGAAGTGTAAATTGGTATTTATTGAAAAAAAAAATGTTGATTTGTTCCAAAATAATTTGTTAATCTTTGTTTAATTAAATTAGCAACTATTAAAAAAATATTGATTTGTTCAATTGTTCCAAAGTAATTTATTAATCTTTACTTAATTAAATTGGCTTAATCCTAAAAAAGAGAAGATCATAAGAAAGAAGAAAAAGAAACGAAAAATAAGCAAGAAAAAAAATAAAATAACCTCAAAGACCTATCATTTTCTCAAGTGACAACGACGATAACGACGGAGGGGATGATGATGATGCTAATAATGATGGTGGAGGTGGGTTAGGTAGTGGTGCTATACGAGGTAGTAATAGTGGTGGTAGAAGTGGTGCTTACAATCCTAATACTGATAACCAACATGATGGTGGTATGTCATGACGCGGAGATGATAATTATTATGCCACACAAGACACAGACCACGGATATCAAACTGTAATAAGTGAGCAGCGTAGGCATCTATCAAATCTAACTATGTTCCTTAGTTATGATGAGTATTCTAGTGGCTATAATCTTCATTCACAAAGCTATCGGCGCATTGATGATCAACTACAGAGCTTAAACTTAGACCAACACTATTACAATGGACATTGATACAACTATGATTATGATAGTCGTAGAAATAGCATTTCCGGAGGCGGAATATCTAGTTATGGTTTTGGCACTAGTTATGGAGGTTCTACATAAAATTATGCTAGTAGTGGAGGATCAAATAATAGTATTGCTATTCGCGGTGGTTATTATAGAAGTGGTCGTGGTACGTATAATAATGGATCTTCAAGTAGCAGCGATTATCGGAGATTTGGGTACTATCATCAGTATGGCCAACCAAATTTTCCTGATTATGGGCTAGTTATTCCTCTCATCCTTACCCCACAAGTGTTAATTCCTAACATCCTTTATATCCTTATTCTTCATCACTGGAGTCTTTGAGTAATTATGATAATTATAATGTATATATCATTATTCTATGCCTAATTGAACCTATACTTAAGATATTTGTACTTTATAAGATTGTATTGTTATATATTTATTGAATTATGATGTAATATTTTATTAACAAGTGTGACAGATGATGGTATTTTGATGTATGATATGTAATTTGTACTAGATAATGTTATTATGCTTATCTAATTGATCCATATTATTAATCTCATACTTTAGAATTTTTTCATATTTTTTTTGTAATTTTTTTGGTCTTTTAAATAATAAATCGGTCCATATTGCCGAAACCGAAACCAATATCCGAGTTAAAAATTGAGTGCCCGAGTTGGCCTCCGAAACCGCGACTTTGAACCATGATTGGGTTGGAGTTTATCATTCGAGATAGCGGGAAGGCCGTTGCTTATATTTCCAAAGTGGTTGGTTGGTGTGGCGATAAAGGTAAGCAAGGAGATGGCATAATTGTTGGGCTTCAAGTGTACTGTAAATTGCGGTATGGTCTCACTCAGAGTTTAAATCTTATAACAAGAGCATATTCGAGGCCCGATGGAAGCTAAAGGCAGCATGTTGGAAAATATGAACTGAAATAAAACAAGAAAAGAGAGTATACCAAGTTGAGTCATGGGCTAGGTCGCTCTCTTTAAGACGTTTTGCAGCTCTATCCGGAATTATGCTAGCAGTTCTGATTGTACCACGCCGTCCTCAAGATGAAACAGTCCAGATGCCCTAATTATGATTGATTTGTACTTTTATCGATCGCTTGACAATAACACTTTTTTAATCGCTCGGGATTGGCAAACCTTTTATCGTCGGAGGCAAAAAAAAGGTTTAAAGATTTTTTTATTCATTGTTGTTGAAGATGATAAGTGACCAAAAACTATTTTTGATTCATTAATAAAAGGGAAATATAATTTGAACGAAAAAATACGTTGGGGAAATTCCGCAAACGTTGAGAAAATGGTGGGGAGCGTTTTTTGTTTTTTTTTTGAAGTGGTTATTAGTACTTCAATTCAAAAAATAAAATTTATTTATTTAATAAATAAAATTTTCTAAAACTATTTTGTATAAAAATATTATACTTTACACAAGACAAACCCAAAGCCCAAGATTGGACCGGACCGGGTCGGTCGACGCGCGTTTGTGGAGAACCACATTCATCCAAGTCCTCACCCAATAACACAAAAGTGTAATGTCCAAAGGGCTCAAGCCCTTAACCAAATTCTCCCTAATAAAAACCCATGAAAGGTTTTATATCTCTCCTATGTGAGACTTGGAAAAATATCAAATTATCTTATCTTGGTTTTTTCTTAAATACACAAATGCTCCAACACAGCCTATGGTAGAGGTTTTCATGTGCAAGCTTGTTTCGTTAATGGAGCAGTTTGAGGTATCCAATTCCTACCATACCCCTAGAATGACCAACTCTGTGATACTTTATTCTTTGGCAAGTCGGGCGTGTGGTTCATCTTCGCGGGACATCAGGATGTTGGATTTCGGTTTCGGTTTCTCTCATTACAGCAAATTTATCAATTTTAGTTTTTGCTAGCGAACCTTAATTTTGAAAAAAATTAACTTGCGGGCAATTTTTTTTAAAAAAAAAAAACTTGTAGTCCTTGTTAATTTTCACATTATCAAACTATTTCTGACGAACACCCACATCCATAGATACTATAATTGAGTGACTTGAGAAAATAATGGTTGCCATAGTTGTGTAAGCGAAAAAAAATGCTGAGAAATCCTGGTTACTGTAGTTGGTTTATCGGAGAAATATTGGTTACCGTTGTTAGGAAACTTAAGTTGGGTAATCGGTTACCGTACTTAAATAACTGGTTATCGTAATTACTAGGGACCGCGAGTTATTAGAAAAAAGTTGTGGACCGCAAACTAAAAAGTTTCAAAAAAGAGAGACTCGAGCCTAATTTTTTTGTTTTAGTTTGTTTTGTTTTCCCCTCAAAACAAATACAAAAATAAAGTTTTTTTGAATTTTATTTTTTTATCACTGTTTATTTTGAATGTTAGAACTCTAATTCTTTAACAAAAACTTGTAGTTTTATAAAAGTTAGAGTAAACAGCCTATTTGGTCACTAAACTTTCGTCTCAGTAGTATTTTGGCTACTAAACTTTAAAACGAACCATTTTACTCATCCAACTTTTGACTAAGTTGCAAAATGGTCACTCCGTCCAATTTGACTGTTAAGTTGGACATATATGAAGCCATGTGCAAGGTACATGGCTTCATTTAAGGCTATTTTTGTCATTGTAAAACAATACTACCATTTGCCTACAACAATACTCTTCTCTCCAATAATTCCCACTAAAATGACAAGAAATTGAGTGTATAAAACATAGCAGTACGCCCATCAAACAAAGCCACAAATTTGAAGCATAAAGATAGGGAGAAATGAGGGGAAAAAACGAGGGAAAAAAGTATGGTGGATTGTTGTAATGGCCATTATGGTCATATTTTTCTTCATATTCAACCTAAATAATAAAGATGAAGCTAATGCCAAGAGATATGCAAGTGTAGATGAGCAAAATGAGAAGTGAAATGCCCAGTTTTTGTGTAGTTTATGTGACTCTATTTTCTTCAATTTCAACTGTAATGTACTGTTTTTTTTCTTTTAATGAAATATAATGTAGTGAAATGCAAGTGTTTGATGTTTTAAATGAAATGAAATTGTTTATACAGACTTAAATGTTGCTATATTTTGACTAATAATTACATCCTCAAATCAAAAGAAATGTAAAAGAAAAATTAGCTAAAACTTAGCAAATCAAAGTTCTTTGAAATTAGTATAGAACACATAAGTGGCTTTGTTTTTACCACTAATTACTTCTCCAAAATATAGCCCCTAACTATAAATCATAGTTACATTAGATACCCATTTTCAATACCCAATAGTTTTCCTAAAAAATATAGCCCCTTATTACATACATAAACAACATACCATCTTATTCATGTGTTTGTGATGAATTAGTCAAGTACAAAACCCCAAGACATAGTATATGTGATACAATCCTAATGCATGGATCAAAAACCCCCAAAATTCTCAAAAACTAAGCACGGTTAGTTTAATCAAAACGAAAGTCAATTAAAAACCCCTAAAATGACAAAAATTGTTGATTGAATAAACCTTAAACACTCGTGAATGAACAATTAAAACCTAAGCATAAACATCATAAACCATTCACCTCAAATTAAAACTTACAATATAAATCTTCATAGTGATCAATCAAAGCATCGTAGAGCTACAATGTCCAATCCATGCCCTAATTTTTGTTGTACACCGCTCTATCGCTCTCTCTCTCTCTCTAACTATATGTTATTGGTTTTGCTAATGACCAGAGTGGGAGTGTAATGTTCTCTCTATAGGTTGGTATTGTTTCAAAATGACAAAAATAGCCTTAAATGAAGTCATTCCGACCAATTTAACGGTCAGATTGGATATAATGGCCATTTTGTGACTCGCTCAAAACTTAGATGGATAATATGGTTCGTTTTAAAGTTTAGTGGTCAAAATGTTACTAAGACAAAAGTTTAATGACAAAATAAGCTGTTTACTCAACAAGTTATTATGTCAGAGAAAGAGTGAAATACAAACACGTGTTAAGGTTTGGTTGAAGAAATTATAAAGAAGAACGCTTCGCTAGTTTACATCAGTTGGACCATACAAAATGCATCGCAAGTGACGTATGACTATAATCTACTTTGTCAAGTATTATTTTTTTTGCATTTCCCATATCTTTTCGTTTTAATAAAGCATCAAATTTAACATACCATACTAAATATTTCGGTAGTACTCTTCTGAGTCAGAAAGCAGAAAAAAAAAAAAAAAGAAAAAAGAAATTTCAATTCATAAATAAATTGTTGGTGGTGCCATTGTCGGGAAAAGCTCCTCTCCTCTGATGTGGCACTACTAGTTCAAACTACTTTAGTTCAATTGCTTTGCTCTTTGTTAATTAATACGGAGAAAAGTGGAAGCTTCGAAATCAAGGATATAATATATACATACAGGTACAATTTTAATTTACAGAACATATCCTGTTAAGTTATTAAGGTCATTCAATTCGGGCATACATGACGTTGTTAGAATAGAATATTGTCCATGTTTATAAAAAGTCAACTATAAACCATTCATAAACATGGACAATATTCTATTCTAACACACATGTTTATGTTTTGGTGGTACTTAGATTGTGTTTATGTTTTGGTGTCAGAAGAGTTATATATGGGACCTCAATTTGGATATATGGAATGGAATACAGAACACGTACGTGTGTGATAAATGTAAGCTTTGAATACAGAGCATATGCTTGCCAATCATCACATCATATCAATAGGTGAGTTATAATAATTAAGGTCAACTAATACAATTATATATGCATAAACAAAGAAGAACAAATAGTTTTGTAATCAAAAACATTTGGAGAAAACTGCTCGATTAATATATTTTATTCATCGGAGCTACACAATAATAACTTGAACAATGTGATGCAGAGACCTAGAATTAATTAGAAACCATGGCGATTTTTTTAAAATTAGAAAGAAAAAATAGCACAATTAAACAAATTAGTTAGAAATTAACCAAGGTACAAATGAAGTTTGACAGCGAGCAAGAAGACGGAAATGAGAGCGAAGTAGAGCAAGGAATGGACAAGAATGGCGGCACCACTGGTGTGGAAGTTTCCGAATTCAATGCATCCGTGGCGTCCAGGGAGTTGAAAAAGCAAGCCTGGCGATAGCAGAATGAAGAGTATTACTGCTACGAAAACTGGGCCCCAGTCCGACATCTCTTTCTCTTTCTCTTTCTCTTTCTCTTTCTCTTTCTCTCTGATCTGATCTGATCTGATCTGATTGAGAGATCGATCCGGATGAATGAATGGAATTGGGGATAAGAGGGGACTGAAAATGAGAGGTAGTAGTAGTACGTTATATATATGAAATGAAATGAAATGAAATTAGCGGAGAGAAGAGACTTTGTTGGGAGGGCAATTTGAGAGAGAGTGAGAGTGGGGCGGAGGATCAAGTTTACTTGGATTCACTGCAGCCGTCCCATTTTGCATCACGTGACCCACCCATCCCTCCGTCAACCGTACTACCGAATTAAGAGACCCAATTGGCTCTCAAAAAAATAAAAAATAAAATTGAGTTTACTCCCTTATTATTTATTACAAAATTAGAGATACTCCTTATTTTATTAATCGTTTGAGTTACTTTCTGTATTGTGACATTTGTAATGGAATGAAATTACTGCAACAGTGAAAACATAAGGTAACCCAAAGGATTAGTAAAACAAAGAGTATCTTGAGTTTTGCATTAATAATAAGGGGTATTTTGATTTTTCATTTTCCTCTTCTTCTTCTTCTTCTTCTTCTTCTTCTTCTTCTTCTTCCTCCTCCTCTTATTCGAATTCTTCGAACTCTAATTTTCCATCCAACTATACCATATATTTCTACCCTTTTAGATGAATTTCCTTTGATAAATATGATCTGGAATTGTTCTTACTATTTCGGTTTAAGGAAGATGAAGAAGAATTGGGAAATTAGAAACATAATAAATGGGGTTTTTTCTTTTGCCATGTTTTGTTGAAATGAAAAGTTGTTGAAGTTTTGTGTGTATTTGAAAAAAATGGGAGAAGAAGAAAATTAGACAAAACCAAATCAAGTACAAGTGAGTTTTCTTAAGTCCCACATAAGAGATGAATAAAAACCTTCATGGGTTTTTATAAGGGTGAATTTGCCCAAGGGCTTGAGCCCTTTAGGCATTAAAATTTTGTGCTATTGGGTGAGGACTTAGATGAGTGTGGTTTACCACACGCGCGCGCTGACCTACCCGGCTTCGGCTTTTGGACAAAATACTTTTGGAAAATTTTATTTATTGAAAATAAAATTATTTTCTTTTAATTTTGAATTTCAAAATTATATTGTTGACTTTGTCTTTTCCCTTTCGTTGTTGTGGATAGAGGAATCTCTCCCTTGATCCCTTTTTTCTCTCCTTTAACGACTCAACGCAACGGAAATATTTTTCTTCTTTAAAAAAATATTTTTGGTCGATTATCTACACCTTGAAAATCCTTCATTGAAATAGAGAACCACCGAGCTTGAAAAAATTACCTAAATTTTGTTTTGCCTCTGGCAGGAATTAGTTTACCGATTCCAACCAAATTATAAAAGGAGTGAGAATTCCAATTTTCCAAGATGCAAGGAAAGTCGAGACAGAAAAAATCTGGGTTGTTGTATCTTGGGGACGACATGGTCATTACAAACTACTAGCACAAACACGGAGCAGAGCCGCGAAAACATCTTAAAGAGAGTGACCTAATCCGCGACTCAACCTGGTGTTTTCCATCGTTGCTTGGTAATTCGTTCCTTTTTTTTCAACAAAAGTAATGCATATGTGGGTATAAAATTGAGGGAAATTAGGATAAATGGAGGGGGGAAATATATGGTACAATTTGAGGGAAATGTTCTTTTACGTTTTTACCCTTGCTGTGTCAACCAAAATATAGGTTTTGTTATAAAATAAACAGAATGTTGACGGAGTGAGCATTTAAAATCACTTTTTAAAATTTGAAGTGTAAGATAAAACAAATTAAAGTTTAGGATGCAATTTGAAACCAAGTGCAAAGTTCGGATTGCAAATGTGTCATTTACTCTTTAATTACTTTCATGATAGGGAGACAAGTGTTTGTCACATTTTTATAAAACCAACTTCCTTCCTTTTTTTTCTATTACCCCCATTTGGAGTTTTGGAGTTCGTTGGGTTTAAATTAACACTTCTTTTAAACCATTCCCCTATTTTTTTATTGCAAATCCACATTAGATAATTATTGTGGAATATGTACAACAATCTTAGTATCTCTATTTTTTCTTTTTTACTTAGAGATATGTATAGCAAAGATATATATATACAAGGAAGGAAGATGGTGGTGGTGGTGGTGTTGGCTAGAAGGGAGTTTAGTGATGGGTAAAATAATTAAAAAGGGAGATTTGTTAATCCGACAAGTTACAGGAGAGTTTAATGTATTTTCCTTTAAAATATTGTAATTCAAAAATTTACTGTAAAGTTAACTTTGTACTTCTTTTAAAATTTGGTAAAATATAGACTCTTAATTTTAAAAATATTATTCCGTGATTTTTTTTTTAAAAAAAACTTTTTTAAAAATATTCCATTTTTTAACATCCCGCAAAAATTATTATTTTATCGATTCATATAAAAGTTAGCTAATTATTGGTTTTTGTAGCATTTTTTTGTTTTTATTTATTTATTTTTGCCTTTTTAAAGGTATAACAAGTACCAATACAACAACATATTCGCACACTTGTATTCCCACTTCCGTTGCATTTATATTAATTAATTACTTACTACAAATCACATGTCTAACTTGAATAGAAACAATATATATATATATATATATCTCCAAATAAATCATACAGCTAATTTAACACTTCATGGTTGCTTTAAAAAAAAAATTATGTCCGACAGGTGAAACATGAGTTCCTACAATGGCAAATGAGGAAATTTACTTGTGCTTGTTGAAACATGGGCACATGGCATACCAACATGATCGAAATGGTGGCAAATAATTGAGTGTCCCACGTAGGATGAGCAACAATCAAATTGATGTCTACAATAATTATACTTTCAATCATTCTTTTTATACAAACATTACATGAATATATATGATAGTCAGACACAAGGAAATGAGGAAAGGCAAATAGTATTCTTGATACTCGAATTTGAGCGTGACGTGAGAAAATTCACCCCCTTTTTTTATTATACTAACATCTTATGTGTATATTTTCATTCACCTTAATTAATGCTTAGGCTTCATTTGATAAAAATATGAAGAAAATAAAAATAAAACACTTGATTTTGGTAAGAAGTTAGAAAATAAGTTGAGGGATGTAATTATATACTCTCTATCTCATGTTCATTTTTATGAGTAATTCATCATTTATTATTTTTTGTAAAAGAAGTTTCTTCCTCTATCATCAAAGAAAAATTGTCCATAAAAAAAGCTACAAACTAAAAAGATATCTTACCACTTGTCTAAACTTATTTTCTAACTTCTTACAAAAATTAATTGTTTTTATTTTTCTTTTCTATCTTATTATCAAATGGACCCTTAAATTTTATTTTTAATTATATTAAATAAATATAATCTTGCATAAATAAAAAGCAAACATAAACTCATAATTTATAATAAACGGCATATAATTTAAAGAGATAATGGGTTATAAGGTCTCGCTCTGTAATATTTTATAACTCAAAGGACGGACTCATGTTTAATAAAGTGAAGTAGTACCAATTTCATAATTTGGTTTTACAATAAGGACACTTTTCATAATATTAATTTATTTTAAGAAAAAATGATAAATGTTGATGGACAAAAATACCTTACTATATCATTTATTCTAATTATACAAAAGACATATTATTCTCTCTTATATATACATAGTTTAGAGAAAGAAAACAAAAAACAAGGAAAAAGAAAAGTTGTCTTACCAATAATCTCACATCTTCCACCACCACCACCATCACCACCTGAATCTCCGATCGTATCGCCTAGAGGTGCAAGCGCCGTTCTCATCTTCATCTTCATCTTCTTCTTTTTTATGGATGTGCAATCGTAAAAGATATATAACTTTTGATCGAACCGTTAGATTTGGCTGATTTTTGGATATGTTGTTCGGAAGACAAAGTTACAATAATTGCGCGAAAAATTAAGACGATTAGAGGTCGTTTTGCTATCGAAATCGACCAATTTCGACAACCCGACGGGATCTAAAAAAAATATGATCGTAACTCTTTTTTTTTTACGAATCCTACGTCGATCCATATATATATACATATAAATAAATTAAGTAGATGTTAATCTCATCAATTTTGATGGTGCTAAAATCATTTTAGCACCTTATAGTTTGTTGTCCAAGTAGTGCTACTTTCTAGTTGTTGTTCAGAAGGTGCTAAATGCATTTAGCACCTTCTGATTGTTGTCCAGGTGGTGCTAAATGCATTTAGCACCTTCTGGTTTTGGTGCTGTCCAGGTTGCTAAATGCATTTAACACCTTCTGAATTTGGTGCTGTCCAGGGGTGCTAAATGCATTTAGCAACTTCTGGTTGCACTTTCTAGTTGCTGTCCAGGGGGTGCTAAATGCATTTAGCACATTCTGTTTGCTGTTAGTGTCATAATGAGACGATATTATAAGGAAGGGGTGTTTGTGTTTTTTTTGTACAGTGTCCTTAATTTACATAACTAATTTTTAAGTGTCTTTTATAATTATATTATTATTAGAATGAGCCCTTATACCTAATTGCCTCTAATTTAAAGGCAATCCTATTCTTTAACATCAAATTATGTTAACAGAATATAATAATGACATGTTTAAATATTATTTTAGCTCCGAGCCTCCAAGTCACTAAAATTAAACCATGCTTAAAATAAATAAATAAATTATACCGTGCAATCATATCAAAACAATGTCAAAACAAAATTTTGATTCCAAATCTCAAAAATAAATAAATAAATTAATAATAATAATAATAATAATCCAATCCTCTGCTCATGTTAAAGTCAATTTCCAACAAAATTAACCCTAGCAAATCGTATATGAACGTAAACTAAAGGTTTCAGTAATTATATTTTTACTTAATTTTTAATTAAAATTATTTTAAATTATAACTTAATTGGTTTAAAAATGACACATGAGTGTTGGATTGGAGTGCAGGTAAGGGGATCTACTCTTTCGAGGTATTTATTTTCTTATTTTGTCTTCTTCTTTTTCCTCATTTTTTTTAATATAACTATGTAATTATATTTGGCGTGTCGGACCTTATGGACACCACATATCTTTATATTAATTTACTTTAAACCTAAGCCTGTATAAATTTGCTTTTAAACTCTACCCAAAAGATTACCACGCTACCTATACTTGTAAACCCAAGATTATCCCCACTTGCTAACACGTGAGGGACTTTATTGGCACACAACAAGTTGTCCCCCGTTTTTCAAGTTGTTTCCTTATACGACTTTTAGATCTTGTTTGATTCGTGAATTTGAGTATTCAGGAAAGAAAAGTATTTCATTTCCTTTATTTAGTAAGTACAAATTCCGAAAACACTTTCTTAACAGATAGGAAATTATGAGGTAAAGTTATTCCTCTTAAAACCCATGAGATTGACTTTTCTTTATTATTTCCCAGCATTTATTACAAAAATTTTGAACAATACCATACTTAAATACTTTTCATGCTTTACCAAACATAAGAAATGAAACTTGATAGGAACTTTAGTTTCCCACTGGGAAATATAGGAGAATTGATTTCCCTTCCGTGAACCAAACGAGACTTTAATGTGGTCTATGTCTTTACAACTTATGTAAATTTTTTAAGGGTAATTTTGTTTTTATCCGTAACTTATTTCAATCTATCCACTTTATTAAGTTAATTCATATTACATATTAAGTTTAACCACTAGCTAGGATATACTTATGAAAAATATTGTTAATGCTTTTTTTTAGCAACCAGTATTGTTCATACTTTAATATAATAATATTAGTTCTTAAAAAAAATTAAATATATTTATAAATCATTCAAAAATCTCAATATATATTATACTTTTCCTACCTAAACTAGATAATTGCGATAAAGAATGACGAAGGATTGTCATCTCCTCCATGTTCATGCAAACCAACTGATTAACCTATCACTTGGCCAAAGTTAGACTGACCCGTGATTATTGATTCACGTACTTAAACAAAAATATTCGCTTCAATCCTAATTTTGTTACTTTCTTATATTTTTTTTCTTTTGAAACTTTATGAACATAATAGTAAATACTTTAGAGGTACTCGCACTATAGCATCATCGTTTTTAGGGGTGGCATTTTCAAACCGTAAATCGAAAACCGACCGATTACCGATTGACCGACCATTATTCGGTCGGTTACCGACCGATCATATTTTGGTTGGTAACCGACCATTCGGTTACCAATCTAACTCGGTAGCGGTTGCGGTTTCCATTATGCATGATATTGGTTATTACCGACCGACCGACCGACCAAAAATAAGTTATAGCCATTTTTTAGTACTAAACCCACCATTACTATTTTTTAACACAAAAACACACTAATTAAAAGCTACAGTCAATGGTGAATTATTAATTTTTTACACACTTGACACTTCAGTAAAAGAAAACAAAACTAGTTCCGTCAATAATTCATTTCCCATTTTCCCCCGCTCCGGCTTTCCCTCACAAACCCTCGCTTATTCGATAACTCCATTGCATAGCTACACGCTGCCACAGCCCACAGAGACAGACCCCCATTCCCTCCTCGTGTATGTAGATTGTTTGACCTCAATATGTGCAATTTTTTTTTATTTACTCTGCTTATTGCTTCGATTTTAACAGCTGATTCCAATGCTTCTTTCAGAGCTGAGTTGCTACCTCTATTATTATGAGAATAGACTTTGCTAAAGCCATAATTTTTAGCTTAACATTTCTGGATTACAAAATCTTAGAATATGAAAATGGTCGGGGCCAACCAGTTAGGCCTATGAGCCAAGAACAAACTACAGGCAGCCAAGAGCATGGAAAAAGTGCTGGAAGTATCAATGAGCCAAAATGCCAAATCACTGAGGAGTCTATTAACCATATTTTAGTAAAAAGGTGCAATGGTCGGTTTATAAGTATTACCGACTGAACCAACCGATAACTTCGGTTTAACCAACCGTCGGTTTACCGATCAAGTTGGTTCGGTTGCGGTTTTGAAAATATAATTATTGATTTAGTCGGTTCGGTTTGAAAACCGACCATGTCGGTTCGGTAACCGAACCACGACCACCCCTAATCGTTTTAGTTTAGAATTTTGAGCTTCAAATGCAACCTTGGCCCACAAAATTACTACCCATATTATATTGATTCAAAATTAAATTTACCTATTAAAGTGTGTTTGATGTGCTGGATTAGAAAGTTGGATATTATTATTTAATCTCATTCGAACAGGATGAAACAATCCCATGTCTTAGGTGGGATTCATTAATCCCTTCCTCAGTAAGATAAAAAGCTTTAATGAGATAAATAATTTACCTCGATATACAATCCCGACGAACACAAAACATGGAATAAGATAAGTGATCATATCCCACCCTGTTTATTGACTTAAAAGGTCATTAATCTTGTTGTGATAATAACAATATATTAATCTTGTGTTATTTAACGTGTGTGTTAAAGTAATTGTAGCAACGTCTCAATTATTACTATATGTGGAACAAAACCGACAATTGAAACTGAGATCACTTCTTAACAAATACACATATCACATTGGCTTGCATCTCTCAACATCTTTGATCAAAAGCAAACATTAACATACAAATTTTTGAAAATCAAAGTCTAAGAGTAAGTGAAGAACCGAAGAAACATTTTAAGCACTTGAAGACTCGTTAAATTGAAAATCCAGTGAGTACTTAAGATTATTGTAAAGTTTCTTCTTTGATCATTAGAATAGCTCAAATATAATCAAATATGATTGATAAATTGATTTAAAACAAGTTTGAATTATAATATCTTTGAGAACATCATTCTCTATAAATCGTCTTAGAAATAAATTCATATTAAATTCAAACGAGCATATTTTGAGCTCTCGCAAAAATAGATATCTTAGAAACATGTTTTTGGCATCCCCAAGCATTAAAATTGAATTTTGTACAAAATTGCAAAAAGTCCAAAAATTAAGAATTTGGCCTGATAGATAGTACGTGCTCCTTAGTCGACTGATGAGGTTTAGCTTAGTCGACTGTTGAGGTTTAGCTTAGTCGACTGAGGGCCATCAGTCGATTAATGGGATTTGCAAATTCGATTAAGATTTCAGAATATAACTGTAGGATTTCTTATTTTTTACTATTTTTGGCACAAAACTTTTACCAACCTTCTAAAACGGCCATATCTTGTTTGGGACTATATATACAACATTCAAGACACATTTAAACCACCTTGAATCAGTCTTCATTTTTATTCTTCATCAATCTTCATTATTTAAATATTCGAGAAATTATCTTGACCATTCCTTCTTTATTTGAGTTATAAATTTTGATCAAACTTGATAACTCTAGTGTGAGCTTCTTTTGTAATCTTCAAATATGCTTGAGAGTTATTGTACATCAGTGTTCATTACCAAACAAACTTTATTCATCAAATTGTGAGAGGTTTTTCTTATAGATTAGCAAGAGTGATTTTTGTATGAGTATAGTAAGATAAATACATTTGTAAGAGATTTGAGTTTCACTCTTAAGAAAATCGGTTAGTACAACTTCTCGGGGGAACTACTCGAGTGCGGGACATATGGTCTAAACAATCGAACCGCGAGAACAAAACGTATTTGCCTCATTCGGTGTAATCATTCTAATTATAACTCTTTATTTTCTTGATATATTATAACTTTATTTGAAACTATTTTAAAACCGGATTAAATTTTAAAAACCCTTATTTACCCCATCTAGTGTTGTTTTCTGACCTACACTATTATCCTACAGGTCAAACGCAGCTTTAGTATTTTATGCTTTTGATTGAATTATAGTATATGATAAAGACACAATTTTAATTGAAGCACGGAAAAAGATGAAGATGATTTACAATTGTTATAATTGGAACTATATTTCAATTAGGATAGTTAACATAAAATAAAATTTGATAAATTAATTAGTTGGATATACTTCTTAATTTTAAAAGGTAGGTTTTCATTTTTTATCAAAATAAATTAAGGGTGGATAGACTGATAGATTATGCAGATAGAAACAAATTCACCCCAAATAAGCAATTAATTTTCCTTTATTTGTAATATTTAGATCTTAGTAATATTATTACATTTTTTATTTAAAAAGGACTAAGTAAGATAATCGTATTCAAATTTATAGTAAAAATTGATCCTTAAAAATCGAATTAAAATCGAAATGAAGAAACCAAACCAAAACTAAATAAGTACGGGTGGATTTTAGGGATGGGAAGATGGCAAATACATAACCGAACCAAAAAATTAATTGTTATATAATGCTCAGTAGATAGCTTATATTTTCATATATTACTTTCATGTATTTTGCGAAGAATTTGGTTAATTACTTAAAAAAATCATATATTCAATTTTTAGAAAAATATATTGCTTGTTAATATATTAGGCTTAATTTTTTACTTCATTTTCAGTATTATCATACTAGATAAATGTACAATAAAAACTCTATAAATTAATAACGTTGGGACTAGCCAATTCTATTAATTAAACGATATTTTAATTTATCAAAAGATTTGTATTTCCAATATTGTTCTTTCGATATTTCTTAGATTTTATTTCCTATAAATGTAATTAAGTAAATTATATTATCTTCTGATAAATAATTTGAAAAAATTATGTTTATAATATTGTGATATTGGTTTTCTCTAAATCTTTAAACTTAATTAAGCAATTATATTATTTTTTGGTCTTCCAAGAATAAATTTTAGTAAAAAAATAAATAGCATTATACTTATATTTTAATAATGCATGATTAAAAGTTTAAAAAAGATGAATTATTAATTTATATAACTAATGGACGTAAAAGATGTAATCAAAGAATATTATCTTATATATTTAATGAAAATATTAATATAAGTGTTAGATTGGAATTGAGACCAACAAAATTTTTTAATTTAGCAAAATTGTTATTTTATCGAGTTGAAATAATACAGTATTGTATTCCCCTGTTAGAAGATATAAAAATGTTTATGAAGAATATAGGAATTGAGAGAGGAAGAAAGAAATGATATTTGTTGTGTTCATTACAAGCCATAAATGTCCCTATATATAGGGATAAATCTAGTATATTTGTCAAGTCTAAATCTATATAAATCTTGAATATATTAAATATAGAATATATGTTTTATATATGAAAATATCCTTTTTTGACAATAGAAATATATTGAGATATGTTCTTTGAAATATTTACGTATATGTTAACATATATGAAGAGTATATGTTAACATATATGAAGATATGTTTAGAACATCTTAAATGGGCATGTGTAAACTATGACACATAGAATTTATGTAAAATTTATACAATGTGTATAATTTTTGGTGCTCTAATAGTGTTGTGTAAAACATGCCATATCATCACTTGTGTAAAATGGGTGTGTATTTTACACATCCATATCATCATTTTCTCTCTCCAACTTTTTACAAAATATTAAAAGTAATATAAGTAAAAATCAAAATATGATTTTATTATGATATTTTTATATTTGAATTATACTCATCAAAAGCTTTAAAATAATACCCATTTGACTATTAAATTATAAATAAAAAATATTCATAAAAAATATTGAATATTACATGTGGATATATATTCTATGTGGTACAATATCATTGATTCATTCAAATTTTACACAACAATCTTAAAGAATAAAAATGTGTAAAATATTCGTATAAAATTAATTTTTATCTTCCAAATATCTACTTTTTATTAGTTCATATATTTTTACATAATTAATTTAGGGTGTTCTTAAATGCACCCACAAAATCAGTCTTCTCATCCCAATGTGAGAATATTTTCTTCTCACCTCATCAAATTTTTAAAAAATCTTGCACTTCACCCCAACAGTGAGGTGAGTTTACTGAAACAATATAAGGATGATAAAATTTCGTCGCTAAAAATAAAAATATTAAATAATATTAAATTTTTCATTAAGATAAAACATAATAATAAAATTTACATCGTTCTTAATAAATTTTATTAAAAATTTCATCTAAATAATACCTCCAAGATACAAAATATTAATTGTCATAAATAAATTTTAGTAATTATATGATATTTTGTATAATCTTTTCTTAAATGGTTATTATTCATATTTCAAATTTATTTACAAATTTTATTTTTATCTTTATCAAATAAGTAAATATAATACTTAATTCACTACTTCAAAAATATTAAAAGGTCAATTTGTTATTTGTAAATATATGTTATCTTTTGTGAAAAGGGAAAAAATGAATTGAAAAAATAAAATAGTTTTCATAAAAATAAATCATTTATTAACATATTTTGTTACTTTCGATTTCTATGATATTTAATTTTTTGGAGATTCAAGAAAACGATTTCCTTATAAAATATTAAAATGATAGAGATTTTCTTAGCAAACTATTTCTTTTTTCAATATTTTTTATGATTAATTTTAAGAAATTAAATATTGAAACAATAAAAACACAACATACAATACATATTTATATATATATATATATATATATGACGTATTAAACATACGTTAACACTACCTTTCTTTAACTTTAACACTAGATAACTTAATATGAGTTTTATTAAACTTTGCTTGCATGCATGCTCAAATAAAAAGATTGAACAAATTAAGGAAAACATCATTGAAAATGTTATTGTGCCGATACAAATAAAAATAAAAGTCTAGTAATCTATATAAAATTATGAGAATACTTATTACAAGCATAGATTTATGAGATGTATGTAATTAAGTGAAAATAGTAGATGTTTGTTTGTTGGAAAGAATGTAATTTTTTAATTAATTTTTAATTTTTAAAACTTTAAACGGGTGAGAAGATAAATTAGTATTGATTTTTTTAAAGCATAAAAAGCGGGGTGAGAAGAAAGAGTTTTACGCTATTTTTTAAGTTAAAATTAATGTAACTTTAACTTTTAATAAGATAAAAAAAATGAATTTTATAAGTGCATTTAAGAACACCCTTAATTTATGGGTGAGACTATTTACAACCTCCATTTCTCTCATTAACACCTCTCATCTCACAAATACCCCCCAAATATGATTTTTTGATGACGAACACCCCTTTATTTACCTCTCCTATTTACCTTAAGTAATTTATATAAAGTATGTAATTAAAAATATAATTAACGTTAACTAAAATTAATCACACACTTTAAAATATAATTAACCTTAACTACAAAAATTAATCTATCAATTTATCCATGGGTAATAAATTAATCTTAAACTCTCTTGATGTCGAGAGAACATATAATATTTACTCTCCTGATGTGGGGAGAGTAAATGGAATAAATTCGACTGAAGTGGGGAGGCTGGCTTTTAAACTCATTGAAAAATTTTAAAGTTAAACTCTCCTCACGTGGGAAGAACATATGATATTTACTCTCCTGATGTGGAGAGAATAAATGGAATAAATTTGGCCAAACTGGGAAGATAGTGAAATACAAGGAGGTGTTTTAAAGTATGTGATTAATTTATTATCTATGGATAAATTGATAGATTAATTTTTTTTATCTTAGAGTAAATATGTTAATTGAAGAAGGTGTTTATAAGATATAAAAAAAATGTTTAAAATAAATCTATTCAAAATTAAATAAAAAATATTAATAAAATAAATGAAGGTAGTAAATAGTGTCGCCCTAATTTATACATTTACCATCGGAGTGTGGTATAGGTTAACATCCCCACCAAAACATAGTCACCGCCGCAGGACTTTTTCCTGTACCGCGTAGCAGTACATGATTACTGTTATTACCAAACAAGTCTTTGTCGTTTCAACCCAAAAAAATTCCAGACGCACACCTTCGACCGACGTCAGAATCAGATAACCCATCGCCCATTGAAATTTCTCTCTCTCTCTCTCTCTGAAATTTCGTTAGAGTTCTGATGCTTCAGAATACCTTTTTTCCTTGTTTTGTTAAACAAAGGAAGGAAAAACAACAGAATTCCTTATCCTCCGTTTCGCGACCACGGTACTGTCACTTATTTTAGGGTGCTTTTCTATTGAGTCGAAGCCGAATTAAAATGAACGGAATTGAAGTTGTTTCTCAACAACTTATCCGAAGCTAGTACTTGTGTTCAGTTGAAAAACGATGCAGTCAGGTAAGACCTTCGTTTCTCTTTCTTCTTCGCTTGTATTTGTTTTTAACTGGCTTTCTAATTTAATTACTATTTTTTTTTGCGAATTTTATTCATTTTAAATTTTGTTTCTGTTTTGCTGAGTTTGCCTATATTTTTCACCATGATAGATCCTTCTCATGCTTATTTTTATCACCCCATCGCTCAAATCTTTATATATATATATATTCCATCTTATTATCAAACGAAGCCTAAAGCTATCCCAAGTATTTTAATGGAGCATTCACAATGATTAGTAACTGTCCACGAGTTTTGCGAGGGGACGAAGGATGTTTTACAAATAAGTTAATGTTACAATTCATAAGAATTTTCATTGATATTCTGAATTCGAGTAACATAAGGGTGCCTCACGTCACGTGTATATATAAAATCATGAGCTTGGATGAGGCTAGCAATGTTTCAGGAAAACAAGGTCGTATATGTACACACACGTAAGTAAATTTGAAAAAGCAGTTCTGGTTGATTTATTTAAGGAAATGAATTAAACAAGAATGAAGTGTTTAGAGCTTCTCCAACAGACACTACCATATTTTAGTTCAAACTGTACTTTGAGGGACTTAGGTAGTGCTTTGAAGAGTAACTTTGGGATTAAATACTGCATGATTCCCGTTGTAAAGATCGGAAAGCAAAGTGTTGAGATCATCTCAGTCTTAGTTGATAAGACACAGACTAAGGCGAGAATAAGACAAGACTTTCAGTAACATCGTCTTATCATCTTCTCTCTGCTAAATAAATAAAAAAGCGGGTAGATGCTTCTTCATTTGTACCTGTGATTACACTTTTTGTGGTTTTCAAACGACAACACTGCGGCTGCAACAAATTGACAATGAGATAATGATAACTTGATGCTGAGCACCATTCGCTTGTCATAACAGACAAGTGAATTGTGATTGCCAATTTGGTGACTAGATTTTGCCCAGTTTTTTTAATTTGAAAAGGTGGTTTGGCTCGATAATTATTTAACAGAGAGGTCCTTCACTGTCCCTTTAGGAGACGGCCTTAATTCTCGCACATTGAAGAAATAAGCAAATAAGAATGAGGAAAGATAAAGATCAATTTAGTTCATCTTGTGTATGGAGGGTAAGTTGTCTGTTAACAGGATAACCAAACTGGTTAAGTGATATCCTAATAAAGTCTTCTCTTATTTGATTAGTATCATCATTATTATTACTATCATATATTATTATTGTTTAGTTTTATTAGTACTATTTTTTAATGTTTTTGAACTGAGTTACAAGCAACAATACGCAACACTTGTTTGCAATTTTCAGCTCACAACTTCCATCCAGCAAATAAGCACCTTATAGCATATCTGTTTGCTTCAAAATTTTGAACTTTTTATGCTCTCTGTGAGATATTTTCACAGGATTCCGAATGTTTGAGGTTTCTAAATGAAGTTGATCTTTGACCATGTTCAATTTTTCACATCAAATGATTACGTTCAAAGTTTATTGTGTAATATCAGTATATTGTTATGCAGCTTTAGCTTTCTCCTGCCTCTGCAGCATTCTTTCCTCGGAAATACACATTGTTCTAAAAATCGCTAGTCGGTCCTAGGTCGGCGAGGTGGAGAATGGAGACTAGGGGATTATTCGGAAAAACAATTTTTCCCTATAAATATTATTTTGAATAATATAATACTAATAAAACACAAGAAATCATGCAGCACTTTTCAGAATGACATTAATTATCCAAACATCCAACCAACTAACATGCATATTCAAATCAAAAGAAACAAGTTCAAACCCCATAATACCTAAAGTGAACATACAAAAACATAATTTCAAACTTTTTTTCGCAACCTTTTCCGATTAATCCCCCATAATACCTAAAGTGAAAAGACTAGGCCTAGTCTCCAAGGTCTCCAGCCGACTATGGATTAATCCCCATTTTTAGAACACTGGAAATAAAATAAATTTTGATTGTAATTATTCAAAACCAGATTCATACTATTCTAAAAGTTACAAAATTGCTCTTTTATTCCAACTTCCAGGCTATAATATCACTGATCTGGTTAAAGAAGCTCAAACCCGGTGGTTGAAACCAGCAGAGGTGCTCTTTATATTGCAGAATTATGAGAACCAGCAGCTCATGGACAAGCCTGCTCAAAAGCCAGCCAGTACCCTCCTACTCCCTATATAGTGTGGCCATCTTTGAAAACCTTCCCCGTTTGTCAGGTCTAGTACATTTTATAGATTTTGTTTTCCATCTCACCGATGGACTTTTTTGACAGGTGGATCTTTGTTTCTTTTTAACAAGAGGGTCCTAAGATTTTTCCGCAAAGATGGTCATAGTTGGCGTAGAAAAAAGGATGGTAGGACTGTGGGAGAAGCACATGAACGGCTTAAGGTTTGTTCTGTTCTTGACATCTATGCTGTAATTTTTTATATGCCAGTAAAAAAACACTTAACTCAACTGCTTCAAACTCGTAGCATAACTTTATAACATCTTAAAAACATGTGCTGTGTGCCAGCTTGTACATATTAAAATCATGTTGTCTTTTACCTTGTTAATTAATTATGTATATGTAATCAATGTTGACTGATGAGTATGGTTGGCAGATCAAGAAAGGGCATGTGTTATGACACTTCTGGATCAAAGGATCAAAAACTCCCCAACCCCTACCTACCTAATTCAATCTATAAATGATACATTAATACTGCATTCATTTCCGTTAAAATGACTAATGTTAATGTGCATAAGGTTTTCATGGGTGTACATTACAATAACTCGTTGCTCTGATGCTCTGCTGATCTATACTCCATTTTGATGCATTGTAGTCTTGTTCCAAGTCTGGTTGAGTTTCCTTTGCATAATGCCTTCAAGCAGAGGGAGGACATTTTACCAGTTATTTTTCTGTATGCTAGGTTGGAAATGCTGAGGCTTTGAATTGTTATTATGCACATGGAGAGCAGAATCCCAATTTCCAAAGGCGTAGCTATTGGATGTTGGATCCGTGAGTTCATTACATCTCTCAATTGTTTTAAGTTTTATGCCATAACTAATGCTTCGTCTTAAGAATCCTTTTCAGCGATGTGGAAATATTAATAAGATTTGTCAATGGCATGTACTTTTTGGACAAAAAAGATGTAAACAGTCCCCATTCTGGCATTTTTATATGTTTCATATGGCTTTCCTGGCTTCCTATATTTACTCGTTAATAAAGTGCGATTATCCATAGCATGTGTTTATTGCCTTATTCTGCTCTCTTTTTATACACAATCTTATTATGAATATTTTTTTTATTATTATTTTCATGTATGAACAGGGCATATGAGCACATTGTTCTTGTTCATTACAGGGATATAACTGAGGTGAGTTTCTTTATTTCTCATGAAAATTATACTCGTTGATATATCTCTGTGTCATGATCCCCATAATGGGGAGCTCGTGGGTGTATATGTTGATTCAGTTAACCTCAATTGAACAATTGAGCTAGTACTTTTGGGTGAGAACCCTTGGTGTTACATTTGGTATCAGATCCATCCAGACCCACTATTTATGTGGATGCGTGACATTCTACTAAAGAATAATAAGGCTTACAATGAGCCGGAATCATATGCCAATGACCCTGCCCTGATGAGGACGGCAGGGTTTTAAGGGAGGAGTTTTTAACGACCCACATCCCACATTGACAATTTAATGGTGTTGGTTCATAAATCCAATTGACAACTTCTGCTAGAACTTTTGGGTAAGAACCCGTAGTGTTGCACGGTTGCACCTAATAACCTTTGCTGTCAACTGAGCAAAGTGTAGAAATCTGTTTTCATTGAGTATTTCTGCTTATGAATGTTTACATTTATAGCAGCTGATTTACAAGGCAACTATATATTTACAAATCACCTATTTAATGCTAATTACAATAGAATCAAAACTGATCCATAATTACTGCTTAATTCAAATTCAAACATCCTTGAGTGATGGAGGTGATTGCGCTGATTTATTGTGATCCATGATTTTAGGAGTTGACTGAGATTCTCTAACAGCCCCCCGCAAACTTGGCGGTCCAGGGCGTACAAGTTTGCCTGAGAGAATGGAATGGCGAGACTTGTGAAGTGGCTTAGTGAGTAAGTCAGCTGGCTGGTCCTTGGACGGAATGAAACAGACACGGTGACTGCCACGAGCAACCTTTTCACGAACATAGTGATAATCAAGCTCAATGTGTTTAGTTCGGGCATGGAAAACAGGATTGGAGGCCATATAGGTGGTGCTTAGATTGTCACAGTGTAGTAAAATGGGGAACTTGATATGAGCACCAAGTTCATATAGTAAGTAGCCCAACCAAGTAGATTCGGCACTAGCATGGGCAAGTGACCGATATTCGGACTCAGCACTAGAGCGGGCAATGGTAGGCTGCTTTTTGGAGCACCAAGATATGAGATTGGAACCAAGGTACACAAGATAGCCGGATGTGGATTGGCGAGAATCGGGACAGCCAGCCCAATCAGCATCGGAATAGGCAGAAAGATGAACAGGTTGATGTTGTGGAGTAAACAAGAGGCCATGATTGATTGATCCTTTAATGTAACGAAGGATCCTTTTGGCAGCAACAAGGTGAGGGACACGCGGCCGACTCATGAACTGCGAAATTGTGTTGACAGCGAAGGCAATATCAGGTCTGGTGATGGTTAGATATTGGAGAGAACCAACAAGCTCACGAAATGTAGTAGGATTCTCCAGAATGTCTCCATCGTGGGCAGTGAGGATGGACTTAGCAGACATCGGTGTACTCAGTGGTTTGCTATGAAGGAGATCATGCTTGGATAAGATATCATGAGCGTATTTAACTTGATTAAAATGTAACCCATGATCAAGAGAAGTAACCTGTAATCCAAGGAAATAGTGAAGAGGTCCTAAATCCTTAATATCAAAACCGCGCCCAAGAGCATCTATAAAACTTTGTAGAAGATGATCATTGCTACCCGTAACAACAATATCATCAACATATAGCAGGAAATAAATTGTGTGCTCTTCATGTCGATAAATGAATAATGAAGAATCAGCAATGCTTTGAAGGAAACCAGCAGAGAGTAGGAAAGTACTCATTCGATGAAACCATGCACGAGGAGCTTGTTTGAGACCGTAAAGTGCTTTGTTGAGTTTGCACACATGAGAGGGCTGCGACTGATCAATGAAACCCGGTGGTTGGAGCATGTACACATCTTCCTGAAGAACACCATGAAGGAAGGCATTCTTCACATCTAGTTGTCGAAGAGGCCAACCACGAGACACGGCAAGAGTAATAACAGTACGAATTGTTGCTGGTTTAATCACTGGACTAAAAGTTTCAGCATAATCAATACCTTGCTGTTGATGGAAACCCTTGGCAACCAAACGCGCCTTGTATCGTTCAATTGAGCCATCAGAATTCCGTTTTATGCGAAATACCCATTTGCATCCTACGGTATTCTTAGTTGGGGATGAAGGTACCAGAGTCCAGGTGTTATTTTTCAACAAAGCATTAATCTCTTCTGTCATAGCGGCTCGCCATTCTGGTTTCTGGGATGCTTGAGAGTAACAACTGGGTTCTGATGTATCAACCAAAGTGAGCAGTGCCCGGGGAAGAGGATATCGGGTATTACCGTCGCTACTTGTTTTGACTGGAAGGGTGGCAGCACGGGAACGAGTAATCATGGGATGACGTTCAATATGATTAGGAATGGGTTTCGGTACTACCGCTGTGGCTTCAATTTGTGGGGCTGCGGCAGAAGGGGCTGCGACTGATGGTTCGATCGGCGATGATAGGCCAATTTGGGAGGGAGCAGCGGAAGAGAACGGGGCTGCAAGAGAAGGTGGCTCTGTCTTCTTTGGTGTCCTTCGACTGTACTGAATTAGAGGGGTCGGCGCTGGAATAAAGGCTACTCGTTGATTCTCCAGTAATGTGGTGGTAGGGGCCGTGTCGATTGGAGGAGAGGCCAGCGGTTGGGGAGAGACAGAGCGGTTCAAATCAGTTTGGGAAGAGGACTGTGCGGTGACAGTTTGTACGGGAGATGAGTTTGAGATATTTTGTGTGGATGAGTGGTTTTCTGGTTCGGGAGAGATATGATTAGATGGGCTAATGTCAGATGGGAATGACAATGGGCTCGGCAGGTGGGCCTGCGGAGGAACTGGGGTTGTCATGGTGACAAATTCAATTGAGTCAGTGCTGGAATTGGATTGTACCTGCAAATCTTTAAAGGGAAAAGAATTTTCGTTAAATAAAACATGACGGGAAATATAGACACGACCAGTGTTTGGGTTAAGGCAACGGTAGCCCTTATGATGGGTACTGTAACCGAGAAAAACACATTCTATACTAGGACTCGAGAGTTTGTTAGATACATAGTGACCGAGATGAGGGAAACAAGAGCAACCGAATACTCGAAGAGAGGAATAAGATGGAGGTGTGCCATAAAGACGATGATGAGGAGTGTCCCACTTAAGGACAGGAGTGGGTAGTAGATTAATAATGTAGACTGAAGTAAGAGCGGCTTCCACCCATAAATTTTGTGGAACGCCGGAAGTGAGAAGAAGAGTACGAATCATAGTGGCAATGTGGCGATGTTTCCTTTCGGCAAGGCCATTTTGTTGAGGGGTATGTGGACATGAGAAACGTTGTTGAATTCCCAAAGTTTGACAAAAATGCGAGAAAGCATTGTTTACATATTCAGTGCCATTATCACTTTGAAGGAATTTTATGCAGCTATTGAAAATATTACGAATCATAGCCACCAAAGTTTGAAAATGTGTAAAAACCTCATTTTTGCGTCGCATTGGGTAAATCCATGTATATCGTGAATATTCATCGGTGAAAAGGACATAATATTTAAAGCCACTAACTGATAAAATTGGAGACATCCATACATCACTGTGAATAATAAAAAATGGAGATGTTGCAGACATATTATTTGAAGGAAAGGGCAACTGATGTGACTTGCTAAGAGCACAATCATTACAAAAACCATGAAAAGTAGATGGAGATCCAATGGTGGGCCCTAAACGAGCTAGAACCGGAGATGAGGGATGACCGAGACGATTATGCCAAAGAGATGAATGAACAGTGGCAAGGGCTTGGGGAGGAATGGAGGTTGACGGTAAGCGGAGCGGATAGAGACCACCTTTAGAGGGGCCCTGAAAGAGTAAACAACCAGTACGTAAGCAACGGATTTGATAAAAATTAGGTGCAAAAAGAAAATAAACAAGATTATCTTTAGTGAAACGAGCGACAGACAATAGATTTTTGCGAATGGAAGGAATACGTAAGATATTGTCTAACGTGAAGTTCTTTTTGCCCAATAATATAGGAAGGTTACCGGTGTGGGAAACCGGCATGGAATCACCGTTTCCCATGAAAACATTGTGTGGACCACCATAAGATTGGGAATTGTTGAGTGGTATGGCAGTCATATGATGAGTAGCGCCAGTATCAGGGTACCAGTTTTGATCACCATAAAAATGTGCTCCAGCAAATGGTGTTGCTGTTGTTGGGCCAGAAAAGCGATGTGGGCACTGATGAATAGCGTGCTGATTTGTTTGGCAGTTTGAGCACCATTGTGGGCCTGGGCCAAGAAGCCCATTAGACCAAGTAGGACGTGCAGCATATTGAAAAGGGGACGCTGCATTCTGTGCATTTGGGAAATGAGGGGGTTGCGTCACATGTTGTGCGCCTTGCGGCCTCCAACCACCGCGCCTATATTTGTGATTTCCTTTATTCTTAGCACCAAACTGTGATTTCCCTGTAGAAAATTGATGATTTTGACGAGTAGCTCGAGGTTGATTGTCCTGATTGTTATGGTTGAATAGAGCTGTAGCAGACCCTTGTTCAGCAACAGGTGGATTTTGAGCATCAAACGCCAGAATTCTGGCACGGAGTTCCGAAAAATTTGGGAGCTTTTGGGTTGTAAGAGCAGTCCGCAACATTAGATAGTCCGGACCAAGGCCGTGAAGTGTAGCAACTACAAGATCAGAGTCAGCAATAGGTTGATTAATAGAAGCTAAAGAATCAGCAATAGACTTAGCCTGCTGGAGATAAGCATCCACAGATTGGGATCCCTTTTTGAGATCGAAGAGCTGAAGTTTCAAACTCGTAGCACTCGCTACCGATTGTTGAGAAAAGTGATTGTTGAGGCAGTCCCAAATCCCCTTGGATGTATCAAAGCCAATAGTGAGGCGATTGATGGTTTCGGTTAGTGATGAAATGAGTATGCTGACAATTTGTTGATCGATGATGAACCATTTTTCATGCTCTGGATTGGGGATGGTGGTGGCTGCTTGACCTTCAGTTGGAGTAGACTTGATGGTTGAAGGAGGTTCAGGAATAGTCCCATCAACATAATGCATGAGTTTGGCACCATTGAGGAATGGCTTCATCTGACGAAGCCATGCCAGATAATTAGTTTCATTCAATTTGATGAAGTGAGAAGTGTTTTGAATGATGTTGGTGGAGGAGAAAGAGGAAGAGGATTCTGTCATGATGAGGGAAGGAAGGAAGATAGAAAGAGTTGAGAGGAGAAGAGAAGACACAGAAAAAAAAAAAAAACAGTAAAGGAAAGACACAGGAAGGATCTAAAACCTAGTCTGATACCATGTAGAAATCTGTTTTCATTGAGTATTTCTGCTTATGAATGTTTACATTTATAGCAGCTGATTTACAAGGCAACTATATATTTACAAATCACCTATTTAATGCTAATTACAATAGAATCAAAACTGATCCATAATTACTGCTTAATTCAAATTCAAACATCCTTGAGTGATGGAGGTGATTGCGCTGATTTATTGTGATCCATGATTTTAGGAGTTGACTGAGATTCTCTAACACAAAGTATTGTCACAACTACTTGGGATTAGCCCATTATTTTTTTTCCCACTATTCCCCCCTAGCCATGGAAGTTCCTTTTATTAAATGATAAGCTATCATGTCTTTTACTATCTGCATTCATGAGTTGTAGGGAAGGCACAATACAGGAAGCATGTCACAGTTGTCACCAGGATCTTCTTCTACTTTGACTCATAGCCCCAGCTCCTATACAGCTCAGCTTCCAGGCCCTGCTGCTGATGTAAATGGACTACGTGAGAGTATATCTAGTCCTGGTTCTGTAGAAGCTAGTTCTGATACAGTCATCAAGAATGGCAGGATGGATTGCTTGAACATAGTAGAAAGACCAGCAAAGGTTGATAGTTCATCGGAGTTTAAAATTAGTCAAGCATTGCGAGAGCTTGAGGAGCAGTTAAGTTTGAATGATGACACCATAACAGAATTTGATCCACCTTACAGTGACTATGATAATTCGAATGATTCAGAAATTATTATACATGTTCAAGATTATAGTCGATCAGCTGGGATGCCAGATGATTTGAACAATCTTTGGCAGCAACAATATTCAGGTTTGTGTCATTTCTTTGGTACTCAGATTTGTCAAATAAACATCTCATTGTCATTATATCTTCTGATAGATTCATAACACAGTGTGGTTTTTTTAATTACATAAATTGATTTTATTATCATATCTTGCTTTTGACTATCACCAAATGACACGGGTTGGGTAGGAGGTTGGGGGATGGGGGGAACCTGAGCTCTAAAAATCTGCTCACTGCACCTGTCACATTACCAACATTGAATGGGCAGAGGTGGGTCATAGCAAAACAAGGTGGTAATTTGGGCAGATCAAGTTTTCAGAAACTTTAGCAAAATATGTAGAAAATTATAGTATCTAGAAACTTTGGAGGTAGCAATCAATTCTGAACAATTTTAGGCACATCAAAGCACCAACTGCTGATTTGATGACATCATCTGCGGCATGATATCTTCAAACTTCGCCTCTTTGTTCCATTTGTATAAGATGTTGATCACTTTGATTGATAATTTTAAGCTTTTGTATCATTCTCGTTGCCATATTTTCTCCCCCAGTTTCATATATTTTTCTATCTTCAAAAATTTTGTTCTTCTTGAATGATTTTCGAAGATGACAGAACCAGTAAATGAAGCAAAGAGCAGCTAACCGGGTAACTTTTTGTAGGTTATAACTGCAAGCATCATCACCAACCATTGGAGGATGGAGTTAATGTTGATAGTGAACAAAGTTTGCCTTGGAATGAGGTGTTAAATTACGCAAATTCACCAGGTGTTGCATCACAAGAGAAACAGTTATACATATTGGATGGAAATGTAAGTATTTTCTACAGTCAATTATCATTTTAAAACATTCCTTCTTTTGCTGCACTTATAATATGGCTGTTCCTTACAAGTTTCTTCTGTAATGTGATTATACTTTTCCTTATTTGGTAAGAATGCAACTTTATTATAAAATAAGGAGCAAGTGCAAATGCAAGGGGAGGTATGCCTCCATGGTAAATAAGAACAATATGAACCAAAAAGCAGGACCATAAATATAACTATACTCAGTATAACTCTCCTTTATGATCTCACAAAAAAGGGCCTAAACTAATGGAACCTACATTACGGGTTTTTTAATGTAAATTTGGATCTTATTAATAAATATATATATATATGTATATATTACTAATGCTGATCATGAATATTTTTGCTGTAAGGTAAATAGAGAGTTATACCAGACACTAGTCAAAGAATTCCACCCTTAAATCAACTTGCAACCCAAGCCTAATGTCTTTGCGGTATCATTATACTCGTATGTTTAACATGGCCTGATTGCAAATAAAGTTAATGTAAGAAGTGCATGAGCATAAATGAGCACACACGAAAGCACATTCCAACCTCTATATGTTTATTGGTTAAACAATCCTCTTAATTCTTCTCAAAGTGCTGCATCTATGGGACAGTATTGATGTTTCTTCTGTAACGGAATAATTTCATGCTTGCGACAGGGTATTACCCTACTTCCATCAATGAGTGAGCCAATTCAAGAGCAAGAAAATCATCAGCAGCCGAACTTTGATAAACATAATGGTTGTAAGTCTAATGTTTTCGCAACTCTTGGTTGTAATTTCGATCTGCAACTTCCAGAGTTCTGTGAGTTTCTAAAGATCTCATATCTATATTGCATTGCCAGCTTCCATGTTGCCTCCACAAGAAGTTGAAGATTTCAAATTTCCGACGTATTCTTCGGCGGTAAATACTTATGGAACCAATCCGGACTATTATACATCTTTCTTTGATGATGCTGAGATTGGGATGCCTCTTGAAGCAGATTCAAGTTTAACTATCGCACAAAAGCAGAAATTTATGATTCGGGAAATATCCCCAGAATGGGGTTATTCCTCTGAGGCCACAAAGGTATGTTTATGAATTTCAACATTGGAACTCTTT
Source organism: Lonicera japonica (assembly GCA_021464415.1). NCBI lineage: Eukaryota > Viridiplantae > Streptophyta > Magnoliopsida > Dipsacales > Caprifoliaceae > Lonicera > Lonicera japonica. Next base: position 63,245,522 of record CM038468.1, on the reverse strand, counting down.
TTCGTGATTATTTTCGTTTGATCCTTATAATAGCAACATTTGAGTCTAAAGTGTGGACTATGGCATTTGAATATTATCTTTCGTATGTACGATCTGTTAATTGTTTGGTTTAATACATAATACATTCTGAAATTTAGATGTTTCTGGAGCACACTTGTTGAAATACTTATTGATTGGATATCTTTTTGATGTCTTATTTATTGGTTTTTGAGATGATGTAGTTCTGATGATCCTACACGAAATAATCTCTTGTGCACGATGAAGTACATTTCGATTTTCACACAGCTAGTATACATGCTTTCTTTCCTTGGAATTTTAAATACTTTCCAGAACTTCTATGTTTATTATGTTGGCATGAGGGCAATTTTTTATCGTTGGAACTTATTCTTTTGTTAAGCAGCTATTATCTTTGAAGTTCAATTTAAATGCTCAAGTTTCTTAATGCAGATCATTGTTATTGGATCTTTTCTTTGTGATCCATCAGACTCTGCATGGACTTGTATGTTTGGTGATATTGAAGTTCCTCTTCAAATCATTCAGGAAGGTGTCATCTGTTGCCAGACTCCTCCTCATTTGCCTGGAAAAGTCACCTTTTGTATTACCTCTGGCAATCGAGAATCCTGTAGTGAAGTCAGGGAGTTCGAATACCGTGCTAAGCCAAGTAGTTGCGCTCGCTGCAATTATCCTGAAGCAGATGAAAGCAAGAACCTAGAAGAACAACTCCTACTTGTCAGATTTGCGCAGATGCTTCTATTTGATACATCGACTCAAAATGGAGAAAATATTGATCTACTTGGAAAATTCAAGGCCAGCGAAGATTCATGGGGCCAGGTCATTGAGGCCCTTTTAGCTGGCACTTGGACGTCATTAAACACAACAGATTGGCTTCTCCAAGAACTTTTGAAAGACAAATTGCAACAGTGGCTTTCTTCAAGATCCAGGGGTGAAATTTTCCACCCTGACTGTTCATTGTCCAAGAAAGAACAAGGGATACTACACATGGTTGCTGGATTGGGCTTTGAGTGGGCCTTGAACCAAATTCTCAGTTATGGAGTTGGCATAAATTTCCGTGACATTAATGGTTGGACTGCTCTTCATTGGGCTGCACGCTTTGGAAGGTAATGTAACATCTGGTCGATTTCCTAATTGTGCATCTGTTTTTGGCTTCTCGTTGCCCTTTAATGTAATGAATATTTGAATAGTTACACATCTCACTCTCTGGAAAGAAAAGGTCTTCTTAATATTTCTTTGTAAGAACAGAACAGTACATAAGTATTTAAATTGCAGATAGCAGGTGATTCAAATCCGCATATATCTTATCTAAATGTACTGTATTTTTTCGAAGAACAGAACAGATAGCAGGTGATTCACCTTCTCTTTAGTTCACATTATTAATGGACTCCACAATATGGGGAGAAAGCCTCTGTTTAACTTTGTTATTTGTGATCGCAACCAACTATTGTTTTTCATGTTGCATAAAGCTGGTAGGGTCCAACTTGTTTCTTATTCTTGCCTCAGTGGTTACTGATGCACAATTCTCTGGATGGAATAATAATACTTGTAGAAGCTGCTTAAACTTCTATTGTCAATCGTATTCCTTAAATTCTCTTTACTAAACAGGGAAAAGATGGTTGCGGCACTCATTGCTTCTGGTGCATCAGCTTGGGCAGTTACAGATCCCAATTCTCAAGACCCAACCGGTAAAACCCCAGCGTCCATAGCTGCCACCTGGGGACACAAGGGACTTGCAGGTTATCTTTCAGAGGTGGCACTAACCAGCCATCTTTCTTCCCTTAAACTGGAAGAAAGTGAACTATCTAAAAGCTCTGCTGATATTGAAGCAGAAAAAACTGTAAATAGTATTTCAAACACAAGTAGTCTCGTTACAAATGAGGATCAAATTTCTCTTAAAGACACCTTAGCCGCTGTGCGAAATGCAGCTCAGGCTGCTTCGCGCATACAATCTGCTTTTCGTGCTCATTCTTTCAGGAGGCGGCAACAGCGAGAAGCATCTGCTGCTGCTGCTGCTGCTGCTGATGGAGATGAATACAGTATCCTCTCAAATGATGTTCAGGGCCTTTCAGCTGCTTCGAAGTTGGCTTTTCGCAATGCACGTGATCATAAAAAGTTGGCTTTCCGTAATGCACGTGATTATAATTCCGCTGCTTTGTCCATCCAGAAGAAATATCGGGGTTGGAAAGGTCGGAAGGATTTCCTTGCATTTCGCCAGAAAGTAGTGAAGATACAGGTGACTGGCTGCCTTCTGTAGATCTTACAGAGTTATATAGTACTCCTTCGTCTCAAATTAAAAGATCTGCTTTGATTTTTTCTAATTTTTACGAAAACACAATTTTCAACCAAATCAATTGTCAATAACAAACCTTGTTTACTGTGGTGAAATTTGGTGCATTAATTATGTCCCAAAAAGAATATGGGACTACACTTAATTTGGGATGGGGGGAGTATATCAAAATCAACCAAATCTTTCAACTATTTCATTACACTTGTCAAAAATGTACTTGTAACTTTAGGACGATGAATCTCCCCTCCCCTTCTTTTTGGCTTATCAACATTTCTTTGATTCTATGTTGAGAGCATCTCTATTATGTTTGGAAAATGAAATTGAATTGGCACTACTATAATGTTGACATTCAGATAAACATGTGTTCTTATTAGATCCTAGAGAAGTGTCCTTTTTCCTCGGCAAAGCACAATAGGTGCATTAAAGGGGTTATAAATGCTATTCTGATTCAGATTGTGGTATTATCAGGCTCATGTGAGAGGCCATCAGGTCAGGAAAAATTATAAGGTGATCTGTTGGGCTGTTGGTGTTCTCGAGAAAGTTGTACTGAGGTGGCGCCGTAGAGGAGTTGGTTTAAGGGGATTTCGGTCTGAATCAGAAACCATTGACGACGAAAGCGAAGATGATGAAGACATTGCCAAGGTGTTCCGCAATCAGAAAGTGAATGTAGCTATTGACGAGGCAGTCTCTAGGGTGTTGTCCATGGTTGAATCTCAAGAGGCACAACAGCAATATCATCGCATGCTTCAGAGATTCCGCCAGGCAAAGGTAAGCAAGACTCAGATCTTTATATTACTTTTGCTCCTACTTGCGCTTATGCTCCATCTGATCCATGAGTTCAAATGCGTATTCTTGTACATGAATCTCATATGCTTGTCCATGCCAAAATGAAATTGTGTCAGACTTATTTTCTGGGACGTTCCAAACTCAAAGCCACATCTAATTTCAATATATATTTTTAATCAGTTTGATGTTGATTCTCGAAGCTTGTTTGGTTGCATGAATTGCCTTAATTCATAAACTAGTTCATTACAAAACTATTAAATTGAAAATGTGTCCTTTTATAGAAAATGTTTATACTGTATTTTAATCACACATATTTGCAAAAGTGTGCTTTCAAAGAAGTTTAGAAGACAAATGTCAACTCCATATTTGGGACTGAGGAATAGTATCTGTTGTTTTAGAACACTCTTGGGTTCGCTTTCAAAAAAAAAAAAAAACCTCGTTGGGTTCATATCCCCCTCTTGAAAAGTGGGCACTCATTAAGGCAACTTGCCTAGTTTATCTTCTCAGTGGTCTTTAGCTGGTTTGGTTGTCCTCCAATTTATAAATTTGACCATTTTAAATTATTAAATTCATACCTGAAGTTTGGGGATTATATGACTCATATTAATCCATTAATTATCTCTTCTTTTTTTTTTTTGCAGGCTGAACTTGAAAGCCTAAATAGGGAAGCAATACCAAATTCTGAAGGTGAGGACATGTATCTTTTGGTGTAGATAAAACTTCGAATCACTGCCATCCTTGCTTAGCATCGACCATTTCAATGGCTAAAGAGTTTTATTTGGATTCAGTCTGTATATATTGTGGTATTTTGGAATTTACAGTAATTTTAGGTGATTGTGAATTATGATAAGGAAACCCCGTGTATTTTTTTTGCTTTTAAAAGCACCTGGTAACATCTTACATGTGCATTGTTCACTCTCTCTCCCCTTCAATCCCTCCAAGCTTGCGAACTTGGGGGTGTCGTCGTCGGTAACCACCTATATATATATATATATATATATATAAGAAACCTCATTTAATCTGTTAATAAATCAGGTCAATCCTAAAATGATAGGACTTTTTATGTTTATGTTCTCAACTGGTGGTTCAGATTTAATTTGAGTCTTTATGTTTTAATTTGACGGCTCCTATATAATCTTCACTTATCTTTCCAATTGGTGACTCAAATTTAATTTCAGCATTTATGTTTTAATCCGGCGGCTCATAATTAAACATGTATTTATCTCTTAATTAGTAGGGGCAATTAAAAAAAAGGGCTTATTAGAGAAAGATTTTCACACTAAAGCCAAGGAATAATTTTTTTTTAAATAAAGGGCCTATTTTTTATTTTATTGATAATATGACATGTGTCTTTTTTTTTTATTATAAAATGACATCCCAACCCTTAAAATAAACTAAAAAATACCAATATGCATTAAAATATGGACTGCAATATGAACTTTGCAGTCTATATTTCACTGCAATATGAACTTTGCACTCCATATTTCACTGCAATATGAACTTTGCAGTCGATATTTTTAGTGCAAAGTTCATATTGCAGTCCATATTTTACTGCAATGTGAACTTTGCAGTCCATATTTTTAGTGCAATATGAACTTTGCAGTCCATATTTCACTGCAATATGAACTTTGCATTTCATATTTTACTGCAATATGAACTTTGCAATCCATATTTTTTGTGTAAATTTCATAAAAAGGGGTAATTTAGATAATACATAACATGTTTTTATTAATTAAATGATATTTAAATTTATTCAAATACATTTATTTAAAATATAAAACAAAATAGGCCTCTTACACTATTACCAATTAAAAATAGGCCCTTCATTCAAAAAAATATTATTCATTGGATTTTTGGTAAAAATCAATGTATAATAAGCCCTTCCACCTAATTTTTAGTAATTAGTATTTATTAAACATGTATTTAATTTCCATATAAATTTTAACATATATTTATCTCTTAATACGTAGTTTTAGATCTCTCCATCTGTGCTTCGTTTATATTTTTCCATATAAATATAGTTTATTTCTGTAATATGTATATTTTTTTCTAATAACTTTTTTTTTCTCTATTGACGTTTATTAAATAATATTAGATGTAATATTTTATAATAATTATAAAATGGGTATATATACAATATGTATATATATATATATAGCACTATTAAAAAGTGGCAAACATTATATGTAGCAATAATAAAAAATCGGAATAGTCTATATGTAATGTAATTGATTATTATAATTTTATCATAATAAATTGTATATAATTTTACGCGATGGATATGTATAATATTTTTACGTAATTTAGACTACTGTAAATATAACTAAAAAGATGGGTATGTGTTGTTCAGATTTTTGATATTTAATCATTACCTTAATTTTAAAATGGATATGAGTGTAACGATCTATACATATTTTTAATTTTATCGTAATGTAATTGATTATTAATTTTACGTGATATACAAACATTGATTATTAAATTTCATAATTTTTTATACTAATCTTCTTATTAAAAAAAATCTAACATCAGTTTAATAATTATTTTTCAAATTGCATAAGTTTATTCAAAATAACATTATTAATATAAATTTAATTTCATGTACAAAAATGTTCAATTGCCGAAAATTCTCTTACATTAAAATTCTTATCACTTAAATCATACCAAAATTAATAAATTTAAATAAAAATTGAATAGCTTAAATTAAAATTAGAATCCAGTTTTTATTTTGTTATTGAAATGGCTTCTTTAATTATATTTTTCCATACTTTTATTTGATTATGAGATATGTATGCGTTGTTTTTACTATCAATATCAAATATTTATTAATATTTAGTTATGTTAAATTCAATGGAAGTTTCAATTGCTAAAAATTATTTATATTTTTCTTATTATAAATGGTAGAAATTAGTTTTCTAAATGTAGGAATTTTAATTTTTAATACCTCTTTATTTCTAAAAGACAAATAGAAAGGTCATCATGTCCTATATACATTTAAGTAATAATATTTGTAATTTCAGTTTGTTTGAAAGAAAATATAATTAATTGTGGGAAAAGATTAAAAAAATAAATAATAAATAAATTAATGGTTGGTGATAAAGGCATATATAATATTATTATTATTATTATTATTTTCAAAATATATTAATAAAATTTTATTTTCTCTTAAACTAATTCTAATTTTTAAATATCATATTGATACGAGGGTGTGTTTGGCATACCGGATAAGAATTAAGTGAAATCGGACATATAAGGATTAGTCGGATAAATATTTAATAAACTTTGCATTTGATGGAGTTTTATATTATAAGTCTGGATATTATATAACATAACTCGCTTTTGTTTTAAAAATACATGCAATATTAATTATTGTCCACAAATTATTATTTTTGCTAATGCGATTAACCTATTTATAAATAAGTTTCGTAAAAACCTATTTTAGGAGAAAAGTTCTATATTACATACAATATTTACGAATTAGGCATTAAGTATAGTTTCAAATTATGATATAAATTTTATTTTTTTTTATAAAATTAAAGTTTCTTATAAATTCCTTCATTTAATAAAAGAAAAATAAAAATACCATATTATACGATAAATGAATTTTGTTAGTAGACTTAATGTGATTTTGGGTGATCAAAAATTGTCATATCTAAAAGGCGTAAAGAAGAAGGCCGGAATAAATTAATTAAAAAATTATTTTTATATTTGTTTTATTATTTGACAAACACAGAATAAAATAATGCCATTTATAGACGTGGTATAGTTTTATCCAGTTATAATGTGATAAAAAGATAATTAATCATGAATCCAATCATCTCCCGTGTTGCACTAAACGCGAGATATGATAAAGATATCGTGTCCACTCTTGCACCAAATATAGGATATGATTTGTTTATCTTAACCTTTTTAACAACAAACACTGTGTATGATTAATTAATCCAATTATATCTTTAATTCAGCGCGACAAACACATTCTCTAAATATAAACATATTAATTTAAACTTAAGCAACTATTCTCTTGACACGCGCATATCCTATACATTAATTTCTGAATTTTAATGATCCAATAGGTACTAATGGATATATATAAATGGATCATGATGGGATTAACGTTATTTATAAGAAGGCAATAGTCGAGTTTTTGGTTTTAATAAATTTGAACTCGATATATCTAAAAATATATATGATTACATGAAATTAAAATTGACAAAAAATATATTTATTTAAAAAAAAAATTAAAACATACCCTATTTACTATACTATATGTATAAACATAAACTCACTTTTTCACTCCTAACAGAGGCGAAGTTACTAAGGGGTAGGGGGCAGGCGCTTCCCCGTTAGTTTTGAATTTTTTTTTACTATATATTGGATATTTTTTGAAATATATATATAAAGGTTTATGTGTAAAAAAATAAACTTTATGTAACTCTAAGGGGCAAAACTTTAGGAGCCATTTGAAAATTTCTAAATTTCACAAATTAAACAAAGTAAACCCATGTCTCCACGATCTCATTATTACAATTACACAGTTGCTTGCTTGCTTCTCTATTCTTCATCTCTCTCACTCGCCTTTCTTTGTCTCACTCACATAAATAGACAACTATGCTACCACGACCACGACCACGCGCACAACGCACTATATTTTTAGGTATATTTTTCGGATCTACTTTTTAAAATTAAGAATTATTTTATTCCTTCATTACTTGCATAATATTTGTTTTGTTTCTTTATTAATTGCCTAATATCAAGTGTATTTCTTGAACATTTGATTAATTGTTGAATATTTAGTGATTTAGGTCTAAATTCGTAATTGTTGAATATTAGTTATATACTTATAATTATTTAATAATTTATTTTATTCTATTAAAAACAGTATTAATGGACAAATTTTAAATAGTATTAAAATTTTAAAACTTTAAATATGATTTAGTGTGCTTTCAATTTCGCCCACGGTTGACTCAAATCCTAACTTCACCACTGCCTCCTCTCATGTTGTAATTATATTGTATCATAAAGGTATTTAAAGAAAAATGTTATATTACAGTAGAATCGAGTCAAATGGACAAAATTTATGTGAACTCGAACTTAAACCATTTGAACTCAAACTTTTCTTGATTATAAAAGAAAAAAGAAATAATTCACCTTATATTGGAATTTGCTTAGTCGAAATCAGGCCATTTTCGATCCCTAATTGTAACAAAAGTGCACTTAGACAAACTTAATTTATTTTACCACTATTTGAATAATAGGCATACAACAATATTTTTAAATTTTGTTTAAGATTAAAAATTAAAATTAATGTTGTAGTGAAAATTTTAATTATTCTTACTCTCAAATTTAGAGTATACTAATACTTTTTGAGAACGATGTTAAAATTAATTTATCTAAGAAATAGCAAAGTTAGAATAAGAATTCTTAATATAAGATAAAAAAAATAATAAAATTAAGAGTAGTTATAGATATAAAAAAGTAACAAAAAATATGATTTTAAATAATGTCGCCAATTACATATAGGCACAATCAAATCGTGCCGTAGGCACGGGCATTATCTAGTTCCTAAATAAATTAAGACTCTGCCTCCCCCCTGCTTTTATTCTAGCTTGCATTGAAAGCTCTCGGAACCAAAATGTCTGCGTTTGTCATAAAATTCTTCGATTTAAATAGAATGGATGAAGCATCTGTTAATGAACTAGGCAATGAGTTCTTTTAGAACATCCACAATGATAGGTGTGTACGAAGGTAAAATGTTAATATATATATATATAGATATATATTTATATTATTTGACTACAATAGCTGTATAATATTAAAGCAAAACTGTTGTATGAATGCGTGCAAATGCCAAGGAAAACAATCTCTTATATATGGAAAATCATTGCACCGGGGATGATGAGCCGTGGTGTGAAATATATTTCCCCAAGCCATCAGTTGTGGGTTGGTTCGAGAAATGGGCATACTTTTTCACCTTCATTCGTTTACCGTGATTTCACTTTTTCGTCATTGTTACCTGCTTTTCTTTGGATGAAGATGGTCTAAAAGATATGGAATATGGTGCCCCAAATTGAAATTGACGTAATATGCCATCTAATTAATCAAGATCTTGTTTGATTGCGTAAATTGTTTTATTTATAATTGTTTCATTGTAAATAAATATAAAATTATTTCGTTTCAACAAAAAAAAAAAATTGCGGTGACTTTTTTACCATGAACTTGTATGATAGTTTCAACTATATCTCTATATTTTCTTATTTAATATCTTATGTATTAATTAAAATTTATGATTTTATATATTAATTTATTTTTGCAACAAAACGTTCAAATTAACTAATTATAAATAGTGTAATTCGTAAATTGGAGGACAATTAAATGAGCTCCAAATCTTCAAATATAACCCTTCCCTTAATTTTGAGTTCTTTTACTTTTTAAAAATAAATTAATTTTATCGTAACCAATGTATTAGAAAGAAATGGAGAGTGAATTTGTTATTTGAAACGTTTTAGAAAGAAATGCTGAACTAACAGATGATGAAAATCGTTGTTTGGAATTAAGAAAAGGGGATATCTTCAATTATAAAGAACTATTTGTACCTAATAATTTTTACCATATATGAAACACCGCGACTTAAATTCATAATCTCATTTCAGCTACAAAATTCATGATTTCATCCAACGTATCCACACCTTATCAATATTTAACCAAATGTAATCTCATCACTAAGAAATGCCATTTATTTTTGAATCACTATTAAATAGTTTATTATTATTACCTATATAGGGGCGTGACATAATTCTAGATAATATTATCAACGGCCAAATAAGTGTGTTTATTTATTTATATAATAAAAGAAAATAATTTTGAATTAATATATAAGAGATAAGTAAATAATTATGTGACCGATATTTTTTTATTTTTTTTTAACGTTTTTAGTGACAGATTGCGCTATAGTGTATATATTTCTTGACGAGAGTAGTAATTATTCATGTCAAAAATAAAAAAAAAAGAGCAGCAATTATTATTATATTTATATATAATATAATATTATATAGAGATATATATGGTCAGAACTTAGAAGTGGCGGTTGACTCGAGTATTATCTTTTGAGGGGTGGAAGGAGGAGAAGAAAAAAAAATGGAAAGCAAGAAGGAAAAGGTGCAAGTGATAGAGCTGGCCGTAAGGCAGATAATTGAGGAAGAAAGGAAGAAGAACAACTTGGACAGCAGCTTCGTTCTAGTCAATAACGATGACGATGACGAAGACGAAGACAACCGCCGCCTCCTCACCGGATTGCTTTATCAGGTCCAGTTTATTACAATATCCCAACTATCTCAATATCTTTAATCTTCTGTTATCGATTTCATCAGATCTGATATTATAGCGTATGAGTTAGCATCTATCCTTTGAAAGGACTAGGGTTTTCCATCGCCAATAGTTTTAATTTTTCAATTATTGTATCTGTTCAAGGTTGTACACTGTGAAGGAGTGTTATTTTTGATGTAGATTGTAAGAGCATCTCTAATGTAAAAATGAATTGAATACCTTCTAACCATGGACATGTAAGCATGTCTTTCTTATACGCGGCATAAAAAAGTCCGGCAAGTCTTACAAAAGTCATCATTAATGGAATTGCCCAAGAGATTAATAAATTCATAAAAAAATAAATTAATAATTTTATATCTAAAATGGATCTTGTTTGATAGTTCTTTATTCATACTTTTTTAATATGTAATAAATAAATTATAAAATTACAATTAAAATATTTGAAAGCTTAAAAGGGAAAAGTATGTAAACAAAAATGACGAGGGAAAAAGACAAATTAAACCCTGAAGTTTGGGTGTAGATTCAATTTCTCCCTTGATGTTTCAAAAAATGCAATGTCTTCCTTGAAGTTGCTGCAGTAGTTCAATTGAGACCTTCCTCCTAATTCCGTTAACAATTCCGTCCAAATAATTTACACTTAACCCCCTAAAACTTTAAAAGTGATACTAAACCCCGTTAAGTTATATTTTTTTAACTTTTAAATCCACCATTGATATATATACACGCAATCTTCATCACCTTCTTCTTCCCCAATGTGTCTTTCTCTCTATATATATATATGTATATATATAATTGTGTTTCTCTCTCCCTACATACGCATATATATATACAAAATCGAGTGCTAATCGGGCACCATATGCATATACAAAATACACCATTGATATACACACACACATAAACAGAGAAAGAGTATTTCTCATATGCATCCGTGCGTACGTATCGTTCTATTTTTTATTTTCGGAGGGACCCACATGTAAGACTTTTGTCCACTTTTTTCAATGGGTCTGTGGGTTTAATTAAAGAGCAAAACAAAGCTTCTCACATTTTCTCTCTCTACCGAAAATAACAATAACAGAGCTTGAGCAAGCTTCATTTGTCTTTCTTTCTGCGTTGTATCTTTCTCTCTCACACGAATCCATTCGAAATCACAGAGGAAATATTTGTTTCTCTCCATACTGGATCTCTCTATATGGCGAAGGCTCAAGCTCGACGGGTTTTGATTTTTTGTAGTTTAAAGCATTGATTTTCGGTAGTTATAATTTCGAAAATGGGTATGGAAAGTGATGGGATGGGTTTGATTGTATAATTTTGGTTCAAACCAATGGATTCGAATTGGCAGGGGCCTTCTTTGAGTTGCTTTCGAATCAAACCTTGTTTTTCGGTTGTTCCAATTTCAAAAATAGGTATTGAAGCTTATTTTCGGATGGGTTTGATTCCTCATTATTTGGTTCAACCTTGTGATTTCGAAAATCCAAAGCATAGAGAGAAACACAATCACATATATACATATGGTGCTCGATTTTGTATATATATATATATATGCGTATGTAGGGAGAGAGAAACACAATTATATATATATATAATAGAGAGAGAGAGAGAGAAAGACACATTGGGGAAGAAGAGGGGAAAGAGAGAGAAAGACACTTAACGGGGTTTAGTGTCACTTTTAAAGTTTAAGGGGTTAAGTGTAAATTATTTGGACGGAATTGTTAACGGAATTAGGATGAGGGTCTCAATTGAACCACTATAGCAACTTCAAGGAAGACATTGCATTTTTTGAAACATCAGGGGAGAAATCGAATCTACACCCAAACTTTAGGGTTTAATTTGTCTTTTTCCCAAATGATAATGTGACATTAAGACATTTTCTTAAAGACACTCTAGAATTAGAGGGTTATCCTCACAATGTTTATTTTCATTTTTGTCGCATCATCTTCATGATCATTATGGATGATTGCATTAGAGTGTATTTTTTTAGCTCATTGTCTATCAATCCTATGTACCAATTCATGGTTGCATCGGAGAGCTCTAAGATTGATTTGAGAAAGTGTTACTTTTGAAACCCCATACTTCCATCGTCCTAATAGTCCCTTTGGGTTAAGGGAATTAGAATGAAAGGAAAGAAAAAGATGAGGAAGAATTACATTTCACTCGTTTGGATAGATTTATGAGAGGGGGTGGAGAGGAAACAAAGAGAATGGGAGTGAATGCCCTTTATTTTGTTTCCTCCCAGTATTGAAAGGGTGTTGGTAAAGGCACTCTTAATTTCTTGTTTTGATACTCATTTTTTAAGCACCCAAATATATGTATATTATTTTGAAAGGCCACCCTAATTAACTGTTGTGAGAAAAAGGCTCCAACTTCTTCACTTCCTCTCTCTCTCTAAAATTATATATTCTTGTAACCATTTCATTTTCCCTAAAGAGGAGTTATCTAGTTATTTTTTTTTAATTAGTTATATGGTTAATTCACTCAGATTTGATTGTGGTGATGGAAGAAAAAAATTAAATATCAACTAAAATGAAGAACAACTTCATCATTCTCGTCAAACGAGAAAGAAAAATGAAAAATAAAATCTATTTGTATTCACTAAACACATCCTCCAATTTTGTCTAGGTCTATTGGTTTCAACTTTTTAGTTGCTTTCTTTAATTCATATTTGTGTTTGGATACAAAGAAAAAATTAAAATCAACGAGATTGTTTGCGTTCTCATTTATAGAATATATGTTAACAGCAGCCATTTTATAAAATAGTTGTAATGAGCGAGTAATGTTGCTTTCTTACTAGAGGTAGGCAAGTTTGATACGTATTGTTACTAATTCTAATGGTTGTTGGGTTATTAAGGAGATAGAAAAAGTTAAGTTGTTGCCTTAAATAACGAGAAAGCTGGTCAATTGATTAGTGGCAATAATGAGATGCTGCTAACTGATTAATTGGACGATATATGAAGATGGGTCTTTCTAAATTGAAGAAATATATGCATCATAACTGATTCCAAGATTTGTGAAAGATCTCTTGTTAGGTCAAAGTTAGCTATTCATAGTGCAACAAATTTCCTTGCCAATTGTAAGTATAATCTAGTAAGGGCTGTACAGAGTTCGATGGTTCTTTCATTCCTCACAATTTGAGGGAGATTATTAACACCGATAAGCATGGCATCCCTTACCTTAGAATTATATAGAGCTTTTTTATTAGGGTGCTCAAACTAAGTAGGCACTTTCAAAATAAAAAAATAAATTAGATGTTATGGGTGTTGAAACCAAAAATTAAGGGTGCTTTTACTAGCACCCATATTGAAAGGATTGGGGGAAGGAAAAGTTTTTAATGAATTATTCACCTTATTTCAAATTTAACCCTAATTTATTAGTAATATATTAAATTACATTCCTTTCCTTTGTTCTTTCCATTCAAACAAGATTTATTTTCATTCCATATTTTTCCATCCTTAGCTATCCAAACAATAATAAAATTAAACTCATTTTATTCCATTTTTTACCCTCCTAATTAATCATTTCCTTTATATCCCTCCCTTTCAATCCACATGGACCGTAAATTAACAACATGAGTTTGACTTTCTCTCACTTTCTTTAGTACAAAATAATTTCAAACTAATAAATGGTGAATACCAAAACTTATTTAGTTGTGTTCAATTTAAGATTTGGTACATTGGTTTATATATAATACTGAATTCTTAATTTGGAAAGTCTAGAAAGAAGGCGCACGGAGGGTGCAAGTCCCGTAAATCCCAGTGTCTCTTCGCAGCTAAAATCATCACTGCTCGTCTCTACTGTTTGCGGTTAGCCTAATAATTCAATAAATCAGTGATGTGGTTAAGGAGAGATAACGTGGTTTTTGAGAAGCAATATGAGTACGTGATAAACATGTCATCCTTGTAATCTTGGTATTGATTATTTTATTGGCTGCATATCTACCTTGCATGCAAATGTATATATTTTACCTACTTACAAAACTTCTTATAACTTGGAGTTTCCACCTACAACATTAGAGGAAATGACGAATTTATGTGCCTTTCTTTGTGTAAATTAACAGCTGGGAACTTCAAAAGCTGATGGCAAGCTTAACCATCCTGAAACTGCAGCTGAAGCAGAAGAGGAGGCACCTTCCCTTGCTATTGGTATAGTGGAGTCGGACAGTAAGACTGCAGTTGAGGCAGACGGTGTTAATACCAAATATGGAAGAGATGATATAATCAAAGAGCTTAGGAGGGTAGAGAGGCAGAATTTTATAACTCACTGCCTTCTTTCAGTGATGATAGTGCTCACTGTTGCATGGCAGGTATCGGAGGTGTCTCTCATTTTGAAAGTTAAAGATGGAATGAGCCACCCATTTAGAATCTTTGCTAGTATGATTACAGGAATGCTAAAAGGGTCCACCGGAAATGCCAAGAAAGGGGAGAGACAATCACCGTCCACTAAGCAAAATATTGTTGTACCGTCTGCCTACGCCGGTCTCAAAATCCCAGAACTCCCCCAAATGGAGTTGTCTTTTCTGGATTTCGATGTCGATCAAGAATGAGCTATTCCCCTCATGAATCTGTGTGCTAGGAATGGTGGGATTATTTCCCCCCGTTCTCACCATTGCATTTGCTCAGATGGACCCAAAAAAAAGGGAATTAAAAAAAAATCACTAGTCATTCATGTAGTAAAAGTAAGTGCTCTGCGCACCTGTATAAATGTATATATATATGATGTTGGTTTTATTTTGTTTCGTTTGCAATCTTGGAAATATGGGAAGTGAAACAGTATGTGATAGCGTACTTGCTTCATGCAATGATGCAAGAAATGCCTCGTAAATAAATATTTGTTATGAAATGGCAAAGTGTTAATATTACCCTATTTGTTTTCATTTTTACACAGATTTGACTTGAAATTGTCAATTGATCTACTATACAGCAATGAGTGCTTATGCTTGCAGGTTTCTGGTGACTTTTGAGTTTAATACAGGTGCGGGCCTGTAGCGACGGCCCGAGAGGATGATAGATTGGAAGAAAATGAATTTAGAGAATTACATGAAATATCAAAATTATTCCTATATAGACTATATCATTATATATATATATATATGTATTTATAATATTTTAGGAAAATTAATTTTATTACTAGTTTCACTCAAATTAAAAAGGGTTGTCAACCAAGCCTCTTGGCCCAGTGGTATAAGGCTGCCACTGAGACAACCTTGAGTCGACTTGGAGCTCTCAAGGTCGAACATCGGCGTTGTCAAAATAATGCTTGGCCAGCGGCAGCCACGAGCCGCAAGCGGAGATTAGTCGAGGTGCGCGAAAGCTGGCCTAGACACCCCTTGGGGAACCAAAAAAAAAAGGGTTGTCTAAAACTATTTTGATTTTGTTTTTTTTTTAAATAAAAATAAAAATAACAAAATAGCAAGTAAACGGGTCTGCGAATATTTTTCTCGCACCCTAGTTATAGATTGACATGTATCAATCTGAGTAACTGCCCTAATCCTTCAGCCCTTCTTCAATATAGATCCACGCTAGGATGGAGAAAAACCTTGATCCATATTAAGGAGGTACACCTATTAAAACTCACAATTGCCGAAGCACATGATAAGAATGACGCTTAGACAAATAAGTTGGTCGGTCCTACATAGACCACCAATACACGATAGGAAACCGGCCGGGCCAAGTCCAACCGTGTAAAGAAAAGCAGACGCAGATTTTACAACTAAAAAGAAAACAACGACCAGCTTCTCCAAATATCATCACCACCACCAGTTTCCATTAAGAAATTTGACCAAGACACAAGCAAAGTATCTCTCACCAATTCATCAAGCCATATATAACCAAACAATCCCTCGACTAAGGAGACGAAAACATAAAAGGCACAATTAAGCAACATAAACCTAACACCAAACTAACAGTTCAAATCTTTAAAAGTCTGGAACAAAACAATGAAACTGAGAACATCTTTGCAGAAAATTCAGGCAGACATGTATTAACCACCCTGTGTAATTGTGCAATCCAAACCATCAAGCTTCAAGCATAGTTCAACCGGAAAATGTCGTTCAACACATAGAAACTTCCCTGCGGAGTAGGCATCAGATGGAACATCTGCAGGTAAAAAAAGGGACCACATCACAAGGAGTCCCAATCAGAATGGTAGGAAACTAAGCCAATACAAGCAGTCAACTGGGAATTTTTTAAACAAAAATAGATCTTGGGCAATTACATATTGCATCTCTCACTCCTAGACATAGAGAGACATAACATACTTACCTTAGCTGGGTACAGTTCAACCACAAATGCATATTAATTATGCTACAACTGCAAACAATAAGAGTCCACACATCCTTGTACTATTATCCTCATAGAGAGATCGGTAGTTAGTTAAGTAGAAACTCGCATTGGCTATTGCAATGTTTGAAGTGGAACTTATCACCAACCACGTTTCCTTGCTTTGAGACACTGAAAACTTGTAAGTACTCCCTCCATCACAACTCTCAAATTAAGAGTCTCACTTCCACTTTTTTACATATACATGCAGTATAAAAAGTGAACAAAATCGTTAACTTGCTTCTAGTTGTGTACTTTGTAGTAATTAAGTAAATCCCAAATTATCTCTTTTTAGGTTCTGTGTTCCAACTCTTCTAACAGTGTTAATTCCTAAGGGTCGTGGAATTTGTACTGCTTAATTTTGGAATGGTCTGCAAGTTAGAGTCCAGTTTATGAACCATTCCTAACAAGTTTGAGCAATATTGACAAGAAGAAATTTAAAAATCTATCATAGTGAATTCCTAAGGGTCGTGGAATGTGTACTACTGAGTTTTGGAATGGTCTGCAGGTTAGAGCAAGTTTATGAACCATTCCTAATGAGTTTGAGCAATATTGACAAGAAGAAATTTAAAAATAAGAGATGCGCACACATCTATATATACATATCCAATGAGAGAGAGAGTATAATGATTACAGGATCTTCTGTATGCACGAAGGAGATCCCAAAAAGAACTATGGGAAGGAAGTCAAATTTTCAGGCACAGCTTGCACAACATTGTTTTGGCATTTTACATTCCTCTATAACTCCTTTCAAAGTTCCAAATGATGTGATAAGAATCATTTCAAAAGGAATAATGATAGCCGTGCTAATTGAGAAATTAAGACAATGAACCAGGACCTAAATTAGAGAGTTACAAATATTTCGTTCTAATAATTTCAGTCCCTGACCAGTGGAGCAGCATCATGCATTGCCTTATTAATACGTGTAATTAGCTTAGATTCATTTGTTTGGGTAGCCCCTAAGAGCAGAAAGAGTGTAGGTCTCAGTAGGGTAAGTTTAAGATACGAGTACTCATGGTGGGCGAGACTTGGATGCTAAAACCCTGAACCATATGGTAGGTGTAGGGTAATATAATTCAGCAAAGTTCATTAAGATACAATGTTGAGTGCGCCAGTTGAGCGGAAATAGCACAAATGGTTTCATTACCCAGCAGTTCACCATGTGTCATTTGGTGATGAAGCGGTTTACATTCTGTCTTTCAACCCTCAAGCAGCGCACTTATAATACATAGGTCATTCAAGAAAAAAGCTAAAGAGAAAAGACGTGCATTAGCCAGTAATTATGCAACACATGGAAAAGGTGTCTCAACCACCCAACATGGGGTAAGACATGGAACATGGTAGACCTAAAAAGAGCAATACAAAATAGATATTCGCTGTCTAATCACGTAGTGAGAGATTGCAGATTATGAGTAATTGAGCACGAGATGAACCACCAGCATTCACATGTTGGATAATGAAGATACCTAGAGCTAGCTAGGTAATGGAATGGAATGGAAGATTGTGGATGATCTAAGATGTAGGCACAGTAAGTGTAAGATGTAAAATGAAAATTGGCCAATATGAGCCTAATCCTCGGATGGAAATCCAAGGAATGAAAGACAATTTAATGAAAAATGATACAAGCAATACGAGCTTCTGTATATGTTAAAATTAGGCAGATAGGACAAGCAGAAGAAAGAGTCCTAGATCTACAAAGGCAAGATCAATAAGTGAGGTTCACATAGTTGTGTGCAACCATAAAGAAACGAAAAATCATCAGAACAACGCAATTATGAACCCGGTTAGAAATTCACAGATGAATCAATCAACAACAGATCAGTTCCTAATTTTAAAACGTAAATAAATCTACAACGAACCGTAACAGAGAAATATAAATACAAAAATAGATACATATAGAGAGAGAGAGATGATGTAGATATATATACCTGGCTAAATTTGAGGGCGTGTTGTTCGCCGGAGAGTTGGAGGTTGCCGCTAACGAAGACAAGCATGCCGCCGGCGGGGCCAGAGGGCTGGCAATCGACGGTGGTGATGGAGTGTTGGCACTGCTGGAAAGGGAGGCTGGTGAGTTTGGCTACGATGTTTTGGGAGCCCATTATTTTCTGACCTTCGAAGGTAAGCATGGATGCCTCCTGGTAAAGGTTTGCCAATCCCGATCTATTCGCATCGAAAGTCGTGTAGTAGTGCTCCACGAAAGCCTTCGCTACCGAATCTGGATCCATCCTCCACCGCCGCCTCCGTTACTTATTACTCTTTCTCCTCCTCCTCCTCCTCCTCCTCCTCCTGCTGCTATGATATCACACACACACTCCGCTTACTACCCACGCCAAGGCCAAGCCGCGCACGCACACACAAATACTTGAGAGAGAGAGAGAGATGCACTAGACTACAAACTACTGTTGTAATGTACACCGATAATATATATAGATAAATAGAAAAGAGGAGGCCCTTTTTATTTGCATCAACCTAGGGCTAGGGTATTATTATTGTTTACAAGAAAATTATTTTGTACCAATTGAGAAGTCTAACCAAAAGTACAATACAATAAGGCTCTATTAACTTAAGTAAGAAGATGAAGTTAAGGAATGAGGTAAAATTAACTCTTACTTTTTTGCTTTTTTTTTGACAAAATTTTCTTTGGATTATAGTAAAGAAAATTTTTTCTCAAAATATTAAAGGAGGATAGAGGACATACACTCACAAAAATGAATATAAGATGGAGAGTATCTCACAATATGCCTCAACTTATTTTCCATCTTTTCACCCAAATTAATTATTTTTAATTTATTTTTATTTTTCATGTTGCTATCAAACGGAGCCGAATCTAATTATAAATAAAGAAAAGAAAAGAGTACTTGGAAAATCTATAATACAAATCAAGGTTTACGCTATTTATTGATATGACCATTAACTTTTACCATCCAAAGGTCACAAATCAATTCAACAACTCAATGGTCAAAATTGATTCTTGACTTAATACATTTAGAATATTAATTTATTTAGTTATGTTCTAGAAGAGAAAGTAAAACTTATAATTTAAAATTAATAAGGTAATTTACTATTTTAATACAAGAGTTAAATATAGGGATATTTATTTAATACCCTCTTTAAATCTTCTTCTATGAAAAATTAACTATTTTATTAGTTTTATTTTCTTTTTATTTTTTACGGGTTTTTTAACTATTTTTTTATAGCTTTTATTTTTTATGTTTTGGTTATTGCCAATTTTTTTTTGTTAATTATTAATTTATTTAGTTATGTTTTCCTCTCTAACTTATAAAAAAAATACATTTAGACTATTAATTTATTTAGTTATGTTTTGGAATAGAAAGTAAAACTCATAATTTAAAATTAATAAGGTATTTTACCATTTTAATACAAGAGCTAAGTATAAGGATATTTATTTGACACCTTCTTTAAATCTTCTTCTATGTAAAATTAACTATTTTATTAGTTTTATTTTCTTTTTATTTTTTACTTTTTTTAACTATTTTTTATAGCTTTTATTTTTTGTGTTTTGGTTATTGCCAATTTTTTTTTGGTAATTATTAATTTATTTAATTATGTTTTCCTCTCTAACTTACAAAAATAATACATTTAGACTATTAATTTATTTAGTTGTGTTTTGGAATAGAAAGTAAAACTCATAATTTAAAATTAATAAGGTATTTTACTATTTTGATACAAGAGCTAAGTATAAGGATATTTATTTAACACCGTCTTTAAATCTTCTTCCATGTAAAATTAACTATTTTATTAGTTTTTTTTTTTTTTTACTTTTTTTTATATATTTTTTTATAACTTTTTTTTTTTATGTTTTGGTTATTTACTAAGGGAACTGTAACTCAAATATACTAATAATTTTATTTTATTTTTAGACTTTTTAAAATTATACTAAGTTTAATTTCTTTCAATGGCATTTGCGCCAAAAGCTGCATTCGATAACTTGCACACCGGATATACCTCCAACAATCCCCCCCCAATGGGACGCCCCAGGTATCGAACCCGTGACCTACTCTGATACCAATTATGAGGATCAAGCGCTTACCGTTGCGCCAAAAGTTATAGCTGTTAGTAAAGGAGCAACTTTATTTCCTTATATGCATGGCCCATTAGAGCGCCATGGCATTCGATAACCTGCACACCGAATATACACTCCGGATTCACCATGGAGAGGAGCGCAATTGTGGATTTACCTCCAACAAAATGTAAAACCAATAAGATATAATATACTTAATTGCACTAAAACTGTTGTTTTAATTTATTAAACCTCTCAATTTAATGAAATTTGTTTTCAACCTTAAATAACTATATTTTTACAGGTGATTTTATTACTATTCTCGACTTCTTACCGGTAATTCCCTTTTTGAGATTTCCTTAAATTAATCCGTCTCAACCATTAATTTAGTTTAACGACCAGTTGAGATAAACTTATAAAAAAAATACAGTGAATTAATAATTTATATTAATTATTTTTCACAGAATCTTGTTTCCCTTTTTCCTCCCCCGTGGTTGAGCATCAGGTATATCTATGTACTATTTGTTTAAAGAATAATGTAAAATTAAAAACTTCTATTTTCTCCTTCTATGTATTTACTTTCAGCATAAATGATTAGAACATGACTGATTATTCTAACGCTGAAATGATACTTTTCTGGTTAACATTTTAATTTTTTCAATGGCATTTTTAAAATGTTGAACTAATAAGATATAATGTACTTAATTACACTAAAGCTGTGTTTTGACTCAATGAACCTCTCAATTCAAATATGTACAATTCAGGTGATTTTTTTTCAACCTTAAACCATTAGTTTTTTTACACGTGATTTTATTGCTATTTTCGATTTATTCCCATTAATTCCCTTTTTGGGATTTTGTTAAATTAATCTGTCTCAATCGTTAAGTTTAATCAGCATTAAGTAGAAAGAGGTGATGAAGGTTATTTGATATGACTATTGTCTTACATGGACGATCTAAAGGTCAAAATGCATATTTCTCATCCAATCCAATGATTAAAATCACACCTCAATTATTTTTATTTAAATATATTCTAGAAACTCCACTTTTTTTCTCACTTCATTACTTTTCTTTACTTACACTTATCACCTAACCCTAACCCCACACTCTCTTTCCCCTTCCCCCTCTTTCCCCTTGCGTATAACTTTTAAAATTGTAAAATTTTAATTAATGTAATAATACGAGTATTTCCTAAAAATGATATATTTTATCTAAAACCCTTAATTTGAGATATAAGAAAAAAATGAGACTTAATTTGTGACAAAAAAAGGTAATACAAATGTAGATCGATTTGTCGTAAAATAAGTAACATGTTTTATATTGTGTGAAGCATATCCAACACAATATTTTCCTTAATTAATTAATCTTTTAACAAATGGTCACTGACCTTCTGTATTTCTTAATTGATCTTTTCACTAAATATGTCAATAGTTGATTTGGATCGTGTTTATATGGTACTTTATCGAATTTTAGGTATTATCGTTTCAGATTTAAATGAATAACTATTTTTTTCCTTGGTGAACAAATAATATTCAAACTATATTTGTTATTTAATCTGAGATAACCAAGTTGAATACTTAACCATTGCCAATCCTACTGCTGTTGACATTGGAATACGAATACAATTTATTGATTTGTGTTAACTTTAAACTGATCATGATGGATTCGGTTGGAAAGTGATCAACAATATAATATTATTTTATTGTTTACGATAAGTGAATAAGGTTTATTATTGACATACAATGAGAAATTTTCCTTTTTAATGTTTTGAATAAAAAATGTTAGAAATTAAAATTATCAAAAAAAATAATTAAATAAGTTTTGAGCTTATTACAATTTTATATTAGAAAAAAAAAGTAAAAATTGAGTTTTTTACTACAAGTGAATTATCATGCCATAAGTACAACAAATGGAAATAAATAAATATTTTTTGTATTCCACTATGTTGGATTGTACATATTTAAAAATAATTTCCGTTATCCATAAGTATAGATTTAATTTTTTCGCTATTTCGTGCCCTCGGGCACGGGCATACCCTAGTCAAATTAGAAAACAAAGGTATGCACAGTAGATTCCAGTGTATTTAGAGCATAATTTTGAGTAAATTAAATATTACTAACCAATGTACCAAACATAGAACATACATAAAGTACTTACCAACTAAAAGTATATATTATAATTTATTTAAAAGCATGTGTTTGGAATACCAGTACAATACAATTAATTTAATCTCATAGTATTAAAAAAAAATATTGGGACGGATGGAACAAAATAAAATTCCATCGATCTTGTAAGTAAATTTTCATAAAATTGGCAGTAATTCAAGTGGCATAGCAAATTCCTATGAAGAAGTACAAATTCGTCAAATTAAACCCACGCTTTTACGATTATTAACAAGAAAAGTATACATGGATGGAAAGACCTAACCGTAAAAATTGCAGAGCTAAACTAACCATGAGAGTGTTTTGTGATATGGCTTATGTTTGTGTGCATACTAGTTTTGTAGCTTGTGCGATGCGCAGGCGCTTTATATTAATTATACAAAATATTTGTGTCGAAGATTTTAACTTAATACCATTCAATTAGTATTACAAATGTTTTCGAAGCAATATATAACTTGGCATATGTACAAATACCATTCAATTAGTATTACAAATCATGTAAATCGATTATGATATTTTTTTTTAATTATTATTTTTTTTTCTTTTATATTTGGCTTACCCTGTGTTATTAAATGAGCCTGGTTACATGAGTAAAGGCCTGCATCCATCAAAATTTTGATAGTAGCCAAGTTGCAATTACACAAGTAAAGGGCTTGCATCCATCAAAATTTTGATGGTAGCCAAGTTCCAAAGGTGATACTTTTTACACATTCCATACCGAACCATTTATACCACCAGATTTAAAAGTCTTTCTTGTTAAGATACATTAAGATATAATTTACAACCTAAAATACACAAAAGAATATTAGAAATTTGTCATCACATCCAAATGAATCCCAATTTCACAAACTTATTTATAAGCCTTATCAGCTTTCTAAGGTAGGTATTGTAAAGGGAAAATAGAGCATATTTCCACAACTCCACTCAAAAGTATATTCAAATCTCTTGATAATCTACTTGGATAACATATATTACTTCATAGCCAATTATAATTTCAAGATAAAATAAATAAAAGTAATATAATAAAGTTTGTACACTGCAAATAAAAGGGCCAGGGGGCTATTAGATTTTTTCAATCAATTAGAATTTCTTTTACCTAGAACCATATTCATATTTACGTAACCAAGTTTATCCATTAAGAGGATTAATATATCCGTAACCAAATATGCACACAACCAATTATCCAAATCCCTAACAGCCCAACTCTAGTAAGATCACTGACGAAATCATTGATATAACCAAGTTTAACACACTACACAATGTACAATCTATAAAATTAAAAAAATTATATGTATCATTGATAAGACCATCCTTAATTTAATTAAAATCAGTGTAAAAACTAGGGGTGTTTTCGGTTTCGATCGGAGTAAAAACTAAGGTACCCTGAACCCAAACCAAATATAAAAATTCGGTTTGGGTTCGGTTTCTAAATCTTCGAAACCCAAACTCGAACCAAACTTTTCGATTCGGTTTTATTCGATTTTAACATATGTTTTTTTTCCCTTTTTTCTAAATCAATTTAACATAAAAATATGCTACTAATAATAATGTAAGACTTGTTCAAATTCAATTTAAAATCAAGATTTTTTTAGAAACAAGGAGCAAACATATAGATACTATGTTTTTTATTTAACTACTGTTTTATTTGTACATTTACAAGAATAAAACACATTCAATAAAATGATGAATTATCTTGCCATTATGTATGTGATAAAAAAATCTTAGCATTGTGTAGTTAATCAATAATAACGAACATATTCTTATAAAAGGCCATCTTTTTGTATTATAGTATAATTAATGTGTGCCCTTAAAGTATATATTAACATTTTTTTTCTTATACATAATTCGGTTCGATTCGGTTTAGTTCGGTTTTTGACTAGCTTGCCCCAAATCCAAACTAAACTTTTCGATTTCTGATCGGTTTTCTCGTTTTCAATTTTGGTTTTTTTTCGGTTCGGGGTTTTACAGATCGATTTGATCCGTTTGGTCAGTTTTTGGATTGACCTTAACACCCCTAGAAAAAACAAAGCAATCATCAAAATTAATGTAAATGACCCTAATCAATTCGATAAAAGAAAAAATAATTTGGCAAATTGATGGGGGCAACATTAGACAATAAAAGTACCGGAAACTTGCAATGGCAATAAGTAAGAGAATCCTTAAAGTAAAACTCCCAAATTAAGAAGAGCAAAAGTAGCGCGCCATCGAAACTTTAGAGAGAGAAGATAAAAGACAGCTGAGAGATGTGAAAGGGTATGTAGTTTAAAAGCAAAAGAGAATGGAGAGATGTAGCGATTAGAAAAGGCTAAGAAGTTGAGGATGAAGACCTCGTTTGGTTCGCGTAACATAAATTAATTCTCTTTTCTTTCTTATGGGAAATTATTATTATTTTTTTGTTCGGTAAAATATGGAAAGTATCTAGATAAGAATATTGTTGTTCAAAATTCTTATAATAAATGTTAAACAAGAAAAAATCAATCCTATTGGTTTTAAGAGGAATAATTTTACCCATACTTTCCCTTATATCAAAAAAGTATTTTCGAAATTTGTATTTATCAAACAAATGAAAGAAAATACTTTCCTTTATCTAATTTTTAAATTAACGAACCAAATGAGGCCTAAGAGGATAGACGGTGAAGACAACCGTTAGAAAAAAAAAAACTGCAAGAGGGGAAATAGCGGTGGAACAGAGAAACGTAATTGTTGGAAAAAAGAAAGAAGTAAATCGACATATAACTTTTAAAGTTCTATTTGTAGTTGATAGCCACGTGTCAAGCGGTGGTAAGAGGGGACTATTTTTATTATTAGTTATTAGATTCCTCTTCAACCAAAAAAAATAAAGTCATTATTTATTTATTTTTGATAAAATATAAATAAATAAAATTAAGTCATTATCATTATTAAAAAAGTTTTCTTCTTTATTTTGCCCATTCTTTACTGTGTTAAAATTTCAAATATAAGAGAAAAAATCCTTTTATTTATTTTGTATTAAGAATATCTCCAATGGTATTATCAAATGTTTGTAACTTTTTAACCAATAATAAAATATACTCTCTTTGTAATCAAGGTTAACAATATTATTCAATAACCAAAATAAGGGACCCACAAATTTTATTGGTTAAAAGAAAATCTTTTCAAGTTTAAATCATATTTCCTGCTTTTTTTAAAAAAACAAAATTCAAATTGATTAATTTGTGGCCAATCAATATACTGAACCCACAAATTTGATTATTGAGGAAAAATAGCAATCGAGAATGCCTACATTGTTAACTTTAACAACTTACTAAATAGATAATCAAAAGTCATTTTAATTATTCAATTTTAGTTATTCCATTTGAGATGCGCTGTTATCTTGGTAAAAAGAAGTTAGGGAGACTCACCTTAAATTATCACAATTTGTCAACCCACCCCCTTTATACTATAAAAGTTATACACCATTTTTTCAGGCACATAAAATTAAATTCATTGTGATAATAAATGGGATACATCAGAAGATAAAAGAGTCCTCTTATAGGTGTCGTGGCACCCTGATAATTTAAAGCATAATTGTATCTACTTATATATCCCATTAAATTTAAAAGTATTTTAATCATATCTAAATTTTAATTAATTAATTAATTAATCACTTATTATTAATATATAAATAACCAAATATGAATAATTTATTTAATTTCGTAGTTTTCAAATAAGAATATTTATTAGTATAAAATATGTTTTCTTGAAATTTTATTACTAAATTATGGTTTAATATCTTATTAATTTATTTCTTTAAAAAATGATAATATAAAACGTACCAAAATTAATTTTTCCAATTTTTATCTATACGTAATTAGATTAATTAAGACAACTGTCATATATATTTTGTATTTAAAATTCTTCTTGGATTAACCCATTTGATCTATTCCGACCCAATTTGAATATAATAATTTTTCATGTAATACAATTATTATATCATATAATTTCAACGTCTGATCAATATGTCAGGATTGATATTTTCAAAACAAATTTTCACCTATAGGCTCGAATTCTTTATAATAAGTGTTCATGTATATTGAGCTTCGCTATAAATTTCATATGGATTAAGATCACTAAAATAAGTTAGGGTTGAAACGGGTTTTTTTTAATTGAGGCGAATATGAGTTCCACAACAAATACTCGTGACAAATTTGGGTTGGGTTCAGGTTGGTATAAATTTAACTCATTTGATCCGATTCGACCAAAATTTAATACTTTTTCTTTAGATATCCTTATAGTAAAGCATGACAATTTATTACGCGATCTGATAACATAATATAAAATTGGTAAGATTTTTCTAGGTATCAATGAAACCTTTATGTGTAATTATAAATGGGTCATAAATGGATATTATAAGTCTTATGGTATCTTATAACTGCCATGTTGCCGGATAAATCGAGTTTGAGCACCTAGTTCGGAATATGCATATTGAAAATAAGCTGGTTCAAGTTTTTCCAAACAAAAACTACTAATCTGGTGGCTTATTTCCAACTAGTGCTTATAATGAATTTTGTTATAAATATTCAACAACCTACGATATCTCATTAATAAATCGAATTTAGGACTTTGTTTTGGAAAATCTCCTATATAAGTCATGGTTGAGATAAACAATTTTAGACATGGGGTAATATGGGTTCACAACAAACACTCAATATGAGCTTGAGTCAAGTTTATGTTTGTATATATTTAACCTATTTGATTTGATTCAATCTAAATATAACAAATTTTCTTTAAATACCTTAACAGTAAACTTGATCATTTATTACATGCCATGATAATAAAATACGATTTTTTTGGGTATGCATGAAATCTTAACGGGTAGTTATAAATGGGCCATAAACGAATATTATACGGCTTATGGTATCTTAATTATAACTGCAACGCCAACATGTGGGTCAACTTCTAGCATTGAGTTTGGGTTACGCATATTGAAAACAAGTTGGTGCACTTTTTGTTCAATGGCTAACAATATTTCCTTAATGAATTAGATGGTCATATATTATGGTATATCTAGTCTAATAAGGGATTATGTAAAAAATACAGGCATTGAACTTTAAAAAAAATATGTGCACCCTTATTTACCTTTATATAGCATAAAGTAAAATGTAAATGTGGGTGCACTTAGCACTATGTAAAGTAAAATGTAAGCCATTATAATGAAATAAATAGTATTATATTAAAAAATAAGGAGTGCAAATTTAACTTTGTATAACATAAAAAAGTATCATGTGTATTATTAATAAATGTATTTAAATTTGTAACTTATTAAAATAACTTATGCCAATTAAACAATTATATATAATAATCTACTAAAAAACATATAGTGCAAACTTAATTTTGCACGATATTGTAAAATTTTACAATTAAAAAATTAATTGAAAAGTTAATATTACACCCCTTTTGGAGTTTGGTCAAATATAAGTTATTAATTTACAAAATAGCATTCCTTAATTCTTTTGCAGAAAACTTTATAAAAGAATCTTCATTTTTCAATATCTTGTAAAGGGAGAAACTTAAACATTTCTTAAAAATAAAATAAAATAAAGGACAATAATACGACCTCTGATTCATTTATTTTCTTACACCCGATGTTACATTCCGTGATAGTGTGGTCCTCTTGGTTCGATGTGAGTGAGTATGATCATGTGCCCCCCATATTCTCGTCCTAACAATATTTCACTATAATCAGCATGGAGTATTTGTAATAAATATTGCGTCGTACTACAACTATAATATATGAAATATCTTTGCAGAATGGAGTGTATTCTTAGAGTAACATTAATGGAGGCAATCTATGTACATTGTGTATTTTGATAGAATATGATTTAGTTACAGTAAATATCCTAAGTAGATGAATAAAGATTTAGTTAAAGGCTCTAAAGCACGGATACTTCAGTTAGGGTCGGAGTATCTGTATCGGATACATATCTTACACGGATACGTACATGATACGTATCGAGTATTCAATATTTTTTATTATTTTTATAAAATTTCGAATATGAGAGGGATATGGCAAGAATACGGAAGGATACTTGTGGGATACGGCAGAGTAAGTTTTGTAATTTTTTTTAATTAGAGGCATTTTAAAAATAACAAATAATTCTTTTAATATAGAAACCTCTGTTTATATCCTTTTTATGGTATTCAAGTCAGAATATTATATCTATTTTTAAGTTATTATGCAATTAAATTATTCAGTCGTTTGCTTTAATTTTATGAATATTCATGATATTGGTCATAAATTTATAAAATTCTTATAA
This sequence comes from Lonicera japonica, assembly GCA_021464415.1. Classification (NCBI taxonomy): domain Eukaryota; kingdom Viridiplantae; phylum Streptophyta; class Magnoliopsida; order Dipsacales; family Caprifoliaceae; genus Lonicera; species Lonicera japonica. The sequence continues at coordinate 63,216,346 of CM038468.1, read as the reverse complement.
TTGAATAATTAAATATATATATATATATATATATATAATATTATAATTATTTTTGATTATTCGTATCCAAGACGTGTTGTATCCTATATTTTTCTAATTTTGCCGTATCACTGTATCAGTGCAGTGTCGTATCCGATACCCGTATCCGTGCTTTATAAGTTAAAGGGAGACGTTTAAATCTCTATTAAAAAAGTAATTGACAATAATACAACATCTGATTCTTTTACTCTTACACCCGAAGTGTTATCTTCCATGTTAGTGAGGTCCTCTTGGTTCACAATTGGGGTAAGTGTGAATATGTGGCCACCTAGATTCCATTGGCTCGATAGTATTTCACTATAATTAATATGAAGTTTATAGACTCTTAAACAAATTTATAACTTTTGGCTTACATAAAATACATTGAAGTCTCAACCTTCTTGATTTTAGGCTTTTTTCACTTGCCACTTAATTTGTCACTTAAATCTGAAAATGTAAAATTTTCAAATTTAAGTGGTTGACAAAGTTGTTCACTAATTAAAAAAATTAAGTGACTACTTATTTGTTACCACTTAAAATTTAAAATTTTCATCCAAAATTTTAAGTGGCAAAGTTGCCACTTAAATCTGAAACTTAATTTTAATGAGGATAAAATGTCCATCTTACCCCCACTATTTTCTCAAAATTACGCAACTCTCTACCCCCACTCTTTTCAATTTCCTATCAATTATTTTCTTTTCGATCTTAATCGCCGTCTCAATCGAAGGATTACCTATGAATCTCTTGAAATCCTCGTCCGTTTTCCAATCCAATTCTTGCTGTTTCTCACTCTGCTCACCCTCACTCTCATTTTTCAAATCTTTGATAGAAGAAGAAGTTTCCTCACTTTCCTTTTCTTTTGAAACTATTGCCACAGAAGAAGAAGAAGAGGAAGGGGATTCATTTTCTTTCTGGGCTTTGATAGAAAATTTGAGTTTCTTGAAATTGGAATTGTGAGTTGAGGAGAGAGAAAATGGGTGTTTGGAGAATATTACCACGTGGATTAGCAAAAATGAGTTGCTTTATACTTGGTTCAAGGATTGGAAGATAGATTATCAAAGTTTAAGTAATTTTAATTTAATATAATATTATGTCTTTTTTATTTTTGTTTGAAATCATGTGTTCAAAATAAAATAATAAGGGCAAAATTGTCATAAAAAAATCAGTTTTCAGATGTGTTATATTCAAACAAACAACATTTTTCAGATACAATTTTTAGAACTAAACAAACAGCTTTTTCAGTTTTCAATTTTTTTACTAAACGCCACCTTAGAATCCTTAGTTCAAATTAAGAGCTTTTCCCCAGACCTTCGGTTCTTCTTAATTATAAGCTTACATATAATAGTTTGAATCTTATTAGTTTTCACATGTTTCAATCTACATACATTATTTAAAACACAAACAAATTAATTATAAAATTGGTCCCAAACACGATTATTTCTTGAATCTTAAAAATATATAAAGTATAAAATATGGGAATGTTAGAGTTTCAAGATGCTTTTCCTTTTTAAGATAAAATATGATTTTTTTAGTTGATAGTGCGTTCGACATGGATTACAATTGTAAATATTTGAGATAACCAGGGGTATTTATGCAATTTCTATGATGAGGAAACCCTAAAACATGAATATCTAGATTCTTCCGTCTCTCATTTCATCAACCTTTCTCAAGTCCCACCGTCTCAGGCGTTGCGACGGCCAACATCACCGGACTCTTTCCCTTTCCTTCTCCGTACTCTGCCCCTATTTATTCTCTTTACGCTCTAAAGGCCCAAACCCTAATTTATATTCCGACGCCGGACCACCACAAATAGAAGTAAAGTGTCGAGTTCTCCCGTCTCCATATTCATATCCAGTCTCCAAAGAACGTAGGAGTTCATCATCCAGCTCAACGTCTTCAATCTCAACTTTTACCAAAGGTACTATTTTTCCCGTTAATTAATTTTGTAATTTAAGGTTTTTCTACTCTACTACTTTTGTCTATTTCTTCGTCCTCTTGTTTTTATCGTTGAACTTTGATAGTGGTCAAGACATTTGATTTGTCAATGGGGTTCATAGTACAACTTGACAATTTAATTTTGGTTGGGTTATTGACTTCTGATCTTGAATCAATGAACTTTACGACTATTGTCTCCGTGTTTATATATATATATATCATCAAATTCTGGTTCTTTGTAATAAACGGGTTAGCACTAAAGGAATTGACACCGACTTGTTAAAGAACAGCCGGTTAAACAAACTGTGTTCGATAGAACAACGAAACATATACCAAAAATACACCTGTTACCTTAACCAGTTTTTCGCCTAATTTTGACTTTCATTTCTTAAAGACGCCGCTTGGAAGATAATGAGCAAATGTATATCTATTCTATTAATCTAGTCTTGGATAAAATATCCCCAATAATGAATGTTATTGTTATTGTTATTATTATTATTATTATTATTATTATTATTATTATTATTATTGTTATGTGATTTGCACAAAATGATGCTTTGAGGTCACCCTTCCCCGTGCGAGGTCATGACAAATTGGTATTACTGCAGCTACTCTGAACTTGAGTTTTTTTTCAAGGACAAAAGATTTTGAATGGATCAGACTTTGGGCAGCTTCAGCAGATTATGACAAAATGAATTTGCAGATGCAAAAATTTAATTTGTCATAGAGGACAATGATTTATGCCAAAGGACCAACCAATGGAAGCCAAATGATGTAGGGCCAATAACTGGACCAGAAAAACTAATTAGTTATAAGACTGCAAAATCTGGGACAAAGGAACTGGGTGTACTTTACCCCTTATGCGTATTTCATCTCAGCCCTTAAAAAAGCATATTTCATCTCAGCCCTCCATTTTTTTACAGTTTTACAATTTGGAAATTTATTTTTACTAATCAAAACACGTCTTGTTCTATTATATAGATCTGGTTGTTGAATTATAATCATTTTAGATGGTTAACTTCATAGTTTACATCAATGGAATGCTGATTTAATTTTGGAGTCTTTTGAACAGTGGGTGGTTTCTATTAGGTTAATTTGGTTTCTTGTTTCATTTTTTCGTTAATCACATGTTTGCTCGGTGGAACAAATTGCAACAAAATATAGGTTATTTTAATCATATTGGAGGCAGCCTCTGTTGTAGTGCTACAGTTGGCTTGCATCTTAATGGCTCTACTGTGTTTTTGGATCTGAATTGCTTTGCATAGTGGGAATGGTGATCTAGAATTAGCTTTGCGTTTTCTACTAATTTCTTTTATTTCCTGTCTTTCTTTGATCACGATTTAGCTACAATCCTTCAACTTTTTTTGCTACGTGGGTCATCAAATATGTTTTTGTGAATTAGGTCTTGGACTATTGCGGGCAGTCCAGGCCAAACTTCAAGAGTATCAGGAAGGCCAGAAGCTGTAGAGTTGAATAAGGGGGTGACTTAACATTGATCTTAGCACACAAAGGGAAGTGGTGAAAAAGATATAGGAGATAAATGGAGTGTAATAAAGATGAAGCGGTGAGGGCAAAAGAAATCTCTGAGAAGAAGTTTTTGGCAAAAGACATTGCTGGGGCAAAAAAATTTGCTTTGAAAGCCCAGAACTTATATCCTGATCTTGAGGGTATGTCTAATATGTTAGCAACCCTAGATGTGTATATATCTGCTGAGAACAAAATATGTGGGGAAGCAGATTGGTATGGGATACTTGGTGTAAATCCACTAGCCGATGAGCAGACAATAAGGAAACAATACAGGAAGCTGGCTCTCATTCTTCATCCCGATAAAAACAAGTCTATTGGAGCCGATGGTGCATTTAAGCTCATCTCTGAAGCCTGGAGCTTTTTATCTGATAAAACCAAGAGATTAACTTATGACCAGAAGAGGAAGGCTAAAGTATTCCAGCAAAAAGTTCAGCCTCCAACTGGGGGTTCATCAGCACCACCGCCGCCTAGGTCTAATGGCGTTTTCAACTTCAGCAAGAGTACAACATCTAAAGCACCGAAGTGCAATACTACTAAGCAGGGTGGTCCTTCTGCCACTGCATCTCATAAACGTAAACCAGCTACTGCTCCATCTCACAAAGGGCAACAAGCAAATGTTCCCTCTTCATCTCACAAGGTGAATCCAACTAGCTTTTGGACCTTGTGCCACCGATGCATGATGCAGTATGAGTATCTGAGGATGTATCTCAATCGTAATCTCCTCTGCCCCAATTGCCACGAGCCTTTTTTGGCAATAGAGACCAACCCACCAGCTTTGAATGGTTCTAGGGTTCCTACAGAATGGAAATATTCAGCACAGCAACAAAACACAAATCATCAGAGGGAGAGCAAGAACTCAGCTAGTCCAAATGCAACATCAAAGGGTTCCAACGGTCCCGATTCGTCTAGTCAGACTACTAACGTTCAGTGGGGTCCATTCACTAAACCAACCGGTGCTGCATCTGCTGCTCAAGCTGCAAACATGGTTAAGCAGACTTATAACAAAGTGAAAAGAGAGCGCGAAGAAGCACAAGCTGCCATTAAAAGAGAGGATGCCTTGCGTAGGAAGAATAATGCCTGTGATAAATCTGGTTCTGCTTTATCATATGGAAATTCTAATGCTTCAAAGAGACCAAGAAGCATGGAAGATCTTGGTGGAGGGGAGGACACAATGAACCGAATGGGCATGGGAACCGGAGCAGTTAGCTCAAGTTTATCTGGACTTAAAGAAGCTAATGTCGAAAAAGGCAGGGTGAGTGCTAGTAAGCGTAGTGGTGTATCAGATCAGTCCAAAAATCAGGATCTACTGATGGAAAAAGCAAGGGTCGTTATTCGCAAGAAGTTAAATGAATGGACCTCAGCTACAGAAAAAGAAAAAGACAATGCCTCGGGAAACGGAGTCGCTACTGAAGAATCTATTCCTGGCAGTTCAGGTAAGGATCCTATTCAACCAATCTCAATTGATGTGCCTGATTCGGATTTCCACGATTTTGATAAGGATCGAACGGAGAGTTGTCTTGGAGAAAACCAGGTGTGGGCTGCATATGACGATGATGACGGGATGCCTCGATTTTATGCAATGATTCATAATGTCATTTCTTTGGATCCATTCAAGATGCGAATTAGCTGGCTTAATTCAAGAACCAACAGCGAACTGGGCCAGGTGAACTGGATCGATTCTGGTTTCTCAAAGACATGTGGTGATTTCAGAATAGGCAAACGCGAAATCAGTAACTCACTCAATTCTTTCTCGCACAAGGTTGGGTGGTCAAAAAGTGCACTAGGAGCTATTCAAATATATCCGAGGAAGGGGGATGTTTGGGCTCTCTACAAGAATTGGTCATCAGAATGGAACGAGCTTACGGAAGATGAAGTAATTCACAAGTATGAGATTGTAGAAGTAATCGAAGACTATGATGAAGAGCTTGGTGCTGCTGTTACTCCACTAGTCAAAGTTGCTGGTTTTAAGACAGTGTTTCACCAGCATTTGGACCTCAAGCAAACAAGAAGGATCCCCAGACAAGAAATGTTTCGATTCTCTCATCACATCCCTTCTTACTTGCTTACAGGTCAAGAAGCCCCAAATGCTCCAAAGGGTTGCCTGGAGCTGGATCCTGCATCTACTCCTTTTGAATTTCTTCAGGTAATTAAAAAAGCAGCAGGAACAGTGGAAAATGAAGAAAAATTGTTGAATGAGGAAAATATACTTAACGGTGTTGGAGAAGTTAATAAACAGGGGAGGGGAGAGAGTTCAAGTAAAGATGGGAAAGAAATATTGTAGGATCTCGAGTAAACGAGGATATAGAAGTGTTCTGTAGTATACTAAAAAAAACAAAAAAAACAAGAAAGAAGAGAGTGAAGCATGCTGAAGAAAGCCAATTAGTTTTGCTTCTGACTATCTGCTTTGATCGGATGGTTTTAGTTGGCTTCTTGGGCATAAAACCTTGTTAACAACTGATTCATAATTCTTCCAGTTTGATGTTAACTAGTGCTTGAAGTTGCATCCTTGCTCGAGGTAGTGGAGAACACCTCAAGTAATCTTAACTTCAAATTAATAGCACCTTGCGGAAAGTTAGGCAGGTGAGACTGCAACTCAAAGGTGAATTGACATTTTGCAGATTCTTTGAAGGATTTTTGAAGTTGCGCGCTGTATATATACTTTTGTCATTGCTGGAAGGAGATTATTTTGTTTTTTTTTTTGTTGAGCTTGCTAATACGAGTCTGTCAACCAGCTGCCTACTTACTCTGTAACTCGCTCATTTTGCTCATCCCATGTCTGGATCTTATGTAATTGCACGTCCTATGTAGAATTGTAACACTGTAGTCCGATAATGTTAATGAAGGTTCCTAGTTAAAGGTTAAAAAGTTCATTTTTCACCTCTCCATTGTGGTAGATAGAGGTAGATTGAAAGCGTTACGTTGCATGGGTCCATTAAATGATCTTCAGATGGTCTGTGATGCCCTTTTTCATTTTGATTGTATATTTCAGTTTTGAGGGTTTTACCATCATGAAGAGGAAGTCGGAAATTGCGTATCGATTTCTTCTCATCATCATCTCTATCATACACCTCCAATCTCTCTGTTATAATTGTCCTCCTCTCTTAAGCTATGGCCAGCAAGGCATTAAAACATGAAGAACAGACTGAGGACTTTTTTAAGTTTCAGTTGGGTCTCTCTTTCATTTATTTTGTCTTCCTAAACATAAATTGCCTGTTATGCCGCAGCCTTTGTAGGGTTTTGGGTTTTACACTTCTAGATTGAGTGGAAGAAACTTGGGTGCTATTATTACTCTCGACAGTTTTGAATTTTCGTTGCATGAATAATGTTTTGGGGCTTATTCTAGTTTTGAGTACCTATTTAGGAAATTAATTCTTTGATGTATTTGGATTTGCTATATTGTGATTTCTCTTCTACCCAAATCTACTTCAAGTCTTGATCCAAGTGTTAGCCCAATGTTTGAAAACTGGTGCATCCACATACTGCGTCCTCCCTGAATTGATCTCTTGGATGGATCTATAAGAAAAAATAAAATCAACTTTTATCCACCATGCTGAAAGTTACAATAGTAATCTGCAAGAAAAAATAAAATCAACTTTTAAATGCTGAAAGTTACAATAGTAATCTGCAAGCAAAAATAAAATTAACTTTAAAAAATAAATTACGTCAACAGCAGGGTTCGAACCTGCGCGGGCTAAGCCCAACAGATTTCAAGTCTGTCTCCTTAACCACTCGGACATATTGACCTTTGTTTCGATACTGCTCAAAAAACTGAAATCCTAACACGATATCCTGGACTCAACTTGAATTTTGAATTATGTCAAAATAATAAATAAATAAATTTTTTAGGGTTCAACTTCATTTCAGGGTATATCTCATTAGTCCTAAAACATTCATGCTCCCTATCCACCTCAAATTTCTAGATGGACAACAAACTTGCTTGTGCCTTATTCTCTTATTTTATTTTAGGGTCCTTTAGTTCTCACTCCTATATCCTCCCATTTTGTTGTATAAACTCCAAGCATTTTCGGAAATTAGTGATGGATTCATGACCAATTAAATAACATGCCAAGGCACAAATGTAAAAAATCTAGATGACATCGTTACCCCTATTTATTAAATTACTTCTCAGTTTTAAAATCCCTAAAATAAGCTTGTAATTTGAAAGACAAATTATGATTAAATATAACATTAAATCAGCTAATAAATAGGCAATTCATCAGGATTAATACCCTAATAAAGACAATTTCATCAAAATTTTAACTCTACCTTAAATGTCATAAATTATATAATTGCAACAAAGTTGTTGTAATGATTATTTTCGTATATTATCACAGAATTAGTTAAGTAACACCAGTTTAACAACATACACTGTTAGATTAACAGTGTTAAAGTAACCTTAACAGTTGCAATTTAACAGTGACGGACTTTAGACTACGTGGAATGGAAACAAACAAAGAAATTTGAATCGATTATACTCACCGGTTTCTAGCATGCTCATATATTTGTAGAAGCCCAAAACACAAAATCTAATAGCTCCTGGTACGGAAAATAATGAACTTCCTGTAATGCTCCCAGTGAATATTGAACCAAAAAGGAAGAGTAATAATAAAAAGCATAGGAAGGGTGAGCGAGGTTCATGCTCATAATAAGCAAAGGCATTGCATCAATGACCACGAACGCGACAATGATTTCTTTCTACCGTGGCGCAATGTGAAGAAATACAAGGCCATTGAGATTAAGGAATGGTCCGATGGCGATAGTAACGACGGTTTTGAACATCGCTGTTGTTCTCTCCCATGAACCGACATTACGGAGCCGGATCTCGAATGCAGATGATGATAAGGACTGCATCAATTAGGTGTTGCAGTCTGCCTAAGGGTTATAGTGGATTTGGGTGAGGTAAGCATTTTGAGTTATTGATGAATTCAAAATGGAGTTATGCGTGAATAGGGGTATGTTTGAATGTTTGTGTAAACATTTTTTTTGTTATTTGGGGGTGTTTTTGGATATACTATATTTTTGACTTTATTGGGTACTTACAATTGTGGGTTTTTTTTAGTGTCGTTTATAAAAATGCTAATTGTAATCTCATTACCTCATCTTTTAAAATCAATATAATGCTATGGGTGGAAAGAAATATATATATATATGGATTTACAAATGATGCTTCATGGTGGAAATATTTATGCATGGATGATAATTGTCCCTTATATATAGATGTGGCTGAAATACTATTTTAATATAGAATCTTAAAAATAATTTTTGACATAAACAAAGCTAATCTTAAAAATATCATATATTTCAATACATTTTATCCATTTGTGGTCAAAAAAAATTAATTTCAATTCATGGTTCGTAACAGTTAAATATTAATAAAAATTTTGTTGAGGGTTTCAAACTCTCAACTTTTCGCTTTAACTTACAAAATGATTGTCATTTGTACTCTAAGTTAATTTTATACAATTTGCCTTCTCATTAGTATTGACCTATTGATTTGTAATGATTTTAAAAATACCCACATCGCTATTCTAATTGACAACGGACAAAAGGACTCGGGGTGGGATACATCCCAACCTATTAAGGTGGTTATTGTGGTATTATTATAGTAATTTGTACAAAAATTCATATATGTTTAAATTATGAAATTCTTACACTTGCTACTCAAAATTATATTCAAAAGATATGAAATGCTTATATAATCATCCTAATGTGTTTCTCTGGAGTGATCATTATAAAATATGCTAAATGAATTTACCTGTCTATTATGCTTTTATTCATCATGGAAGCATTAGGTGCATCACCGTAATTTTTTATTGATAAAATTTAATAATGAAAATCATTTTCCTAATTAATAATGAAAATCGTTTTCCAAATTAAACACAAGCCTTCCCCATATAAAAAATTAACTCGTGTGTATAGAAATACGGAAATATGATTAAACACCATTTGAATTAAGCATAAATCATGGCTATGAGTTACGACCATAAATGATGGAACTCACTGCATAATTACTTGGACTTGATTATTAGTTAATTTCAATAGACGACACCAATTATGAGTACAAAACAATAACTTCCAAAGGGTAAATTAGTCATTATATGTTTGAAAATCCATTCCACCTCAGCACAAAATTACAAAACAAGAATTATCTAGCATTAATGAAGGAGTTATCACTAATTTGCAATCTAGCTTGTAGTTGGCACTGAAAAAAGGCATGGGGTAGTAGTTGGCACTAATTTTCTGTTTATTTTATTTTTGAAAATAGAAAAATTCTCTTTTTTCTCAAAGCGAAAGAAAATAAATAAATTTATACAAGCGATAGAGAATGTTAATGGGGCTATATAAGCCTGTCGGAAAATCTTATAACAAGTTGACCACCATATTATATTAATTTGAATAAGTGATAAGTTCCATTTTTGGTGTAAAATTGTGTTCTTGCTATTAGTCGAAAGTTAGATATGAGTCCTAATATTGCTATAATTGATCTATTCATGGGCATAAAAGGGATTTAAATCTTCTAAAGTTAACAAGTAGAGGTAAAGTTAAAATTTGTAAGATTGAATTTAGATCGAAAGTTTTAGATTTTGAATCTTCTTCTAAGATTAGTAAATATAAGTATAGTTGAAATACGATTTACATTTTGAGTTTCCATTTGATTAAGGCTTATGAATTTATTAAACACAAACTAATCTAAACCTATCAATGTTTCAAATTTTACAACTTTACCTATCTACTAACTTTAAGAGAGCCCTAATCTACGTATAGGAGTAAATGTGTATCAATGGGTTGCCCGACCTAAATTTAAGTAAGCTAACATCGATACTTTTTATAAAATATATAAAAAGGTAATGTTAAGCCCAAGTCCATAATGTTTTCTAATTTTACGTGGGTTCAAATTCACAACTTTACTTCTATGCTAATTTTAAAGAAATCCTAACCTATGAATAAGAGTAGAGTAATATCAACACATTGTCCAACTTAAATAAAAGCAAGCTAATACCAATAGTTTGTAATAAACTATATATATGAAGGTAAAGTTAAGCCCATGTCCATGTGTCTTCCAATTTTATGTGGGCTGTGCAAATATTAATATATTATTGTTACTGCTATTTGGGAAAAAAATAAATTAGATCTTGGAGTTTGGGTCTAAATTCAATTTTTTTCATATATTTCAAAAAATGCAATGTCTCCCATAACGTTACATAATTGGTTCAATTGTAATCCGATTCTAACTCCATTAACAATTCCATCCAAATATTTTATACTTAACCCCCTAAAACTTTAAAAGTGACAATAAACCCCTTTAATTTATATTTTTTTAACTTTTAAATCCACCATTGATATATATACATATACACTTTCGGCCACCTTCACCGCCGTAACACCACCATCATCTCCACCTCTTTCTCTCTTTAAACCAATTCACCCCTTCGACAACTTCCTTATAACCATTGCGTTTCTATATATATATATATATATATTGTGACCCTCTTTACTGAGGCCAAATAATCTTTTAACAAAGAGAAAGGCATTAGTATACTCAATTGAGCTTCAAAGGTGTGAGGCTCTCTTGAATCATGTTTCGACATTGCACACCAGAGTGGACCAGCTACTATCCGAAATTGAACATATGGCGAATGTGAAAGACCATAGCGATGGGGAGCTGTACGGAAAATTATAATATGCTTATCTTAGCAAAAATAAGGACAACGAAGAGGAAAAATGAAATGACTCATATCTTGGGACGTATGAAAATGAGACGACGCCGATGAAAAGATGAAAGAAATAATTCCATTTTAAATCCCCAAAACTTGAAATCGAAATTTTCCCTATGATTTCCAGGACCAAGAGGAGTCAAAAACCGAGAAAGATGTAAATCATCATTCACTTGCTGAATTTGGTAATTCATAAACAAAAATAGTTTGATGAAGATAATAAATACATAGGAGTTGCGGATTCAAAAAAAGGAGATAGATATATCATCATATCACCCCCTCAAACACTACCCTTTTTGGCCACCACCACCGGCGACCTTCACTCGCCCACTACCACCATTACCTCCATCCACTCCACCATTACCACCATCGTCACTTCCCTTATCTCTTTACAACACACGTACACATATACTTATATATATATATAGTTCCATACAAGATATATATATATATATACATCCATCACAATTACACTTTTAAATCCATCAAACAAAAAACGAGATATTCAATATATGGTGTTAGGCTTTTGATATGAAATTGGAGGGTTTTCAATTCAATTTGAACCCACCACGATTTGATTTGACCTCAATTAAAATTGAAATATGAGTTTGATTGGTGCTCGATTTTGTACATAAATGTATGCGTATGTAGGGTGAGAGAAACGCAATTATATATATAGAGAGAGACAGAAACACAATGGTTATAGGGAGGTTACCGGAAGGATGAGTTAATTTAAAGAGAAATATGTGGAGATGGTGGTAGTATTGTGGCAGTGAAGGTAGCCGAAGAGGTGCATGTATATATATCAATGGTAGATTTAAAAGGTAAAAATATATAAATATTTGGACAAAATTACTAACGGAATTAAAGTTACGGTCTCAACTGAATCAAATATATAACATTAGGGGAGATATTACATTTTTTAAAATATTAAGGAAGAAATTGAATCTAGTCCAAAACTTCGAGGTCTATTTTATCATTTTCCTTTGTTGTTTTGACGAGAAGAATTCAATTCCAGGGAACTTTTGGGATTTGTACAGAAAAGAGGGGCAAAAGAACAAAAATAAATTGGAGTGGAGGGATGGAGGTCTGTTAATGGTGTTTCTGCGATTCAAATTCATGTTCATACGACAGAGCTCTCTTCATACGGTACATCTCTCGCTTCGTATATATTATTGTTAAAATGGTGCTTTTTTATACTGATCGCTCATTCTAGGGTTTCATTTCCGATTGAAAAATTAGGGATTTTGATTGGTGAGCTATAGTGATTAACTTCTTAGTTTAAGTGGATCGGATAATTCTAGTGTTGGGTGATTAAACTTTTATAGTCACTTAAATATTGCGTGTTTGTAATTTGGTTTCTCAGTTCATTATTGCTAACTTTTTTTAATTTTTTTTCTTTCAATTATTAATTTACTTGTTTGCACAGTGGAACAAATTGCAAAATAATTTAGGTTATTTTCATCATACTGGAAGTGGGCCAGTTGTAGTGTTACAGTGGGTTTGCATATTAATGAACTCTAGTCTACTATCTCTCTAGATTGAAATAGCTTTGCGTAGTGGGAATGGTGATTTAGAATTAGCTTTGCTGTTCTCTACTAATCTCTATTGTTTCCTTGTGCTTCTTTTGTCATGATTTAGGTACAAGTTTTTGTTATGTGCATTATCAAATATCAAATTGTGAATTAGGTCTTGGATTATCACGGGCAGGTGGTCATGCTTTAAAATTATCAGGAAGTCCAGAAGCCATAAAACTAATAACAGTATACCAAGAGAAGTGGTGAGGGCAAAAGAAATGGAGTGCAATAAAGACGAAGCGGCGAGGGCAAAAGAAATCTCCGAGAAGAAGTTTTTGTCAAAAGATATTGCTGGGGCAAAAAAGTTTGCTGCGAAGGCCCATTATTTGTATCCTGATCTTGAGGGTATTTCAAGTATGTTAGCAACCCTCGATGTGTATGTTTCGGCAGAGAACAAAATATGTGGGCAAGCAGATTGGTATGGTATACTTGGTGTGAATCCACAAGCTGATGATGATACAATAAGGAAACAATATAGGAAGCTGGCTCTCACTCTTCATCCCGATAAAAACAAGTCTATTGGGGCCGAAGGCGCATTTAAGCTTATCTCTCAAGCCTGGAGCCTGTTGTCTGATAAGGTCAAGAGATTATCATATGACCAGCAGAGGAATCCCAAAGTATTCCAGCAAAATGTTAAGCCTTCAACTGGGTCTAATGGGTTTTTCAACTTCACCGAGAGTACAACATCGAACATGAGAGTACCAACAGATAATGCCACTAAACCTAGTGCATCTTCTGCCCCCGGTACCTCTCAAAAACGGAAACCACCTACTGCTCCTAATACGGCTTCATCTCATAAAGGAAAACCAGCTAATGTTTCCTTTTCATCTCATAAGGAGAAATCGACTAGCTTTTGGACTGTGTGTCACCAATGCAAGATGCAGTATGAGTATCTGAGGATGTATCTCAATCATAAACTCCTCTGCCCGAATTGCCACGAGCCTTTTTTGGCAGTAGAAAGCACGCCACCTGCTTCGAAAGGTTCTAAGGTTTCTGCTGAATGGAACTTTTCGGCACAGCAAAACTCAAATCATCAGAGGATGAGCAAGAACATGTCTGGTCTAGGACGGAAAAACTCAGCCGGTCCAAATACGGGATCAAGGGGTTTCAACACTCCTGATTCGTCTAGTCACACTTCTAACTTTCAGTGGGGTCTTTTCACTAAATCAGCAGTTGCTACAACTGCTGCTCGAGCTGCAGACATGGTTAAGCAGACGTATAACAAAGTGAAAAGAGAACGTGAAGAAGCACAGGCTGCCACCAAGAGGAAAAGTCGTGCCTTAGGTAGGACGGGTTATGTTTCTTCAAATGGCAACTCTAATGCTTTGAAAAGACCAAGAGGCATGGCGGATTTTGGTGGAGGAATGGGCATGGGGACTGGATTACGTAGCATAAGTTTATCTGGATTTATACAGAGCAATTTTGAGCAAGGGAAGCTAAATGGAACTGGTAAGTTGAACGAAATTCATTATCTACTGATGGAGAAGGCCAGAACGGAAATTCGCAAGAAGTTAAAGGAATGGAGCTCAGCTACCACTGTTCTCAAATCTCTGGTTAATGGGGAGGAGAATGTAACTGAGGAAGCTACAGGAAGAGAAAAGGACAACACCTTGGTAAATGGTGTGGCAATTGATCAAAACAAGTTCAACGATCCAGTCAATGCCAGGAATGGAGTTGCTGCCGAAAAATCTATCCCCAGCAGTTCTAATGGCGATTCAGTTATGGAGCCCATTCAACCAATTTCAATTGATGTCCCAGATTCGGAGTACCACAATTTTGATAGAGATCGTACCAAAAGTTGTTTTGGAGAAAACCAGGTGTGGGCTGCATATGATGATGATGACGGGATGCCTCGATATTATGCCATGATTCATAATGTCATTTCTTCAGACCCATTCAAGATTCGGATCGGTTGGCTTAATTCAAAAGCTAATGATAACTGTGTTAATTCTGGTTTTCTGAAAACATGTGGTGATTTCGGTGTGGGCAAACACGAAATCAGTAGCTCACTGAATTCATTTTCACACATGGTTAGGTGGTCAAAAGGCACATTTGGAGCTGTTCAAATTTATCCAAGGAAGGGTGATGTTTGGGCTCTCTACAGGAATTGGTCTGCAGAATGGAATGAGTTCACAGAAGATGAAGTAATTCACAAGTATGACATTGTAGAAGTAGTTGAAGACTATGATGAAGAAGGAGGTGTCACTGTTATTCCACTTGTAAAAGTTGCTGGCTTCAGGACAGTGTTTCACCATCATTTAGACCCCAAGGAAACAAAGAGGATTCCAAGAGAAGAAATCTTTCGCTTTTCTCATCACATCCCGTCGTACTTGCTTACAGGTCAAGAAGCCCCAAATGCTCCAAAGGGATGTTGGGAACTGGACCCTGCTGCTACTCCTTTTGAATTTCTTCAGGTAATAACATACGTTAATGAAACAGAAACTGTGGAGAATGAAGAAACTATAGTTGATCTCATTGGAGACGTGAATAACCAGGGGATGGAAGAGAGTTCTAGTAAAGTTGTAGAAACATTGTAGTAGTTTTAGTTAAAAAAAGAAAATAGAATTGTTGTACTATACTGAAGAAACTGAGAGATATCATTCTTGCATTTCCATGCTGACTAAATGTTTGAAGCTGCAACTTTGCTTGAAGTAGTGCTGAACATACCTCGAGTAATCTTAACCTGAAGTTAATTGCAACCTGCGGAAAGTTAGAAGAGTGAAAGTGCAGGTCAAAGATGAAAGCTCTTGTTTCAGATTCTTTCCAGTATGTTTAAGTTTTGAGGGCTGTATATACTTTGTTTCATCGCTGGAAGTAAATTATTTTATTGGTTGTGCTTGCTGATACAAGCTGCTACTCTATTCATCTATCCTGTGCTGAGTTACGATGGTCATTTTCTTTGAGGTTTATGTAATTGCATGCTCTCTTTCTGTAGTATTGTATCTTTTGTATTAAGTACTGATTAGACCTCACATAATTGTAGAATTAAGTTGGTGTCTATTAATTTCTTGAATAACTCTTATGACTACGTATGTCATTATATGAAAGTTTAGTAATAGAATTTTGGATCGGAGCCATGCAGATAAATATATACGTACGTTTAAAGGTTCCGTTCATTATACTGATTTACTTAGCATTTGCATAGACTAGAGGAGGCTAAAGTTGCTGATGCATTTATGTTTTAGTAGTTAGCTTGTGAAGAATGTTCCTTCTCAAGTTGAGGAATTGAACTATTAAAGCCAGTTTGGCGATATTCTCAAATCTCAACATAAACTTGCCCTTTTTTAGAATGTTGTTGGATTCTCCTTTGTTGTCTGTTTTAATCTTCTTCATGAAAAGAAGCTGACTATGAGTACAGAGACCTTAACCTACTCGAAGACTCGTGCCTATGGATTTAATGGGCTTGTGTTTCAAATGTGATCCATGGGTGTTTGGTAACTCTAGCCTGTGTTTATTTGCTTTCCTTCATATATTTTCCAAAATAACCCAATCCCCTTTTGCTAAGACCCGCATAGAAATATGCCATTGACGTGAGTAGAACTAAAGCAACAGTAGTATTAATATCATTCGTGGGTGCGGCTAACTCCTGTTGCACACACAATGCATGTGCACATTTGATTTTCGTGCACAAGTAAAATTTAGAATAAAATTATTGTTAGCTTAGTGGTTACAAATGATTTTTTCAACCTTAAGTAGCAGGTTCTTGAGCCCATTTAACTACATAGTTTACTCAAAGTAAAAATGACAAAGATAAAATAGGAAAATCACAAAATTCAATATCATAACTGCTTCCACCCAATAAGTTGGAAATGAGGTTCTTGGAAGGTAAGAACTGAAAACCAATGCTATAATCACCTTAGGGTATCATCAACACTGTTCCCCATGAGCATCTTCCGTGGCAACTACTTTGTTAAAAAAAATTTGAGAAAATTATTTCAGTGATTCCATTTTGTAATGCTACATTATATTCACATTTTTAATGAGAGTTTGTACGTGTAGAGACATGTACAATGCAAAATGTGCAAACAATTGTGTTGCACTTTTTTTAATTGAAGATACGTGAATAGATTTACACATAACAAGTGTTTGATAATTTTTGTTGTTGGGATTTTCTTTTAGATGTTTTTGTATAAGATGTGCGTGTCCTTGCGATCTTTGAAAGCCATAAAAGGGAAGGTAAGAGAACCTCCATTCTACGGGAGGGCAATATATACTTTCAAGTCTGGAAGCTTAGGGTTTTGAGGATGGGGATGCATGGTTGGCCCCCCTTGGGGAGGTCGCCATCCCCCTCTTGATCATTCTTCGCAAACTAAATCCTTCGCTGGGGGTAGTGAGATCTACATTTCAATCCTCATCATTTGTCCCTTTGAAATGCCCCAATTCCTTCAACGGTGAACCAACCATATTTTTCTCTGACGACGAAATTGAAAGTTTGGCTTCACTTTTTAAGTTTGCTTTGGTAGGCTCATGGTTGCGTGTCTATGGAGTCTGTTCAAAAGATTTTAGTTACTTTTAGGCAAATACCAGCCTACAATATTGGATTTACTTGATCAAAAGTACATCCTCATTTATCTCCATTGTGAAGAAGACTATCATGGACTATGGTTATGAGATCTATGGTACATTAGTGGATTCCCTATGAGAATTTTTAAATGGTAGGCCGACTTCCAATCAAACATGGAGTCATCTATTTCCCTGGTATGGATTTCTCTTCAGTTCCTTCCAATTCACTTTTACTATAAAAATAGTATATTTTCCATAGTTCAACCTGATCTTCTATTAGAACATCCCTATAGAGATAGGGGTGGCAAAAAAAATCCAACCCACTGGGCAGGGGCGGAGCCAGGTGGGGACCAGGGGGGCCATGGCCTCACCTAGGTTTTTGGGGAATTTTTACTGAGTACAGGGATGCTTTGTGGGATAAGGTAAAAATCAAGGGGAGTTTGTGTAATTATAGAAGTTAAAGCAATTGGACGCATAACCGCAGGGGCCGGGTTATGTATTTACGTGCATGTTAGTTATTAAAGAATGCTTGTATTTGTTTTCAAGCGTAGCAGTTCTTTTTTTTTTCTTCTTTCTTTTTCAAGGACAACACTCTTCGTTTTTTCTATTTCTTTTTGCGGACCTTGCCTCTTTCCATTTTTATTCTTCATTTGTTTCGGTCTCTTTTTGCACCCCGCTTCCTTCTTTTTCTTTTTTTGCGGATCTTGGCATTTTTAGTCAGATTTATTTTTTTATAATCTTATACATATATATATTTTTTTAATATTGAATATTAAGATTTAGGTGTTTTAATGTTGATTTACTTCTTAAATTGTTAATATATCTAGTTGTTGGTTATTAATTTATTGATGGTGATTTGATTCTTATTTGTTGGTGTATATGCAAAAAATTCTTGTTGTGTTTATAGTTTGCCCCCCTGAACAAAAATCCTAACTCCGCCACTGCCGCCGGGTTACCGAACCGAACCAATCCATTTGGAGCGATTTTGAGGTGGTTTTTTTAAAGCCTGTTCAGTTTCAGATTTAAAAAAAAAAATTATCACGGGTTCAGTTTTTAGCTTTTAAAAACCGGCCCGAATATATATGTACATATAAATATTTATTTTATATAAAAAAATATATATGTTTCTATTTTATACCAAAAACCTAACCCTAAAACTTATTCCCCTCTCATTCTCACGCTCAGCCGACAGTCGCTACCCGCTGCTCTCACACTCTCTCACTCTCAGTCTCTCGTTGAGAGTGGTCAAGGTCACCACCACCCGTATCTCTCGACAGTCGACTCTCTCCTAGTCTCCCCGCCTCTCACCTACCACCACTGTCCGCCTCTCACCTATAGCCACCGGCCCACCTCCGCCTCTCACAGTCTCACTCTCAGTCTCTCCTCCTCCCGTCCTCCGCAAGCTACCGCCCTACAGGCTCCTCCTCCCGTCTTCCGCTTAAGGTAAGAAGAAATCCTCCTCTTTCTCTATTTGTTTCTCAACGTAACGATGGGATGGTGCTGAAAAAATTCAATACGGTAGTTTTGGTTTGAAATCGTGGGTAGATAGTTAGATTGAATGTGAATTAAATAGTTAGAAATTAAGTACTTGTGTTTTTGTATGAATATGAAAATAAGTTGAATGTGACTTATTTTGATTGAATGTGGTTTTTTGTATGAATATGAAAATAAATTGTGGATTTTGATTGAATGTGACTTAGATAGTTAGAAATTAAGTAGTTGTGTTTTTGTATGAATATGAAAATAAGTTGAATGTGGATTTTGAAAATAAATTGTGGATTTAGATTGAACGTGACTTAGATAGTTAGAAATTAAGTAGTTGTGTTTTTGTAAGAATGTGAAAATAAGTTGAATGTGACTTATTTTGATTGAATGTGGATTTTGAGAATAAATTGTGGATTTTGATTGAATGTGGATTTTTGTATGAATATGAAAATAAATTGTGAATTTTGATTGAATGTGACTTAGATAGTTAATTAACTAATTTAATCTATTGAGTTTTATTCTTCAATTTTAGTACATCAAAATTGAAAGGAGAGGAGAGCATAAGAGGCGAAAATAAATATGTTAGAAAGAAAAAAGATTTTTCTTGTGTCACGGCTATATATATATATTAAGGAATTTCGATCTAAGTTGATTTGTTAATTAACATGATTATACATCAGGTGTTAGAGAGCCATGAGCTTATTAATTAACATGATTTTTTATTTTCTTACGTGAAAAAGCCCAAAACATAAAAACATGAATAGAAGTTTAGAACTCCTTGATTGGAGGATACCATAATAATTAATGGAAGTCCACTTTCTTATATATATATATTATTATTATTATTATTAGTGAAGTCTATGTTATTAATTAACATACAATTATACTGTATAATTGTATATTCCATGATTTGTTCTTATGTGTTCTTCAAAAAGTGGTGAGTTGATGTTAATATTCTTTTTTTTAGGTTCATCATGAATCAATATGTTCAAGACGAGAACATTATACCCGTGACACTGTCCAATTCTACACCTATGCCAACTTCTAATACTAAGACTAATCCTAGTGAACATAGCCAAGAAACACAAATTTCTCCTAAGAAAAGAAAGCTAGGAAAGGTGTATTCAAAGGCGTGGAATGATTACGAACATGTTAAAGAAAATGGATGTAAAATGGCGATATGTCATCATTGCGAGACGAAATTTAAAGCCGACTCTAAAATTGGGACAAGCACTTTGAAAAGTCATTCGCAAAAGTGTTAAAAACGTATGAGTGTTGATATTCGTGATCAATTGCAAATAGTAACTAGTAAGAGTGTCGATGGAAAAATGAAGCTTGGCAATTATACTTTTGACAAAAAACCATCGAGGAGGGAATTGGCTAATGCAATTGTTTTACATGAGTATCCGTTGAGCATTGTCGACCATGTTGGGTTTAGGAAATTTGTTGGTAGTTTTCAACCACTTTTCAAAATGGTTTCTCAGAACACAATTAAAAGTGATATTTTGAAGATTTTTTATGAGGAGAAAACGAAAGCTTACACAATGTTTGTAAAGCTTTCAAGTCGAGTTGCCATCACGACGGATATATGGTCATCTAAGCAAAATAAGGGTTGTATGGCTATCACGGCACACTTTCTTGATCAATCTTGAGCTTGCGGAGTATTATTATTAGGTAACTCTTCTTACACTTCTTTTTTTATTTAACATACTATAAATTTTATCTTATAATTAGTTTTTATTTAATATATTATCTTGGTGTATTGTAAATAATTTTTATTTAAATCCATTATTTTATAGGTTTGTTTATGTACATTCTCCACATACATAAGACATGTTTTGTGATGTTCTTATGGTTTGCTTGTTATATTGGAATTTGGATAGGAAAGTGTCCACTATAACGGTGGATAATTGTTCTACTAATGATGCTTTGATTGGTATTTTATTCGATAAATTTGTTGTTAGTGGTTCCCTTATTTTGGAGGGAAAGTTGCTTTATATGAGTTATGTTGCACATGTATTGAATCTGATAGTTCAAAATGGTTTGGATGTGATTAAAGTGTCGATTGGAAAAATACATGATAGTGTAGCTTATTGAACAGCTATATAAAGTAGAGAATAAAAGTTTGAAGACGCTGCTCGTCAATTAAAAATTGATTGAACTAAAAAATTAGCTCTCGATTGTAGAACAAGATGAAATTCCACATATTTAATGCTTGAAACTACAATTTGTTACAAGGTTGTGTTTTCGCATTTGAGAAAACGTGAGAGACATTATATCTTTACCTTCGGAAGGAGAATGGAACATAGCAAAATATATATGTGGGAGACTAAAATTGTTTTTTCAATTGACTGAATATTTTTTTAAAACTAAATTTTCGACTGTAAATTGTTTGTTTTCTAAAATTTGCAAGATAAAATTGGCTTTGCGAAGTTGGTCGGGGGATTTCAGAGAATGAAGTGATTAGGAATATGGTATTAAGTATGATGAAAAAGTTTGATAAATATTGGAGTGAATGTAACCTAGTTGCCGGAATAGCAATTGTATTCGATCCACGTTATAATATGACTTTCTTAAAGCACGCGCTTCATAAAATATATGGTGGGGAGGCCTTTTCTCAAATAGAAAATATTCGGGTAGCTTGTTATCAATTACTTAATGAATACCAAGCAAAGTTAAAGGAAAATAATGATGAGATAAATGGAAGTGGTGTAAGTGGCATTACATCTTTAAGTGATTCTACTTCAAGAAGTGTTGGTGGAAATTGGAATGTTGATATTTTCTTCGAGTATGTTCAAATTGTTAGTGGTATGGTTGGATGTGTGAGTGTAAAGTCAGAATTGGATCATTACTTCGAGGAAAATATATTTTCACTCACACAAGACTTTGATATTCTAAATTGGTCGAAAGCAAATGAGGTTAGATATCCTACGTTGCAGTTAATTGCACGTGATATTTTGGCTATCTCGGTATCAACAGTGGCTTTCGAATCTACTTTTAGTACGAGTGGTGGGTGGTGAGTGCACATCGTAGTCGACTTAGTGCTCCTGTTTTAGACGCATTAATGTGTGCATAAGATTAGCTATAGAATGACTTGGAAGGTACATAGTTTATTTTTATATAATGTTCATTACTTGGTAAATTAATAATTTGATAAACTAATTACTATTCCATTTATTTTATGTTTCTAGGTAAGGTTACACAGCAGATTCACAAGCTACAATTTGTGATGAAGAATCTGATTTGTGAATTTAAGGTAATTATTTTATTATTCTAGACTTATTTGATCTTTGAAGTATTTTTTTACGTAATATATTTTATTCTTATTCATATGTATTTTCAGATGGTTTATTGTTGATTTGCTATTATGAAGAGGATTTGAGAATTGCTCTTATTTGAAATTGAAGAAATCGTGGTTTATTGTTATTTGAAGTTGTTTGTGTTTTTAGTTTAATTGTGTGTCAAGAATTGAAGTTATTTGTATTTTTAGTTTAATTGTGTCAAGAATTGAAGTTATTGTATTTTTAGTTTAATTGTGTATCAAGAATTGAAGTTATTTGTGATTTTTGAAAAATGAATACTTAATTTGTTTGAAGTTTAATTGTCTGTCCAGATTTAATATTTAAAATATGTTTTAGTTTAAAATAATGGTTATTTGGGGCAAGATGGGCAACTCGGCCCGTAATTCGTATATTTGGGGTGGGACGGTTCGGATTTAGTTAATCGTAAATTAACCAGGGAAGGTTTCAGTTTTAGAAAAAAAAAACTATTGCAGTTTCATTACGGTTTTGGTTCGGGACAAAAAAATGCAGTTCGATTTTGGGTTTTAGTGAAACCGCCCCATTACAATTCCTATATAGAGTTTGGATTGGTATTCTTGAAAGGGGCTTTTGGCAAATAATTGAGTATGAAAATATCTCATTATAATGCTCTAATTATTTCATAAGAGGCCATACTTGAGATTATTGTCAAGAGGCCATACTTGAGATTATTGTCTGGTCATAAATTTAGGTAGGTAAAAAGAGTGTTACCATAGTTGATAATAAGAGTTATAGAAGAATTTGAGCTCCCAAAACTCAAATGCATAAAATAGAGAAAAAATTGTCGACAACGCTGATGACTGAATTTAAGGATGACGGCAGGGGATGCTCTATGCAACACATTAAAACCCCATCTTACTCAAAAAATTAGATCCTAAACATTTGGCCATGATTGTAAACTGGAAGTCTTTTTCTAGAATTTATGCCCGTTAATAAGTAATTCTAAGGAAAATACCTAACAAAACCCATTTTAGCAAAATTGTGTAGCATACTATGGTTGGTGAAACTGGGGTTAACAATAGTTGCTCCTGTGATGGAGAGAAACCTTCCCCTAGTGAGCAAGTTTCAGCGAACACTACTTCACAATTAATCTGCCATAGTTTTGACTCATTACATCGAGTTAATCTGCGTTTTTTGAAATTGATTTAGACGATGGTTTCGGTTCATATGATGAAATTATTGATATTAGGAAGTCCGAAATTGCTTGTGCTTAAGTTTGTCGATCCTTTATTTTCGATAATGAGTATTGTTAGTGCTAAAATTTAGAAGAGTATTTTAGACCACTCAGTCTGATGATCGGATCAATGATTGATACAATAAATACAATGAACCAACAGAATTAAGGATGCATAGAGGAGGTTAGCCTCGTATGAAGATACGAGTTAGTCATCCCTTGTGGAATAGAGCTAGGAACTCGGTTTGCTTTGTATTGATGATAGATGAACAACTATTACAAACTCGCAAAAGTCTCTCTAACTATATTACCCTCACAATATTACAATGAGAGTATGATCGAGCTACATGAGTTCTGGCTTCTCTAATATAGGAGTTCTACTGAATGCCCTCCGCTCTATTTCTCTCTTATGTTGTTGCTTAGGTAGCCTTGGTTAAGCTTAGTCTTTTTTGTTGAAAACTTGGTTGGTTGGAGAAGTAAATGCTTATTGTATATATATGACTGGAGGAGACGTGAGGTCAGAGCTCCTAGAGTAGGTCTGGAACCATGCTTCAATCAATACCGATTCTGACATTACTTCTCCATGAATTCTGGTGCATTAAATGCAATTGCTGTGCATTTAATGAAGGTGGGGGGAGTTCTACACGCTTTGTAGAGCAGGTGGCAGTCGCTCATACTTCTGCAAACCACTATGATATAGTGGTTGGGTGAGAGGGAGCTCCAAAGCTCACCGAAATAACTCTGGAGCTTGAGCTTCGCAATTCGCTGTACATAATCAACTATCGAGCGGGTACCCACTCCTTGAGGGACTCTACTCTTCTCTTCTTACGGTAACTCAACAGAGCTTCTCGCGCTGGGGCAGGTTTAATAGCTGACGTGGACAGCCACGTGTCAGCTTGTGGTTGGTGGGGTAAATTGGATTAATAATTTGCACCATCAAGTATCTTGAGGAGGATTTGGGAGTAGATCATGAAAAACGTTACTAACAATTTTTGAGAATTTCAAAATCTTATGTCTTTAAAGTTGGGTCAAATAACATGTAACAATGATCATGATTACTAGCTTATGATTTCGTAAAAGAACAAAAAGAAGCTCAAGATGTTTCCGGTGCAGTGAGCATTAATAAAGAAGGAAAAGCTGAAAAGGGAAATTCATATACCAACTCGTTTTTTATAATCTTTTTTAAGTTATTTTTGTTCTTAGAAGTACATTCTCATATGTTTTCACTCCTTAGAGTTTAAGGTTATAATATAAGAGTCATCTTCCAACTGTTGCAAAGGTTGAAGGCCACAGAGAATCACATCGTCTGAAGAGCAATATAGTTATATATTTATTAGCTAATCTTGGATGTAATTGAATTAGATTAGTTATTTTTTATAGTAACAACACGCCTTAAAAAAATAAAGAACCTCCATTCTACAAAGCATTGGATTTTTTTGAAGAGTCATATAGATTTGTTAAACCAACTATTTATCTCATATTTAATTTATATTTTAGCATATGGTGTTTTGGTTGATATTAATAAAAAAATTTGAAAAAAAAAGAGTAAAAATTTAGCATAAGGTGATTAATGTTTCTAATTTTAGTGTTTCAAAAATAAAAAACAAAATATCAAATCGACTTTATAAATGCCTTTCGTGTGCTAAAACTAAATAACATGTTTCATTAGGATAAGTCTATTTTCAAGAAACATTATTTTCTTTCTTGTGTACTATTAATTTTTAATTTAATTTCCATTTTATTCTAAAATTCTATTTTTATTGTTGTATATAAATTTGTCTAAAGAGATATGTAAACAATGCATTTAAAGAAAAAGAAAAGGAATAACATTATATTGCAACAACGCAATCTTATAAACCCTCGTTTCACTATCTCAAATGTACTTTCAACTATATATATATATATATTAGGGGATAACTTAAAATAAAAATGGGACGTAATAAAAACAATAATCTATATTTTTAACATATCTATATTATAAGGAAGACAAAGTCAAAATACTTGTACTTTTATAATTCCACTCAATCAATGGCTTATATTTATTTGTAAAAATGCAAATGAAATATTGACCTATAGATATAATTTCAACACACATAAAAACATCACATCACCACACTATTCCTTAAAATAAAAAAAAAATCTATATTATAAGGAAGAGAAAGTCAAAATACTTTTACTTTTATAATTCCACTCAATCAATGGCTCATATTTATTTGTAAAAATGCACATGAAATATTGACCTTTAGATATAATTTCAACACATAAGAACATCACATCACCCACACTATTCTTTAAAATAAAAAAAAAATTGAAATTTGTTCGTTTAACTCTCTTTGTAACAACTTCCCAATTCCCACATTTCTCCATTTCTTTCTTTCTCTCTCTACATTTTCATCCACATATTTCTTTTACATTTTTTTCCACATCTCTCTAGACCGCATATCTTTAAGTGTAAAGCAATGGTAAAGCGATCATAAATCCGATGCCGTCGACTCACCATCATCATACTTCTGTTACTACGCCTGTGCCACCAACTCCTTTACAAAAACCTTCGTCCTCCGTCCCCTCTATTTCCGACACCAAAAGAGGTACTCCTCTCTCTGTCACAACCTTTAGTTTGTTGATTTTGTTGGTGTTTGTCTATTGAAAGGGTTTTGTAGTTTTGTTCTTAGTGCCTGCAAAAACAAAGGATAGAGGTTTTTTGTGATTGTAAAAATAACTTTTTTCTATTTATTTGTTTGGGTTTGGTCCAGAGGATACTTGATTCATCTAGAATCCTACATAATATTTGATTCTGGCTTTGACCACTTCAAAAGCTTAGGCATATTTGGTCAATGTTTCTTAGATTTGCCTTTTCATATCTGATGCATAGTGTAGAAATTAAAGCTAGATTTGTTTTTAATCTAAGCTAACCTAGAAATTAAATAACTGCAATTTTAGAATATATATCATAATTTTTTTCATTTCGTGCTTTGGTGCTCATTTTAATTTCCTTTGCCCACCGTTAATACTTTGCAATGCCGTTCGTCCGTTAAAAAAGTCAGGTTGACGATGATTATTTAATAAAGACCAAGTTGATCTCTAAGTCAGAGTGAATAAGTTGAATAGTTTTTTAAGGAAAGTTTACATAGCGTTGTTACAAGTAAATTTATGGTGGTATAATGGTAAAACCAAATCCTCACGGTAAGTAATCACTAATATCATTTGTAAAAGATTTTAATACAATCTTAAATCCATTTTATCATTATACTTACTAATGATACTACAAATATAATTTCACTCCGGCTGTAAAACCTTCATAAATAATTTTGAGTGTTCACTATTCAAGCACTGTGAGAAAAAAAAAGACCCTGAAAACAAAATTTGTGTTGCATTGCAAATTAATATAGATGCATATTTTCAACCGTTAAAATTTTCATGCTCATCTAACTCTACATTAAATATTTTGATAGATTAATTATTATCACCCTATATAAAGTGTTGTAATGGTGAAAGATACATATGTCAACTATTAAGTGTTATTGGCTATAAATTAATACACTATATATATGGGGGAAACTAACTTAAGTATTTTATTTCCAAACTTAATTGTTTATGAAATAAAATTATTTGACATTATATGGTGGTTATTAATTTGACTTAAGTATTTTGTTTTGATATTTAATTTTAGATACTTTAGAAAAAATAGTATGTTAAATTAAGTGTTATACTTTAGAATTTTAAAATACTTGGCTGTACTTTAGAATTTTGAAGTAGTAAGCTTTATTTAGGTTCTAGCTTTTTTAGTTTTGTTCAAATCCAAATAAATGAGAAATAATGCAACATACAAATTCATGTGTTTATATCTTTTAGTCAAAGTTAACGGCATCGCACATTTTTTTGTCACTATTGGTGTAAGATATAATCATAATCTCTATGATGTTTTTGATATTGTGGTGGGGGATACAATTTCAAGGTTATATATTGGTGGGAGATACAATTACAATCTCAAGGCATTTTCAAGTTCTATACATTTGTATCAGTTGGTATTGTTACTATTTGTATGAGTTGGAAAAATCTGTGTACTTCAAATACATTACACTTTGTATTAATTCAGTTTGTATACATTTTTTATTTGTATTTTTTCATTTTGCATGATTTGGAATTTCATTGCGAATTTAATAACTTTGCAAAATTATACGAGTTCGAAAAAATTTGTGTACTTTGTATATATTACACTTTGTATTAATTCAGTGTGTATACATTTCACTTTGTATTAATTCAATTTGTATACACTTCATATTTTTATTTATTCGATTTGTATTGATTTTTGTATGTTAAGTTTCTTTAGTATTTTAACTCCCCTCTTAAATTTTAACTCCACAAAATAGAAACATCTAACTCAAGAGTCGAATCCTGCTACAACTCAGTGGTGAAAATTAAATATGTGATCCATCTTTATTAGTGTTAAAATTAGTTATCGCTTAAATTTCTTTTTATTTTTTATTTTTACTATACCTCTAAACAATTAATTATTGTATGCAATGTAGTGAGCACGTATGCGAATTCTCCAAGTCGGACACCTGCGATTTTAATATTATTTGGCCATGTAAGGGTTTTAACACTTAATGTATACGTCTTTTTCACGACAATTTATTTTGTAAATCAATATTACTACCAATGGTGCAATTTGTTTATAATTAAAATTTTATAAATATATAATGTTATTGTAATAATAATGGGATATATTAAAATTTTCAAATTTTTATCTTTGTATAGAATGATTAAGGATGACAAATTAACCTCGCCCAACCTTAATTAAGTGGAGAAACATGTTCGAATTTAAGCATATCATAAATGGGACAAATTTGAGTTTTTTAATTTACCTTAATTTGGTCGAGTCAAATATATCTTTTGGTATCTCGAATTCAACTTTAGCAACCCCCTTCCACGCTTGACAGTTAAATAGGTTGCGTATACAGTTTTTTTAATATATGTTTTAAGTTACACGTTATTTAAATATTAGGTATTTTTTGCTTGATCTTAATATATTATAATTGTTAATTTTTTTTACGCCGCAATGTCGTTTAACATGGGCAATACCTAATATCATAAACAGTGCAAATTTGAGTTTTTCAATTAAAAACTACCTCAATTTGATTGGGTCAAATATATCTTTTGATATCTCGAATTCAACTTTAGCAACTCCTTCCCACGCTTGATAGTTAAATAGGTTGTGTATACAATTTTTTAATATATGTTTTGGGTTGTACGTTATTTAAATAGTAGATATTTTTTGCACAATCTTAATATATTATAATTATAAAAAAAATTTACGTTACCGTGCCGTTCATTATGGACAATACCCGGTCTTTATAATAAAATTAAGGGACAATTAAGAAAAAGGTTTTATTAGAGAAAAATTTTCACACTAAAGCCAAGAAATATTTTTTTTGTAAATAAATGGCCTATTTTTTTATTTTATTGATAATATGACATGTGTCTTTTTTTTCATTATAAAATGACATCTCAGCCCTTAAAATAAACTAAAAAATATCGATATGTATTAAAATATGGACTGCAATATGAACTTTGCTGTCCATATTTTTTGTGCAAAATTCACATTGCAGTTCATATTTTACTGCAATGTGAACTTTGCAGTCCATATTTCTAGTGCAAAGTTCATATTGCAGTCCAAATTTCACTGCAATGTGAACTTTGTGGTTCATATTTTTTGTGCAAATTTCATAAAGAGGAAGTAATTTAGGTAATATATAACATATTTTTATTAATTAAATGAGATTTAAATTTATTCAAATACTTTCATTTAAAATATAAAATAAAATAAGACTCTTACACTAATTACCAATTAAAAATAGACTATTCATTCAAAAAAATATTATTCATTAAATTTTTAATAAAATTTAATATATAATAAAACCTTCTACCTAATTTCTAATAAAATTAACATTCGAGGCTACAAATTTAACAGAGAAAGTGGAATTAACTCGACGGTGGTATGCACGTTAACCATACGCGGTTTGACCATTGGGATGTTTGTTGACGTGATTAGGTCTCCCCAATTCCACTTTGGACCAAAACTAAGCATCCCCTTTCTCCAATAATTTTACGACACGTGTAGACGACGTGGTTCCGCCCAATCAGGTAGAGAGCTGTTCGTCGCCTGTTTCCGCGTCCTCCACGCCTCCGCCATTTATTTATATACCAATCAATAATAATACCCGGTGGAATATATATATACATACCCACACATAGGGATTTGGGGGAGACGGAGATATATAACTGCATTGCCTCGCCTCGCCTCGCCTCGCCGGAAATCAATATAGCAAAAGCCCTCCGGCGATTCAATTTACTTATCCTTCGGCCACTTGATCTCCCCCTAACAATGGTATTATTTTCTATTCTCCTACCATTCTAATTGTTTTCCCCATTTTACGTTAAATGTATTGCCATTGGATTCTCATGTTCAGTTTGATATGCTTTCAGATCTGTTAGATGAATTATGTAATGTAATGTAGCAGTGGTATTTATTTATATTTATAATAATTTATTGACCTTTTGAGCTTATATTTGAATGTTAGATCGACTTCGTTTCTGTTTAAACGTTAATTGCTAATCTCCTGTTTGTTAATCTAATCGCACATCATGTTTGTTATCAAGATATCAATTTGTGGGGCTTCTAGCATGATATAGGTTATGGTGCCTTTCTGTAATAGCTTAAAGCTTTAGGAAAAGATGGTTGCTAATATTGAAGAATGTTGTACTCTCTCATCTAATTTGTGTTAGGACATTAGAATTCCTAGTGAATTGTTGTACAACAAAATCGCTAAATCTATTTTTATAACAATAATCGTTAATATTTGTCCCTGATCATATCTATTTGTTACTAGCACTATGCAATTTATGAAAAAAGCACTGCTGTTTCATTTAATTCGTTTGTTCGGAAGGAAAAAAAAAGGGACTTGATCCATGGAAAAGGGTAAAAAGGGATGAAACAAGGTGTTCCATGCAGTGTTTTAAAAGGCTTTCGCCTTTATACATCGATACTCGCTTCAGGGCTTTTTTTCTAGAAAACGCACTAAAGCTCATTAATAAGTGCGTGATACATAAAAGGCTTGCGCCTCTTTGCGCTTTACTACGCTTTTTTGTACGCCTTTTGGACGCTTTTTGCATTTTTTTCTCTTTGCTATAACTTTTACATGTATATATAGTTTTTTGTTTGTTGCTATATAGATATAAATTGATAATTATACTCATTCATGCTTTATGTATGAAACCTCAACTTAAAATTTCAACATTTAGCTGTTATATGCACTCTTATTGCCATTAGAAAACATAAGCAAGAAAGATAAGACACAAGTGCTGAGTGTATATTTATCTATTTGCTTATTTGGATTTTATTTGTTACTTCAAAAAGTGATTATGTGATTGTTATTTCTTTTTTTTTAATGTTAGACGTCTCTTTTAATTATTTCTTGTTTTTCTAATTTAAATATATAATGCACGAAAAGCTTGCGCATTAGCACCTTGAGGCTTACGCCTCACCTTTCAACAAGAAAACGCCTCAACCTATGCCCTCGCCTTTTAAAACATTGGTTCCATGGAACTTGGTCCAGTGGAAAATTTATGCAATAAAATATAACAACTTAACAAGTTGAGATTTGTATTTTGAGTGAGGAGATTGAAGAGGAAAATGAATAAAGCAATAACTTTGGAGTTAATTGAAATATGCCTGCGTAGTCTAAAACATTTGCTTACTATTGAATATTCAATTATGTATACAGACCACATCGAGGCGTCTAGCAGATAGGAAGGTGCAAAGGTTCGAGAAGAATATTACCAAACGCGGAGCTGTTCCTGAAACCACCGCCAAGAAGGGAGATAACTATCCTGTTGGCCCTGTCCTTCTTGGCTTTTTCGTCTTTGTTGTCATTGGATCATGTAAGAATTGCTGCTGCTTTTGCTTTAACTTGCTTCACTTTTATCCCATTTCATTTAATACTCGGTTTGTGCTGAGTTTAGTGATTTCCAAGAATCCTAAATTGGTGAATTCACATAGAAAGTCTTATAATGCATATCAAGAGTCAAGATTTTGGGAATCCTGAGGTAAATTCAAAAGTGTGGTCCTATATCACGAAATATCAATTCATTTACTAAAGCTCAAACTTCAGACAATAATTCGAAACAAGAGAGCACTTGATACAAAATATTTAGCTTGCAGTCATCGCAAAAGTGATATTGGTTCTTAGCTTTTTTGAGACCTATCCTTACTTTAAATTGGGGAATTTGGTAATCCTAAGCTTGTTTGCTGTCTTGATGGCAATTCATTTACTTATACATGGGAATTATGAAGTTACTTCTTTAGTATTATTACTTAATGTGCTGCAATTGACATTTATTTCACACCCATGCGCCATGCAAGTATGGCCACTTACTTTCGTAAAGTGGGTTGGATCTAAATCATGGTTCAAATGAGTCCACGAGTGGCCAATAGTTTAGGTCTTTTTGGCCTCAATTGAGTGATGTTAAATCTGGTTTGAGTTCGCCATACGGACATATTACGCACTGAAATTGCAAAAGTTTCTACCTGTTTATAATTGAAGTGGTGGTTGTTTGGTTTCCTGATTGGAATTTCGTCTTTGTTTCATGGCAGCTTTATTTCAGATAATCAGGACGGCAACAAGTGGGGGCATGGCTTAATTCTGAACTGATATATATATATATATATAAGCAATGTGTGTTCTAAATGTAGAAAGCAATGCGTTTATTATTACTACTACTAGTAGACCAGTGTTTTATTATGTTGTGAACAACCTAGAAACTATGAAATGAAGTTGTTTCCCTTTCATTGACATTGTTAACATTTTTTGTACAGCGAACAGCAAAAGGGAAACACACAGCTAACCAAAAACGAAACGACTAAGCAGAGCCCCTAAACGGGGTGGAGGAGAAGACACTGCTTTTTTAATAAAATTTGGGGCTCAGCTCAATTTAGAGTCGCATTAATTTAATACTAATTTTGGAGCAAAGGCTGCCATTTAAGAGAGAGATTATTATAAATCAATGGCCCGTCTATTTTTTAGGTTTTCTTAGCTGTTAGCACCACTTTTCTAATGTGCGCCTCCCATGAATATTGAGTTTCTGTGGTTTGAGCTAAAAGTTCTTGAAGAATTGCATTTTTATTGATCATCTCTGAGGTTCTTAAAGTGCCTACCATGAGCATACTCTCTGTACAATATTTA
This sequence comes from Lonicera japonica, assembly GCA_021464415.1. Taxonomy (NCBI): domain Eukaryota; kingdom Viridiplantae; phylum Streptophyta; class Magnoliopsida; order Dipsacales; family Caprifoliaceae; genus Lonicera; species Lonicera japonica. The sequence continues at coordinate 63,183,850 of CM038468.1, read as the reverse complement.
GTACACTTTTTTATTATTAATATTAATATTTGGATTGTATTGTTAATAATCAAATCGAGGAATGAGAAGAAAATAAAAAGAGTGAATTATTTTTCATTCGTTTAGAGGGGGATGGAAAGGAAAAGGAGAAAATGGGAAGGATTTTTTAGTCTTCTCTACTCATTTATTTTGTTTCTTAATATTGGGAGGGAAAATAAATTTATTTTTAATGAATTGTTTATCTTATTTTAAATTTAATCCTAATTTGTAAATAATATAAAATTTTGTCTTTTCCCTTTCTAATTTTAGACTTCCTTTTCCTTTATTTTCTTCTTAATGTCCAAATTATTTCTATTTTCATTCATTTCTTTTATCTTTAACTATTCAAAGTTTCAAACAATAATAAAAGTGACCGTAATGGTTCTATCCTTAGCTATTCTTGATTTCTGATTTCATAACAAAAGATGACGTTTATATTCTCATAATTGAATAAGATGCGATTAGTAATATTTAAAATTATTATAAAATTTAGTGAATCTATGCCAAAAGGGAGTACTTGTACTACTATAAATTAGAAGGCCCCTTCAATGTTTATGACACCAAATTTGTTGTTGTCTAATTTCACCCTTTATTTTTATAAAGACATAAAAATATATTTGGTGGAAATTGAACTCACAATCTCTAGGTTAAATAAAAAGTAATTTCACCATTGGGCTATTTTGTCATTCATGAAATATTTTTTAATTTAACTTAGATATTCATGTGAATTAAAAGAGCACGCTCTTATCGCGTGCTTATAAATGTCTAGTTAAATATAAATTTCCAAGCCTCCAATCCACACATAAGTTTAGAAAAGAAAGAGCATAAATGAATAATTACAAAATATAAGTGCCTCTAAATAATATCTTTATTGATGGATGATATGAATTAGTTGGCTTGTTGAATACTTGAATTCGACTGAGCCGATTTTAAGAAACATGATTAATCATAGCATTCTTGCAATATTATGACAAGATACACAATTTTTTAACCACCAAAACATGAGTCGTGTTTTACTCAAAATATAAGGGTTTTTTTTTAAAAAAAAATGATAAGTAACGCATCGATTAAAACTCTTGCTAAAAGCAAGTGATTTAAATCTAGTAGCTTATGCTATAGATGTTTTTACAATTTATTTTTTGAAATGAAAGTGAGCTCCTAATCCCTTTTTCCCTCTAATTAATATTGGTCGTCAAATTATAATATAGTGTTTCATTTTTAAGAGAGCGTATAATTATAGGGAAAAAGTGAAAACTAATATTAATGTAAAATGTCATAATCATAGTCTTTTCCTTATAATTTTCAGCAAATGAAAGGGGGAGGCAAAAAAATCCCTCAAGTTAACTCAAATGATTATGATGTAGAGCACTGATCGGAGGAAAACTGTGATTTGAGATGCCAGTGAAAAAAATAGAAACAAGAAGAAAACTTTAGTTTAAAAGTACATCATCTAATCTAATAAACCCTAGCTAATCAACTAAAAGCTCCAAGAAAAGAAAAGCTCCTCAAATAATAGTACATGCACCTAATTCCAAAGTTAAAATGGATGCTAGTAGCTTAATAATCTCCCTCAGCGGCAAGTCACTGTAAGATGATGATACACCAAATCCCCACCTGTAAATGACCCCGTTCCTTTCAAATGTAACCTTCATATGACCCTCCTAAAAAACTCCCTAATCTCATGCACGTACAATTCATGAATTAATCACAAAACTTTACACCAATTTCTCTCTCTCTCTCTCGCTTTACATATATATATATATATATATAGTCCCAGCTGAAACATAACAATCAACCCACCACTGCATGCCCCTCGATCTCACTTCTAAATTATGGCACTAGAGGTTGAAGAACATGTTTTTCGAAGCAAATACGCACCTGTTCCCGTGCCGGACAATTTAACGCTGCCGGATTTCGTGCTTCAAGGTTCCGAATTCTATGCCAACAAGGTTGCGTTTGTTGAGTCTCTCACTGGGAAAGAGTACACGCATGGCCAAGTTGTTAAAGAAACAGGTAGGTTCGCTAAGGCCTTGAGGTCTCTGGGGCTAAAAAAGGGACATGTCGTGGTGGTTGTGCTCCCAAATATCGCCGAGTACCCTATTGTTGCTCTTGGTATAATGGCTGCCGGTGGCATCTTTTCAGGTTCGAATCCATCTGCTCATGCGTCTGAAATTAAGAAGCAAGTTGAGGTCGCTGAGGCCAAGCTAATTGTCACTGATGCCCCAACTTATATCAAGGTATGTGTTTGATTGACGTCATAGTTGAATACACTGCATGTGATTCACTTATTACACAGTTTTTCAAGTTTTAATGCCCACCCGGCCAACTGTGCATCAAACGGCAGTTCAACTAATTTTCATTAATTTTGATACCAACCGAATAGGAATGAAACATAACATTTGAACGGGAAACTCTTTACACGGGAACAACTTTAATTACTTTAAGTTTTCAGCGAATCAAACACAGTTTTGATCTCACAGATTTCAATATATATGTAACAGGCTAAAGAATTGGGACTACCGTTGATTGTCCTAGGTGAAGAACGCGTAGAGGGTACAATGTATTGGAAGGAATTGCTTGAAGCAGGGGATCGTCTTAGTGAAAATATAATGAACGAAACCGTGCACCAGACTGATCTGTGCGCACTCCCGTTTTCCTCTGGCACCACAGGACTGTCAAAGGGTGTAATGCTGACCCACCGGAATCTGGTGGCCAATCTCTGCTCGACACTCTTTAGTGTGGGGCCAGAATTGATAGGGCAAGTGACAACACTAGGCCTAATACCATTCTTTCATATCTATGGACTCACTGGAATTTGTTGTGCCACACTAAGGAACAAAGGCAAAGTTGTGGTGATGGGTAGGTATGATCTTAAGGCATTTTTGAATGCACTGATCGCTCATGAGGTCACATTTGCACCAATTGTGCCCCCCATTATTCTAGGGCTGGTTAAAGACCCGATCGTCAATGAATTCGATCTTACAAAGCTAAAGCTCAGGTCAATCATGACCGCTGCAGCTCCTCTCGCTCCCGAGATTCAGAGTGAATTCGAGAAGAAGTTCCCCGGTGTCGAGGTTCAAGAGGTGATCGAGCTCGAGAAAATTAAATGCGTAGTTGTATTTACAGGTGTGAAATGATGGGTCGTTTTACATTTTGTGCTAATTTGGGTTTCATTGTTTTGGATGCTAGGCTTATGGGATGACAGAGCATAGCTGCATTACGCTTACCCATGGGGACCCAAATAAGGGTCATGGCATAGCAAAGAGGCAGTCGGTTGGGTTCATTTTGCCAAACTTAGAAGTCAAGTTCATCGATCCCGACACGGGTCGATCTCTCCCCAAGAATACTCCTGGGGAGATTTGCGTTAGAAGCCAGTGTGTGATGCGAGGTAGAGCGAGGAAATTAAATTCATTTTTTTTTTCTCTATGGCAAAGTATATAATATTTTATTTAAAAAAAGCTTTTTATTGAATTAACTAAAATAGCAAACACTTTCTTTCTCGCTCTCTGTTGCCATTGCATTATTGAGTTGCATGTGGGCTTTAATTAATGTTAACAACCATTGGTTCAGGTTACTACAAAAATGAGAATGAAACTGCACACACCATTGATGAGAATGGGTGGCTTCACACTGGTGACATTGGGTATATCGATGACGATGGAGATATGTTTCTTGTGGATCGGATCAAAGAATTAATCAAGTACAAAGGATTCCAAGTACGATGGCCACGGCCACTCCAACTTTATTATATTCCACTTCACACCAAAACCGAAAGTAACCCCAATATTTTATTTTATTTTTTACATTGGACTATCGATCTCCATCTTGGAAGTCGCTCGTTATTCGTTTTTAAAATTAGCTAGCATATCAATCGGGGGCTGAAGACTTAACAGTGTAGACTCCAGTTAATATGCATATAATAATTATTTGATTAAAAAACTCGATCGTCCATGTATAATTCACAGGTTGCTCCTGCGGAGCTAGAAGGCATCCTTTTAACTCATCCTTCAATTGAAGATGCTGCTGTCATGGGGTATCCTCAACTCAACTCAACTCAACTAAACTAATTAATATTAATAATAAGAATGTGAATAAATAAATGTCGCGCGCGCCTACGTTTTTTAATTTCTTGGCATGCAGAATACCAGATCAAGAAGCAGGGGAGATACCAGGGGCATGTGTGGTGATGAGCCCAGAGGGAAAAGAGAGTGAAGAGGAAATAATCAAGTATGTAGCTTCAAATGTGGCACACTACAAGAGAGTTAGAGTCCTTCAGTTTGTGGATACAATTCCCAAATCACCCTCAGGCAAGATTATGAGGAGGCTTCTTAGGGACAAGATGCTGCAAAATATGAATTCATCGAGGACAACCCAAAACCACAACAGCTGATGGATCCACGGGGTGGTCCAAGTGATAATAACAAACTTTCTGTTCAATTCCCCCACCACCCCAAAATATATATATATATATATGTTGTTTTATTTTACTACCTCCTCTAATATATAGCTTTTCCCCGCTAGTCGGTTTGAGCAGACACCAATGGTGGAGCGCGTCTATCTTTTTAATTAATTAAATAAATTATTACATATATATCCGTTTACTTCCCACTTCTTTTTAATTAATGAGATTTACACGAACTTGCCGTGTTGCAATATTTATTTGCAATAGCTATTTGGTTTGACAACCAATTGTTAAAATATATATATATATATATACATGCGAATCCCAAGGTGTACGTGTGCTCCGTACATGCACTAAATTTGACGGTTTAAACTGTCGTAACATAACATAGATATATCTCGCAAATTAGTAAATATTTTTTTGTCTCAAGTTATTATACACATCTTGTCTTGGTCCAATTTCCACTTCCATCGATAAGAGATTAAGCCTCAAGGTGAGTTTTTTTTTTTTTTTTTTTTTTTTTTTTTTTTTTTTTAACTATGCTTATTTTTTAACTTAATTAGTAAAAATATGGGAGTTTTGAATTTATTTGTGAAAATGAAGTTGTTTTAAAATCGCTATTGACATTGGCATTTTTTGCATAAAAAATTCTAGTGCAATTTGCGTTTTTAAGATTAAGAAAATTTGGGCAAGTAAAAAACGCTTAAATGAGTGGCTTTTTTTGTCCTAAAATTGCCATACAATATAGCGTTTTTTCTACTAAAATCGTGAAACCAACATTCAACCAACACTTATATCGTTTGAGAAGTTGGAAAAAATATTTAATCTTTAAAAACGACAATATTGTATGGCAATTGTAGGACAAAAAACACACTCATTTAAGCGTTTTTTAATTACTCAAATTTTCTCCATCTTAAAAATGCGACCTTCACTAGCGTTTTTTACTCAAAAAACGCCAATTTCAATAGCAATTTTAAAATAACCCCATTTTCACAAATAAGTTCAAAACTCTTCTATTTTGCTAATAAAGTTCTGAAACAAGCATAGTTAACAAAAAAAAACTCCCTCAAGTTGCTCAACTTAATATATTACTCCATCATTTATGATACAACCATAAATTCTAGCTCTCCCACATATATGCAGAGCGGACATGTACCTTTCTTTGTTTATGCACATAGAATATTCACGATTCTTTTTTGTACAGAATACATATTTATTTCAGTTCATAATTATATGCACAAGTTGTTGTGAATGCTATAATCAAAAACTCTAGATTCATGTTTCCAACTTTGTTTAATTTTGCTGGAAAAGATAAATAGACTTGGTAAATTTTATATTAATATAAGACATTAACACATAAACACAATGAACAAAGATAGAAGTGAATCGAACAAAAATTATGGTTGTCATCCTTCTTCTTGTTTTTAAGAGGATGTCAAGAATATCAATTAGGACACAAAATTGTTGAAAAAAAAATCACAATTTTAACATATATTTGACGAATAAAATTCTGATACATAAACTTATTTTTTTTGTATTCAACGTATATTTTTAGAATATGCTTTTAATATAGTAATTACTGTAATAAACATGTATTAATGAACATTTGCTGAACACTCTACGCACTAATTATTAATTTTAAATATTCCAGAACATGGTTAAAACAAATAAAAATAAAAATAAAAAAATAAAGGTGTTCAATCAAATAAATTGGTTCATGCAGCGTGATTAAAAAATGTCCGTCCACGTGTCTCCTTGATTGAAACGAATCTCACTCATTCATTTCGCGTTTGAAACCCCCCTCTCTCTCTCTCTCTATCTATCTCTCTGCGCACAACCAAAAGCCTTTTGACAGTGCAATAACTTTTATTGTGCAGACTCTGCACATTATTATTATCACCACCCACTGCTCGCCCCACCTCGCCTCACCCCTTTTTCCCACTTTACCGGTTTTACCCCTCTCTCTCTCTCTCTCTTTCTCTTTCTCTCTCTCTAGTAAAGTAAAGAAAATTAATTATTCATTCTCTCTCTCATTCTTTCTCTCACTTGTTTCTCTCTCTAAACTTCCTCCATTTGGTAAGCTGTGGATGGCCTGATTTTCCCCTTCTTTACGGAATGATCTACTCATACTCTTTCATTCTCTGAAAATTTTACTCTATAAATTCCCAAACAGGTAAATCTCATTCTCTTTTTCCCTCGGAAATCGGGTAGAAAAGTGAAAGCGAAAGCTATTTCAAGCGGTGATTTCTATTAATTATTATTTATTTTAGTCTCTCTCACTGTAATAATCTTCAACTTTTTTTTCTCCCCCTCTCTCTCTCTCTCTCATTTACAACGGGAACCCTAGGCGGGACATTATTGGTGTATGGTAAGAATGAAAAAATCATTTCATTTTGTGTTAAAAGTATTAATGAAGTGGGTACAGTTGTTGATATTTATTTACGATTTGGGAGATGCATATATTTTCTGTTAAGACTCATAATTTATTTATTTCATACTTTCCGAAGTGTAGAGTTTCGACTTTATGAAGTGGAAAATATGACTTTTCCTTTTTTTACTCCTGCGTCTCTTTTTTTTTTTTTTTTTTTTTTCATTTGTTGTTTTCTCGGGAAAGCGTTGGGTCCACTGTCTTTTTAGCGAGATGCACCGACTGCGATGTTAGCTAAGCCAAACGATGTCGTTTTGTGATTTTCCGGCATTTTTTGATTTCTCTCCATCTACCGGAGTTGAAAGCAATAAAACCCTAGGCTACGATGGGGACCCATTACTTTCCGTGAAATAATTGGTTTCCCTTGTTTTGCTTTTGACAGTACCCACTTCTAAAACGCTAGAAGATGAACCCTTTTGTCATTATCGTTTTTATTGATAGGTAAAAGGTAAGTCAATGGTAAGATTCTCGGAGAACAATAACAATAGAGAAAGAGAGTAAAGCAATTTGTAAATATTGTTATTTATTTAAGTTTCAGCGAAGCATATGGATTGTTGTTTATATATATATATATATATATATTGTTGAAGTACAAGTTGATTTATTAATTTCTGTTAGGTGACTAGTTTGAAAGCGATTTTTGAGTGTGAACAGGAGTAGATGTGGAGGTTTCAATTAGGGTTAGGGATACACATACATACATGTCCATTGGATCCAAATTGTGCTGTGTTGTGTTGTGCTGTAGGCTGTAGGTGTGTGAAATGTTATTAACACTCTTTGACTGAGATTGGTGGGTCTTGTCAATCACACTTGTTTTTGGCCTATTAATTGTCCCTTATAAGGTGGTGGCTGTGATAGGTGAAACAATTTTCATTCTCTCTCTCTCTCTCTCTCTCTCTCTCTCGAAATTATTGGAGTTATAGAAACAAAAGAGTACGGGTCAGAGAAAGTGGTGATTATTTGGAGTGAAATAAAAAGGTTGGTTAATCTCTGGTGGGTGATTGGTGACTGCAACTTTTCCTAGGAATTTGTGCAGCAAGAGGACAGGGATGGGAATTATAATTTACCTCTATCCATGGTTGCAGGAGTTTTGGGAACATTTTTTGTTGTTAGTGCTAGGGTAGGGTTTTATTGTTTTGCTGTGAACCATCTTTAGACGTTCACTGTCTTGAGCGAGAGGTCATAATGGGAGCTGGGAATTGATTATTTGGTTTATACGAGATTGAATTGAATTATGTAAGTAATTTTGTTTTCCTTCCCCTGTTCATTGAAGCTCTGTATCTTTCTTTCTTCAACAGTGGAACTGGGTTGTTGGTGCTTCTGGTGAAGGGGCAAAGTGGTTTGTAGGAAAATTAGATATATATATATATACTTTTTTGCTATGTATCAAGCTTTTGAAAGAGGGATGTGTGGCCAAATTACTGGGCGAGTCTGAAAGGTGAGGCATACGCTTGTTCTCAGCCTCAACCAAGTTGAAATCAATTTGAGTGTTTGCTGTTTCTTGTCTTATTGGCCTTTCTAGAATAAATTACGAGTTCAATTTGCTTTTCGTCTTTATTTTTTGCCTTTTCTGAATGAATTTTGCTTATCTTTATTTTATTTTTTTTAAAAAGGAAGTTATTATTCCAATTAAACATGTTCATCTCAATGGTGCAGATCTAATATCCTGTTCCCTCTGGATTCCATGTATAAGAGAACAAGCTGAAAGCATTTGATGAATTCCTTCCGAACAATGGATTGGAATTCAAAGTGGGAGTGGGAAAACCTAGATATATTCAGTTCAAAAGCCAGTGAAAGTCCTAAGAAGATTCAAGCAACTGACTGGGGAGTTGTAGAGGGAGAAATTGATGCTGGGTCTTTCAATGTGTCTGGAGGAGGAGGTGGTGGTGTGGTAGTGGTAGTGGTTCGGGTTCTGATTTGGGGCATGGTTCATCGGCAAAGAGCTCAATATCGGCTTCAACTGACTGTTCATCAAAGCAGGGGAAGTCAACATCCACTTTCACTTTTGAAGCTTTTGGAGATCTTCCTAAAGATTTTAGCAAGAAGAATGAATTGGTCAGAGCTCAGCTAAACAAAACTTCTCCTTCACTGGAGACTTCAGTTGGTTCCGGTGAACCGTTAATTGGCCTGAAACTTGGCAAGCGGACTTATTTTGAAAATAGTTGTACAGGAAGCGTCAGTAAAACCTCATCTTTTTCAACAACTCCAGCATCATCCACCTCTTCAAAGAAAATAAAGTTATCTTGTCAGGCTGCACATACTCCACGCTGTCAAGTTGAAGGGTGCAACCTTGATCTGTCATCGGCTAAAGAATATCATCGAAAGCATAGGGTCTGTGAAAGTCATTCCAAAAGCTCAAAGGTTGTTGTAGCAGGTCTAGAACGGAGGTTTTGCCAACAGTGTAGCAGGTAAGCTCTACTTAAGCCGTTGGCTTTCTCATTGTTGCTGTCATTGGGACAGTAAGTTTTTCGGCATGTCTTCATATGCTATCATCTTTTTTTTTTGTATCAAATTGCGTTGTGTATCAAAATTGGGTCTTGGTTTTCTTCTAGTTTATATAGTTAATGATTTTGATTTCTTCCTTTTTCTTTAAATGTTGAAGGTTCCATAGTTTGTCAGAATTTGATGAAAAGAAGAGAAGTTGTCGGAGGCGACTTTCTGATCACAATGCACGGCGTCGCAAGCCGCAGCAGGAGCCTATTCAGTTCAATTCAACAAGGCTGTCTTCAGCATGTTATGGTAAATGTTTCTTGAACTCATCCTTTGTTTTTGAATTGAGCATCTTACATTTTTAATAGTCTAGGAAAGGTTGTCATATATAAATTGCGTTCTCCAAATTGTTTCACTCAGACTACTCTCACAGTGCAAATCGTGAATGCTGGTGAAACTTGCACATTCTAGACTTGCTTAGTCACTATGAGCAAACTTCTTTTCAATACTTGAGCATCTCAGGGGAAAGAAAGCATTTAAATTGATTGAAGATTTCTACAATTTTATTTTTCCTTTCTCTCAAAAATCTGTTAATCAACTTTGCATGCAATCATGTTACATGCTAATATGTTAATATCGAAGAAGAAATTACTTTCTGGGACGATTCGTATATATTTTAAATATAGAAGGCTTTATCTGGGACATTAGTAGATACATCGCATGAGTTGACTAAATGCTTTGGCTGATTGAGATTGACCCAGTTTTGTAGTATTTTGGCGTATGAGACTTTTGGTTGATTAGGAATTTCGGATAATTGCTATATGGTCACATGTTCTTCCTTATGCTTCGTTATTCTTATTTTATGTATTTTGATAGAATTTTTGTTTTATTTTCGTTCAGAATTTCAAATTACCCATACATTATCCTTCACATGTCTATTCCCAGTTTCACCGTACATGGGGAGTGTCTTTATATGTTTGAAATTGTGTTACTAATTGCGTTACATATAACTTTTGGTTTGTCTCTATAACCAGGCTAGTGTAATGAAAATCATCTGGAATTTAGTTCCTGTTTTTAACCATGCATATCTTCCTTGTTACAACTACAAGAAGGGGGGAAAGGAAAGAGGGGGAGGGGGGCTGATACCGCTTTTCTCTTCTTCCTTACTGTGCATTGAGTGGTATTACAGCAAAACTTGATCATTTGTGTAAACAATTGGGCACTCACTCAACCAATATCTGGAGTAGCCCGTAGAAAGACAGTATGACTAGTATGTCTCAGGCAGCCTAGTTTGAATAAAGCAAGAAAGAGAATCATCTTCATAACTCGCCCCAACTAATCACTGGTTTATTGCTTGAACTACCCAAAGCTAGAATCTCTTTCTCATGTGCACTGACCCTGCTAAGATGCTGAAGTTCTGACTCCAGCTCGTTTATCCTTGGCCCTTCTTGGATATCTAGTTGCCATCCCGCTGCTACTTGACCTGTAATGCCTCAATGCCAGCAGCTCTAGACCTTTATTAACTTCTGCATGCTCATCTCCTACAAACAAAATGGACCAAAAAACGCTGGAAAAGTTCCAAATCTTGCAAGCCTGAAATGGTGCTAGTTGTTGAAAAGGATTGAGCTACATAGATTGTTGAATCCCTAGTTTTACCAATTTTTCAAACATAGCAGTAAAGGGATTTCAGTAATCATTCCATGTTTCCTATGAGATAAGGCTTGCTTAAGTTATAGTTTGGAAACCTACACAGCTCCGAAGACTTCTGGTTTCTGGTCATTGATCAGTACCATCTATATGAAATATGGTCTTTGCACATGTTGCAACTTATACAACAATGCTCCATTCTTATCGTTTGATTTGATAATTTTTGAAATGTACAGATGGGAGGCAACAGATGAATTTCGTGTTGAATAATTTCCCACATTCTCAAACTAGACCTACCGGCAATTTGACTTGGGAAAGCACATACAGCTCCAAGTATACACAATCAAAAGGAGGGTATCTGTTGAAGACTGAAAGGGCTAATTGCATTGATGGTCAGCATCAATTGCAAGGGACGCAATCGCCACCTGCTTTCTGTATGCCGAACCATGATTCCAATAGGCTTTCGCCATGCAGAGGCACCCCTGGCACGTTTTTTGATCAAGGTTTTTCTATTCAACCTTCAGTGATTTCATATGACCCAAAAAATGGGTTTGTTATCATTCCCTTGGTCGTCTTTATAAAGAAAAGAACTTATTTACCAGTGAATATTTTGAAAATAAATGGATTGGCAACAACGTCACGAGCAGTATTGCCAATACCTACCTCTTAAGAATGGAATTTGTATTTCTCTGACGTACTAAGATGGAAATATTAGTAATCATAAATTTACCCAAAAGGACTGCATTTTGATTAGACAATGCGGAATCGTGGTCATGCAAGATGATGATGCTTCTGTTTTTTGTCAAAGTGTTAAGATCCTTACCCTGAAGTGAAAATGTTTGCAGATTTCAAGGAACCCATATTCTCTTCTAACACCATAGATGCAGCAGCACCGGACTTTGGTTGTGCTCTCTCTCTTCTGTCAACTAATTCGTGGGGCTCATATGAGCCCGAGCCTCCTGCTACAACCCTCCAACACAATCCGATGCATATAAATCATCAAACCAGCAGCAGCATGCCTCAGCAGCATGGGATCCATCATGACGTAGTAGTGCCACTTAATGCTGCTTCTTCAGACTACTGGCAGCAGGCTGAACAACACCACCGCCACCACTCTACTGATGCCGGTGTGCATGCCTTGGCCCCTGCAAACAACAGCATCAATGGAAGCAGCAGCCACTTTCAAGAATTTCATCTTTTCAAAGCACCACAGGAGGCTAGATTCTATTCCAGTCCATTAAACTAGCAACTTCAGTCCCGTTCAGCTCTTGCCAGCAACATCAGTTCGCATGCCAGTAAGTTTTTTTCTATTTCTATCTATCTTTTGAAGCTTGGGACGTAGCAGATTCGCCGGTAGGAAAATCTGTTAAAAGTGTTATTTTGTAAACGATGTTTGTGGGAGATGTCAATGTAATGTTTATTTCCATGCATTGACAAACTTCAGTTTTTCATTCCACTTATCATCAAAGGCTTGGAATGCTACTTTGTTGGATCTTCCTATTTTAGCATACCATTCTGTCCATTTTTAGTTTGTGCAGTGGACTCGTATTTTAGAATGGAATATGCTTCCTGAATTTGATGACATGTTTTGTTTTTCGAACGGTGACTACTGCAGTTATTTGCTTCTTTTTAGATGCTTTTTACGCTTGGGCAGAAGTTTATCTGGTTTATCATCCATGCTTGTGTTGTGGTTATCCAGATATCACAAGCATGATTGCAAATTGCCTTGTGTTTCAAAATCTTTTCTTTTGGAATGATGGATGTGTGTGAGGAGAGAGGAAGTGTGTGTCAGGGTCGATTGGAAAACTACTGAGCGGTGTAAGATCCGGGTCAAACAGGTGCACAAGCATAATGACTGACTGAAGCAGCTAGAATAAGAGTAGCACTGTTTTGTGAGTCCTATGTTTGTGTTTTTGTAATTTGCTTCGCAAAGAGGAACTAGTAGCATATACTTTCAACATCTCAAACAAGCTCTTCAAATGACTAAAATATAATTTTTTGGAAGAATCACATCAGCAAAAAATTAAACCCAACGAACGTCGCAAATTTGACCATTTTGAAGAGCCACTCTCTCCAAATTTAGTTAGTAAAAAAAGGTTCTTTGAATTGTGTTTTTGAATATTTTATTTGCTTGAAGTTTGTATACGTTAAACAAGAGATTAACTTCGTTAATTGTTAAGAATAAGAAAAATATTATCATTTTTGTTGGGATTATTGGAAATTGCCACATAATTCAATAGAAAGTCACTTTTGAAAAGCTGGTTGGAGATGTTCTAAAAACGTACTTTTGAAGGGTAGTAAAGTTGTAATTGGAGCAAAAATGAAAGGTTGCTTTTATTACAAAACGGAACATGTGATAACCTGAGGGCAAATTCCTCTCTGTTCTTTCTTTGTGATGCTTCTTAGATTGTGTTTTGACCTGAGAAAACAAGAGAAATGAAGGCGTCACTGTGATTCAAGTATAATATATGAAAAGTAGAACAATTCTAATGTATATTTAGAGAATTGCTTTCATTTTCCTACCGTTTTCTTTCTTCTGTTTTTTTTTTTTTTTTGGTATACTTAGCATGTTATCATCTAAAGACTGGACTTGAGTGGATGCATCCCTCCCACATCTGCACGTTACCATCCCTAAGAAAACTTTACCTTTGTATCTTAAAGTTCTTGCACTTAATTTTATTTTGAAATATTTAATTTCCCTAGATGCCTCGGTTATAATTTCTCAACTGCTTGCTCAGAACTATGCATCTCCCTATAGATAAGAGCAATTAGAAAAACATTTTCTGAAAGAAACGCCATATTCCATCAAATTCAGGGACAAAATAGAGCCTCTCTTCGTATCATCCCTTGTTACTTTACCAAATACATATCGATTGGTGAAAGATTTCTTGTGTTTGTTGGCAGTGGAGGATGTGGTTATTAACGAATAATAACCCCACAAAACCAATTTGAGGAAAAGCCCAACCCAAAACGTAATTGCAGCAAATGAGAGGGGAAGGTCGTAATGTACTACCACACACTACCCCTCCCACCTACTGCACCTACCGTACTTGCTTACTCAGAGAGAAATTTACAACACATTACACATGGATCACAGCTGTCTTCTCTACCCACGAGCATAGTATCCTCAAAGAAGCAAGCAAACCAACAACAATTATTAGAATAAACACTCACCACTCTTTTAACATAACTAAATAACCTGAGTTACAGTGTGCTCGCATAATACAAGATTACACAAATCATCCTGCTGTAGTCCATCTACAGCAACTAACCATATAGAGCACTAGGTGTTAAATAATATAGTTACGGCCATCTAAAATGGTCTTTTCCCGTCAATTGAGACCTAAAACCGAACGCTGACCAAAATTAATATAAAATCCCACTAAATTTGTTTGCACGGATCAATCCTACAAGGGCTTACACACTTAATTATGGCTACCATATTGGATACCAAGGTTTAACAGACTGCGATGGGAGGGTTCATCGACCAAATTATCTTAACCAGGCTGCAGATCTAGTCCATATTACTGATCTTGGGATCAATCTTAATCGGCTCACTAAGCCTTCTAATTTCTTTTTGAAGTTGTAAAAGGTAAATGAACAACCATTTTCGGGCCATATATTTTGTTGATTTCCAGCCTACAAGCCACCAAGAGAAACAAGTTGGTTGTCAATTGGTCTTTCCATGTAGCTTTTTATACATGCAAAACCACAATCTTCTCGTGAATAACCCAAATTACAGTCCTCCACTTTTGATATATGTATAACAATCCTAAGAGAGCCTAGGAGGTGTCTGCTAGAGCAGATATGCTAGCAGACACTCCAAACTGCAAGTATATATACACAATTCAAATGCAAATTAGACACCAAAACAATTCAAGGCCATATAAGTAGGCCTTTTACACCACTGGTAGCACAATAATCGCATATGCATAATAACATTCCCACTAAAATAGAGGAAAAAGAAATTACAAAATCCTACCAAATAGTTACCATTGACCAAATGATGCTACTGAATGATCTATCCATCGAGCCCACAAATACCATCTCTCAGTTCATACAATAACTTGACACGGATCTCAACAACAAAGGCAAAATGCTGCAACAAGAGGACGACGATGACACAACTGACTTTCAGACACCCATACTGAGCAATGCTGAACCGACAACTCTGGACCTTCTCAACAACATCATTTATGCCCTAGTACTCACTGGAACATTACAGAACTTTGAATTAATAAATTGCACACTTAGCAACACCAAACAACTAATCTGGAAACACAAAACTAATGCGATAACTAAATAAACAAATTTCAAAGAAACAATAGGTGGTTGCAATAGATTCATCATTACACATAAACTACAGAGTTGAAGGCTTTTTAAGTTCTTACTATATACAGAAATGGTTAAAAAATATAATAAATATATAAAGCAACATATGCACATACAAAGTAGACAAGACACACAACAGACCTGCTCAGTTTCATCTGCGGGTTCGGAAGGAGACTTCTCAGACTCGGATGGCTTGTCGGCCCCGCAGTTCTGTCGGTTACACTTGGTCCTAAAAGGATAGTTTATGTTGTTACATTTCTCACACTTCCAGCTCCCCTCTGGCATCTCTGGTTCTGAAAGACAAAATTTTATTATCATGCATCATTTTTGAAATAACTGTTGCTTTTTTTGTTGCACATATTTAGTTCAATATAATTTTTAATTTCACTTTTTAAAAAAAATAAAAATAAATTATTATTGTGAATTAATACTTACTGGAAGATTTTCCTGACTTCGTAGCCTGCTGCATGTACAAGCAAATAAACTGTAGGTCAAACAAATGTTGAAAACATATAAAAATTTCAAAACTAATAATTTAACAGAATTTCAAGGTTGAGCATCCAAGTAAAATTATGCTAACAGTAGAGCCAGGTACATTACTAATTTACTACTCTTGAAAGATGAAATTGTCACCAAGCACTTTTAAGGAGTTAGTTTACAAAATCAAACAAAGAGGTTCAGACCTGGGATCCAGGCTTAGGCGTGTTGCACTTCCTCATGTTACAAACTGTTCTAAACGAGAAATTGATATTTCCACATTTAGGACATGTCCAGTCATTTTCGCGTGTTCCATCTGGAGGTGTAGAGAAAGGGGGAAATTAAAAACTAATAAAATTTCCATCAAGGTCCTAAATTGGCTCAAAATTCAAAATGAACATACCTTTCTTTGGAGGTTTATCATCTGCAAACAATCCTGGCCTCGGACCCTGCAGAAAATTTTCAAAGATCAATTTGAACTCGCATTCAAGTAGAAATTTGTAATAGTCCCTCCGTCCCAAATGAAGCGTCCCACTTTGACTTGGGTGCTTTTTAAGAGAACACTAATTTCAACCAAATCAATGGTTGAAGACAACTTGTTTGGTTCCATGAGATTCGGTTGGGACCGGGAATACAAGCTAGAATGTGTGTGATCCAAGTGAAAAAAAGGATTAGACCAAAGAACTACTTTTGACGAGGGAACAGTAAAAATACAACACCAAGCTGTTGCTCTGGTAAAATTAGGGTCAGTTTCATACTTACCATGGCAGCATGGCCCATGGGCAAACCCAAGCCATATCGGTCCATCACAGGGGGAACACCATACATCCCACCTGGAAGAAAATTAATCCAACATCAAAGCAGAAAAAAAATGTGGCATGCTCAGAATTTAAAATGTGGAAATAAGAATATGCAGCTTTTCCCAGTGTGCACTGATAGGAGGATTTATATGTGCCATGAGAATTTACCAGGTTCTCAAGTAAGAGAAGACACCACATTGTATTGGAAAAAAGTGGGAAGAATGAGAAAATGAGAGATAATAAATAGAGACCAACTAGGTCTCAACATCCCTCCTCCCCCCCCCCCCCCAAGCCCAGGTCAGGTCAGGTCTGGTCTTTATTCCTATTTATACAGTAAGTTGTCTCCCTTGATTTTCACTAGTCTTTCCTTAAGTAGTCTATGCCTCTACGCTCACAAAGCGGATGAGAGGAGAATAGGCTCAGGTTCGAAATAGAAACAACCACAAGTACAGTGAAATCTAAGTGGAATAACAGAGAGTAGAGAGGTCTGCACTTTAAAACATGCCGGACATCCCCAACTGGATATTTTCGTATATATATAAACTCCATTACATGTCATCTTATTTCTATATTCGTACCTTGGAAAAAAATGAAATGGTAAAAGGTATCTTCATCTATTTTTAGAATCTTCTGTCTATATACAGTTATGAACAAGAGGATACATCATACTCGTGTTATGGTAAACAAAAATAGTGCATGGCATGCAATTTTAAACAACACAAGAGTTCACTGCTGAATAAGTGAGAAAACAGTTCCCACCATTTTTCTTTCTCTGGTGAAAATATTTCAGCTTGAACCAAGCAGGGCTACATTGGTCATTAGAGAATTAATTGTTGGACAAACAATTGACAGCATCCAACTGGGGTAAGTTAATCGGTAATGAAAACATGGTGTGGTCTACAATACACTTATGCAAAAGGAGGACAGTTCAGAAAATAGACCAAAGTAAGCAACAATACAAGCACATGAAAAGGCACATACCATGTCCCATCATAGATCCACCAGAATAAGGTGCTGGAGCCGATAAATGCATGGGTCGGTAGGGGCTGCCTCCAGACATGCGAGTGCCATAATTGTAATGATACGCAGAGCCCCCAGAGAAAGGAACATCATAAGGAGGTATCGATGTTCCGTTGAACATAGAAGAACTGTAAGGTGGTACACCCATATACATTGAAGAGGCTGCACCAGAACCTGCATAGGGAGATGGAGCTGAGGAAGAGTAGCCCTGTGGTGTTTGCATTGGCTTGGCAGCAGATTTCTGTAACAGAAGAATATATGTGGTTGAGAGATTATTACATAAGAAATTCATGGAAAGGCTGAAAGCAGAAAGTTTACAAGTAGAAGCAACAAAAGAAATCATACGCAGCAAAAACATAGTTAGTATCAGAAAAGGTGTAAAGTATCATTGATGAAAGAAAAACATAAACCAAAGTGCCGCCAATGAACAACCATGCAGTTAATCACCCAAAAAAAAAAAAACAATACAAGCAGGGAGAAGAATGATAACATATGACTAGACAATAGCTAAGACATCGACACAGTAGAATAATTCTTGTATGAAGCATGAAGAATACTGTATTAGAACACAGGTTACAATTTTTATTTTTAATTTTTTTTGAGCAACTGCATCTAAAGGGATTCGAACACGGGATCTCCCACTAAATAAATCGTCCCTCACAGGGACTTAGTGAACCACTAGGCCAACCCCATAGGATCTACAGGTTACAAATGGAAGACGAAGCTGGTATGAAGTAACATAGACTGGGAAGCTGACATGCAGAGCTCGTGAATAGGAGAAAGACCATATTTTTTATACAAGCAACTAAGCAAGAATGGCAGAATACAAGAACAAGGTGAACCAGAGGGGCAGGCAGACAAAGAAATAACTACCCATCAGCTCAGACGATACAAATCCACTCATCTACCATTTTAATGGTAGTAAAAGATGAGAATTTAACATGTACATGGTGTTAAAAGAAAATTTAAGGTATCCCACAAAAAGAGACAGAGTATGGAAGTTAATCATACAGAGAAATGATCTGCTGGTCTGGACTGAGTGCAGGTACGCATATTGCAAGTTGTTCTGAATGAAAAGTTCACGTTGCCACAGCTAGGACAAGTCCAGTCATCTTCTCTGCGGCCACCTATATTCAGAAACAGTGCCATTGAATGTCAGGAACCATAAAGTATACACAACAACAAGGGAAATGTAATCATAGATGGCTAATTTGGTTGCCACAAAGTTTGACAGCAGAGCAAGATCGAAACAAATATCAGTCATCATGGGCATGCACAAATGTTGTCGTATGTTCTACAGTTAACATGGTGTTTACTTTTCTTTCAGTATCTTCGTAAACACTCTCAAGGAACGGTTCAGCAACTGTGATGGTTGTACAAGCCACTAACTTAAATGAAGTGGTTGTTCTTGGTGAGTCTGCAACATTACAACTAGTTGTTCGATCAAAAGAAAACATTATCAACTATTTTCTCTCTAACCTAAGTAAATCCATACAGATATGTTTCCATTCTTTCTCAGACACTGGATGAGGTCGGAGGAGAAAGGTTCCTCGCGCTTGTTACTTCAGCATGTCACAAAAAATCGCAAACTCCAAGATATAATTTTTCATCTCTGGATAGTGGTTTTTCCCTAGGTAAGCCTCAGCAGGGACCGGCTTAGGGAAACTTTGTTGGAGGGTCCAAAGCGATAAGTAAATGAAAATGAAGGGGAGAAACTAAAAAATGAAGAAGTTTACACATGGGCGTGGCCACTTGGTTTGATGTGGGGTCTAGTGACCCCACTCAATATATTAAATTAACTCTGTACACAAAGTAGGGTATATTTGAGATGATATGTACAATTGACATCACTTAAATTTTAAAAAAAAATGTGAATAGTGGGATCAAGTTAGAAAAACAAAGTATGTGGTCCAAACACTAGCTATTCAGTTGTGCTTTTTCGGGTCGAGTAGCATTGCTAATTTCTCATTTTTTTTGGTTGATAATTTACTCAATACAATTTGTGTGAAATTGGTGATACATTTGTAAATGACCCCACTCACAAGATTTCTTGGCTACACCACTGAAGATAAATGTAGATACAGAGAAATTAATGATTTCACAATAGGGACAAGTTCCCCACCTCATTAATCCTTATTGATGAGCTGGGATTACCAAGGTGTCTTGTAAGGTAGACCGTAGATCTCAATATCACCAAATTAGGATACACAAGGGTGATCATTAATCCTTATTTAGAACTCAATTAGTCCGCTTTTCTATTCATAGTGAATGAAGCATTTAGCATCGGGAAAGTTTGTGTTGGTGTGTTTCATGTAAACATATCTGCTATATCGCTAGTTTTACTGAGATAATGGGCTATTGTTTGGCCTATGATGCCTGAGTCTAGTATCTTTTCGACTAGCTCTCAAGGGCAGAGCTCACATATTAGGACAACTATATGACCTTTGATTAGTATATTCAGACTTCAGAGTTGGTTTTCAGTGAATATAGTGGTCTAAAGAGAATATAGGTTAAATGTCAAAAGCCTTGGCCTATGGAAGAGAGAAGTCAGCCAAGCTCATTAGCTCATCTACGAGCTGCGAAAACGCAGCATAGAAAAAAAATTATGCTATCGTTCGAAGATGCCTTAGCAATTATAAACAAGAGATATATCACCTCTGATCTAAATGAAAGACTCTCTTAACCCATCTCAGCAACATTGTGATCATCACTCTTTTCCAGAACTAAACATGATTAAAAACAAGAGATGCCTTAACCTCTAAGGCTCTAACTAACTGACTCGAGAACCTCTTAACATAAGGCTTTCTAATACAAACTTAACTCAAAATTTGGCCTCTTTCTATTCCCACTTCTCTCCACCAGTCATGGGAATATTTTAATTTCTTTTTCCTTTTCATCACTATGTGACTGCATCAGCCTTCATGAGGATATAATTATAAATAGGAAAATGATAACTTGTGCCCTTAGGGTACATTACTATGAATAAAAAGAATAATTCCATGTGTGAGAATCAGTGTTCAATTAAATATGTATTTAAACTTCTTTTTTTTCTATAAATGGGTTGTTAACTTGTGCCTGAACATGAACCAAATAAATATACATAAACAAACTTAGAGCATCTCCAATAGCAATATGTAAAAACATGCGGACTAATAAATAATTGACATTTAGTTGATAAAAAGTTGTTTTACACATAAATTATATACATTCTCATTTTTGCTTCAATGGTTCATACTTACAATCTTGTGTAAAATTATGATGCACCAATTATATAGAAACACATAGAATATATAATATTCAACATTTTTTATAAATATTTTTTATTTATAATTAAATAGTTAAAGTGGATATTGATTTAAAGATCTTGATGAGTAGAATTCAAATATGCAAGTTTTATTACAAAATATATTTTTAATTTTTAATTATACTATTTTGAAATTTTTGTAAAAAGTTGGAGAGAGAAAATGATGAGGTGAATGTGTCAAATGCACACCCATTTTACACAATGATGTGGCATATTTTACAAAACACCATTAGAACATCAAAAATTATACACAATGCATAAATTTTACACAAATCATATGTGGCATAGTTTACACCTGCTTATTGGAGATGCTCTTAAATATATGTGCACTGCATACACGCATGCATTTACTTATAAAACCACCACGTGAACAATCAGCCTCGGGACATATAATGCATACCATCGGTTCGGGCACGTTTTGCTGCAGATGAATTCCTGCTATCAACCTGAACACGGAGCACAATAATTGCATCAAAAACAATATTTGTTTCGTACTTAAAAAAATTATTATTATTATTTCACATCAGAAATTTATGAACAAACATTGAGATAAAAATCAGTAAATTGACATATAAATATTCTTGTAAAACCCTAATTTTCATCAACCAGTAAAAAGAGAACGAAATCGAAATTGCAAGGGACTTAATAGAAAAGTGAAACACAGAATTCAAAAGAAAAAATGAAAATTGCAGGTGCGGAAAGTGACTAGCCTGAGACATAGTGCCGGCGATTCGGAGAGAGTGAATAGATCTGCGATCCGGTTAGAAGGATGATGGAGTCTTCGGCCGTTAACAAAAGAAAGTACGCCTGTAAGGCTTGGAGAGAGAGAATAACATGCGGCCGAATCGGAGCTGAGCTGAGCTGAGCTGTTTATTTTTAAAACCTTAACGCGACTGGACTCCTTTCGGCCCATCCAGATTCTTCAATAAGTAGGCTCTGAGTTTATTTTTTAATTATGCAGAAACATAACACCACATGTCTGTGACAATTTGACAATAACAACACGATATAGATGCGAAATCAAATTTGAATGTGTCGTGTTTTTATTGGTAAAGTCATATATACGACTACATATTTCATACGTGCCTTAAACAAGCTTAATTTAAAGTTGTTGGCATATGAATATATGATTCCCTTCCCTCGGAACCAACTCCTCTCGACATGTCCAGGGCATCCATACCATAACACCTTCGATCTCTATTGGTTCAAATCTCGAGATTTGTTAGAATTATTAGTTTCAAACCTAAAATAATTTTCGTCATTCCCTAAAACTGTTGAGATGAATTAATAAATATTTTTTAATCATGTATAAGTTTATCAACGAACATTGACTAGAGTAAAAGGTATATATATATAATGTACGAAGCTTATTATCCCATGCCCCATATATTGTCACAGGCTTTCATTTCTCGGTACCATGTGGTGGCATATCATATCATATAATTAATATATAAAATAAAATAATTGAACCACAATTCAACACGTGTCCTGTGTCCATTGCCACATCTAACCGCCTCTCTCTCTCTCTCCTCTTAAAAATTACTTCCCCCTCTTTCTAAAAACAGTTTCTATTTTTATCTGAGTCTCTCTCTCATTATTTTTCTTTTATCTTTCTCTTTCTCTCTCAAAATTCTTAGAAATATCTTGTCATATTGTGTGTCTGTCAAATATGTATACATATACACAGACTCACAAATACAATTATTTCTTAAATTTCGATTCGTGACATCTCTCCGGTTGTATTATAGTACTCTCATTATTTTTTTTTTGATTGATAACAAATCTTTTACGGAGGATCATTGTCTATGGAAGATCTATAAACAATTAAGCATATCGAAAATATATGTTTTCTTTTTGATGCATGGTTCCAAATAAACAGATTTAGTTAAACCTCTCTCTAAGATTTATTTGTTTTATTTGTTCTTTTCTAAATTCGCTTCAATTACTTTTGAAGCCATAGATAGTATTATAAATTTTTTCACTTTTGTTTTATCTCTGTACTAATACACAATGAGACGTGCGATGATGATTCCATTCTCGATCAATTTCTCGCGTCTCTTATATATGGATTGATGGTCCTTTGCATTATCTAACCGTTCGTTTACCCTTTATTGAATCTCTTTATTTTTGTGTGATGCATTATTAATGCTTTTTCATTTTTTTCCTTTCATCTACATACACCCTTTTAGTTTAGAAGTTTGTAACTATGACATAACACTAACTATAATAATGTTTAGGGGTCCATTAAATTCATTCTTCATTTAGAACTCTTCATTTTAATTAATTGATCTTAAAATGGGGTCTCTCATTATATACATAGATCCATTTATTTACTTTCCTTATATTATTATATATACTCTCTCTTGGTTTAACTTTTTTCTCTCATGAATACTCGCTCTTACTATAGTTATAGTGGCAATTAAAAAAAAATTGTTTTCCCCATATTAATGTATTATTTTCATGAGTACATTGTATAAAAGGAATTTACTATTATACTCTCTTTCAATCACTGCATATATATATATTTACATATTTTTTTATTTATATAATTATTACAAGTTAATTCTCATTTATACCCCTAAACGTTATCATGAAAATTAAAATGTAGTAATATGCTCCCCTGCCTAATACTAAGTTCCATAATACAATAGATATATGTACATCTTATATTGTTTATAAAGTTATAATTTGCAAATATTATATTACATTTTTTTTTCAAATATTTATGACATATCTTTTGTTATAATTTATATTGTATCATATAACTAATAATAAAAACAGTACCCCTTTCACCTCCACTTGACATGTGGCTATCGATTATTTACTTCTTTTTTTCTAGTAATTTCGTTTCTTAGTTACTATCTCCGCCAAGTTTCTCCTCTCCCCTCTCTTTTGAAAGACCTTTTAATCGTATTCTTATTAAACTATCTCTCATTATTTATCCACTCTCTCTCTATTCGTGCATCTCTCTCTTTTTCTCCATTTAAATCAAAGTAAACTTAATTATTTCCTTATTTTAACTCTTCTGTTCCCTAGCGATTTTGCAGTTCCTCCAGTAAATTTTCCTGGCTTTTAAGCTATGTCGATAATTATTCTCTCCATTTATTTATTCTCTTCGATTTCTCACTATTATCGGCTCCATTTACGTTATTTCGCCATCTACAAATCTACACCCTTCTTGCCCTTTCCCACAGCCTAGGGCTTCAGAACCAAACATATGGCCAAGTTGGAAATAAAAAAAATCTTTCCTAAACACAAATCCCTAGCCTCGATATTTCGACGATGAACGTCAGATTGCTGAACGTCGACATTACGGGAAATATGGGCTATATGATGTATTCATCGACTTATTCACTATGTGCTTCCATTATAAAAGTTGCAAGTTTCTACTTTCCCCTTCTTTATCATTTCCATGTCTTAATCATTTTTCCCTATGAAATTATGTATATAGATCTTTGTGTAATTTATTTGCAAATGTTTGATATCCAAAGAGTTTTATTCCAAGTGTTTGGTTAAGAGTTTTTGTAATTCTCGTGATAGTCTAAAATTGAGTATATTTCACAATTTCAAAAAAATTGCCCACAGAAGAATTCGCACTTCAACTCTTGAGATGGATTATATGACAATACATGTAAATTTACCAATTAAGAAAATCTAAAAAGGGTAAAACTTTCTCAATTTTTGTCATAAGTGCGAATTTATTCATTTGGGAAGTACCTAACAATCTTTAGGTATTTATCTTTTAAATTGGATTCCTAATTTGAGACATTTCATAAAAAATAATAACTCTTAAACTCCGTTTCATAAAAAACGTGAAAAATGATAGCAAAAACAATTATATTTTTTCGAGAAGTTAAAAAATAAGTTGAGGTATGTAGTGAATGTCTTATCACTTTTTGATTTTTTCCTTGGAAAAAATTTCTTTGGGATTTGAGAAAGAATTTTCTTTGTTGCAAAAATTAATGAAGGATGGAAGGCAATTTACTCATAAAAGTGACATGAGATGAAGAGTATCTCATCACATGCCTAAATTATTTTCTATCCTCTCACATAAATCAAGTGTTTTTATTTTCATTTTTCATTTAGCCTTAGTTTATGGTGTATTCTAGCTATTTGTTCCTCTTCAACAAGTTTAAGATTGAGTTAGGCTGGGATAGATATTTCTTTAAATACACTTTAATGTTGCACATTCTTTGCCTTTGAACCCCACAAGAAAATTAAAGGAAGGCAAAAGATCAATTTGGTGTAATAATTTTAACATGCCAAATATTTTCCTATATTTGTGGTGAATTTGTTGAAATGATTTTTTTTTCTTTTTTTATTGCCTGAAAAATATAGTGAAAGAGAGCTACATGAAAAGGGTATTAGCGAGGCAATGCTAAAGGCATCAATTTTGAAAATGCAGAAATAAAAATATCCACAACATATCACTTCAAAAAAATGCCTCGAGAATTTTGGCTGGAACTCTCTATAACAAACTGAATTGGAATTTCCCATTATTACAAATATATCTCAAAAATCAATTCAAGGGTTTTGATTTTTATTGTTAGTTTTTGAATTAAAAAATCTTTTGCATTATTCTTTCAAAAATGTATAATCTATCTTCATAAACAAGTTTTCCAAGACTTTTATATCCAAATTTTTAGTTACATAATATAATTTGTATTACTTTGCTATTTATTTTTTCTTATTGTATCTAATTTGATACTTCATAATATTACAGTATAATGAGTTTCTGGGGCTTTAGTTAAATATGACATCTTCAAATTCACATAATTAGATGTGTGTTTTCTTTATATTTTTATTTATATGTCGTTGTGGTTGTTGGTTACGTTTCCTATTGAGGTTGTAATGTTGTGATTTTGGTACCTCCAAAAAATTTAAATCGGTTCTCCATCTCCTGTCGTGATTTTCCTATATGAAATTTTGATGGCATAACAAATTTTTTTAGCAGGCATACATAGGCTATATTTTTCTGAAATCGTGCTGCATCTCTCGTTTTTCAAAACATCATGATTGAATATACTTTGGCCATATGAACTATATTTTAATATGTCTATGTATATCTTTCTTTCTTTTTTTCTTAATTAATAGTTCAATCAACAAGTCATTGTAGTGTACAAACTTTTAAAAATCCAAATGTGTATGTATATCTTCCTATTACGAATTTGCAAAATGTCCATGCATTGCACTAGTCTATAAAACTAGTGCCTAATAATAATAATAATAATAATAATAATAATAATAATCCCATTTCATTGAACTATGTCACGTGTCCACTAATTTTCAAACTTTTTTCCCCTTTAGTTTATGCTTTTTCACGTTCATTAGGCATTAATTTCTCTGTATGTAAAACGAAGTCTCTAACCGACGTTGCGATTTCTTTTATAACCGTTTATTCTCTCTAGGTTTTTAACTATTGACTCTTTATTTTTATGAATTAATCACATATCACTTCTTGCTTTTGGTTCAACATTTTTCTTCCTTGCCTTTTGCATTTCATTGCCGATTACACTACTACATGTACATACAAATAATTTCATCATTAATTAAAGAATATTTGCAACACTTAAATCATTTTATTAATTATTTGTGATCTCACTTTGCTATAGCATTCAATTTGGTGTCTTCTCCTCATTTTATAAAGAAAGATTTATAAACATAATTTATAAATATATAAGGATGTGGATAAAAATTAAATGGAATCAACAAAAGTGGCATAACCAATCTTAAGCACAAAGACGTGTTTTGGTGTACATAATTGGTTTTTATTGTAAAGTCTAAGTTTATATTGAGTTTATTCATTTGATAAAAAACATATTTGCTTGTACGTTATTTAAGTCGTTTAAGATTACTTTTAAAGAATTACAAGTAAGCCAAGCGATTGAAACTGTGCATTGAAAGACTACATTGAAATAGATACAGTGAGCATTGGCATTTGAATTAATTTCCTAAGTGGCATTTTCAGAAAAAACATTTTGGATCGAATTGTTGTAGGAATAACTCTACTCAACCCTTCATTAGATAAGCCCTTTAAATAAGGCACAAATACAATAGTAAATAGGATTTACAAGGAAGTCCATTATGGCCCATAATACACAATTTATACAGTAAAACCCCTAATACATATTATATCTAGACGATAACACACTATGTATAATTTCCTTAAACATTCTCCCTTGTGCTGAGTCAAAGATATAATAGTACATGTCTTGTTGTCTCATTAAAACCTTGTCAAGTAACAAAAATCCTGTGGGAAAAAATAACCTTGATCGAAAGGAAAAGAGTATAACATTATGACAATCCTGTTAGACTTCCTCCATTGAGTCTATATTTTCATTTGATCCTTACTTTGATCAATAGAGTTTGCACATGTCGTTACCTCGTTAAAAACCTTACACAGTAACAAAACCCAGTGAAAAAAATAAATCTTGGTTTAAAGAAATGAGTATAACGTAACATCGTGTGGATATTAAACTCCCCCTCAAGTCTACACATCCCTCTGATATTTACATTGATCAAGGAATTTTAAAAGCTTATGCATGTATCGTTGCATCGTTAAAAACCTTACCAAATAACAAAACCCAGTGGGAAAAAATAAACCTTGGTCTAAGGAAAATAGTACAACGTATGTGTGAAAATTCTATCATATTTCACGCATTCCCTTGATCATTACTTCAATCATGAGAGTTGAGAAAGCCTAAGCACCCTTATATTTTTCACATGCTTTTTAAATATGGCCTTAGGAAAAAACTTGGTGAATAAGTTTACCATATTCTCCTTAGAGCTTTGTGTGGGCCAGAGAGATACCCAATACCAACAAAATCAATCAAAATTTTGTTTGGGATTTCAATGTGGGGGGTGGCTATTTTAGCATCATCATTTACTTTAGATGTTGCTGTCGTATACACTTTTTCGTCTCTGTAGGAAAAGAACAATCACAAGCCAATGGTTCCTTTTAGGTGTTCAATTATGCTGCGTTGGCGCTGAGCTAAATCTAACTAACAAGTTCAATGCGAATATTATGTCTGGTCGAGTATGTTGTGTTAAGTGCAATAATGCGTATATTGCATTTAAATAAGAAGTTTTATCTCCCATCTCCCAACATATTTTTATAATTTTACTTTGTACAAAATTGATCGTTCCTTTAATCTAAACTTCGACCAACCATGGGAGTGCTAGTAGAATGTATTTTGTCCAGGTTAAATTGCCTGATTATCTTTTGAACGTACGCAGACTAGTGGATTAGTATTTCACAAGCTTGATATTCTAGATGAAGATCTAAACAAAATTCGAGCTTTTTCAGGATTTTTTATCTCAAATTTGGATTTCAAGTAGTTAGTTATTTCTCTTATTTCATCAATAGTACTTATTATGTTCGTATCATCGACATAAACAGCTACAATTGCGAATCCGGAACTTGTTTTCTTTATAAATACACATGGACATAATTCATCGTTCTTATATCCCTTCTCAATTAAGTAGTCACTTAGAAAGGTATACCACATCTGTCCGAATTATTTTAATCTGTAAAGTGAGCGTTTTAACATAATTGCAAATGCACTCCGTGGTTTAGAGTCACTTGACTTATGTAATGTAAGGCCATCATGCACTTTCATATATATATATATATATCTGAATCAAGATCCACATAGAGATATATAGTAACCACATCCATGAGCTGCATTCCAGTCCTTTGGAAACTACCAAGCTAACTAAGTAGTGGAATGTTTTAAGCAATTCTAGAGTGTCTGTGAGGAACCTTGTGCCATAAGGTAAGCCTTTTATTTCAGAATTTCTTTTTTCTCATTTACGCTTTATAGCAAATAATTGTTTATGTCCTACAGGCTTTACACTTGGCGTGGTTAGTACTACTAGACTAAATACATGTCTCTTTGTCGGATAATTTAACTCTATCTGAATTGTTTATTTTTATTTATGCCAATTTTGCCCTTTGTTAACATTTTACAACAGAGCGAGGTTCGACATCATCGTACTCTTTGATTCCTTGAGCAACAATGTATCATTAATGCATCTATTAACTCATATGCCATCCCTTAACCCATTGAGATTTATTTATTCTCTGGAATCATTATAAATTCGGGGCGTCCCCCAGTATTGATTCATGAACATAAGTATAATCAGAGATAATCTCATTAAAGAGATTTTTACAGTAATGATTAATTGATCAATTTATACCTTACTCCACCTCTTCTTTTACGTGAGTATTTGTCGAACTAAGTGGCATCCCTCTTTTCCTTTGAGGAGCCATGGCCTCAACCACACCTCCATTAAATGTGGTTGCATCATCTCTTTCTGCGACACTTTGCCCCTTATTGGGGACTTTCAACCTTGTAGGCATATTGCAGCTAGTATGTTTGATCTCGTCACTTTTCGCTATCAGTAAATGTATTAGGTATCGAATCTGTTACATTTTAAAGATCGATTATTCTTTTTCACTTTACTATACATTGTGAGGTGCATGGGGATCAAGATGAGACAGAGTGGAGACTACGACAATTCCTGTCGTTCCTTTAAAAAAAATTATTATCTTCCCCTAACGATGGGAGGACTGTCTCATCAAAGTGACAATCCGCAATTTTTAGCGGTAAAGAGATCACCTAATAAGGATTCCAAATAGCGGATTATCGTTGAGAATTCATATCCAACGTTAATATTTAATTGTTTTAGCGAGCCCAGTTTGGTGCGCTATGGGGGCGCAATCGGCACATATACTTAACATATCATGCTAATATCCAGTTACCAACTGATACGTATATAATAGTTGTCTAATATTGAACCTTGAAACAAATAAATAAAGTTGCATGCAACATTGCATAAATCCCGGGCATATATAGGCAATATAGTGCACATAACCAATGCCCTATCTACCATCTATATCTTTTTTATAGTTGCTTTTGTGAGACCTTTTTGCTTATGCACATGGATACTGGAATTCTTTACTTCGATTTTATGCAATGATCATCAAATACTTTTGATGTAAACTTTCTAGCTTTATCGAGTCTTTTAGACATGATACATTAATCAGGGTGGTGAGCTATTAAGCGTATAATATGTGCTAAGAGGTTTGTAAATGCAGCATTTCTCATAGACAATTATTCGACATGTGACCAGAATGTCGAATTATCCACCAGATTCACAAAGTACTTTGAATGATTTCGCACTCTGGATGAATTTATCTACAAATATATATTGCAAGAATGGTATATTTTATTTTGTATCTTTAGCATAAGAAGGTCTCGATCTTATTTTTGCTAAAGGGCAGGCTTTGAAAAATGAGGTGTCGTTCATTTGACATGGTCAACTAGGCATAATGGGAAGGGGGATATAGCTTTCAATACTTCAAAAATCAAGAATTACTTTTGAGCATTACTAGTATCAACACGTTGTAATGTGTTGAATTTTTGTCCCATTTACTTGTCACTCAAAAGAAGGAATATCCGTGTAAGTACTTTAACGCATAGATTATCATGACCAATGTGCACTAGGAAAGCATGTCAAAGCCTGTATGAGTCTATGTCCCATAGTACATTGTTGGTGACATCATAGGATTTGACAATCCTTATCTTAGTGGGGTACATTTCACTAACATGACTCATAAGTTTCTTTAAAATACGTTTATTTGCACGTTTGTTTAAAGGTAAAATAAATATATTTTTGTTCCATTCTTATTTGGTTTTTATATGATTACTGTTAATATGAATATCATTGACAAAGTTCGAGTCGCTTTAGGTGCATATAGAGCGTATGTGACTTTAAACACCATTTTGGCAACAAAATGGTTGAGCAGTTCTTTGCTCTTATGATGATTTAATCATTATAGTCACATATATATTATAGGTTATTAATTGCCTATTTCGTTGAATAGTTATAGTGTTCCTACTATCAATCAATAATTAAAGTTATCGTCGATTTATTTTTACAGTAATAAAATCGAGTATAAATTTCAAACTATGTAGTAATAAAACAAACAAATTCAATTACTTTAAAATAAAATTCGAATAAAACTAACAGTAATCAATCCAGTATCTTGTTTAGAAATCTAATCTATCAAATCAACATAAACTTTAAGACAAGACCATAGTTTAATTAAAAATTAGGCAACATGCCTGTTCAACTATTTCTGAAAAATAAAGTGAATAAAGCAGATCGGTCAAAATCGAGTGCATCCATTGACTAAGGAAAGTCCTTCTTGCCACTAAAGTTACGATTGTGAAGTTGACATTATCGTCATTACTTTCTTCATTCATAAAATGAGATTCTTGTTCTTTAGACTCTCGATATCTCTTATAACTTACTGCTACTTTAGTGCTTGCATGAAAGTTCTTGTACTAGTACCCATCGACTCTACACTTATAACATGGCTCATCACAAGCTCTTTCCTTTTTTGATAGAAAGGTTCTTAAGTGCATTTTTCATTTTGTTTTCCTGACCACTAGGTTCAATAGCACAATTTTTTCTCCATACTTTAGAAGAGCCTCCATGACCTATACCACGACTCCCACGTCCCTTTTCACGTTGTGCATTATTGCCATGTGAGTAGGGATCAGTACGTCCAACCCCTATTGATTGGGGTTCTTTCCACTATTTATCTTATCGTAATTAGCCTCTGGAACTCTCTTTGTCCCGACGGGCCTGGCATTGTTATTTAAAAGAACCTTATTATGCATTTCAGCCACTTGTAGTAGGTTGATTAGCTTATTGAATGTTGTGATTCTTTTGTTATCATACTTGAGCATATACTGGTTCGCTAGTATAAGTGCTGAAGTAGGGAAAATAAAAAAAAGGTCTTCTGAATCATATAATCTTTTGTGATATCCTTTTCATAGAAGTTGAGACGTGCCTTTAAGCGCAACATATTATTGTCGAAGTCGTTGACCTTTTTATAGTCAATTAAGCAGATTTCATTCCACTGAACGGTCAATTTTAGGAGCAAAATGTGATGATTGTTCCCAAAATGCCCCTTAAAGGCATTCCATAGTTCTTTAAGTGCCTTCAACTGAAAGTATTCCCAATGTAGGTTGGGATCAGTACGTCTCCTAAAAAACATTAATACATTGGTTTTCACCTTGTCAGACGGTCTTTTGTCTGTGGGGTCGTTAGGGTTAGCAAGTGTGGCTGAGTATTCTTTAGCCACAAAGGTGGTTTCTATATCAGAAACCCACCGATGGTACTCAAGTTCTTCTGAGTCCAAAATGTCAAATTTAGGTCGAGTTGGGTCGGCCATCTTAATAAATCATAAAGAAGATATTATACAGTTATGAGTACATCCATGTTAGTTATTTTTCAGGATTATGAATGAGAGCACTGGGATCAGCGCTGGGTTCGACTGGGAGCTCCCCAGGTCGAATCCCGGCAGCTGCAAAAACATCTGGTGGCCAGCGGCTGTCCACTGTTCCGCAAACAGGAATTAGTCGAGGTGCGCGAAAGCTGGCTCGGACACCCTGTTATACTAGAAAGTATTTAGACCAAAAAAAAATTAGATTTCAAAACCAAGATCTATAATGGTCACATTTTTTAATGCTATATGAAAATACTTTATTATAGTAATTATAATGCGTATGAACTTTCATCATCATGGCAACTTTTGAATTTATGACATACTAAATAAAACAATTAAGAATAAAGGTAATATTCTAATTTTCTTAGCAAGCTGATCTACCACAACTATAGCAATTATAAATTTAATTAGTCCATCCCAAATATAGCATGCTTATTATGTAAATTTTAGCTATAGAGTGGTCAGTAGACGGGGGTGGAATTCAAAACCACATTAAATCAAACTGCTCTTTTGCAATAGAAACAAATTCATATATATATATATATATATATTAAAACCTTAACTATATATATACACACAAAGGAGGTTTCACATTTATATAAACTATACATATATATACAATATATTTATAATTACATGTAGATGAATTTCAAGGATAGGTTTACAAAATTTGGTTCACATATATATATGGATTCTATAGGGCATAATTGGTAATTAAAACAAAAATTGTTTTTTTAAAATAAAACAGAAATTTAATTAAAATAAAATCTATTTTTGAGTAAAATAGTAATTTAATTAAAATAAAAATTATTTTTAAAATAAAACAAAAATTTAACTAAAACAAACTTGGTAGGAAGCAAAAAAAAAAAAAAACCAACCATACATACATATACTTGAACGGTAGATTCATATGCATATAAAAAAATATCTTACTTAATTTACTTAAACCACTGTTTATATATGTAATTTACTATTTTTGTTAGTTTTTTTTTTTTGCACTCGTAATTTTTCAGCAAGCCAAATTGACAAAAAAATTCTTGAATTATGTTCTCACTATATTTTTAGAGTTGTCTTGAAAATTTGGATTGAATCGAAATTCAAATAGATTTAATGTAGTGAAAAACAAAAATAAAAAAGTAAATATAAAAAGAATAATTAATTTAAAAATAAATAAATAAATAAAAGGGGTAACTTTTGAAAAGTCAACCCCCCAGTTTTTTGTTTTTCGAAAATGCAAGTCAGATCCACAGCACCTTACATTGCCTTTTTAAATGTGTGGTTAGTTTTAAATGCTCATTAAATGCGTGGCCATTTTTAAACTTGAATGAAAGAAATAACATGGGTGGATCGGTGTAACTTGTGAGAAAATGGGTTTAGAGTTCTTCTTTCATAATTTTTTATAATAAAAAATATTATATATTAGTTTAATGAATGATTTTTTTTTTAATATTATTGTTTTATTGTAAGAATAATTTTAGTTTTTATGTTAATTATAAGTATTTTGTTTTTTATAAATTAGATAATTTAAAAATTTTAAAATGACTAAATTATCTTTTTCTCTTTCAACTCATAATCCCACGCGCAAAAACAGTGAGGAGCGAGAGGCGACGCAATTTGGAGGAGAGGTGACACAATTTGACTGGAAGAGAGGGAAAATTACTCTACGATTCAAGAGAGGAATGCTATCATCTTAGATTGACGGAAAACATCTTAGATCGACGGGATTAACAAAGGAAAGGAGAAGAAATTTCTTAATTCCATGGATGTTGAAGCATTATCTAGGTATAACTTTTTTTTTCATATTTTTAGCTGTGATTTTGCTTCATTTTAGTTTGTTGTAGCTTATATTTAGAGGATTTGATGAAATAGTGTTCAATCAATCAATATATATTTAGATTATGGAGGATTTGATGAATACTCTGTTTTCCTTTTCTTTTCCTTCCAACTACAGAAAAACTGCAAAACTGATTTTGTAATTTTTTAGTTTTGATTATATATTTAGATTATAGAGAGCTATCACGTTTTTCGCTTATATTTGTGCAAAAGTTGTAGAAATATTATTTCATTTTGGTTGTTTTAACTTATATTTGAAAGATTTGATCCAATAATAAATGATTGTTCATGTTTTTAAAGGTAAATTTGGAAGAATTGTGCTCACGGATCACCACTACCACTACCACTTTTAATTTTTTTTTTCTTTTTAACAACACTCGCCCCTTTTTCCTGTTCCTTTTGCTTCCTCATAAATATAGATATATATATATATACATCTTTTAACTTCAATTCTGAAGATTATTTACCTTTATTAATGGTTTTATTATATTTTTAAATTGATTATACTTCATATGTGATGCCTTTTTGGAAAATCTCTATTCTTTCGGCAATACAATTTACATATGATAAAAAAAGTCACAAATAATGTGTTCCATGTAGTGTTATTTCTATCTTGGTCTTAATCTTAAGTGAAATCTTCTATAAAAAATAAATAATTTAATTGATGGAGGTGGTGTGGGTTACATGTTGTTGGTCTGCATAATAGAAAGTTGCTATAGTGAGAAAAAATATTTTCATATAACTCGCTATTTCAAATTGAAATGCATATAAAAACTGTTATTGAGAATACTTTAAGCATTTTTGAATTGTTGTTATTATTCTATATTAGAAGAAAATGTAGATCGGTGTAGAAAGTAAATCATTAAAAAATATATATGTTTTATAATATATATTTGTATATTAATTATAAAGTAAATCAAAATTCTGCATTTTACATATTTCATTCTCTTATATTATTATTCCGAACTTCTATAACATATGGATATCTAGACTATCATTTAAAAGCAGGCAAATTTTATAATTTTTTAAATACAATGTATTATCTCTCACCCGTAACAATTATACAGTATCATACATGCATAAAAAATATTTATATTTTATATAATTTTGCTCCATTATTAATCAATATGTAGTTACTGGTTTAAACTTTTATATATCTATATTATAATTTAAAAAATTGGCAAACATCGTAATTATTTAGAATATGTATATATACATGAACACGGGCTACAAAACTAGTTTAGTTATAATATATAAGGCTACTTTTGACGAGCAAGATAAGAGAGTGCAATAGAATTATTTTATTATATCATATGTTTGGTGTTCGTCGGGATTAGATATCTTGACAGATTATTTATCCGACTAAAACATCTCATCCCACTCTGTTAATCCACCTAAAAAGTGTGATTGTTTTATCCTATACGGATGGGATAAAATAATTATATCAAGCACAAACTTAGAATTCATTTTAACTCTTTAATTAACTATTACCATTAAAAATGTTCTAATGATTTTCAAGGGCGTTTAGTCCTTGAGATTCTTTGAAAAAAATTCACTACCATTTATGCTAATTCAATTCAGCCAGAAAATTAGAAGTGCAAAAAAAGGAGGATAGACAAGTGGATCGAAGACCAACTTATCTTCTTGTCATTTCTTCTTTCGGGGAAAAAAACTATGATCAAAAACCATTTGTTCTCGAGGATCTTGGCCAAAGATGTCTTTGTGAAAAAGATGAATCCATCCCAGTTTGATGCAAAAACATTGCACAAACTGGCGCGCAAAAGGAAGAACTAATATAATCATCAAGGCCATGTTTGATTGCAAAGATGGAAAAGAAAAATAAATTTAATTAATTTGTGTGTAAAGATAGAAAATAAGGTGAGAGATATTACTCATTTTATAAGTAAATATCCTCCATGCTAACATACTTCTATATGTTTTGTGGAAAATTTTTACTCGATCACCACCAAGTAAAGAAAATTTTTTCATGGAAAAACTTAAAAATCAAAAGACTATCACTTCCATTACTCAACTTATTTTTCATTCTTTCACCAAAACTAATTCAATTTATTTTCTTTTTCCACTTTGCAATCAAACGGAGCCCAAATGTTGTGTAGAAATACGTATTTAACGACCTTAGGCACGAACAAAGCAAACATAGCTAGCTCCTAACGCGATTAAAGCGGTAAATAGGTCCACATAATAATACATCATAACCAAAAAAAAAGAAAGCGCGACCATAATCTAATGGTGGATTCATAGAAAAAGAGAAACAAACGTAGACAAACTAGCTAAAAGAGAAGCTTTCACAATGCATGTATTAGTGAAGAGAACCAGCAGCTTCAACCTAATGTGAAAATTGCAAAGTAGAAAAAGACAATCATAGCCACTGCCGTTGATCCTGCAAGTTGCGGTCCAATCTTAAATCCATCAGAGCCGTCAGACGATGATGATGACGAAGATGAGGGAGTACTCCCCGTTGTCGTCGGTGATGCGTTTGCAGTAGCATTGTTGAAGATGGCAGCTTCAGGAGAATTTGGTGCCAAGTGTAGTAGCTCTGCTCAATTAAAAAATGTAAACCACGACAATTAATAGCTTAGCAACTACATATAATTGCGTCTAATTAGCCAAGAATAAATTTAAATTTATGTAATGATCGATCAATAACACATCATTTTTCAGAATGATTGCCAATTGCAATAAATTGATCAAGAAACAATCGAAGCGGATAAAATAATAGAAGTTTGTTTCTTAAGTGTGTTTGAGTGACATTTTGATGGAATTTTTTTACATTAAATTAAAATTATAGTATCGCAATAGCATTTATAGCTCCAAAATTGACCAGCTCCGCCATTCAGTTTGCTTTTACGTTTTGCAAGTAAATTGAGGACACACTTTGTTTCGCAGGCGGACCCTCCCACGTGCGATCCTAAGTAGGTCTTTCTCTTTTTTTTTTTTCTTTTTTTTTTTGGTTTTGGGTACAATTTCTTCTTTGTTTTGTTTATCATTTAGGAAATATATACGGAGTAATTTTTTATTGATACAAATAATTTTAAAAATATTAACCACACAATAAATTCTATAAAAAATTACTCTACAAAGTACAAACACACTTGACATGACATGAATCTGTTGATTGAAACCTATCACTGCCATTACTATTACCAGTGATTTCATCACTTCACCTAAATCTATGTTAAGTGTTTATAGAGCATCTTTTTGTGGAACTTTTTTGTTTGTTTGATTAAGAGATGCTGGATTAGCAAAGAATTAGAGGCACTTAAAATGGATAAAATAAAAGGCAAAAGAATATCAAAAATATTCCCTCTATCTCAATTTTACTTGGGTTTGAAATTTACTAAGGGTGCGTTTGATTGCAAGTATGGAATTTACATGGAAAAAAATAAGTTTCAAGTAATTGAATTGCTTAAAATTGAGTTGCATGAAAAATGTAATTAAATGTGTTTGATTGTCTTAATTTTCTACCCGAAAAATATTGGTTGTATTGTGACATTTTTAATGTAGAAAAAATTATGGGTATTTTTTTTTTTACATAATTTTATAGTCATGATAGATCTTGTTTAATTGATCTTGATTAGTAGATTTTAAATATTAAATTTTTATTAAATTTTTAATTTTGTAGTTTAAGTTATAGCATTTTTAATGTAGAAAATGAGTAAAATTTTGTCTCGAAAAACGTGTAATTGCCTGAAAAATAAATACAAGCCCCCCCCCCCAAAAAAAAAAAAAAAAAAATAATTTCCTTGTTTACAAGGAAAAGTACATAAATAGTAGAAAAGGTGAGAGTTTGACTGCCAAGAAAATATTAACAATCAAACAGTACAAAAGTGACAACTTGATTGGGAGTATTTTCCATGGAAAATATCCATTTTCCACTTGATTTGACAACTTAAGGTGTTTGATTGGCTTTTTTTTCTAGGCAATTGAATTCCCACTTTTGGCTCACACACTTACATTTTCCTTGTAAACAAGAAAAATATTTTCTTTGGGGGGGGGCTAATTTTTATTTTCCAGGCAATTGCATGGTTTTCGAGACAACATTTTATCCATTTTCTACACTAAAAATGCTATAACTTAAACTACAAAATTCAAAATTTAATAAAAAATTTATATTTAAAATCTACTCATCAAGATCAATTAAACAAGATCCATCATGACTATAAAATTATGTAAAAAAAAATACCCATAATTTTTTCTACATTAAAAATGCCACAATACAACCAATATTTTCCGGGTAAAAAATTAAGGCAATCAAACACACTACACTTCATTTTCCATGCAACTCAATTCTAGACAATTCAATTACCGGTAACTTATTTTCTTTCCATGCAAATTCCACGCTTGCAATCAAACGCACCCTAAAAAAAAAAACTTATTTCAACCTTATTACTATAGTTAAAGGTATAAACTTTTTTAATTGTTATTAATTATGTTTTTTATGTCGCAACAAATAAATGATACTATTAATGTGAGGCATTCTAAAAATAAAAGTTGTCGCAAGCAATATCATTACTTCTTTGGAAACTGAGAACTCAATTTCAACCACTGCGGCCAAACCAAACCCCTAGCATTTATTAAGTGCTAGACCATATGAGTTTCCACTCCGCCGTCCCCATTTATTATTTGTTATGTCAGAAGTGCATTGATAGATATGTAATGTAACAAAATAGGCCCCCAATTAATGTTACCCTAAAATTAGGCTAAAAGCCTAAACACGTTTAGAGCTGAATTTTAAGTGGGTCACAACAAGCTCTTTTTGAGGTTTTAAATTTTTTAGAATATTATAATTTTTTAAAGTTTGAAATTAGAAAAGTTTATTGAGTAAAAAATTTTATATATTATTATTGATCAAAAAATAAGTAATGATTATTTATGTAGATTATTTTTTTTTTTTTTTTTTTGAATTTGGATGTTTAGAAAAAAAAGACCTAAAAATTTGAGGATGAAAGGTCTCATTAATAAATTTTGCTTCAAGTCCCTGAATTCTCAGGTCTGGCCCTAAGCACGTTATAGCATGTTGCCATTTTTCTTCTTCTAATAGATGGATTTTGTGTTCAATCCATATTAATGTGATTGTCGAACTTTTGTTGGTCTATTATTATTATTATTATTATTATTATTATTATTATTGTGATAATTGTATGTTCACTCTTATTGCAATGGTTGTAAATTCATAATTTATATAAAAAAATTTAATTATATATATATATATATATATAAGTTTGTATTATGAAATTTTGATTTTTATAAAAAAAAATAGCTTTCACATCTACCATAATTTGCGCGAGAAACGTTTTATAGTTTCTAAGTTTGATTAATTACTTTTTGATGCATTGGCAGCTAAGACAACCACGTTTCTTCTTTTCTTAAAGGCAAAAGCAATGTATTATTACTGAAGCTAAAAGGTTCAATATTCTGTTATCAAATCCAGGCTTATTCACACCGTGTATTTTCTTTTTCCTTCCAAAACTGCATTTTTATTAATTAACAAGATTTGTGAATTGTGAATAATATTTATTAAAACATTAGCCCTTCTTCCTCTTTCAATATAAGATAGATTTGTGAAACAAATTCAGTCACTTTCAATGTTCTAACCAATTTGCCTTCGCGTCAATTAATTTGTACTGCATTTAACATTTTTATAAATTATTGATCGAAAATGGAACAGTAAATCCCATTGTTCAATATTAGCTTAATATAATTAAAAAGGATATATAGATTCATAAATTAATTAAATTTGTATAGAGATCTTTTAAGTTATATATAATTGAGAACACTATCAATACAAATGCATATCTATCGGGGAAGATCTATGGGCCCAATAGTACATCGACAGCTAGCATGCATGACACTCAAGCATGGTAAGTGGGACGCTACTTGCTAGACATGGTTTTAGAATGTTACCGTAATTAATTTTAAAATAAATTTCGGGGTTTTTTTTTTCCCTTCCCCCTCCGATCCACTAATGAAACATTGTATATATATTTTTTTTCAAAAAGATATATACAGTCAAATATTTATGATATATAGCATAGTAGATAGATAAAGAGAGAGGGAGCCGGTACGGTGTTTGAATTAAAAGAACATACTTGGGCAGTCAGAGGAGCTGGCATTAGCGAGCTTGCAAGCAGAAGGAAGCTGAAGCAAGCGAGCCTCCTGAATACCCATACTCTTAAGCTGAGGATTGGTCCCATTATGGATCTGCACTATTATGAAACACAAGCACGCAGGGTTACTGTCTTTTATGTCCGTCACCGCACTGCAACAATCCTTGGTGGGTGTCGAAGATTTCCCGGTCGCAAAAGTAAGGCACGTCGTCACCTTCTGTAAATCATCCGAACACTCATTCGCCACTGTTTCGCCCCTGATCGATCCGCACACAACAGCCAACCCAACCATCATAAAAACAAATTTAGCACTCATTTTGTTCTCCATTTCTTCTTCTTCTTCTTCTTCTTCTTCTTCTTTTCCCTTCTTCTTTTTGATAGATCAGATCTTAGAGTTGAAGAAGAGATTGAAGACTGTTGTGGGAGAGAGATTTTTATGGATGGGGTATTAAATGGTGAGCCATTAGATGATAATTTGAAAAGGGGCAAGGTAGTTGAGAGTGGAGTTAAGGCTTATTTACTTTACTAGCTAAGCTGGCTAGCTACTATACAACGTAACTATGTCGGTCTTTCAGTGTATGCATGTACAGTTGGGCTTAAATGATGTTGAGCTGCACTTTGACTATGCCGCATCAACGCGTCTTCTACTCATGCGAATGCATTTTTTAAGGTATCTATATTGTTACTATTTGGCGACAGATCAATTCAAATCGTATTTGTGTCAATTTTTATGATATACTTAAAATTATGGCTCATTTAAAAAAAGAAAATGTGCAAAATAATCAGAGAATATTTTTTATAAATTAAGGACTTAATTTGACCAAATTTCAAAAATAGTACAAAATTAGCTTTGCAATTGATTTTTTAATATATTTTTTTATCTAAGTAAAAAATCATTTTCAAACCCTATTAGTATTGTCGGGTGTTATTTCGGATGGTTTTTTTTTTTTATGTAGAGAGCAAACGTACGTTCATCGATGTGATCCAGCAAGGGCTTCGTTTTTAATTTTCCTTCATTCGAATGGCCCGCCCAACCAACTTTTCCTTTGCAGTCCTACATTGAGGGCCATTGTGCATTACTTGCAATCTTTCCACCGTATACTTAGATAAGGGAATTCTTAAACAAACCTACAAAATTATTCTTCTCATTTTAGTTATAATATGTTCATAGAATCAAATAGTAAAAGGGATAAATTATAATAGGAACTCATTTCCTTAGCTTAATAGAACCCTTTACTAAAACTGATAGGGGTATTATTACTAAATATGAAGACACTGATATTTTATTTGAATTTATAACCCCACGTCAAACTAAAGAAATTAATGAGATGAAGGAACATTTGTTCTTTAAAGAAAACCAGATTAATTTTTTAAAAAAAGATGTTAAAATTTTGACTATTTTATCACAACTTAATTCTTCTATAGTTAAAAATAAAATTGAACAATTTTTTAAAATAATTTATGATAATTTATGTAATGAACATCCTAATGCTTTCTGGGATAGAAAACAGCATATAGTTCTTCTTCCTATGAAAAGAAATTTTCTGAAAGTAAAATCCCTATTAAAGCCCGTCCAGCCCAAATAAATGCTGAACTGTTAGAATATTGTAAAAATGAAATATAATCTTTACTTAATAAAAACCTTATTCGTAAAAGTTATTCTTCTTGGAGTTGTACTGCATTTTATGTTAATAAAGCTTCTGAAATTAAGCATGGTGCTCCTTGCCTTGTTATAAATTACAAGCCTTTAAATAAAGCTCTTCAATAGATAAGGTATCCATTACCTAATAAAAAGGACCTCTTAGCCAGAGTTCAAGCTGTTAAGATATTTTTTAAATTTGATTTAAAGTCAGGATATTAGCAAATTCAAATTGCAGAAAAAGATAAATATAAAACTGCTTTTACTGTTCCTTTTGGACATTATGAATGGAATGTTATGCCATTTAGATTGAAAATTACTCCTTCTGAATTCCAAAATATAATGAATGGTATTTTTACTCCTTATACTACTTTCATTATAGTATATATTAATGATATTTTGATTTTCTCCTAAGATATAGATCAACATTTTAAACACTTAAATATCTTAATAAATATTATTAAAAAAGCAGATTTAGTTCTTTCAACCAAGAAAATGGTTTTATTTTAAACAAAAATTAAATTTCTTGGTCATGATATATCAAATGGTGAAATTATACCTATAAATCGTTCTATAGATTTTGCGGATAAATTTTCGAATATAATTATTGATAAAACCTAATTAAAAAGGTTTTTGGGTAGCATAAATTATATTGCTGATTACTATAAAAATCTTGCTATATATTGTGCTCCTTTATATAAACGCCTTCGTAAAAATCCTCCTCTTTGGGGAGATAGGCATATTAAAGCTGTTCGTATTATTAAATCTAAAGTTAAACAGTTGCCTTGTTTGACACTTGTTTCTCCTTATAATTTTAAAATTGTCGAAATTGATGCCTCCAATATAGGGTATGGAGGAATTCTAAAACAAAAATTTAAAGCTGATTTTAAAGAAATCCTTTCTAAATTCACATCTGAAAAATGAAATCCAGCACAATTAAATTATTCTACTATAAATAAAGAAATTCTCTTTATAGTCTGGTGTATCTCTAAATTTCAAGATGATCTCTTAAATCAAGAGTTTATCTTGAGAATTAATTGTAAAGCTACCAAAGATGTGCTAGAAAAAAATGTTAAAAACATTGCTTTTAAGCAAATCTTTTCCAGATGGCAAGCTATACTATCTGTCTTTGATTTTAATATTGAGTTTATAAAAGGAGAGTCTAATTCTCTACCAGGCTTTCTAACTCGTGAATTTTTGATAGGATATAAAGGATGACCTCCTCACAGTAAGGAGGAAAAGGCCGTGGTCGCGGTTCTTATAAACAGACCACCATCAATTTTAAACCTTCCTTTAAACAAGCCACTTTTAATCAAGGATCTTCTTCCAGATCTCCTGTTGGCTCTAAATCTCCAACTTCCCAAACTGGATATTTTGCTAATGTGCTGAATACTCCAACACCACCTCATTTTAAAAAATCTATTCAAGATTTTGTTATATTTCTTAAAGAGAATGATAGGAGATTGTTCCCTAACCCTATACACCTGGCTAAACAATATTTTGAACATGACCAAGAATTCTCTGTTTTAAACAAAAAGAAAATAGCTTATTATGAAGCAATTTTAATTGAAACTCATTCTTGTAAAATTGTACACGTGAATAAAAAACCCGGTGCAGGTGGTAAAGAAGCTGAGATTTAGTTCTCAAAATATTTTATAGCGGGAGTCCTTGACTTCCACGATTGGGGAGTTAATCCTAACAGCACTAATATGCTTCTTATATATGGAGAACCTTATACTTATTAGGATTATATTGATGCTTGGTCAAAAGCTTTTTTATATCAAAATTCTTATAATACCCATACTTGGTGGTTTCGTTTTAAAGCTCTCTAAGAGCCCTCTGTGGTTTTAAAGAACATTCCCCACTGGTTTTATAATTGGTTCCTTAAGTTTGGGCCTGAGGAAAATTTTCTTCATGAAAAAATTCAACCCATTTTTAAAGAGTATAAAGCTATCCATCCTAAACATTTGGACGATACTCAACTCATAAGGAATGCTATCTTGCTGCG
The DNA here is from genome assembly GCA_021464415.1 of Lonicera japonica. Lineage (NCBI taxonomy): Eukaryota > Viridiplantae > Streptophyta > Magnoliopsida > Dipsacales > Caprifoliaceae > Lonicera > Lonicera japonica. The sequence continues at coordinate 63,140,082 of CM038468.1, read as the reverse complement.
ATTACTGGGTCATTATTCTATTCCCTGGATTTTTCAGTGGTCTTATACCATTGGAAACAACCAAAACCTTTTTATTCTTGCGAGAGATTTGTTCTACAAATGGTGGCCTAAATATGAGTTTGATGAACTCATTCGTAAAATGATTCTGGATCTAAATGCTTATAAAGAATACAATATGTATGTCCAAGAATAAGAAAAAATGAGAAAAACTGAGGCTTTTATGAATCAAGAATTCAAGACTCCATATGTTGCCTCCATTAAAAAGAAGTATCCTAATGCTTCTCCTGAAGAAATAAAGAGAAAGATGGTTAAAGCTTTTATATCTCAATTGGGTTTTCTTGATGATGATAATATGTCGGTATCCTCTAAAGTTCCTTTCGTCAATTTGGAAGATTTAGAAGAAAATATAAATTTTGATGATAATAAAGATATGGAAAAATACATGGGTATGTCTTGGGTGGACCAGGTGGACGCCATGAAAAAAAGTAAAGAAGGAAAAGTCTAAGCAAGTAAAGGAGAAAGGGTCAAATATGGAGGGACCCAAATAAATTGATTGTCTCTCTATAATTGAAGTCGCCATTATTAAAGCTCCCGCCAACACAAAAGCTAAGGGAATTTACTATTTATTTTGTATAATTGAAGTTAATGTGTAAACTTTAATTAGAACCAAAGAGCAAAAGGGACAACTTGCTCATGTTTATCAATATAAGCATAAAATAAATCCTTGAACTTGTATTGTTGATCATCAGTATAATAATTAAAAAACCAATTTCTAAACCTATTATATTTTTCTTGAAAAAATTCTTTATTTATTTCATTTCTATCATATACAAACAGTTCAGAAATTGTAACAACATTTATAGATTTAGAATTTATGCCTAAATCTGGAATATTTACTCCCAGTTCTGATATAGTATCTGGTTCATTTTTTACAGGTTATTCCTCATTGGAACTAGCTGGATGATAAACAACATGAGGTATATTTTGTTTGGAATTTATAATTCCTTCGAATACAAGATTATTAGCTTTAGTAGCAGAATTTACAACTAAAGAAGCAGGGGTATAGAATTCACCTTGCCTAAAAGACTAGGCAAATGAATTAGCTATAGTACTGGCTAGAGAATTAGCAGGAGTATAGAACTTGTCTGAAGAAGTAAAAAAAATGTCATACAAACATAATTATTAAAGAATCTTGTGAAATAGATTTAGGTATTATCTTAGTTGATAAAAGAAATAAAAAAAATTCACAGAAAATTCATGACGAATGGACAATTAGAAATTGTAGATTTTCGCTTTATTAAAAAAAAGGTTTAGTATCGTAGATTGGTAAATAAATATTCTCTTCCCTTTGTGAAAATCAAAAGTCATATGGTTTCTTTGGGAAAGCTCAAAATAACTCTCTGTATTTTTTTGACAAAATTAAATATAATTTTTATTTGATAGAGATTATCTATATATACACACACAGAAGTATACATAGACACGACTGTCCACTAACCAACTAGTTTAAAACAAACAAGAACACCTATTAATTCCCCTAAATTAAGCTAACCGCCACTACTACTGCTACACAAAATAGAGAAAATAAGATAAAATACTAAACATGCAATAAACAAAATATAAAGACAGATACTTTATTTTTTTCAGAAGCGCTGGCAGTAAGAGAGGCATATATGCCTTATCATCCATAGGCGTGGGTTTCAGGATTGCTCTATTGTTACTTATTTCTTTGAGTAGCACGGAAGGTGAACTGCCTTGGGAGATCTCGACGTCCTTTATCAAGGATATTCGTGATCTATCTTGTGATCGAGAGGAATCTCTCTTTTCGATTTGTTAAAAGATGTAAAAAGCATGCGCGCAGCTCGATCAATGGGTGGCTTTGAGGGCACGTTTAATTCTTCTGTCTGGCGATTGGAACAAGTATCCCCTGCCTTGCCTTGTTTCTTTTTTAGCTTTATCTAGTTGTTTTTTTTTTGTTCTTTTCTGATGCATGTTGATTAAAAAAACCAAAATAAAATAGATTAAAAAATGGGTTTAATTATAAAGCTACACCAAATTAGCGAATAGGGATTTAATCTCAGTTCATTGCAAATATAAAACTTCAATGAGTAAAATTCATTTGTATGTTCTATACTTGAGCTATAATTTATATTTCATATTTTTGTAATTTCAAATTCAATAAATATTGTACTTGTAAAATCACATTTTAGGCTGTAGTAACCAGATCCCTAGTGAATGGCATTAGACAACAAAAACTTTTAAGTAAATGGCACCAGAAACAAATAATAGCCCTTAAACTTGATTTTGTACTAATTCAGTCCTTAAACTTTTTAAATTTAAGACTAATAGCCCTTCTATCCAAGTAGCCGTTTAAATCAAACAAATTAAAAGGGCTTTTGTCATTTAAACAAAAGGAGTAAATAATACCAGAAACCCTTAATCTATACATTAAGTTTCAATTGAGCCCTTAAACTCAATTTTGAGTCAATTAAGCCATTAAACTATCTAGTTTGAACACCATAAGCCCTTCCGTCAAAATTAGCCATCAAACACTAACATAATGCACTTCAACTAGGGATACTTTTGTCTATCCGATAATATATTTCACTTCCCCTCCTCCTCAAACCAATTGCTAGTAAAATCCTAACTTTTAAATAAGAATGTTAATTGCAAGCCAGTATTTGATAATAGCAATATAAACTTACTTAATTAGCAGATATGTACTTTCCAAGTGTCATGCCAAACCCAGAGTGGCCTTTAGAAACTTTGGATAAATTTAGGAATCGACGTTTGAATGTTTTGTAATAGTTTGTAAATTTGAGTCTAATTGTCGTCCATTGAGTGCAAAATATAATGCTCAAGTTTTAGTCCAATTGATGTTTGTTAAATACAGTATATATGGTGTTAAAATTTATGTATATTTGATGTTCATTAAGTGTAGATTTTGACATATTTTGTTGTTCAAATTTATTGTGTAAAATTATAACTAAATAATACAAATTATTGATGAACCATAATTACAATTTAACTAAACAATACAACTTCACTGCCCAAAATCTAGAGTACATAATTGATTTCAAAATACTGAGTGTTTTTTGTTATTTATAGTAAAAAAATAAGAGGCTTAAACATCTTTTTAATTCTTGGCGCCTCAATTGGACATAAATTTGAGGGAAAGTTGATTCTTTTTATACATGTGTATATTTGGCACCACAATTGGATGGGAATTGGAGGGAAAGAGGTTTATGTTCGTCAATAGACAAAAATATCCTTGATTGAAGTAGTAAATGATCAATTTCGTTAGTGTTTGATAGCTAATTTTGATAGAAGGGCTTATGGTGTTCAAATTAGATAGTTTAATGAGTTAAGTGACTTAAAATTGAGTTTAAGGGTTCAATTGAAACTTAGTGTATAGTTTAATGGCTCATGGTATCATTTATTCTTGAAAAATTTACGAAAAGTAAAAATACCCAGTTGTGTTAAATATTGGTTTCTTATTGAAAATGATTTGGTGAAAACAATAATAAACTCTAGGTGTCTACCAATTTTAATTCCGGAAAACTTATTACTCTTATCTAGCATGCAAGAATAATCAAACAAGCAACACCAGAATTAACGAGGTATCCCTACTTATGTAGGACTAATCGTCAAAGACATTTCGCTATTAATCACAAAAGTTTACAGATACGATAATGACAATTACAAACTTACAGACTTAAGTCGCACAAGAAGAGTTGCAGTATCCACCTCTGGTGATTATAAATTGCCTCGAATTACTCGAAATCAAACATAACGGTCAAGCATCTCGGACTTTTTTCGATCTCTCAAACTCACAAAGCATGGTTTGGGATTTGTTTGTTATTTTTAGAAAGAACTCACAAGTTTTACATGAAATATCAAACCCTATGTGGTGGAGAAAATTTGCTTTTAAAAAATATGGAGTAAGGCTATTCTAAACAAAGAAAAGCTTACCAAGGCAAGGAGCATAGCTTTGTTTATATAGGAAAATTTCATATCAAAATGCTATACAACTTGTAGAGAAAAAAAATCTTAAAGTGAGTTGTCAATTAATTAATTTTTTGGCCTTGAGAAAAAGTGTTCAAAGATGTATACAACAAGTGGGAAATGTTAAAAAAATAGCTCAGCACGACTTTGATGCGTGGATCAGTCTAGGATTTTTGCATACCAGTCCGCAACTTAACAAATGCTGAAAAACTGAAGTGCAGACCGGTCTTAGAAAATGCCATACCGGTCCGCAACTTAAAACTGCAGATGAACTGAAGTGCGAACCGGTCTCAGAAAAGGCCATACTGATCTAGAGTTTTAAAAACTGCCGCTACTTGATTTTTTTCAATTTCAAAGATTTTTACCAAAACCTAGTTAAAAGATTTTGGTCGATTTTCAACTAAATTGGCACTTCAAATATTCTTGATTTTCACAAAATACATTTTAAAAGAGTGCAAACCAATAAAGATTTAAGTTGAAAATTCTAAAATTTAGTTTTGAAAACAAGGATTTTAAGTTGAATTTTCTTTACCACATACGATTAAATAACTCAAGTCTCACCAATCCAATGTGAACATGAGTTGTAGTTTACGGCTTTTAGAATCTTGTGTTTTCGTCGAGTGTGAACACGAACGACACATGACATTTTATAAAAGACAAAATGTGTTTTTGTCGAGAGAATAATGCCAACAAAAATAGACCCAACAACTCCAAAAAAAATAAGAAATAATAAGAAAGTTAAAGAGGGAAATAAAGAGAAATGACCACCAACCATCCACATTTTCTAGGTCACCTTATTTTTTTTTCTCATATATATCTCTACATCTATATATGTAGACATACATTAATTTATAACATATCTTATTTCGGTTTTCTTTTTTATGTTAAGGATTTTATGAAATTTGATTTAAATTAAAAAAAAAAAGAATATCAAAATCAAAATGGTAGAAAATCTATGTTAGACCTTCAAGTATTGTTAAAGAACTTCAATATTATTACCCAATTTTTATAATCCCTTTTTTTCTTTTAATCCCCCCTTTCAATTAACTTAGTTAAATAACCAAAAATCCCTCCAATTCATTTGATTTAACATGTTGTTTGGATGGAAGGGTTGTTAGTGTTCAACTTGTATAGTTTAAGGCTCAATTGACACAAAATCAAGTTTAGGGGTTTTAGTGAAACTTAGGACATAGTTTGACGGCTTTTGTTGTCATTTACTCAAAACTTTTCTATCAACCAGTATTTTTGTAAGCTACATGCGCCCCGACAATAGAATATATCAGTATTAGTCGCTTGTATGGAGGAATCATAACCTTCTTCAAGATTTGATTCATAAGAGGGATATACAAAGAAAAATAAGCACAGGAAGGACAAAAGTTGAGTAAACAATGTGTAAACTCTCCAAAAGAATATAGAAAATGGTGCAGCTTTGATGTGTCAAATTGTTAACTGTTTATTTTAGGGGTGTTAAGTCCAATCCGAAAACTGACCGAACGGACCTAACTGATCCAAAAAACCCCGAACTGAAAAAAAACGAAACCGAAAACGAGAAAATCGAACTGAAAAGTTTAGTTCGGGTTTGGGGCAAGCTAGTCCAAAACCGAACTAAACCGAACCGAGCTGAATTATGTATAAGAAAAAAAAATCGTTAATATATACTTTAATGTCACACATTAATTATACTATAATATAAAAAATGGTCTTTTTTATAATAATATGTTCCTTATTAATTGCATATTGTGATAATCTTAAAAAAAAAAGTCATTAACGCGTACCCTTATTATTGAATTAACTACACAATGTTAAGATTTTTTTTATCATATACATGATGGCAAGATAATTCATCATTTTATTTAATATATTTTATTCTTGTAAATGTACAAATAAAATAGTAATTAAATAGAAAACATGTTATCTATATGTTTGCCCCTTATTTTTAAAAATTATATTGTTATGTTAAATTGATTTAATTTGTTTTTTGTCAAAACCAAATAAAACTGAACTGAAACCGAACCAAAAAGTTTAGTTCGAGTTTGGATTTCGAAGATTTAAAAATCGAAATCGAAATCGAATTTTTACATTTGGTTTGAGTTTGCGGTACCTTAGTTTCTACTCCAACCAAAACCAAAAACACCCCTAGTTTATTTGGATGGAATGGTTAGGATTTCCTCAACTCAACACCATAGTTTGATAAAGTAACTCCAGAGTAGCCGTATTCTTCACTCTTGACTTTTGATCAAATTGAAGGTAGTGTTTTTTTTTTGAAAAAGTAAAACAGTTAATTTAAAATATACAGAGTAACAATATAAAAAACTTAAGCAATACTTTTGACTTCTGAGCAAATTGAATCTGTTTTTTTTTCTAAAAAAAAGTTAAAGTAAAGCTCATAATTTAAGACGTAAAGAGTGGCAATATAAATTATTAGGTTGTAATTCGTACCAAAAACATCATCAACCATTTATAAAAAAAATTAAATCTCAACAATATAATTATTTACCCCTTATATATTTTTAAGATTAAAAAATCATTACCCCTTACTGTATACTATATGATAATCCATGTCAAATGCACTATCAACTATTCAAAAAGTATTTTATATCTTAGCTACACAATTATTTGTCACTTATACATTTTTAATATAGAAAATAAATTATAACATTGTCTCTTTTTTTGTCTGTAGCCTTATATATTTTAAAGGGTATTATTAAATGCACCCACACAATCAGTCTTCTCACCCCAGTGTGATAATACTTTCTTCTCACCCCATCAAATCTTTAAAAAATCTTGCATTTCACCTCAGTGGTGGGTGAGTTTACTAAAATAATATAAATACGATAAAGTTTTGTCGCTAAAAGTAAAAATATTAAATAATATTATTTTTTTCATTAATATAAGACATAATAAACAAAAATTACATTGTTCATAAATTTTATTAAAAATTTCGTCTAAATTGTACATCAAAAGACACAAAATATTAATTATGATAAATACAGTTTTAACAATTATATGATATTTCATATAATTTTTTATTATTCAATGCTCTTAAATAGTTATTATTCATTACTATTAAATAGTTATTATTCATATTTTAAATTTGTCTAGAAATTTTATTGTTATCAAATAAGTAAATATAAGTTTTAATTCACTACATCAAAAATATTAAAAGATCAGAAGTTGATCCATATATATATAGTAGTATGTTTGATATACAAAAGAAATTTAAAATATTTACTCCGTTTTCAATTAAATTTAGATCATCCTTTATTTTTTAAGCATTTTGAAAAAATTATTAGTTCTTTTCAACACATTTATAAATAAAGAAAAAATTAAATTAATTTTTTTATAATATATATGAAAATTTAAACATTAATTATAATTAAAAAAAAGCCCATAAAAGCCCTTAAGCTATTTTTTCTTTATTAACTTTTTTTATACATACTTACACAAACTATCTCTCTCTAAAACGTACATGTTAGCGATATAGAGTAATAAGTTAGGTTAGATTGCAAAGGCTTGGAGGAGCCGTTGAAGTTAACTAATTAATTAACAAAAGTGATAATTAAGTCATATACTATATAAATATGTCTTAATTCACTGCATCAAAGATATTAGAAGATCAATTTTTTTTTATCAAAAATACTAGAAGAAAAATGACAGAGGAAAAAAAAACTCGCAGGAAAAAAAGTGAATAGTGATGAATGTTTCCAAGTGTTCTTAAATGCATCTACAAAGTCCATCTTCTCACCCCGATTGTTCTTAAATGATTTTTAATGACTTAAAAAAAAGATCTTCTTCCTTTTTAAAAAATGTTATCTTTCGTAAAAAGGGGAAAAAATGAATTGGAAAAATAAAATAGTTTTTATAAAAATAAATCATTTATTAAAATATTTTGTTACTTTCGATTTCTAAGATATTTAAATTTTTGGAGAATTAAGAAAACGATTTCCTTGCAAAATATTAAAATGATAAAGATTTTCTCACTAAACTATTTCATTTTTCAATATTTTTTTACAAGTAATTTTAAGAATTTAAATATTGAAACATATATATATATATATATATATTATTTATGACATATTGGGCACATGTTAAGACAAACATTTTTTAACTTTTACATTATATAGCTTAACGTGAGTTTTATTGAGCTCTACATGCATGCACAAATAAAAAGATTGAATAAATTAAAAAAAATATCATTGAAAACATTATCATGCCAGAGCAAATAAAAATAAAAATCTAGCACTTAATATAAAAGTATAAAAATATTTATTATAAACTTACATTTATGAGATATGTAATGAAATTAAAATAGTAGATGATTGTTTGTTGGGAAAAAAATGAAGTTTTTAATTAATTTTTAAAATTTTAAGTTAGTGAGAAGACAAATTAGTAGTAATATTTTCAAAGTATAGAAAGCGGGGTGAGAAGAAAGGGGTTTACGCTATTTTTTAGCATAAGATTAACGTAACTTTGACTTTCGATGGAGTGAAAAGACGGATTATGTGGGTGGATTTAAGAACACCCATTTTAAATCCAATGGAATGCCAAACAAACTTGCATTATATTTGAACTTTAAGACTCCGTTTGATAGCAATAAGGAAAATAAAAATAAAAACAATTATTTTGATAAAAAAAAATGAAAATTAAGTTGTGAGTATCTCCATCTCCATCTCATACTTAATTTTGTTTTTGTGAGTATATATCATTTATTATTGTTTATATTTTTGTGGAAAAATTTTCTTCCCTACTACCCGAAGAAAAAATTTCCATAGAAGAAGCCAAAAAGTAAAAGTTAATTTCATCACATTACTCAACCTATTTTCCATCTTTTTACTTAAATTAATAATTTTTTTTTTTTAATATTGCTACCGAACAATGCCTTACAAATCTTAATTTTGCACCCTATACGATTAACTCTTAGTTTTACACATTTGCACTTATAAATTCATTTACTTTTTATATCAATACTTTTATACTTGTTTACTCGCTGCACTTGCAACCCAACCAACAAGCCATTGAGTCCAGCCATAAAAGGGGTTGAGGTGCTATTAAAAAAAATGCTTGATTAGTGGTACTCATGAACCGAAAATAAAATAGGGTGATTTCATTTTTATTCACGATATCTTGCAATTAATTCGCACCGTTAAGTTAATTCATATTATCTATTAAGTTAATTCGTGAGCGTTGATAAATTGATAAACAAATATTATTAATTTAATTTTATAAATATTATTTTAAATAATAATTTAATATTGAAATATCCACAATCTTAGTAAGTATATCTTTTTTAAATAGTTAGATCATAATATTACTAAGCAATGAGTAAATCTTAATTAACTTTAAAGTAAAATAACAAAAACAAAAATTAAATCTATACTTTTGATTTAAATTTTTACGGTGTTCTTCCCTCTTTCTCACTTACAGATAACCATTGTCCCTCTTTCCTCCACAGACTCGTACTTCTTCCCTCTTTCCCCATCGGCCCCCCTTCTTCCCTCTTTCTCGATTGTCTCTTCCTTCGTTCCTCTTTTTCCATTGTCTCCTCCTTATTTACGAGTTAGGCACTATATCTAGAAGGACCAGGCTCGTTGTCTTTATCTTTTTCATCACAAACACTAAAACTTTATCTTCATCTAGGATTTATATTAATAATTGATAAATATGTGTATATATCTAAAAAATCGATAAAGTTTTAATCGATTGCAACACTTCTTGCATCGACACATCATTGACATCACTTTTAACCAATCGTAACACCAATAAAGTTATCAGAATAAACAATTCCTTCGAGGTGGATACTTTAAGATCCTAAAAAAATCATAACTAATTTTCATAAGTTTAAAAGAAATAAAAAAAATAATGCAATTATTATTTTGGGACATCAAATTAATTTTGGATTCGACATTATATATTAATTCAAGTTCTGCTAAAATCTATAATGTTGTATTCAAAATTAAGTTCTTTTACCATATTTTAAACAAAAATATAATCTCAACTATAAATTCATAAACAAAACAAAAAAGATCACACCATTGAACATGCAATATTTGCTGATTGTGATGGAACTAAATCGTTATCAATACTAATACCTAGTTCTTTCTCAACTTTTAATGCTGCGTTGATCCATTATATTGTAAAGTCTTCTTCGCGTTGGAAAGTATTGTTTAATTATATCATTGGCAAAAGAGTTTTCATTACTCTATGCTTAAATTATGTACTGATAGTAGGGCTTGTATTTTTCGTCGAACAAAATACATATTGATAAATTAATCGATGTTCAATTATTTTAAAATCAATCCACACTCAATGATCACTAAACCCTGACCCTAAAGCCGTTTGAAAATTCTTTAAAGATAAATATGAAATAAATTAAAAAAAAATTATATTTGGATTATGAATCTTAATTAAAATGAAATTTAAATTGATATAATTATAAATTATTTTTAATTGGTGAATATAATTATTAATTTTAAAAAGAGTAATATTGTGAAAATTTGTTTACAATTTTTATAATTTAAAGGTGAATTAATTGCAAGATATCACGGATAAAAAGAAAATCACCCAAACAAAAATTAATTCCAACATTACATAAAGGGGCAATTAAAAAAAAGGGCTTATTAGAGAAAGATTTTCACACTAAAGCCAAGGAATAATTTTTTTTTAAATAAAGGGCCTATTTTTTATTTTATTGATAATATGACATGTGCCTTTTTTTTTTACATTATAAAATGACATCACAATCCTTAAAATAAACTAAAAAATACCAATATGTATTAAAATATAGACTGCAATATGAACTTTGCAGTCCATATTTCACTGCAATGTGAATTTTGCAGTCGATATTTTTAGTGCAAAGTTCATATTGCAATCCATATTTTACTGCAATGTAAACTTTGCAATCCATATTTTACTGCAATGTGAACTTTGCAGTTCATATTTTTAGTGCAAAGTTCATATTGCAGTCCATATTTCACTGCAATATGAATTTTGCAGTTCATATTTTACTGCAATATGAACTTTGCAGTCCATATTTTTTGTGTAAATTTCATAAAAAGGAGTAATTTAAGTAATACATAACATGTTTTTATTAATTAAATGATATTTAAATTTATTCAGATACATTCATTTAAAATATAAAACAAAATAGGCCTCTTACACTAATTACCAATTAAAAATAGGCCCTTCATTCAAAAAAATATTATTCATTGGATTTTTGGTAAAAATCAATGTATAATAAGCCCTTCTATCTAATTTTTAGTTACATAAATATGAGTGTAGCACCAAAAAGGGTGGGTCGGGTCTTGAAACTTGTTTATGGCAAAAAGATTATATGCCCCTAAACGGTCATTATGGCCTTGATTGTGGAAGTCGTGCGTCGAATTTTCAAGGTAACTATAATCGCTTGTTTATAAAAAATCTTTGTTACATTTTTATATACATATATTACGAATTTACATCTACTCTCATAATTAAGAGTAGAGATTCAACTAACACAATAAAAATTTGTTTGTTTTGAGTTTTAGTAATAAAATGTGCATTTTTAATTTCTAGAAAGGTTTATTTTATAATGTATTGACATTGTTTAATTCGAACATGAATGTTCTTTTCCTATAATATTGAATTACTTACACTATGTTTGGTTCAAATACAAATATAATAAATGCTATTTACGAAAATGCCTTTCTTTTTTTTAAAATTAGAAGGTAAGTCCTAAAAATTTTACAAAATTACAATTTAAAATTTATAGTTATATTATTTGTTAGGAACAATTTTCATAATAAAAATGAGTTTTTGTAACAATGTAAATCGAGTGGAAGAATACTGTAAGGCCTCGTTTGATTTGGTTATTAAAAAGTGGAATGAGATTGTTAATACCACTTTTTTTATAATATCTTGTTTGATTCGCACAAATGTGATGGGATTACTAATACCGGTACTAATTTTATACCACTCTTTGTGGTATAATTTAATACCAAGGGGGAGGTGGTATTGTTTATCCAGGATTAAGAAAAATGAACCATATATTTTCAAAAATGCCATTACTACTATAATATTTTCAAAAATGCCACTACTACTACTATATTATTATTATTTTAATTTATTTTAAAAAAAAATATTTTTTTAAATTTTTAAATTTTTAAAAAAAAATTATTTTTTTTATTTTGTTAGTCCAAAATATAATCCTGTATACGAGTTACAGAATTAAACATGGTATTAACATCAGCATGAGATATCCCAGTACTAATACTACATGAATCAAACAAGGCATTGGTATTAAATTAATACCAGGATTAATAGTCCAGTACTATTAATACTGGTATTATTAATTCCACTGACCCTAATACCCGAATCAAACGAGGTCTAAGAGTTATATTGGCTTTCGTTCTTCACCGGAGAAGAGTACTCGACAATTTGTTATTCTTTAGTTTTGATCGTTGGAATAAAACAGACGTGGATGGAAAAAGAAAACACTTGTCCAGTTGTCCTCATTATATTTTAGTCTTACTAGACAAAATTAAAAGAACAGACCTCGAGTAATTGTTTATTTTAACCGATTTAAGTGGGAGAATTTTAAATAAATAATCCACTTAAAGAATGCATCATTTCTCGTCCAAAACTCAACCCAAACATGAAAATATTTTCGGAATAGAATGTAATATTTCATAAATACTTTAAAACTCGAACAAAACGAATCTTAAAGATTATCACAAACTTAATTTTGTGTCAATTGAGCCTTTAAACTAATCAAATTGAACACAAAAAGGCCCTTCTTTCCAATCTCCGGTTAAATCAAACGGATTAAAAGGATTTTTTTGGTCACTTATACATGTGTGTACCCAGATATATATATATATATATATAAATGTATTATTAAAATAAAACTCATTTAATTAATACACTTACATATGAATCATCTTTGTATTTATATATGTGTATATATATACATAAATCTCTTATTCGACGTTTTTTAAGTTAGGGTTTTTGTGATTTGTACATAAAATGAAGATAGAAGTAGTAAGATGGCGAAGATAGAAAGAATTGTCTTGACATTTTAATAAATAATTGATATAGTTGTAACACTTCAATAGTAATCTTTGAAAGAGCATTTGGTTGTCCAATTTAGGAATTAAATAATTAAAATTGTTTGAATGGTGAATTATCTAATTTGAATGTTTGGTTGTAAAAATGAACTAGTATATAAAACCATAAATTTAAGTTAATAACTAAGAAATTAAATACGAAGATGTAGAGATATAATTGAAATAACAAAATTTATAACTATATACAAGTTCACGCGGAAAAAATCACATAACAATTATTTTTTTGTTAAAATGAAACAATTTACAATAAAATAATTTATGCAAATAGACGATCCCTAAATATTTTGTATGTTCTTCCAAATTATTTTACTTGTTTGTTTGTCTCTTCTTCTAATTTTCTTCATTTTTTTCAATTAACTTGGCTACTGATCAAAAAGCCCCTTAATTAGATGGAAGAGCTGATAGTGTTTAATTTAAATAATTTAAGAGTTTAATTAATATAAAATTAAATTTAAGGAGTTAATTAAAATTTTAAATATAATAACTTTTTATTTTTTATTTATGAAGTCGCATTTTCTACCCTCAGTCACATGGTAAAAACATTGGTGGAAACACATGGTCCCGCTCTTGAACGGTTCAGGTTGAAATTTATTTCTTTTTCTTTTGGTCCCGTTGAAGTTTATTTCGAGGACTTCTACGTGAAGATTGCTTCAAGAATCAACAATTCACTAAATCAGTGAAGACATGCTTTCGTCACCCTCAAAAAAAGTCTAAAGGGGCCAACGTTCATTTCACACGCAAGAGGGTATTATCGTCTCAACAGAAAAAAATTACCTATTTCCATTTTCCTGCTGCCCATGTGTCCTCCACATCTGCTTCTCACCCTCTTCACTTAGCCAAATCTTATCACTCCTGCATTTTCTTTCTATTATTTTTTTTTTCTCGGGAAACAAACGGGGGATACATGAAGAATTTTCGCCATTTCCTGGTAGAGAAGCCCGTGTTCTTCGCCATAGCAATCGCCGGTCTAATCGGCGCTTTCCTTCTCATTTCCATCTTCATGAGATCCTCCGGCTTCAACCCCGTCTTCTGTAACCTCGCCGGCTCCGGCACCGGCACCCAACCGGCCACCATCGCCGACTACTCCACAATGACAACGTCGCAACTCTACGCCATCCTCCACTACGCCACGTCACGCATGGTCCCACAGCAATCATTGGCGGAGATCAAAGTCTCCTTCGAAATCCTTCGATCTTCCGCCCCTTGCAACTTCCTCGTATTTGGCCTGGGCCACGATTCCATCATGTGGGACTCGTTCAATCCAGGTGGCACCACCCTGTTCCTCGAGGAGGATCCCAAGTGGGTGCAGACAGTCCTCAAGGACGCCCCTAATCTCCACGCGCACGCCGTCGCATACAGGACGAAGCTCTCTGAGGCAGATCAGCTCCTCAAAACGTACCGCTCAGACCCTTCCTGTGCCGCCAAAAACTCGTTCCTGCGTGGCAACACCCGGTGCAAGTTAGCACTCACCGGCCTACCGGATGAGGTGTACGATAAGGAATGGGACCTGATAATGATCGACGCTCCGAAAGGTTACTTCCCCGAGGCTCCGGGTCGGATGGGCGCGATTTACTCGGCGGCGGTAATGGCAAGGAATAGGAAAAAATCGGGTGTGACGCATGTGTTTTTGCACGATGTGGATCGGAGGGTGGAAAAGTTCTATGCGGAGGAGTTCTTGTGTAGGCGGCATATGGTGAAGGGTGTTGGCAGACTTTGGCACTTTGAAATACCGCCTGCTGCTAACGTGACCGAGGGTGGGAACAGTGATTCTGGTTTTTGCTAAAATGAGTTGGTGATGTTTTTTCTCCCTAGTTCCATCTCTTAATTTTACTGGAGTATTTCTTTCTTTCTTGTTTTTTTATTATAAAATTTTCTTGTTCCAAGTATTACAGGTATTGTAGGTCGCACCCGATACGAATCTTTCCTTTTTTCTTTTTGGGTTGAGAGGGATAATCAAGTGTTTTAGGAAGGTCTAGTTGATTATAACATTCCCCGAAGTTGATGTACGTAGAACATGTTTAGTTGAACTTATTATCTTTGAGAAATCCGCTCTAAATCAGATTCTCTATATATATACTTTGGGATGTCTGTATTCCCGAGCAATACTCAAGCCTTTTGGTGATTGTGCGATCTCCAACGTCCTTCAGACATGTATGTTTATGCTTCACACCAATAGGATAGATATAACACCGACACCGACACTGCCATCTCCAATGTCTCAAAAGATGCATCTCCAATGAGATTCCAGTAATATTTTTGTGTGTTTATTATAATTTTTAATCCGGTAGAATTGGTAGGCATATATTCTTAGGTGTTGGTCCAACGTTCATTTGAGATGCCATGAGTGCTATGAATATTAAGTTCATAAATTCAAGTATCGTAAAATGCAGTTCTTGAGTTGTGAGATTTTGTTCCTCCCAGCAAAGTTTGGAGCATCACTTGGAATTTACCTGTTCAACCAAAGATCCTCCACTTTTGGTGGAGACTGGGTTCTCAACCATGCTCTTGCTACAGGGAAGAATATTTTCTATCATAATTGCAAGGCCTTGCCTTTATGTTAGATTTGCTCGGGGGAGGTGGACTCTATAGAACATATATTGTTTAGGTGCAAATGGGCAGAGTCGGTTTGGAGTAGTTTTCATTTATATGTAGCCGTTAGCAGTTGACCGTATCTCTTATTTGTTAAGGTGGATGTCGGATATTGTGGAGTCGCTTGATTCAGGCCCAATTGTTCTGAAGTTTTGGGTTAAGGTAGCTACATCTGCTTGGTTCACTTGGTTAGCCAGAAATAATTTCGTCTTCTCTCGTATTC
The DNA here is from genome assembly GCA_021464415.1 of Lonicera japonica. NCBI lineage: Eukaryota > Viridiplantae > Streptophyta > Magnoliopsida > Dipsacales > Caprifoliaceae > Lonicera > Lonicera japonica. The sequence continues at coordinate 63,124,164 of CM038468.1, read as the reverse complement.
ATATCAATTGTGCTTTTGTTATTATGCGGATTTCTTCTACTTCATTTGATTATCAATCGGTTTATGGTCGCGTCCAAGATCAGCTCTTGCGCCTTTCCATAATGCATTGGTTGGAATTTCGCCTTCTTTTTCTGGCTTCTGGGTGGGCTGTGACGCTTCTTTTTCAAAGGGTTCCTCCTCCGCAGTGGTGGTATTATTGTGTATGACGCCAATGGGTACATACTTGACGGTTTGGGTATAAAATTCCGTCCTCTTCGGCTCTAATGGCATAGGTTATGGCAGTCCGTGAAGCTTGCTCCTTCATCAAATCTAAGAACATTTCGACTCCCTTTATTTTTTTTGACTGCAAGGAAGTGGTAGCCTTTGTTCTTCTTCAAAGCCTTCGTGGGAAATTTCAAATATTGTTGGTGATGTGAGGTCATTTCTGGCTACTAATTCTGTTCGGGTTGTGTTTGTCAAGAGATTCTTCAATTCAGCCGTGCATAGTGTTGCTGCCCTTGCTTCCAAAGGAATGCTTGCTCCGGGTTGCCCCCCTTCTTCCATTTCTGATGCTTTATATTGTGATTTTAGACCTCCGTAGCTTCCTTTTCTTGTAGGTTGCTGTTTGCTTGCCTGGTTGGTTGGTTGGTTGTTGTGTTTTTCCACCTTTGGGCTTGTTTTGTGTTACAAAAAAAATAAATAAAAATTGTGCAGATGACTTACCTCTCACTAAATCGGGTTATATACAAACTAGTACCAAATATGTGGTGTGTTTTGGAACTAAATTTCTCGAGTGTTTGGGATCGAAATTAAAATTGAACAAAAATTAGCTTATAAATTGCAGTCAAATTTTTTGCTGTAATTCTAGTGATTCCCAAACACACACTTCATTAACAGCTCGTTTGGACTGAGGGAATGGTAAGGAAAGGAAAGAAAAAGAGAAGGAGGGATTGCATTTCACTCGTTTGGATAGATTTACAAAAGGGAGTGGAGAGAAAACGGAGGGGAAACAGAGGGATTGGGAGGGAATGCCAATCCCCTCTATTCCTTTATTTCGTTTCTTTCCAATATTGGGAGTATTGGGAGGGAAAGGAAAAGTTTTAATGATTTTTTCACGTTATTTCATATTTAACCCTAATTTGTTAATAATATATTAAATCACATTCTTTCTTTCCTTTTCTTCTTTCTATGCAAACAAGATTTATTTTCATTCCATTCTTTTTCATCTTTAGCTATCCAAACAACAATAAAATTAAATTCATTCTTTTCTATTCTATTCTCTTTCTTCCCCTTCTAATTAACTATTTTCTTTTCATCCATCTCCTTCGATTCAAATGGACTGTAAGGAGGAAAGGGGAAAGAAAAGGAATGAGTACGTTGAAGACGGCCTTACTTGAACTTTTCTTGACATCTTTGTTTTTACCCTCCTTTCTTTTTTCTTTTCTTTTTTTTTTTCTGATCCTCGTTAATAATTTAGTAGTTGTAACAAATCTAGTTTTGGTGTGACTTTTGTGCACGATAGATTAGTAAGAGAATTCTAGATGTGTGATCCAGATGATAAAAAAAAATAAAAATAAAAAATGGGAGTAGGAAAATCTTCAACTGGCAAATTTAAGTATGCTCTCCAATGAATCACACGACGTGATTTTTGGTTTTGTTGTCCAAGTCTAATCGTAGGAGTAGGAGTAAACCCCACTACGCCAAACAGTTTAAGAATTAAACGAGTTGATAATTTGTTTGTATTTGTGGTGGTAGATTTGAGTGTGTTTCCTGTCAAAAAAAAATAGGGGTAAAAAGTATTAAATCCCTTCAAACTATTACTTTTGGCATTAAATCTCTTCATCTTTTAAAAGTGATACTAAACTCCCTGATCTAACAGTTACTGACACTTAACCCCAAAGGCTATTAATGCACTAACGGGATGGTTGTCATATGCCTCCCGTGTGAGTACCAATAGACAAAAATATACTAGTCTATTCATTTAAACATAAATTTGCTGAATTATTTTCATATATTTTATAAAAACACTAGTTAATCTTCTTTCATGTTTCACTAGATAATGAGTGTTTTATAAAATAGATGAGCATAATTTGACAAATTCATGTTTAAATTGATATATTGGTGCTCACATGAAAAGCACATGACAACCATCTCGTTAGTGTTTTAACAGATATGTCAACTTTTGGAATTAAGTGTTAGTAACTCTTATATTAAGGGAGTTTAGTGTTACTTTTAAAAGATTGGAAGCACAGTGCCAAAAAGTGATAATTCAAGGAAATTTAGTGTTTTTTACCCAAAATAAAACAAAAGATTTGAGTGTGTTTCTTTAATGATGAAGCACATGGGACTTAAGTTTAACTGAATGCTCCCCCAACTATAAATAAATTATCGTTCAAGCCATTATATTATATTGAGCTCATTCTTAATTACACTGCACCTGTACGCCACATTTTATTCAAATCTAACATCGCCAATCTAGATGAAGTAATTTGACTTAGCTTTTGATTATGGGTAATTTTATTTCTATCTCCGAGTTTTTGCAGTTTATCCATCATTGATTTATGTTAATCTTAAAATAAACTTCTCAAAACTTTTTTATAAAAATTGAGAAGTATATCCATCAATTAATAATCTTTTAAATATATTTACTTTTAAAATTAGTTTCTTAATTAAAATATACTTCCTTACTTTTAAAATTAGTTTCCAAATTAGAATATATTTCCTTAATTTGTTAAAAGGTATATTGATAAAAGTACTATAAATTTATTATTAATAAAAAATATACAATATTACAAAACTGGGTTGAATTAATTTATATTATTACATCATAACACTAATGAATAATTTTTTTTAACAAATGAGTTTACTATTTCTTTTTTCTTTTTTTATACAATGAGGACTCTAAATAAATAAAAATAAAGCAGTATTGTAACTTAAGAAACTAATTAAAAATTAGTGGCCGGAGGTAATAAACATCGTTTCCTTCAATCTCATTCCTTTCAAGTCAAAGGAAGAATATTCAATTATAGTATATGTCTGTTTTCTTGTTTGCCATCATAAATCTGCAATTAAAGTTATAATTTTAATTTGCTTCTAGGTAGAAACTAAATTCTGTAACCGTATTACAAATGTTTCAAACTATACCTACCGTTTAACTATTATTCTAAGACTAATGTGTATTATTGTATAATTTTAATTCTGAAAACAAATGTGAATTATAGACTATAGTTTAATCTCGAGTTCGGAAAGTAAATATAATTAACAATAAATTATATATATTACAAATATTACTTTATTATACAATTTATATTTACTTTTTGATATATTATATAACGGCGGATAGAAGTAAAAATTTGGTGGTTAATTTACAATTAAATTAAAAAGAATCATTATTTTATAAAAATTAGGCTAGTATTGATTTTTGTAAGTTTATCCAACAACGTGGTTAAACTGAGTGAACAATAGAGATTATCTTAGTAAAACCCAAAAATAGGGATAGACTGACAAATTTCGCGGATAAAAATAAAACCACCTTTGTTAATTACTAATCAAATTGATTAGGTTGTTTAAATTTTTTTGATTGTTGAAATTTAAATTTCAAATTATTTGATTTTCTATATTTTAATAATTGATTAAGTTGTTAGAAGTTATTTGATTGTTTAAGTTTAAATTTCAAATTTCAAATTTGATTTTATAGATATTAGTTTCTAGCAAGATTTTAGAAGTTTAGATTATGACATTATAGGAATAACAATAATATAAATTAGTTTTGTTGTTATATTAATTTAATTTTAATTCTTTATCCGTAAAAGTTTGTACTTTAAACAAAACTTTGGATCTTAAAGTATTGGTATAAAAGTTGTGTCTTTAAATAAATAGAGAAAACAATATTCGTCCTTAAAACTAATTACCATTATTTTTATTTATTTAATTAAAGTGGATGTACTTATTAATCTAGTGAATTTTTTAATATTAAATTATTAATAAAATAATATTTATAAAATTAAATCAATAATATTTTTTGTCAGTCTATCCACATTCGTGGATTAATTTAGTAGGCAACGTAGATTAACTGAAACATATCGTGGATAAAAATAAAATCACTCGTTGATTATTTACTTAATAACATCTCTAATAGTTGTGTAAATATTAAAGGTTAAATTTGATATATCAACCAATTTTTACACAAAATTTAAAGTATAAAAGAAATATACTCTAGCAGTAGTCTTGCAAATTCATTTTTAAAATTTGAAATAACCAATAGGATATAAACACACATTAATTGTTAATTTATACAATTTAATATATATTTTGTTAATTTTCTATACATAATTTTATCATAACAATTGATCTTATTTTGTAGGTCATGATGAGCAAATTTCAAATTCGTAATTTTTATTTAGATATATATATGTATATATATATTATTCTAATCAAATATTTTATATGTAGTAACAATTTTAAAAAACTATTAATGATCAAATATTTTATAAATTTATCGTAAATTTTAGAAATTATTAATAATCAAATATTTTAATAATTTATATAAAATGGTGATTTCCACAATGGTTGCTATGGTTTTTAATCAAAACAATGGAAATATTTTACATACCTATTTATAAAATTATTGTATAAATATTTTATACAAAAAAATTTGAACATACCTATTTACTCTACAACAGACAACATTAATACATATGTGTAAAATGAAGTGGTCCAATAAAAAAAGCTACATGACGAATACGAAATTACACAAATGATGAGAGAGAATGAGTGGGTGGAAAAAGAATGTGAGTAGTGTAATTGAGTTAATGAGGAGAGATGATGAGTGGGCGGAGAAATAATCCTATTTGACTGTGTAAATTGAATGTGCAAAATACACATCTATTATACACAAGAGCTTAGTTGGCATGTATTTTTATGGCATGTATTTTAGTAATTGATTATGTGGATAATCTTTCACTCTAAATTCATTTTAAGATTAAATTTTGATTAATTTTTAGCCAATTAAATTAGTGGGCCCTATGGTTTTATTTATTGAAAAAAAATTACCATTATTAAATTTATCATTGTTAACTATAACAACATGGATAATCAAATGATAAATTTTGAGTATTACATCGAAGATGCAATTTTAAGAGGTAGATTTAATTAAATCTCTTATTTTAATTAGACCATTGGAGATACTACCCCCCCCCCCCCTTTTTTTTTCTGAGACAACAGTATAATATCATTAATAATAGAGTTCAAACATTATAACGAAAATAAAAAAAATAATTCAAAAAGTTTACAAAGGTCGCAAATATATAGATCGCATTAATCAATGGTCTTATCATACAAGAAAAATCTTGAAAAAATGGGAGAAAATCAAAGATAAATACCCATAAAACACGTCCCGACACATAAAAACACGACTAAAACAAATATTCCCAAAAAGTCTTCATCTATACTGAAATGCTACCAAACGAGTAAGTACAACTCTTCGTAATTTTAAGTTTAATCTCCACAAAAGGAGCAAATTTACTCCTATGCACTTCAATCTATACTGCTCGAGACACAAATTCATACCTAATAGGAAAGGATGATAAAAAATCTAACAAAATGAGGACGAAAATCTAATAAATCTGAAAAAATATTCAAAGACATTTAAATTTAAAGATATTATTATATATATAATATAAAAATTGTAAGGAAAAATGAGTTCATCCATTCCTCCTTCTATGGGAGGATGAGGGGAGATGAAAAGGTAAAAGAAAATAGAGCAATAGCAACTAGAGCTTTTTTATGAAAAAGAAAGTTATAGTGGCTTTTATTTAACTCCCAAGGAGATACTCCTAGCTTATAAGATTGAGTTTGTCTTGATTATAAAAATTACTACTTAAGTTGTATAATATAATCTCATTGTGTGCAATGTACCATTTATTTCTCCCTTTGTTGTAATAACGTATGATGTTAAAAACATCTTTGCTCAAAATGTTATAGGACTAAATTTTCACTAAACTCAAATCACGTCCTATTTTGTTATAGGAATTTATTTTAATTTTAACATTTCAAGCTCAAATCACGACCTATTTTGTCGCGCTTAACAAGTAATAACAATAGTGATAAATAAATCCATCAGTTAAACAATAAATTATCAAAAATGACCCACCTTTGATTCCTACATTTGAAATTATTACATTTTCATTTTCATTTTTTCTAATATAATGAAGAGAGAAAAAGCTAATATAGCATTGCAAAATGTGAGTGTATTTTACACAACAATTTATACAAATTTTTATTTTTAAAGACTACAGAAAATTGAAAAAATTATAAATTATATAAACTTTATATGAAATAAAGATATATAAACTATTTGAGATGCTCTAAAGGACTATGTTTTCTAGATGAATCATTTGAGTTTTGAGGTCCACAACTTTTTTTTGTTGGGCTTTAAGGTCTATTTTGGACGTTTTTGTTTGTCAAATTGTCAAAATCGTTAGTCAACCAAGAAAATGATGCAAACTACTTATTTTAAGCCTCATGCAAAGTACCTCAAACTCAATTTCATCAAAACTATGGACCCCAAAGTTTAAATAACACCTTTTTTACTATTTAATATTGCATTTATATAAAAAAAATCAACAAAGTATTTTATTATTTTTTAAAAAACAAAACTAACGAATTGATCTGGATGGTTCAAGCAGAAGGAGGTTTGAAGGAGTGGAACTCAAACTTGGGTGCCTTGTGTGAATACATAAACTTGATACAGTAAAATAACAATTTACCTAATTCGGATAAAGAAATAAGACACGTGGCAGTCCACATGGGAGTACATCATGACATGACAAAAAGTCTCGACCAAGAATCTCAATTTGGATCATAGTGAATCACATGCCTCGGTTTCGCACCGATCTCTTCAACACCGTTTGCGAATCATACAGACTTTGAGATCTATTATGTTCTTCAAAGAAAAAACGATTGCTTGGCATGAATTAAAAGACCTAAAGTGGATTTTATGTTTTGAGGTTTAATCTTTTTTTAAAGTTCGAAAACCTCTCTCAAAACATGTGTAAAAGTCTCTTACTCTATGGGTATTTTTATATAAAAATTTAGAGACAAACTCCCTTTAAAAAAGGTAAAAAATATTTAAAATATAATTTTTTTTTGCTATAAAAATTCGCTTTCCTAAGCTTGTTAAATCTAATCGCACATTTCTCATGATATTCAAAACGTTCATCGCTCTTAGCACCATTATTCCCAAACTATTGTTTAAACTCTTGAGATTTGATGACCAATTCTTGTTTTTATTTCCATTTGGTTTAGAGTGATTTTTCAAATTTTTGTTCAACCTAAGGATTTTTTTTAGATTTTCAGTAAGATCGGCTATCTCTTCTTCATTGAGATTAAGGTCCTCATCTTCATCATCAAAGTTTTAAAAAACTTTAGCTTTGAAGACAATCGATTCTTTATTTTGTGATGAGGATTTGGAGAGAGTATTAGTTTCAAAAGATTGAAGAGATCCTAAGAGTTTATTATCTTTCAAATTATTTAAATCTTTTTGTTTTTGTTTTTGCCGTGTTAAATCTGTTTGAACTTCAATTTGACCCAAATTTTTTGGACAATACGAGGAACATGTTAGGAAAAATTCAAGAGTTTTCTTATCAATTCAATTTGCCGAAAAATTAGGAACACACAAAAAACACTAACAAAAATAGTAAAAAAAATATTTTGACCTAAAAAGATTTTATAAAAGTACCACCTAGAAAATTAAATTAAATGCCAATGCTCACCATATCTTTCTAATTGTAATCTTCAACGCATCGCTTCGGTATCTCAACTTGCTTATAGTTCTTTAGATTTAATCTCCAATGACTAAAATAACTTACAAGCAAACGTGTTTTTGTCGCAATAATAAAGTCAACATAAACTTAGACTTTACAAACCTTTTTCAAATACATAAGTGGGTCCTAACTGATACAACAATAAGGTCCTTCAAAAACCTGCTCCTACAGACCTGCACTGATGAGTTAAAAACAACTCTGAACACGATTGTGTCAAAGTGCGTGAAGGAAGCATGGGTAATTGACGGATGGAAAAGTAGTAGGTCACAGACCACATCAGTTGCATTAAATACATGCCAAGTGCATTTAATGCTCATAATTATGAGAAAAAGTAAGATCAGCGATGAACATACTTGCCTAACCACTGTAATGATGAATAGAGTTCTAGATTAATCATTATATTACAAAAAAGGTTCTAAGCATTGAATACTCATACTCAAACAAAAACAAGAGAGACTTCCTCACTTCATACACCTTTCTACTTGTATTCTATAGGTCTGGTAAGCATACTAAAGCTCACGAACTCGAATAATAATAGTTAATCTAATATGAGAAAATATTCTAGATATCCATTTGTAATAGTTAGACCAGCTCGAAGTGCTCATTCCTTTATAATCATAACTTTGATTTACACTATTACCATCTATAAAGATACTCATAACTCAGAGCTCTTTCATAGATGAGGAATAGGCCTTATCAAAAAAGGGTTGAACCTTTTCTATAATCTCTTTAGTCTAGTATGTTGGTTATTTGAGCTGATCACCACATTGCTGACGTGTGAATTACCTTACCAACTACTCATAATCTTTTTTCATTAAGCTAATCCATTTCGATTGTGTGGTTAATCGTCTATTTTACATTCTTACACCAACAAAACTTTTAACCATTTATACTTTTAAATGAAAATATTTACATGATCTTTTATATGGTTTCATTAAGCTAAACTTTCCTTTTAACAGTATAATTTAATTATTAAATCACATTATATGTTTATTAATTATTAAATTGAGCATTGTAATTGACCGATCCTTAAAAATAAACGCGTAATATATCGTTACAAAGCTAAGGCCAACTCTTCATCTCTTTTTTTTAGACTTAATTTGTTATCAAAGTTGGCATCCTCAACTTTAGTTTGAATGAATGTTTGTGACTTAATTTCTATACGATGAACATAACCACTTTTTTAGGTTAGAGATGGAGATTTATTAATTTCACTTTTATATATTAGCTGTTAAATCATTGTGTTATTATGTCCATCATTCTTTTTTGAGAAAAAAAGAATTGATTATTTGGTAGTTAAAAAGGATCAATGATTTTGTTGAATTTGTTTTTGTATAAATGTAATAGCAAACATAACAAGAGGGGTTATTTGGACTTTGGGGTCCATCATTTTAATGAAAATTTAGTTTGGGAATTTTTATGTGGGGCAAAATCGATAATTTGCATCATTTTTTTTTACTAAGATTTTGATGGTTTGACAAATATAATAGTTTAAAATAGACCCCAAAACTCAAGAAATAAAAACTGTAGATCTCTAACTCAAATTCAATAAAACTATGAACCCCGAAACCTAAATAATGATACAGGAATTAGGGATGGCAAGGAGAAAGGTTTAGGGTGGTTTTGGCTAAACCCGACCCGACTTGGTGCGAGTTTTATTTTTTAAAATCCGAACCCACCCCGAATAGTATATGCATAAACCCATACTCGACCCGCCCTACCCTAGCTTGACATGCCTTGACCTTTGGTAATTATACTACATTATAAGGGTATTTAAGGAAAAAAATGTTGTATGTGGGACGGGATAGGTCAAACGGGTTAATTTTGTGCAAACCCGAACTCACACCGAGTTTTTATTCTGAAATTTGAACTCACTCTGGTGTTACAAAATCCTCTCCGAACCTACCATATTCAAGTTGGGTCAGGTCAAAAACCTGCTAAGTTAGGTTTTATTGCCATCCCTAACATAAATATAATTTTTGCAATCCTCCTGCTTTTGTTTTGTTTATTTGAAAAAATCATATCAAATATAATAAATAGTAAATTTGTCTATTTCAATATGGTGATTATATGTGTCAATATTAAATGCATTATTTTCTTCTTCGTCTTTTATTTTGTTTTAATTATCCTTTCATATTCATCCTCTCTCATATCTCTTTCCACATTTTAGCATCATTTCTTCTCTATTTTTTATTTTATTGCTATTTCATTACATCTTTTAACATAGTTTATACACCCCACTTTTACACGTTTTTTACATGTCAAAATATCTTGAAATATGGCTAGAAGCCAAATGTTTTTATATGTTGTATAAATTTTACACAAAACAAGAATATACACTATTGCTGGATATGTTCTTACAAAATATTTTCCGGTTCACATATTCTTAAAAAATTTAATGTAAGTTTTATTTACACTATTTGTAATTAAATTATAATTTAACACTTCTAACTAATAATTATGTTATGATAGTTATATAAAAATGTAGAAAATATACAATTTATTATAATACTTCATCACATATTAATATTAAGAAATACTTATTGCTAAAATTAAAATTGTTACGATTAAATGATAGGAGTTAAGTTATTATTTTTTATATTATGTATAATATTATTTAAGCTTTCTCCAATGCACCGGTATTATGGCATTTTTACCATATTTCTCTATGCAGTCGAATGTGTGTATGCAAATAATGTATGTTAAAATGGTAGTGAATTGTTAAAATTAGCATTTTCATACCATACCTCCCCCCCACAATTTAGTGTTCATTGTGTAAGGAAAAATTTTCAGGCATGATGTTCTCTGTGTCGAGGGGAAGTGAGGTGGTAAATTATGTGATCTCGCAACATTCTTTTCATCGCGGGTGATATTATTTGAAATTGTCTTACATGATGTTCATTCCATCATGTGATTAATATATATATATATTTCTCATGGCACAAAATTCTTTTCATCATAGTGTGGATTTCCATGCATTTTAACAATTATGCACTGTAAATTGTTTACTATAATGTATGGTGTATATAGCATTTTACATTACATTTTTACAATACCGAGTGTAGATGGTCTTGTATATTTTTTTTTGGCATTAGTATAAGCACCTTAAAAAATCAGTTTTAACACCCTTTCTAAAAAAATCAAAGTGGTTACATTCTATGACTTTTAAGGCACCCAATTTTTTTCTTAACTTTCTCATCCTCCTAAATGCAAACCATTTTATGTAATTAAAATAATTTTTTTAATTGTGATGATACACGATCTCTTATCTTATCTTTTCCTTTTTTTTCCTTTGCATTTAGCAATTTAATTAAAACAAGTAAAATTATTTTTAGTACATCAACATAGGAACGACATTCAAACTCACAACCTCCTTCGTAGAAGGGGTAAATAATCTCCCTTATTTTAACACATTTATTCATATATTTTTACATATAAATTGTATATATATTAGTGTTATTTTTACTTTTCTTACATTTAATATTGTATTAAAAGTAAATAATAAAGTATCAAAAATTTTGCATAATTAACTGTGGGAGGATAATTTCGTACATGGGCCTAGGCCTAAACCCAATGTACAGACTATGGGCCTATACGAGAACCAGATAAATAGGTCAGTACAGGAAACCTTCTGGCCGATGAGACGAAAGGCATTTGTTGATCGGATAGCAAGCCAATCATCAATTAATATAGTTGTGGAGAAAACTGAGCTGGGGGATAGACAACGACAAATAACCATTTTTGCTAGTGTGAACAGGGCCATGGACACCTGTAGCATTAGAGTAGTGATTAAGTTTACCCGTTATAATAATTTTTTAATTACCTCACCAAACCTTAGGGAAATTGTATAAATAGATAATGCAAACCCATAGCAGGGGTGATCTTTTTCAGCTTTACCATTCTCTCTCTCTCTCTCTCTCCAAGTTGTACTCTCAGCCATTAAAGCTTAGTGAAGAACACCAACACACACCAAGGGAGGAACCTACCCTCACCAACAAAAATCTCATTCTCACTTCCTTTATTTTACTGTTAATCACCATCACCTTTGCTGAATCTAATTGCCAAATCACTAATTTGGGCTGATTATGTGTTTCGTGGGCTTGGTCAGATTTACGCCACCCACATTAAGTATCGTAAAAAACTGATAATGAGGTGTTTGGTGTTTTTCTTTGTTATTTTTTCAATTAATACTTCTATATGAAAATATTTTTAAAATACCAATCAAAAGTTCACATTCTTTGTCTATGATATGACAAACAACTAGTCATAAATTCGACCAAGGCGAAGTATCTCATTATTTTGATACGTGCAATTGTGCAAATCATATGTTCGTAATATGCTTAACTAATTTGAAGTTCAAAGCGCCATTATAATAAATGGATGGACAACATCTTGAATTGTCTAATAAGAGAAGATACAATTCATAACAAAAATGTTTAATTTTTGTAGTGGTAAAAACTTTTCATCCTCCAATAATCCAAAAGGCTGTTAAATATTGTATAATAACTTACTTACATATTTTCTTTGTAATACTTTAATAGATAAGTGTGCTTTTTTTTTAAATTAAAAGTTAAATATGAGTGCTTAAAAAATAAATATTAAAATTAAGTTTTAAAAGTGCTTTTATCGGCAATTTATTTATTATTTTTTTTAACACTTGCACAACTATGCTTGTGCTTGTTGAAAAATTAGGAAGACAATTGTGCAGACGTGCACGATGTGCAGATATTTTAAAATATAAATTTGTTGTAATATGATTATAAGGTGAACAATATTAAATTGAAATACTATATTGTCTTACCCTATTAAAAAATCAATAATAATTTTAATAATATAATGATATATGTATAATAGATAGTGTTATAATTAGTATAATGCTATAGTAAACGTAATACGAAATGATATGTTTAGTATATTATAATATATGTACAACAAAATAAATAGTTTATTAATATATAATATTAATCCTTTTATTTTAAAGTTAGATGTTGTGATCAAAAGAGGGAGATAAAGAAAGAAATAAACATTATACTAAATAAGGTTTTGCAAAACAAATGACTTGAGGTAAATTTTCTACCAACTGTTTTTTCACATTGTTTTTTATTTTGAGAAAAATTATGTATGGATTGGTTATATAAAGCCACCCATTATAAAATACATATTTATTTTAGAAAATAAAGGAAATAAATTTAATAGCTTCTCTTTTAATCTAAAATTACAAAAAAGTTCTATTTTTAACATATAATTTTATTTTTGACAATGTACTTTTAAAATCATTTATAAGGAATTAAAGTTCAACTATATGTATGAATATCACTTTCAAAAAACGCATTCTAAATATTAGATAGAAGCTTAATTGTTTGCGTGTTTGATGTGTTGAACAATAGAGAGAACCTGGAGAACATGTAATAAAACTAAGTATGCCGAAAAATCAATAATGTCAAAAGCAAACAGATCTAAAACTTCATGTAACAATTTTTTTGCAAAGTATTATACTAAATACACTTTGGCATGTCTCGATCGTAAGTTTGATGTTTTGAACAACAGAACGGCATATAAGAGATCTGGAATGATAATAATAAAAAATTACAAACACAAATGAAAAGTATAAATTAAAAGAATATATGCATTGTAAATCTAGTACTTAAAACAACAAATTAAATATAATAGATAAAACTACAATAACATTTTAAAAAAATGAAAACAAACAACTTAGATAAAAAATCATAAGGAGACATTAAATTTTCAATGTATATGTAAAAAGATAGCTAGGCATGAAGAAGATCGAGACGAGAGAATGAGTGCCAAAATATATGAGAGTAACAAATTAGAAAAGTATGAAAAAGAGAGTAGTGTAAATCATTCATTTTTTTCATCTTATGATTTAAGCTATTTGAAAGATATAACTTACCTTATAATTATGTTTATTGGGTCTTAAATGCATTAATGTGTAACAACAAATTAACAATATTAAAGAAAAAACCGAAATGTGAGTAAACAAAGAGACTACAAAGTAAAGTGATGATAAAAATGACCAATTCGACCCATAAGATATAAGTATTGAAAATTGCAAGAAAAGATAAAAGAAAAAAAATTCTTAGATCTCTGTCTCGTCTATGTGCACATTTAGAAGACAACCATGGTGAACTGGTCCAATCACGTCATCCAAAACTCATAAAATATACATAAAATTTATAAAAGAAAATTTTAAAATTTTAGAAAGTGAAAAATAATTATTAGATACTATTTTCTCTTATTGAGATACCCTTTTTATGTAGTAAAAATAATTATAATGAACTAACATAAAAAATCCTCATATTAATCTACATAAAGCCTAATAATATTATATGTTACAAAATAATGAATTCTCAGAAATTTCCTCATAAATTATACACAATTAATTTTATAATTGATAACTTAATATACTATAATTATTTTTGTGAAATTTTGAACAAATTGTATATTTTGTTAACTTTTTCTTTCAAAAATAGATAGAGACAACAAATTTATTGTTATATGATAATATATCAAAGATTTTTGATTTGTCAAAAATATAGAGTTGAGTCATGAATAAAATAAGAGAACATCAAAGAAACTAAGAAGAGTTGTATTGATTACTCGTTGATGTGTATCATAAAAAAATAGGAGAAAATAATGAGAGGAAGACCCGTTTCAAAACAAAATTGCTGAATTTTAATTTGAGATGGGGAGAATTAAAATAAATTGAGTTATGCAAGTTCATTCAATTTTTGTACAAACACTTCTGACACCAACGAAATAAAAAAAATAAAAATAAGATAAATAACATATTAACTACAAGACTCTACTAGTTTATTTGAGTAGTACCACATCAATTTATACAAAACTTAAGTAAATATAAAAATTTTCAAATAAATTAACAGGGAAAGTAAAGAGGTGAAAAAGTAAAGTTAAAGATATAGAGATAGTAAGTTGCTAGAATTTCATTTAAATCATTTATGATACTACCACATTACGTTAAAAGAATGAGTTTTCTGGTTTTAAATATTAAGTTATAAGGGATAGAGAAAAATATGGTAATTTTAAATAAACTATAATTGATATTATTTTAAATATTAGATATTTCTAATTGTCCAGATATTAAAAAAAAATTAATTTAAAATTTAGAATTATGGATATATAAAATTATGAATATGAGAAATTAAATATTACAAAATAATTTAGTAGCTATATGATATGAAAGATTACAAAAGTTTTTTTCAATTTAATTTTCGAAATTAAATGGATAGGAGAGAGAAAGAGGAATAATTATTGCACCGATTTTAAAAATTGGAATTCAAGAGGAGAGAGATGGCGAGAGAGAAAATATGGTGAATTTTAGATTTTTATGGGATAAAATAGGAGACAAACAAAAATAATTATTGGGAGGAAAAAAGATGAGCAATTAATGAGAGAGTGGACAAATATAAAGCCACCAAAATAGGAGAAAAATGGAGAGAAACCGAAATTACAGCCCCATTTAATAGGGATTTAAATTTTCAAATTTAAGAGTGATATGAGAGATAAAATAGCAAGAGAGTAAGAATAGGAATAGTTTTTTTATTTTAAATATTAAGTTATAAAAGATACAGAAATATAGGGTAATTTTAAGTAAACTATTATTAATATTATTTTATTTTATTTGAAATCAATATTATTTTGAGGCAATTAAGCATAAGGGTTCATTCTAATAATAATATAATTACAAATGATACTTAAAAATTAGCCATGTAAATTAAGGACACTTAAAAATTAGCCATGTAAATTAAGGACACTTAAAAATTAGCCATATAAATTAAGGACACTATACAAAAAAGACACAAATACCCCATTTCTTATAATATCATTTCATTATGACACTAACAGCAACCACATTTAGCACTTTCTAGTCAGCAACCAGAAGGTGCTAAATGCATTTAGCACACCTGAACAGCAACCAGAAGGTGCTAAATGCATTTTGCACCTCTTAGATAACAGCCAGAAAGTGCAACCAGAAGATGCTAAATGCATTTTGCACCTCTTAGATAACAGCCAGAAAGTGCAACCAGAAGATGCTAAATGCATTTAGCACCACTGGACGGCAACCAGAAGGTGCTAAATGCATTTAGCACCCCCTGGACAGCAGTCAAAAAGTACAACCAGAATGTGCTAAATGCATTTAGCACCCCTTAGACAGTAGTCAGAAGGTGCTAAATGCATTTAGCACCACTGGACAGCACTACAACCAGAAGGTGCTAAATGCATTTAGCACCACCTGGACAACAACCAGAAGGTGCTAAATGCATTTAGCACCTTCTGAACAACAACTAGAAAGTATCACAACTTGGACAACAAACTATAAGGTGCTAAAATGATTTTAGCACCATCAAAATATATGAGATTAACATCTACTTAATTTATTTATATGTATATATATATGGATCGACGTAGGATTCGTAAAAAAAAATAAAAAATTACGATCATATTTTTTTTCAAATCTCGCTGGGCTGTCGAAATTGGTCGATTTCGATAGCAAAACGACATTTAATCGTTTTATTTTTTTGCGCAATTATAATAACTTTGTCTTCCGAACAACATATCCAAAAATCAGTCAAATCCAACGGTTCGATCAAAAGTTATATATCTTTTACGATTGCACATCCATAAAAGAAGAAGAAGAAGAAGAAGAAAATGATGAAGATGAAGATGAGAACGGCGCTTGCTCCTCTAGGCGATACAATCGGAGATTCAGGTGGTGGTGGTGGTGGTGGAAGATGTGAGATTATTGGTGAGACAACTTCTCTTTTCCCTTGTTTTTTGTTTTTTCTCTCTAAACTATGTGTATATAAGAGAGAATAATGTCTTTTGTATAATTAGAATAAATGATATAGTAGGGTATTTTTGTCCATCAACATTTATCATTTTCCTTAAAATAAATTAATATTATGAAAATTGTCCTTATTGTAAAACCAAATTATGAAATTTGTACTAATTCCCTTTATTAAACATGAGTCCGTCCTTTGAGTTATAAAACATTACGGAGCGAGACCTTATAACCCATTATCTCTATTATTTTATATATTAGATATTTCTAATTGTTAGATCTTAAAAAAATAAAATCAATTTATAATTTACAATTATGGATATATAAAATTATGAATATGAGAAATTAGATATTACAAAATGATTTAATAGTTAGAAATATAAATTATGGATAATATGAAAGATTACGAAAGCTTATTCCAATTCAATTTTCAAAATTAAATGGACAGGAGAGAGAAAGAGGAACAATTAATTCCATCAATTTTTAAAATTGGAATTTAAGAGGAGAGAGAAACCGTTTTAAATATTAGATATTTCTAATTGTCCAGATATTAAAAAAATTAATTTAAAATTTAAAATTATGGATATATAAAATTATGAATACGAGAAATTAAATATTACAAAATAATTTAGTAGCTATATAATATAAAATATTACAAAAGCTTCTTTCAATTTAATTTTCGAAATTAATTGGATGGGAGGGAGAAAGAGGAATAATTAATTGCACCGATTTTAAAATTTGAAATTCAAAAGGAGAGAGATGGTGAGAGAGAAAATAGTGTGACTATTAGATTTTTAAGGGATAAAATAGGAGACAAACGAAAATAATTATTAAAGACAAAGATGGGTATGTCCTTAGATAAAGGACATTTTTTTTCCTATTAATTTGCAGGACAATTTTTTATTTAAAGGACCAAATTTTTAATCAAGGAAAAAATATTAATTATTTTATTATTTTAATTAATTAAGTTGAATTTTAATATTACCATTCTTAAAGATAAATATGATTAAATCAATCAAAATAAATTCAAACAAATTTATTTACATATTATAACAAAATCAATCAAAAGATTAACATAAAGGTGGGACTTTGTTGCCGATTCATCTTCCTCCTCGCGAGAGAGAGAAAGATAGGTGATTAAAAATGACTTATTTTCTACTTAAACAATCAATTATTAGCAGTCAAACTCTTCTTGTTGTTGGTGTTACGGAACTCTTCTTGTGGTCTTACATTGGCTACATCGAAGAAGATAAATATTAAAGAGGACTAGGAAGTGGCCAAAGCTGCCGATGAATCAAACCACCACCACTACAACATCGTTCCCACCTCCGGTAAATGCCGTCCACTCTCCGACATCCTCAAATAACTCAACAAGAAAGTCCCCGATTCTCTTGTCAAACTATATAGGACTAATGCAGAGATATTTCGCGAGTCAACAGGGACGGCATCAACAAGTGAGGTGGGATACGGAGATCCAGTTGGTTTTAACAATAGTGGAGATCACAACACTGAGCTTCTTGTTAACATCAGGGTCGAGACCTCCAATAGAAACCAACTCACCGTAGGCTGCCGGCTGCTCAATCCCACCAAATGCCACGGGCACAGATCCCTTTAACACAATCATCACATAAGCCTCAGGTTTGCCGATGAGTTTGGCCAGGGTAGATGTAGCTTTGGAGAGAATGGATGAGGTGTCAACGCCGTCGAGGCTGACGTTCGTGGACAAATTCAGGCAAGGCATCTTGTCGGTTGGTTGGCGGTGGATTGCTCTCTCCGTTTACCACCATTACTACTACTCTTCTCTTAATCCAGCCAATATGAAAACTTTGAGATCCTTCTCTTTCACTTTTTTGTTTCGGAAAGATTAAAGTGCGAGTTAAAAATGCTTGTGCTGCATATTTATTTGGTTACATCTTTCCTTCGTGTTGATGGTGCCACTGGTGAGATATGTATTTGGTAATTTTACAAAACCTTGTAATTAAATTTCACCAGTAGGTTTATTTAGTTGCAATAATTACTTGTTTATGATGGGCTATGTATTCTTTTATCTTAATGTAAACAAGTCCATGTTTCAAAAAGAAAAAAAAACATAAAAATTATTCAATCAAAGTCTAGGATGAGAAAGTGGACATGGATCACACCAGCTTCGTCACTGGTACTCTCAGTCTCAAAGAAGAAAACGACGTCTCTAATTTAATTTTGATCTCTTTTGAAACACATATAATAATTAATTAAATATGAATTTTTAGTTCTCACGAATCTGATGTAATATTGTTAGCATTTCATTAATTATTAGTACTCTCAATCTAAAATAAGAAAAAGGAGATTCTAATTTAATTTGATTTCTTTGAATACTTCTTTAATTAAATTGGATATTTCAATTCCTACAAATTTGATGTAATGTTAAGCATTTATTAGGTGCATTTGATTAGTCTTACGCCAGGATGTACGGAATTTAGGTGCATTTGATTAGGTTATGTCTCAAAGAGGTATAGTTTTGCTCTAATTTTTTTCTTGTTTATTGCATCTCTGTTTTGCTCTTTTTTTTCTTTACATTGAAAAAAATGTAATTTAATATATCTGTTAGAAAATTGAAAGGATATAACGTAATATGTCTGTCAAAAAATTTAAAATATATACCATAATATCTCTGCTATAAAATTAATTATAAGAACATAAATTAATATGTATGCTAGAAAAAATATCTATTTTTTATCGTAGACATTTTTCGAATATATTCTTTTGTAGGCATTTTTCTATCCTTGTTAATTTTGCAGGGATATTAACTAACAAGTACAAGCATTTTATTTTGTTGGCATTTTTCTAACATATTATTTTGTAGGCATATTAATTTGTATGTATTTTTTTATCCTTGTTAATTTTGCAGTCATATTAACTAACAACTACAACATTTTATTTTGTAGACATTTTTTAAGGACTCGAATAGATGAAGCATTGAATATTGTTTTTCATTAATCTGAACGTAAGTATCAAAGTTGATTAGTTTTTAATTTGTTTATTTATTTAGTCGCCTTTATTTGTTTTAGATTATGAAAACTCCACATTTTTTTTTGAAATTTGAAGTTTATGAGTTTGAAAATTTTTGAATTTGTTTTACATTTGATTTTTTTGAATTATTCTTACATTTATCATATTTATTTGAATTTTTTGTTATCTGTTTTTGACTTGTTTGGAATTTATTATCATTAACTTAACTACATAATTAATTTTGTATTTAGTTTTGGGTATTTATCTATAAAAAGGGTAGTTTTGGAATTCAACGTAATTAATTGAAATAATTAAATGTTTTGTGTTTTGTCCTTAATTACAAAGTTGTCCTCCAAACTAATCTCTTAAAAAAAGTATTATTTATTAGAAAGAGAGTGTGACATTCGCCCTTTAAAGAAAAGCCCCAAATAATTATTGGGAGGCAAAAAGATGAGCAATTAATGAGAGAGTGGACAAATATAAAGCCACCAAAAGAGGAGAAAAAAATGGAGGGAAACCGAAATTACAACCCCATTTAATAGGGGTTTAAATTTCCAAATTTAAGAGTGATATGAGAGATAAAATAGCAAGAGAATAGGAATAGAAAGAGTTTTTAAATTTTAAATATTAAGTTATAAGAGATACGGAAAGATAGGGTAATTTTAAGTAAATTATAATTAATATTATTTTAATTTTTTTTTGAAAGTAATATTATTTTAAATATTAGATATTTCTAATTGTTTAGATTTTTAAAAAATAAAATCAATTTAGAATTTACATTTATAGATATACAAAATTATAAATATGAGAAATTAGATATTATAAAATGATTTAGTAGTTAGAAATATAGATTATTATGGATGGATAATATGAAAGATTACAAAAACTTATTGAACGGGAGAGAATTATTTCCCCTATATAATTAGATGACAGTTAAAATTTTCAATTAATATTAATTAATAAAGGGCCATAATTATAATTTTAAATTAATATAAAATTATAATTATAATAATAAAATATAATGTATATAATTAGATAGTTCAAGCAATTTAGCACGTGGCATGACGTCAAGAGACCAAGATACCTGCAAAGATAGAACTCGACGGACTAAACGCCGATATACGGAAACCCTAATTCGGCGATAGGTTCAGCACCTTTCAGTTGCGAGGCGGCCAAATGTACGAATCGGAAAGTGTTATTGTTGTCGAAGATGCTGAGCGGACTGCTTTCAGAAAAGCAGAGAAAAAGTACAAACTCTATTACGATCAGACCACTAAATCTTCCAAAAAGTATGATATTCTTCCCCTTTCATTTTTCTTATATGATTATAATTCCAAAAAGTATGATTAACAATGTAACATCTCCGTTTCACGGCTTATGAATTATTTTTTTTTTCCGATATCCACAAATTTAGGAAAAAGCAACCGAGATCAGTAGATTTATCGGAGGTCATAGACTTCAAGTCCGTACTAGAGTCCTTCATTAATCGAGGTGGCAATCTTCCTCCGGATATTTCCGTACTTGGACGTGAATTTGATCATACTGTCTTCTGCTTGGAAAAGCGCCCCGGTATGCAATTTTTGTGTCCCTTCAAATTCTAGGTGATATATATATATATATATATTGTATTTGTTTATCCGAGTCTTCACTGAGTGTACTGCACTAATGCTTGTTCTGCGGAATTAAAGATTTTGACACCTAGTTCGGTTTTATAAATAGTGATAATTTTACCTTTGCATACTCTGAATGGAACTTGCTGTTGCTTTTGAATGTGCTACTTGGAGTAAAATCTAGGTCTTATGAGCTTGATTTATTGGAAAGTCCTATGAAGCATGGATACGGGTATCGTATACAATACTGCACTAATGCAGTGATATGGGGACGTGATACGTCTTTGATACGAATAATAAATAATAATAATGTAATATTATATGTCATATATAAATTATTATTAATTATTCAGTTATAAGAATTTTATAAATTTATGAACAATTTGATTAATATTCATAAAACTAAAGCAAATACTTAAGCGATTCAATTGCATAATAACCTAGAAGTAGATACATATTCTGACTTGAATACCAGAAGAAGGATAGAGACTGTACAACGATGATTAATAGATTGTAGACGAAGGACAAAGTGTTAAAGGATAGAGACTGTACAACGATGATTAATTGATTGTAGACGAAGGACAAAGTGTTTTGGTCGACGCTTTTATCTTTTGATACAAGGGTTGACTTATTCACTATTAGAGGTTTCTATATTAAAGGAATTATTTGTTATTTTTGAAGTGACCCCAGTTAAAAAATAATTACAAAAGTTACTCCACTGTATCCCGCAAGTATCCGGTACTTATCCCCTTGCGTATTTGAAAATTTAAAAATATTTTAAAAATAATGGATATTCTGATACGTATGTATGTATCCCACCATATCAGTGCAACATACGTATGTGATACCGATACTATGACCTAATTGAAGTATCCGTGCTTTAGAGTTGAAAACTCATATTGCGCATGTTTTACTTAACTTTGTGCACTGATATCATTTTATTGAAACTTGGGGTGCGTTTGATAACAACAAATAATTGATTTTTGTGAGAAGATGGAAAATAAGTTGGGGCATGTTGTGAGATGTCTTCTTATTTTTTTGACTTTTTCTATGGAAAAAATTTGAAGAAAATTTTTGCAAAAAAAATAATGAAGGATGTAAAACATCTACTCATAAAAAAAGGATGAGATGGAAACATGCCTCAACTTATTTTCCAACTTCTAACACAAATTAAGTGTTTTTCTTTTCATTTTCCATGTTGTTATCAAACAGAACCTTAGTTGTTGTGTTTTCTAGTGCAGGGTTTTATTTTATTCCTGGAGCACTGAGTGTTGACGAGCAATGTCAATGGATAAGGGAGAGCTTAACAAGTTTCCCGCAGCCTCCGAATAGAACAAACCACAATGCAATTTATGGGCCCATATGCGATTTGTTCATAGCAGCCAAAGAAAGAAAAGTATTAGTTGTAGAGGGGAGCTCAATAGGAGGTTTGGTTTCTGAGTGTAACTCTCTAGACAATGACACAAGTGTTCCTAGGTGGAAAATTTCCGAGGAACCTGCTGCATCATATGTAGGTAACACATGCAAATCAATACCGGCATCTGGTTTGTTGCGGAAGCTGCGCTGGAGTACTCTTGGCCTGCAATTTGACTGGTCCAAGGTCATTGCTATATCTGCCTTGTTATATTCTGATTATTTATCTCAATTGAGTTATGCAGACTTTATTGTCTTCCATTACGTCTTCCTATTTGTTTACGAGCTCAATATATGTGAGAGTTGCTATATGAAAGAAAAGAATAAGGAAAAAAAATGAGGACTTACTCTATCTTATTGTGTGTGACAGCAAGCGTTTAAGATTCGTAGGGATGTCTCGTAGAAGCTTCCATGATCAATTTATACATAAATCTACAGAAACTATGGCCATTGATAATCATCTATTGCTGTCTACCAATTGATCATACAAACCCATTTACACCACATCCTTAAGTTATACTAACATATTGGACATGTGAATTCAGTTACTTGTTGATAAATGTTGATCTTGCTTACGGCTTTATAAGCCATTTACATAAGTAGGATATTTTAACTTGTGTGTATTGTAAGTTGTTCCTGAATATATTTTGAGCCTCAGATAATTTCTTTGCAACATATATGGTATGACATCTACCCATCTTTTTTTC
The DNA here is from genome assembly GCA_021464415.1 of Lonicera japonica. Lineage (NCBI taxonomy): Eukaryota > Viridiplantae > Streptophyta > Magnoliopsida > Dipsacales > Caprifoliaceae > Lonicera > Lonicera japonica. The sequence continues at coordinate 63,100,823 of CM038468.1, read as the reverse complement.
CCCCAAAATACCACTACTTTGTTAAGGCTGAATACACTTCACCTGCCTGTGTAACCCTGGTGTGTAAAATTAGTTGACCCGTTTCTTAAAATGATGAAGGTGGTTCCTGGAGGTGGTGATAAGTGATCTCTTTGGCAGTTTTCCCTTTATCATAGTTCTTTGTCAATTTGTATATATATATATTATTTATGGGAGGTGCAGACTAGGAGATACCTGTGGTTTGAGTTGAAGGGAGGCCAAAAGGAGAGGGGGAGACTTGAAGCTATATGGGGCAGGTTGTTAACCACTCTTACAACACTGGGTCCTTTTTTGCAAAATTGTTTGTTAACAGCTTTTTGCATTACGCACACTGATATCTGGACCTTATTTTCAGCATGGACCTTTTCCATTGCTTCCTTGTGCACACTGTGTGTATCTCTTGTTCGTTGTCCATTGTTCTTTTGCACATCGATGTTTATCTCATTTTACTTTACAAGCGCAATAATTTGTCTCTAAAATAATTTCTCGATGTTCGTGTAGCGGAGCTACAATGTTTCTCTCCCACACAACAAGATACCTGATGCACTTTGTCAACTGGCTGAGAGGATGGCAGCTCCTGCGATGACTTTGGGAGAAGAGTTCCGTCCAGAAGCGGCAATAGTAAACTACTTTGGCTCAGGTACTCTTCAGGCATCAGCAGCTTTGACAGTACTCTATCCTCCAATGTAGATTTTTTTTTTGGTAGAAACATGGAGTAAATTTGAACAAACACGGTATATGGCAGCAAAGGGGTATCCGCCTCCAAGATCTGACAAAGGCTGAGTGTAGAATGTTATACATCAAGAGAGAAAATTTGGCCCACATGTCTTTTATTGCTTTGTATGTTCTAAGTGTAGGAGGATTGTCTTTGATGAATATATGGAATAGCTAGGATACTCTATTTAGGCAATATGATGCCTTTCTCTTGGTGTTCCACTGATCATGCTCGTAGGTTTTAGTCTCCACGTCTGTCCCTCAGGGATTCCAGGAGGTACTTGAGTGGGCTGAACTATCCCCTTGGATTGGGTGCTGCTTGTTGCAAGTTGCGTCTACCCCCTACAAAGTGTACTTATTCTCTGGTGATTCTCTTTTATCGCAATCCCTTGCAACACTACTATTTATCAATTTTGAGAATTGAATCATGGATGGCGATCTTGTTACATAAAACTTCTAGACTGAACTAACACACTGGAAAAAGTAGGAAGTCGAGTGAAATTAAGTACAACAGTACAAACTAATTTGATATGCGAGTGTGGACAACATCAATGCCTTTTTGTAGTCTGCCAGAAGGCCAAAGGGCCAAACAAAAGAACAAAACTAACCAACCAAAGTGGTAGAGATTGTCGTGGCAAATGAATCAATACTGCAAGGCATATATTTTATTGGCTAAAGTATGATTTTTCTATTAACACCTGATAATTAAGAGATCTTTTTGTTTTGATTATGAGACAGCCAAAAACATTATCTTTTAAAAATGATTTACTTTTATCTCTCAGTGACATATTTGATGGAGAATATGCAATCAATGATTTGTATTCATGGCTCACCTAAATTTCGTATAGATTGGATTGAGAGACTAAATTATTTCGTTAAAGTATATCATTATTTGTATTCATGGCTCACCTAAATTTTGTATAGATTGGATTGAGAGACTAAATTATTTCGTTAAAGTATATCATTATATCCACCTTGCTCTCTTTCAGGTGATATGCTAGGTGGCCACCTTGATGACATGGAGGAGGATTGGAGTAAACCTATTGTAAGCACGAGGTATAATGCTATTCTTTTTCCTTTATTAATTTTCGATTTATGTTCTAATTAGAACACTAGAATTATATTGGAAACTGACATGACATCATATTCCTTCACCTTAGTTTGGGCTGCAAAGCCATTTTCCTTCTTGGAGGAAAGTCTAGAGATGATCAACCTTTAGCGATGTTCCTTCGAAGTGGTGATGTTGTACTTATGGCTGGAGAAGCAAGGGAGTGCTTTCATGGTTAGTATAATGTTTATGATGTCTACTTGTGGTTACTAATGAAGTTTGTAGAGTAGTGAAATAGTATATTTCATGATTTTTAGGTTCAATATTAACTGCAAAATTTGTTTGAGAAGGAACTGTAGCCACCCTACAGATTACAGTGATCCGTGCAATGCTAGCGGAATATACTTTCTTTTCCCATGTTCAGTGCTGATATTTAGTTAGAACTTGAAATGCAGTTTAGTTCCCAGGCTCCAGCGATATCTTGGAAACATGCAAGCATGGTGAATTTGGTGATGATATTGACCAAGATTTTGTTTGTAGTTATAGTATCTTTTTTGGGTAAAATCACTATTGCGTCCATTCTTGGAAACGAGTCCATTATATTTAGAGAATTGCTTCTAGTTCGAAATTAACATCTATCTATTTTCTTATTCCTTGCTGGAGCTAAACCACATTCACATTTTTGCAGGAGTGCCACGGATTTTCACCGATAAAGAAAATGCTGAAATCGCCCCTTTAGAACGGCAATTCTCGCATGAAGAGGATCTTTGTTTGTTGGAATACGTTAGAACTTCAAGAATCAACATCAATATCAGACAAGTTTTTTGATTGTACTTCGTTCTTTTTCATTGTCATTGAAAATTTTGTAATTTGAAGTATTGAGGTAAATGATATTCTTGATATAAATACCACCATGTAAATTCCATGATGTAGTGGTATTCAATTGCTCTTGTATTTGGTCTTCAACAAGTACTTTCGGTATTTGGGTTTGATCATATCTATATTCTTCCGTGCTGTACCTTCTCCTCAATGCTCTAAGCTTGCAGATTCGATTGCCTTTCCTTTTGGCCAAAACAAGGAGGAATACTAATCAAAATACCATCGGATGGATGCATATATTTTCCTCACGCGAGGCTCGTTCCTTTTTCCCAGCACTAAAATTTAGAGCTTCTAAAACAAAAGGAAGTGTCCGTACATTTTAAAGACACTAAAAGGAGGTGCGGCTCCCCTCTGCGGTTTCTAAAGATGTACTGTTGGTTGTTGGTTTAATACGGGACGTTCACTCAAGATATACAGCTCTCGCTTGGAGGCGTGGTTAGGAGAATTAAGACTATCGCACGACACCGTTGGTACCTTTTGCATTTCTTTCTGGTTATCTATCAACATCTGCGTTTTAATCTATAGTTCTCTCTACCTTTCAATTTCTGCACGCCAAAATTACTGCAAAACCATCAATCCACCATCTTCAATTAGAAAAAATAAAATAAGAAGAGAAAGTAAAGTAAGAAAAATGTTCCAGCTATTTACGAAAATAAAATCATGTCGAGAGTGGGATTTGAACCCACGCCCTTTCGGACCAGAACCTTAATCTGGCGCCTTAGACCAACTCGGCCATCTCGACTTTAGAATTTAATTTGTCTGCATAATATAATTGGGGTATTTACTAATTTTATTTAAAACAATAGCAAGTGGCCCTGTTTCTAATTCAACAAAACATAGCGTCCTCTAAAGCCAGACCAGATTGGAGTAAAAGTCACGTGTTATAAAAAATCTTACAGAAGATTATTGAAAACCGGAAGGAAGCAGGTGTGGAATTCTACACCGTCCGTTCACGCTACGTTGGCTTGTGCCGCCTCTGTTATTATTAACTAACCAGGTCGGTCAAGAATTTGTTCCTACACACGCTCCCAGCAATTGGGCCCCCCTCTTGTTATTAACGACCGCGGCTCAACTCACTGGACCCACTCCACCTCCACCTCCACCTCCTAGACTGGAATTGGGTTATTTATTTAATACTCCTAATAATTTGATAACAATCTCTTATTACTGTATTAAATAAAGTCGAAAATTAATTGAAACTCTTGGTAACTTGAATTTTCGTTAACAGCGACGATGATAAGGGTTTTTTCTCAATTGTTATACTAATTATAATTATTTTAAATTTTATTCTTTAAATAATATATATCTAATAATTAACGTTCGCATCATGTGCATATAACATTTTAGTAATAATATAATATTAAAAGTGTATGTTTAACGGAGAGGAGTGTGGTATACATATTAAGTGGTAATCAATACAAAAGACATTATTAAATATTTTAAATTTTATTCACATAATTATTTATTACTTATAAATTTTTAAAGTACAAGTAATAAGTATATTATTAATTAAAATTTGAATTTATGGTATACATATAATGAATAGACTAGATGGTTGAAGATAAAGCCGAAAATAAAAATCTTTGAAAACAAACAAGAGGGCATGTCTACTGAAAGAAGCAACGAAATTGATTTGGCTCAAAAGCTTCTCTCGCACACACTACCCTCCAAATCTCCCTCCTCTTCACACGCTTCTCCACGTGTTCCTCCGCATTACCACCCTAACATTATTATTATATAAATTGCAACCTGTAGCACACAAAAATCTCAACTCAAATTTACGATCTTTATAAGAAAATCTTACCCTTTCTCTCTGTCAGCTGCTGCTGCTTCTTCTTCTTCTTCTTCTTCTTCTCTATCCAGCTCTCTTCTGTATACACTTTGATCATCAAAGTCAATTATGACTCCGATTGTGTTGAGTCCCCTTGCGACGGGCTTGACCGTGTTGGCCGGTGCGGTTTTTATCAAGTCGGCGATTGACCATCAGAACCCAATGGCCGGGCCGGGTCAGGGTCAGGGTCGGGCTCAATTCCCCAGGTGTCCCAGTTGCAACGGCTCCGGAAGAGTCAGCTGCTTATGTTCTCGCTGGTCCGACGGCGATGTCGGTTGTCGGACCTGTTCAGGATCGGGTCGCATGGGCTGTAGTAGCTGCGGCGGTTCAGGTACCGGTCGGCCCCTCCCGGCTCGGCTCACCGTGAATCGACCCAATCGTCCATTCTAATTGATTTGTCCATTCATTCTTAATTAAGATATTCTGGATGTAATATATAATATTTTATTTTATTTTACAAAACATCCCATCTACTCTCTTTCCGCGTCTTCTTTTAAATTAAATTCATGTATCATAAGTTGATTGAATATGCCCGAGAGTGATGGAATGGAATGGGAGATTTCTCGTTTATAATAGTATAACTTAACTATGATGATGATGATGATGATGATTAAGAGATGTGCGTTAGTTCCATTGGGAAGTGCTTCTTGTTGTTAGGAATCCGATGTTATTATCTTAGACAAAATTGCAGTCCACATGTTGTTCAAGGGATAAGTATTTGTAGTTGAATATATAATTTTTTATAATCTGCCGTTAAACGGAGAAATAAAAGTGAATATAGTGGTGTTTTTTACATGGATAATCACATTCTTGTATTGTACAAAGAAAGAAATATAAACTTAACCCTAAAATAAGTTTAACTCTCATCCACTCAGCCTGTTCTATATTTGATGTTTGTTAGCTAACAAATCTAACAATTATGTGTGTTTTTGGGTCACCGTCAAGTTAACTAACAATTAGGCCTTGTGCTTGTCTCCATACCACGCAAATGGAACTGCTGCGATTTTTTTTAAAGTTAACAATGATGGGCTGGATATAATTTTAAATGTGGGTGATCGATGTTGAAAATTAGTTGTTGAAGAAGATGATGTTGTATGCGAGCAATCTTCAAAAGCTAATTGTTATCATTATCCAAACCATAAAATCATAAGAGAATTTGAGAAGGAAATTCATATAGCTAGATGATCCAACCCATGATGTTGGTGTTCAACTTTAATTTAGATCATTTTTCTTGGATCCCCATGAGTTTAGAGGATTTATTTCCCTACCATTTAGTAATATTACAAAAATTCTATCAACCAATTATTGACTTAAGAGCCCTTCTCTACATTGATCAGTCCTGAGTGCATAGAACTTTCACCCTCCCATTATATATGCTGATTTTTAGGCGTGTAATGGTTCGTCTTTTAACTTATAATTTTCTAAATTTACATGATAAAGATGCGGTCTCATAATCCTGTACGCGCACTTTCTTCGCTGCTTCTAAAATCCTACTGCTCTTGGGCTTCCAATTCATTGCATTTTACATTCTGTCAGTTACGTTTGAAGCTGCCAAAATGGTGAATATGACAAAAAAAAGAATTCCATTTGATCAAAATTGTACTCTCTGTTTTGCAATAGATACCATCTTACAATTCCAGACCTTACCTGCATATGGGAGACGAGTGCACCTAACCCACTGACCTGCTTGGCTCATTCACCTTCCATTCTCGGAGGATAAATTTACAAACAAGTTTCCTCATTGGCCAGTACATATCTCACTTGACAATCGAGTCCCATTTTCTATATGGTTCCAATTTAATAGTCAAAAAGCGTTTTAAGGGGCCACGTCTTGTTGGCTAATGTTTCTAGTGCGCTCAAAGTGATAGATTGCATGTTTCTCGTTATTGATGAAATAAGAATGGAATTCAACTTTGATATATTCGTCCATTCGTTCTTCATTCACATCCATGTTTCATGTTCATGAACCACAATAAATGCACAGGAAGTATGATTTCATGGTCAAATCTTATTTTCTGCACGTTTTCATTTTACTCCATTACGAGAGCGAGTCTCTTTCAGTGCAAGTTGACCGTTTCCCCCCTATGTATTGTGAACTTCCTAGCTTCCCTGTTGCTTGCGAGTTTGTTTTGTACAACTTTGTTTGGTTAAGACGTGGTTTAGTGCACATATGGACTTGACATTTAAGGCCGCCCTTCTATTGCTTTCCAAGAGAGAGCTATGTTTCTTACTAGTCTTGCTGATTATGATTCAACTTTAATGCAATTGTTGCTCATTAAAATCTATGTTGGTAAATACGATTCTTATCACCTATTTTTATCGGGTGCATTACATGGGTTGTACCTTTGTTGTATTTTGTAAAGGTACAACTCATATAATGCATGCTCGTAAGAATATGTGGTAATAATACCTGGTAAGTGTAGCATTATCCAATCCAAGTCTTATGCTTATGATTTGTAAAGTAGGCATAGGTATATACGTCGGTCTCCCCCCCTAAATGGTTCCATTTTAATTGTCAAAAAGCATTAGCTTGCAAGGACCACGGCTTTCAGGAGATGTGTTTCAATGTTTTCCCAGAGATTGCTGCACATAACTCAACTTCGCTATATTTGGTTTGTTCCACACTTAAATCCACGTTTCATGCTCATGAAACTTAATATTTATATGTGCATGTTTTATGTTCAAGCAAGGAGGTGCATTTTATGGTCAGTTTTCATTAGGACTTGAATTTGTATTTACGACTTTTAAGTTCAAAGAGGCATTTGTACACTGCATTAGAACTTTCTACAGCAGACAGAAACAGGAGAATACAAGTTGATACAAACATCGCTTGGAAAAAACACACAATAGATCCTTCCTCTCAGAAATACGTTTAGCAAAGTTTCTTTAACAATTGCAGTTAGAATTCTCCGTTGGCTTCTATCACTTGGGGCTGAAAGCCTGAAAGACATCATAGGAATATGGTCAGCACAAACTGTTGAAGTTTTTAGTGTATTTAAAAAAATGGGAGAAGAAGAAAGGCAAAAAAAAAAACAAAGCAAGTACCAAGTGAACTCTATGTGTTTTCCTAAGTCCCACATAGGAAAAATATAAAAACGTTCATGGGTTTTTATAAGGTAGAATTTGCCTAATCGCTTAGCCTCTTTAGAAATTAAAATTTTGTGCTATTGGATGAAGACATAAATGAATATGGTTACCACACACAACAACCAAGCCAGACTTACAAAATCCTTTCAAAAAATTAAAATTATTTTCTGATTTGATATTCAAGTTGGTTTTGACTTAGTCTTGGGTCGTTTCCTCAACCTGTTTTTCTCCCCCTCAATGGGCGTCGGTGCGATAATTTTTTTCATCTCTCTTCAGAAACATACAAAAAAATTTCTCCAACCTTCATCGAGCTTAAAAAAAAATCCTCAAATTTTTTTTTGCCTCCGGCAAGAATAGTTGATTCATTCTAGCCAAGTTATGAAGGGAGTGAGAATTCCGATTATCCACCGTGCAAAGAAAATCGAGAAAGATGGATTATTTGAGCTTGTTGTATCTTGGGGATAGCATGGCCTATCTGAACTGCTATGACAAACACTGAGCAGAGACACGAAACGTCTTAAAGAGAGTGACCTAGTCTGCGACTTAACCTAGTATTTCCAATCGCTTTTCGTTTGGTAAATTCGTTCTTGTTTCAACACAAACAACTTATTGCAGAGATTCTAATGCATATAACATAATATGATTATATGTAATAGTACTGAATGATGTCTATATACTTACAGCAAATATGGTGGCATGACCAGGATCAGCAAGGTGAGCAAATAGGTTATCAATAGGCCCCGTTCCTGTGTAGTTAGCTTGGAACCAGGCACCCATAACGGCTAACATAGCCAGTCTCCCATTTTTTATCTCCTTTGTCCTCAACTCCTTGATTTTCTCAGGTGAACCGCTTCCCCAGCCAAGTGGGTCAAACCATAGGCCACCAGGGTACCCCACATCTGTCCCTGTGAGCTTGTTGTTGGGGAAGATGGGGTCTGTGTTCACACTTCCTGGTTTAATTATGTCTGCCCATCTTCTTCCCTCAGCCCAACCAATCAAAACTAGCTCGACTATGAAGAGCGTTGTTTTGTCAGTGAAATAATCTTGTTCACCGGCAGTGTACCATGAAGGCGTGTTTAGAATTCCTATCTTTGTTAGAAATTCGGGGATAAAAATACCGGCAGCACCTAACATTGCCCATCTGCAGTGTACAATCTCCGCTTGCTGGTTCCATTTCAATGTCTCAGGATCAGATCCTGTTAAAAAGATCCATTACAACGTTGTCATTTCAATGTTTTTGGCGACTCTGAGGATGAATAAATAGATAGGTAAAAATCAAATAGTAGTTCATGGTTCTTAACTTCCAAGCCAAAAATTTGTGTTTCACTTACCTAGACCAAGAGGATCAAAGCCGAAGTCTCCAGGTAGGCTGCATAGCAGTATTCAAATTAAGCTTCAGCAACGTAAGACAACTGAACGCTTGGATGGAACACGTATGCATACATACGTACACATGCATATAACTAAAATAGATCGAATATTATCTGCGTGTGTACATATAGATACCTGCCATCAAGCCATGGAGGAGGGGTGCTACCAGGGAACCAGAGGGGCCTTTCGGGGTCGGCCAAGGCACAAACAGTACCAATGGATTGTGCTCTAACCGGCATTGCTGCATACTTTCCCACTCTAAGCTTTTTGCCGCCAAGGAAAGAAGCCCTTGTTGCACCAACAATAGATCCATTCTTCTGGGTACTGTAGTTAGCACATAATTTAATTTATTACAACTATGCCTATTTTCAGTTGTGTGATATTTTTATTTTTAAGGAATGCGTATTATCTATGAACTGATCGAATGCATCAAGATACAATTGCAATTTATATATAGCTGCATTATCATGGAAAAGAGCTTGGTGTATATATTGAGAATTAAGTTGGATGAGTATGATAAAGAAAGAAAGAACTTGTCAACTTGCCTTGGGGAAGAGAAAGCAGCAGTAATGGCTGAAGAAGCACAAGCAGAAGCCATGTGGGCTAATTTAATTGGTCCTCAGACTTGTTTTATTTATTTATTTATGTACGTGATTGGAGTGGGGGGGGGTGACAAAATAAATGTAAAAGCCACGAGGAAGAAGTAAGCTCTCATCAGGCTCTGTTAATGTAAGTAATCTGGGGGTGGGGTGGGGAACTTACTTATCTTGAAGGATAGGATTGCGATTGGCTGATGGTATTGCCATGTGGATCCAATATATCTATCTATCTATCTATCTACAAATCCCTTCCTTCAATTCCTGCTTACCTGTAAATTACTTGGAAGTAAGCAAAAGCCACTAATAAGTTAAAGTTTCTATGGGAGCTGAGATAGGGTGAAATGGAAAATCTATGCTTGATATGATCAGTATTGTGTGGCTGCAATTTTTCTGACTGTTACCTGCCATACACTGATCCAGATCTTACAAAGTTAATGTAACTCTAATGATACTGCTTGGCTGACTGAATTTTGTTCCAACTATTTCCTTCTTTCGTTTTATAATATCTGCTCATAAATTATTTAGTAAGGGCAGTGATATTCTCAAAACAATATTCTTTTTATCATAGTACAGTGCTGTTTTGAAAAATTGTATTATATGCTTCTAAAGTTATATATTGTTTTGGCAATATACACAATTGATTTGACAATAATACAACCCTTTAATAATATTAAAAAAGAAAAAGAAATCTCGGTTGGTAAGCATATTATAAAATGTTGAATTATGTACAACAAAAAAGAAAATGTAAAAAGTACAAGAACTAGTCTAATGGATTGTCTACCACTGAGTAGCTATCGTGGTGACTTCGAACTTTAGTATCTACAAAATCATTACAACATGTAAACTCAGACTTACAAGGGACATTACCCTTTAATAATATTAAAAAAAGAAAATAAATCTTGGTTTGTAAGCATATTATGAGATATTGAATTATTCACAAGAAAAAACAATGTAAAAAGTACAAGATCTGGTATAGTGGATTGTCTACCACCGAATACCTATACCGGCGAGTTCGAATTCCAGTACGTACTAAATCAATACGGACTATAAACTCAGATTTACAAGCGCACATTAGTTTTGCATCTAATGTGGTGCAATTATTATTATCTTGGGCTTTATCTGTTATTTCCCCCCTTTTTTTTTTGTCAAAATAAGGCTTTGTTCAAAAATAAAAATCAACAGAAGTTTCCCTTGACCACAACTCGTGAGATTCGAAGCCCAAGAAATCCAAAAATTGAATCGAGACCCTTCATTGTAAGTCGACTGGTTACTTACACTGGATTTGGGGCTTCATAATCTGATCCAATCTCGACTATAAAGAGTAATAAATAATCAAATAAGCCCAAACGAGGCCGATGAGAAATAATCCCAGTCTTGATCCAATCATGTAGAAATTCAGATGTCCCTTTTCAACAACATTCATATTCAAGCCCAATAGAGTTGACATTTTTATTTCATTTTTCTTTTTAAAAGACAAAACTAGACTGCTACCGGTGTTTTTTTTTCAAATAAAAATACAATATTATTAATAATAAAATATGAACAGTACAATAAGAATAAAAATAACTTTTTCAAAAAGTTTACAAAGGTCGTAAAGATATAAATTATATCAATCAAGAGTCTTACGATAAAAAAAAAAATCTTAAAAAAGCGAGGCATATCAAAAATAAATATCCATAAGGTAAGCCCCGAAACATAAGAACACGGCCAAAAGAAACCTTCGAAAAAGAGTATTCATGCACGTCAAAATGCTACCGAACGAAGCAAGTAAAAATATTCGTATCTTTGAATCAAATCTCCACCTAAAAGAGCAAATTTACTCATCCTTACTCCAATTTGTGCTACTCGAAATACACCTCCATATTCAATAGAAAGGAGGACAAAAACTTTCACAAAAGAAAAGACAAAAACTTCATATATCTGAAAAAATGTCAAAAGACAATTAAATTTAGAGATATTACTATATATAATACAAAATGGTAAGGAACAATGGATTCATCGCCGCCTCCTATCATGGGGGGTGGGGGTGGGAGAAGGAAAGGTAAAACAAGACAATGTTAAAGCAGCTATGATTTTTTAAAAAAGAGAGAATTCATTTTATATTCTTAAAACTGTCACAAGTTAACTTTAATTTTACTTGAATTTAAAAGTGATCATGAGTTCGAATCTCATTATAAATGAGAATATTTTTGTTGTTATTATAATAAAAAAAATTGAGATCTTTTTAAAAAATATATATAAATAAATTGATCCTACCATCGTTGATCAATTCTGCGTGCTGCATTTATTATTTCATTGTAACCATCTCCTATACATGTGAAAGCCCACCACCACTAAATTCATTGTACTACTCCTTATATCTGTCAATTTTGCTAGTACAAGAAAAAATCTACTCCTCCTCCCTCCCTTTCACACCATTCAACCACTTATCTTCCCCCACTTAAATAAACATTTTGCATAACCCCAAACTACGTTTTCATAGACTAAGCTTGCCAAATATCTTAAATTAATGAGGTGAAGCATAAATCCTTTTTTTTTATTGAACTTGTTCATTCACAGGGGCGGATTTAGGGGACAAAGCGGGCTCAACACAGGGGTAAATTTTGAAAACCTACTAGCACTTGTAAAAAAAAAAAAATTTAGTTTAAGCTCATCCCTTTACTAAGTTTTAGCTCACCTTTTTGTTAAGTTTTAGTCCATCCCTAGTCAAGCTCAAATATATATTAGATAGAGTCTGTAATAGATGAATTCAAATCATTAAAAACTCGTCGAGTCAACTTTGTTAAATACTTTTTATTATGTATGAATTCAAATATTTAAATTATGCTATTGATTTTTTTTTCACTATATAATTATAATTTTGATATTTTTTTGAATATTTTTTTTGTTTATTACTATGAACCTACCTCTTGAAAAATCCCCGAGTCCAAATATGTTCATTCATTTTGTCTAATTTTTAGATATTGTGGTTGCGGGGTCAACAAGTGAATTAAGACGCAGTCCTTTGACAATTGACATAACTGACTTGTGTGGGAATTGCAATTATTAAAAACACCATTGGCCACTAATCATTTTGGTTCGATGTGAAAGTACTAAATAACGTTATTATTTAAGATGTTGCATAATCGGCTGCTCCCATGCTTGTTTCAAGAGCAAAATTAAGGTCTGCAAATTGCCTTTTATGTCACTTCTTACCATACCATACATACATTTGTATTTTTATGTTGCAAATATTATACTAGAGCAAAACTTCCTCAAAAATTTACAAAAAAGAAAAAAAAAGAACAAAGAAAGGCTCGACACTTGAAGGGCTTTTGGTGTCATCATATTAAAGGCTTATTAGCACATTTATCATATTTTCATTTGTCTCCACCTGTATTGAGTATCGATTTAAAAAAATTAATTGGCATTACTTTTATAAATATAGTAATTTCAATATCCGTGATACTTACTATGTTTTTTAAAAAGTAGACTTTTATGTTTGGATTGTTGAGAGTTTAAATTTTACATCCAAAAATCGAAGCATCGCAAAGTAAAACATGAGTAAAGGAGAATACTTGCCACACATTAGGCCGCGTGTTGAAATTAAAGATCCCATACCGGAAAATCAGTCTCACTTTATTAGGCTAAAACTTTTATCTATAACAAAAACAACAACAAAAAAGTCAAATATTATAATATCAGTAATAGAAATAAATAAATTAGAGGAAGGAAAAGTGAATAAAAAAAGAGTTTAAAATAAAATAAAGAGAGTAAGCGACTAATGGAAGCTAGAGATCATGCCAAGTTAATCTTTAGTTAAGGTTAGACACCGACCTAACAGCAGCATGATAATTATTAATTTATGAGCTTTAAGTAATGATATGATATATTACAAATAAATACATATATATTGCTTGCAAAAACTGCCTAATCCGACTCGATATTTTTTCACATGAAGATGGACATGTCGGTCTTTTGGGCGGCCATATCAGCATCATCATTGTCATTTATGTTCCTAGCTCAGCATGTTAATTCTCTCAATTAATTACTTCACTAATTATTATATTCCATTCCATGTCATGAAAATGTTAAAGATTTTTTTTTATTTTTTATTTTTTAATTAAAAAAAAAAGCAAAAGTAGATAAGATTGAGCTCTCAACAATGACATCTCACCCAGTTTTGTTAGTCAAAACAAACGATGCATGCATTTGCTCATCCTTTATTATTAATTTCATTAATTCCATCTTCTAAGTAAAGGTCAAAGTTATCAATAAACATTTTTTTACGCTTTTTCTTCTTGTCATGTACTTCAGAAAAATAAATAACTCACTTTTCTTTTTGGGTTCCTCAAATTGATTTATCTCAATTTTTTTAGGATATAATTAATAAATTAAATTTTCACAACAAAGAAATAAATTTATTCTATTAATTACAATGAATTTTTGAAAAAGTACTAAAGTCAAAACTTAAAATGTAACTACCAATTTAAAACTTGAAGGAGTTTTTTGACACACATGCACGGGATTACAAAATAAACTTAACTTACATTTGTTGATTACGTGGAAGTCATAAATTTCTTTAAAGAGGACAATTTTTTTTTTCTTTTTTTAAAGTTTAAAAGGTCAAGTTTAATATTTGTTGCAATTTTTTTTTATACAATCAATACATAGATATATCTATATCTTGATTAATCCATCAAAACGACTAAAAGCGAAAAAAAAAAAGGGGGGGGGGGGGGGGCGGGGGGGGGACAAGTGACTGATTTAGCTGGGCTAACTCGATTTAACAACTAGTATATGTACCCTCTTGCTTCCGCAATGAAACGTGCCGACATTATGCTTATTAAACCTATTTTAATTAGTTGATAATTAATCAACGGTTAGTTTTAGACTAACAAGTAATGTCTAAGTTACTAAACAATTAATATCAATTTTTTTAACTTAATAATAAGTAAATCAGTCAAATCAATTCTAGAAGCTAACATCACATCAAGTAAGGTATTCTAAGTAAAATAAGGGGAAAAAACAAATAATTTTTTCAAGCCTTTCAACTTATTTTGGAAGTTGTTAGTAAATTTGGCTGCGCATGCTTAAATATATATGTTAATTAAGCAATACAGGAATATTTTAACCACCTGATGATTAACTCATTCTTATTAATAAAAAGAAAAAAGAAAAATTGGTATATGAGATCAGAACATGACCTCCAAAACATCAAGCACCACACAATTAAAATGGGTATCGGATATGGTATAACAAGTTTTACTTTTTTCATTCTCTAGACATCACCATGTGGAAACTCACACTTGCAAATTAACTGATTTCAAGTTGTAATCAACGCCTCCAGAGGTTTATTTTTTTAAATGGTCCACTCTAGACTCTCGATGTTTCTATCTTAAATTATTATTTTTTTCTTGTAAAAATAAATTAAAAGGTAGACAAAAAGGAAATATATTTTTCAATTTAACTTAACAACATGAAGTTTAGAACTCGCAGACGAATTACAATTCCAATTTGAACCATCCCATGATAGACATGTATGCTATCTACAATTTAAGTTTTATCAACATTCCTTGTCAATTTACAAATGTCAATGACAGTCACATAAAAAATGGCAATTTTACTACTTGTAATAAATAAAGGCAAATTGTTGTAAGACTCAACCAGATAAGCCATGCTCGCTTTATTATAAGGTGCATTCATTTAAAAGACTAATTTATTTATTTTCTAAATTTAATGTGTAAATTTAATGTGCGCGCAAATGCACAATTCCCACATAGATGTTTGAACGAGAAAAGATTGAAGAAGAGAACCAAAGTTTGTAATTAATTAAAGTATTAAACAGGTGGAGGAAAAGAAACACAGAATGATCGAGTTACATATGGAGCAAGATATATAAGTCTGCATAATTCCACACGAAATACGAGGTGGGATACATCTTAGGACCCACACTAAAATGCCAAATCCTCACTAGTCCCATTTATGGTTCGTTACGTTAAATCCTCACTAATCCCAATTCATTACTTCTTTTTACTTCAAGGTTTACGGTGTATAATATTCTCACTAAATTTCAGGAATGATATTGTGAGAATTTCAGACTTTAATTTACTTCTTTTTACTTCAAGGTTTACAGTGTATAAATATTCTCACTAAATTTTAGGAATGATATTGTGAGAATTTCAGACTTTAATTTCTCTTCAATAACTTTTTGATTCGATTTCTTTTAACAGAGTTTTAGATGTATTTTTGTATAAAATTTGGTGTATTAAGAAATCCAAACCAAAAGTTATTGTAATAAAAAATTGGTTAATATATTCATTTTTTTTCATTAAAATTTTAGTTAGTTTTCACTTATTTTCAATTGAATTTTCTAATAAAATTTTGTGAATATGATATATTAATTAAAAAAATTATTTTCTCCAAATTTTACAAAAACATTTATTCGCTTAACCAATCGCTTCGAAATACGTTAGTAGTTAGAAAGGATACCCTAAAAGCATAAAATTATTATCATTTATTTATTTTTAATTTAATTCTTTATTTTTTTTCGAATCTTGCTAATGACATGTGGTATTATTGTATTTTGTTCCATTTTTATTTATTAATACCGATACATGTCTCAATGTGTTATTCGTTGAAGAACAATATGTATTAAAAATATAAAGAAATTAGTGTTATTCAGTTTTAGTATTGAGTCTATTATGATGTCCTTAATCCACATTCACTCTATTTATTATGTGTTGCAGATTATTTGCCTATGTCTGGATCCAACTAGATTGCCCGTACCTGACTAGGAATCTGCGTATAGTAAAGCCAATAAACTACAATTTCAAGAAGTAATGTGGTTTGGCTTAAAAAGATACCTACTCCATTATCACTATGGTTCTTGAGATGGTTTTCAAATCATCAAAGATTGATGATATGAGAGCCTTTATATAGTAGGTTGTACAAGAAGTGGGTAAAAATAAACATCTTAGTGTAATAGTGTAAGAACAAGTCTAGCTGCTAGTAGGATAATTATGATCGAGAATAAAATATTTTAGCTTTAACTTGTGTAGTTACTTAGTTGAGTAACAAATTTATTCAGTTATCTTCTAGATACATTAAACTTGGCCAGAACATGCACAAAGCCCTATTTTAAGTATATGTGTTATATATGTTTAATGCTTCGTAGTCCCTTGGTTTATTTTTTTCTTCATACAGGAGTAACTGATAATTGCTCTTAAAACACAAATTAAGCATGATCTTCTATTATTTCTATTCGTTTAACATCACATCTCAGTATCTAAAAGGCAATGGAAGTTTTAATCCAAAAGTGTATTTAATAAATTGGGAGATCTAATGGAAACATCAAGAACATGACAACAGTGGTTGGAGGAGCAACCACATATAATCATGCTGGTATTATATATATATATATATATATATATCATGACCTCTATCTTATCTAAACCAAAAAAAAAGTAAGTCCTTTTTTTTTTTTTCCCTAATCATCCTCTCGTGATCTTTAGTTAGGGTTAGTAACCGACCTTGCATCATGACAAAGATGATTGTAAGAAATATATACGCATGCAGTATCTGTTTAGTTTGCATTTAATTTCTTCACGCAGTCTAATCCTTATGATCGAGTACTTGTTATAACTTCAGTGGAAATTAAATGTAACAATAAGCTCTAAATTTTTAACTCGACTTTACGATGGATTAGATTTTTTTTTTCTTTTTCTATATTTTAATCAGGAGTTCCGTGCAAAACACATTTATACTTAAACAAGTGGTTGTGTAACTCAATAAAAAGGTTATGAAAATTATATGTTGATATTTTCAAAGTAATATTATCACTTTATCTCATTGAGTTAAACAAATAAAAATATAACTATATATATATTCGATCTCCAAGAGGATTATAAATTTAAATACGACTGAAATTGGTCTGGAACATAAAAAAATTTGAAATCATATTTGTATGTCAATCATGGGGGACTGAAATTTCCTCAAATAATCGTGGCAGCCTTTGAAGTTCACTTAACAAGCACGTAAAGGCAAACAAGAATTTTGTCCCAAAACCAGGAGGCACAAAGCAACTTCACTTTTGCTTGCACGGCCATCTTTTATATATATTCTACTTGTCTAAATTTTTGACAACTTTTGCTTTGATTTGTTTCAAATTAATTAAGTTATTATTTGACTAGTTATCAATTGTGTCAAAAATTATTTGTTGAAAACTCAATGCAATAAAAATTAAATTAATATAAATAGTGTTCATGCACTTGTGATTTAATGCTTGTTATGTTAATATTTGAAATAATGAAATCAATAGTCTTTTTATTTACAATAACAATTAAACACCTTATTAAATTTCCATACTAAATTAATTTTTTTCCCAATATTTAAGAGTAATTGAACATCATCTAGGTTTAAATTTAGCTCAATTTTTCATTTAAATATATATATAAATTTCAATCTAGTCAATAATTAATAATAGAATTTAATTATTATGTGAAATTTAATATATTAATTATATTATAAAAAATACTGTTAATTTAGGATCGGAACAACTTATTAAGGAGACAAGAACAAAAACTATGGGGAAGCAAAAGACAAAGACGTGAAGTGGCAACCATCGGCGTGGGGGTGGCGTATATGAAGCTTCAATTCACACCGCCAAAAAGCAGAGAGGGGAAGGGGGCATGATGATGCCAAGACCGGTCAAACCAATCACTACTCCTTCACTTCTGACGGGTGACAGTAAAGTTTCATTACTGTATTTAAAATACAAAATCTAAATATATATATATATATATATATTTTTATATATATATATGTGTGTATGTACATTATTTTGACATCCCAATAAATATTTTGCACCGACAATAACAAATACGTGTGATTTGAAAAAGATTACAAATAAAAAGAGAATTTTTTTGTACCAATATCAATTCTAAAAATCTTGGTATTCTGTGTCACGTTCAGATTTGTACCCTATCATTAATAGAATTTTTATCCCTTTCTCCTGTCTTCTTTTTTTGGTTACAAATCTCTTTCTTCTGTCATTATTCCAACAAAAACAAAAAGTGAGAGTTTTCACAATAGCTGAACTGCAATTTTGACCGTCTAATTAAATACTTCACCGAGTAGTATGTCGGCATATTATATTTTTATGCATCAAACAGTTTCCCTAACTCTTAGGCGACCCGTCCAAAATCATGGGTATGGGTCTTTCGACCAGAGGAGGACTCTTGCACCCATAAAGAGAGCCCAACGTACATTCATCATTATTTATTAAAGCTTTTGATAAAACGTAAAAACATGATATAAAAAGTAATTAAAGTTGAATAATATAGTGAGATACTTTTTATTTTTAAAAAAATATTATTTTTTATGAAAAATTTCTCTTATTCATCACTAAAAAATCATGAAAAATTAAAGCTAAAAAATAAGATAATATATTATTACGTTACTCAATTTTTTTTAACTTTTCATATAAATCAAATAAATTTTCTATCATTTTCTTGTTATATATTATTAAACAATTAAGTGTCTAATATATATAGAGAGAGAGATAGAGGGAGATTATGTAGTAAATTAATTATATGAGAAGAAGGAGATTAACCTAAATAATTAGCTTGAAGCATAATCAATTGGGTCACGTGCGGAGGCGTGAGTCCATATCTGACTCGAGTTACGAGGAGGTTGGGGGGGGGGGGGGGGGGGTTTAATTAAAAAGTAAATGGAATATGCGTTAAGCAACATCCTCTATAGAGCCAGTAATATATTTAACTTAATTGATTTAATAATTAAAAAGATGTTTGAGTAAGTGAATGAGTTTAAGTAAGTTAGATCCTTACAAATCCCGACATGCGAAATAAGGAATGAGATTTTATAAGTTGGGTCAAATTTCACTGACATGTTGTCAAACTGACGACTCTAATATATATATATATATATCCTTCTCCCAATTTTAATTTATGTAATTAATTATAAGCTCAGCTTATAATTAAATAACTATTTCATACCTTATCGGTTAGAACTCGTTTGATCCGAGTTTTTAAAAATAGAATGAATATATTTAATTTTAAATTTTTTTTTTCTAACATTTACAATATCACGCTGATATTTGATTCTACCAAAAATAAAAATAAAATAAAGTATTAATTAAAAAAATTGTAAAAATAGTGTATACAATCGGCTGACCCCATGCTAAAAAGTAAATAGTAAAATAGTATACAAGGAATTCTTTTTTATGAATTACTTGCGGATGATATTTTAGCACTTGATCTATTTACTTTTACTTTTTCCAAATACCTATTCACACCTATCAAAATGATATTAAACTGTCTGTATAAGCATAAATTATGTATTAAAGAAAAGTTGAACACAATTATGTTTTATTTACATAACTTAAGACATATCAAAAAAATTCATCTATAATATGTGTAACATATGATAATGTTCAAGTTCGACTATTTAAAGTCAATTTGGGTTTCGCAAGGCCATCTTAATTAAGACAAGAAAGCCTTTTTGTATACACAAAAATTAAAATTAAATCAATAATTCTTTTATCATATTTATATTATAAGAGAAAAAAATATCACATCACTAATTTATTAGATCAATGGCTCACATTTATTTATAATAAACAAGATAATTTTTGGGCTATTAGATGTATTTTCAAAACATCAAATCAAATAAGATAACTATTTTTTTCTCTTTATTATTCTACCAATCTACTATCTCTCCACTTTTCTCTTTCATTATCTTCTTTTTTAAATTTAAAATACATTAACTTTAAATACAAAAACTAGAAATTATTAAAATTTGCATATTTGAAATCTAATTATCTATACCTATAAAATAATATCAATTATGATTATAAAATTATGTGTAAAAAGAAATTAAAAAAAAGCTATTCTAACTCACTTTTCTCTCATTAAACATAGTTTTTCTTCATATAACTTATAATCAAATCACTTTACACAAGTTATTTGTTTCAAATCCAATTCCAACCTAATTCTTCATTTAGTTTAAAAATAAAAAAAATTATATGTTATACTTAATCTTTTAAAAACTTAAATGGTATTTTTTTTTTAAAAAGCACATTACTTTTGTAAACCAATGTTATTACCAATGGTACCATCTATTTATAATTAAAATTTTAGAAATATATAATGTTATTGTAATAATAAAGGGATACATTAATTTTTTCAAATATTTATTTTTGTATATATTGGTGAATAATTAGGGATGATAAAGTAACCCAATCCGACTTTAATGATGTGATGAAACAGGTTCAAATTTAAGCATATCATAAATCGGGACAAATTTGAGTTTTTCAATTAAAAACACCTCGATTTGGTCAGGTTGACTATATAATTTGATATCTCGAGTTTAGCTTTAACAAACCCCCTACGTACGCTTGACAATTAAATAGGTTGCGTTAAAAATTTTACACTGTTTCAGTATTTTTTGCTCGTGCAATTTCACTATTTTTTAACTATTAATTTTTTTATGTTGTCGTGCCATTGGGCACGAGCAATACCCAATTTATAGTGTACTTTTTGAACTCTTACTTTAATGTATCCTCTAAAATGATGGACCATTGCATAAGTGAAAAAAATCGATTTTAATTCCATTACGGTCTACCCTGCGCATTATAAATACGTTAATAATTTATTTGTCCTAAGAAATAAACTAATTAAACTATCCCTTGTAGTCGTTGACTTAAAACTCGCTCTTCCTTTTCCAATCTCACGAGGTATGCACATGCAACGACTATTTTCCAAACAGTAGTTAATTTTTACTAATATTTTCTGATTAAAAAAATTAAAAAAATACTAATACTTCAACCAAAAAACAAATATTTCCTTTTTACAAAATTTACATTTCTAGCTCATACTAAAAACAAATCAATTAATGACATTGTCGATCTCAATCCCAAATTAAAGTTCCTATTTGATTATGATATCACATTAATAAATTTTTAATTTATTTGCAGTGCTTATTTTTATTAAATATATATATATATATATAATAGTTCGAACAGATGACCTTTTCGAACTTCATCCACTAAGCAACCCAATTTTTTTACTTTAAACTTTTATTTCAAATTTTTTGGCGCAATCAAAAAATATCTATGCGTCTATGTCTAGTTAAAAGAAAAAAAAAAAAGAAAAAAGAGGGCTTATTGAGTGGCTTGGAGATGGTGCATGCGTTCATCAAGTTAGTACGTACAATGGCTTGATAAGCAACACGTACAAGTTTTTTTTCTCCTAAAAGGAACCCTCAAACTTTACACCTCCTCTTTAACAAACTCTCTAAATTTAGCAACAATTCATGCGCAACTCTTTGGATTTATATGCAACCAACCCTTTAGCTACCTAGCTAGCCAACTTAAATTTCCCCACTTTGTAACAAACAACCCATTTTCACTCTCGATCAAATTTCATATGAACATTGCAATTGTTTTTATACGTAACATGTACTTCTTGCGTCACAAATCAAAATATAAATATAAATTCAAACTTGTAATGTGTAATATTGTAAGGATTACATATAATAAATCAAGAAACATCTCAAAAGATAAGTGAAAATATTTTTTGGCAAGTTGTTTGTAGTTTCTAAATGACGCATATATAGATATATGTTCTTTAATGATCTGAATTTGCACTAGAAATGCTCGTTCTAAGAGTATACATTTTTTTAGTTATTATTAGATTTTTCATATTGATGTTATTTTTCTTGTAAAAAAAAGAAAAATAAGAGGTTTCTTACTTTAGGCGGAAGAAATTAAAGGTGGTGTAAAAAGTGTGGAAAATGTAATATAGAACACATCAGCACATGCATGTAAAGATACGAGAATATATGTACGGGACATTACCCGGCCACTTGGATTTACACACACTTGAAATGTACTCCAAGAAAAAAAGTAGTAGCCAGCTAGCTGCTAGATCGAGGTTAGAGTAAAAACTAATTCACCGGTTATATTAACTAGTTGGGATTGACGTATGGATTTTGGTTTACCTCTCTATATATATATATATATATTAGCACCTTAATTAATTAAGTTTGATGATACCTGCGCGACAAAGTCATGAATTAACATGTTAGTAGAGTAAGATTAATTGCTTCTTTGCATGTCATATACCTTGCTTGCTATTTTAACTTTACTCATCACTTCCTTCTCCTTTTAGTCTTTCAATGCTATTAATTATTTTTTCTAGCCAATGGCCGTGCCTCCAGCACAATTCAATTATGCGTATATGTAATTGGTAACATTATCGAAAATCATAATTATTGTTATTTTTTATATATCTATAATTATTTGTAATTTTAATATTTTTTTATCTGAGTTCTTATTTCAAATTTGCTATTTTTCAAAGAAATTATTTTTAACATTAATCTGAAAAGGTTGTAGTATACTCTTAATTTGGGAGAAAGAGGAATTTTTTCCCCTACAAAACTACTTTTAATTTTTAATCTTGTTCAAAATTTAAAAATATAATTATATGCCTAATATTCAAATAATGGTAGAGTAAATTAAGTTCGTCTAATTGCATTTCCATTACAATTAGGGATGAAAACTTGACTGATTCGATGGATTTTCGACTAAACAAACCCAATATAGGATGGACTCTTTCTTTTTTCTTTTAAAATCCAAAAAAGTATAGGTTCTAAATGGCTTAAGTTCGAATTTATGTAAATTTTGTCCATTTGACTCAACTCCATTGGAATATAACATTTTTTTCTTTAAATATTCTTATAATATAATATAATTACAACAGGCGAGAAGGGAAAGAGTGAGTTAAGGTTTATACGTATAGTATAGTAAACATGATAGATTTTAATTTATTTTTTTAAATAAATATGCTTTTAGTCAAATTTAGTTTCAAGTAATTATATTTTTAGATATATCGAGTTCAAATTTTGGCAAAACCCTAAACTCGACTATTGATTCCCTATAAATAATGTTAATCCTACCATCCATTTATATATTTTCATTAGTACTTTTTGGATTATAAAAATTTAGAAATCATTGATCACATATAGGATACTCGTAATAGCGTATGCCAAGAGAATAACCAAGTAACTTTAAATTAATATGTTTCAATTTAGATCAACATAATATTTAAAAATTAGAATTAGTTTCCATAGAAAATAAACTTTTATTAATCTATTTTGAAAAAATAATAAATATTATATTTGATATACTTTAAGTTTTGGATATACTCTTATCGCCTACGATTAACTTCTTTTTTTACCCTTTCTCATAATTTACTATATTTTATTCTTCAAATAAATTGTTATTTTAAATAAGTGAGTTCTAAAAATTTTTAATGGTTAACCATGTAGTTGTTAATGTATACAACATGATGCCCTTTGTTTTTGATTTTTAGAAATAAAGGGGTGTTGAAAATTAAAACTCTTACGTTCAAAAAATTAATTTTTATTATTTATGATAAAAAATATATGAATAATTTTGAGAAAGTGTAAATATTTTTGAGTAATTGAAACTTATATTGAATTTTATATAACTAAATGTTAAAATATTAATAAATGATTTATATTGATAGTAAAATTTACTCATACATGCCTAATAATCGAATAAAGGTAAGGAAATATATAACTAAAGAAGACATTTTAGTAATCAAACTACTCATGCATGCCTAATATTCAAAAAAAAACTGAATTCTAATTTTAGTTTAAGGTATTCATTTTTTTTTACTTATTAATGTTTTAAACACTTTAATAGTGATTAGTTAATTAATAAATATTTGTTTAGATATCACATAAATATATTACATAAATCGAAATTAATTAGGATATTAATATTTATTTAGTTTATCACATAAATTAAAATTAATTAGGAGATAATACATATACAAAGATTCAAACTAAATCTCATATACTAGTTGGGAACATAAGTTAAGTGAATCTTTGAGCCGTTGGATTAAAACATAAATGATCAAATTAAATCTCAGCCACCACTTAAGAATACAAGTTTAGAAAGATGTACATTCATTTTTGATGGAATATTAAAAATTCTTTTTTTTCGCAATTTAGTAGCAATTGATTGTATAATTCTTAATGGTATGATTTTTATTTTTCACATTTTTTATGTAATTCAAAAATCTCCTTTTTCTTAAGATTTTGTTATAAGAAAAACCTTGCATGAAAAACAATTTTATATAATTTAATTTGTTCCATATAAAATATCAAACATAATCTTAACGGTTAACAACACAAAACTTGTTTAAATAGTATAAAAACTTGTTTAATATATGATTTTTTTTTTTAAAAAAAAAACAAGTGTCCAAATCTCTTCCCTTTTACAAATAAAGAGAAATCTCACCCCCAAGTGTGACTCGAATCCGAGATATTTCGAATCCAGGTGGCACCTTTAAAAATTTAATATATAAAGTTAACTATTGGATTATTAAAAAAAATTATTTGTAAATTAAAATATATATATATATGTACATATTTTTTGAGAAAGTAAATAAAATATATTTAAGTAAGACAATAATTTTATGGCACAATTAAAAAAAGGTCTTATTAGAGAAAGATTTTCACACTAAAGTCAAGGAATAATTTTTTTGTAAATGAAAGGCCTATTTTTTATTTTATTGATAATATGATATTGGTCTCTTTTTTTCATTGTAAAATGACATCCCGACCCTTAAAATAAACAAAAAAATACTAATATGCATTAAAATATGGATTGCAATATGAACCTTGCAGTCCATATTTCACTGCAACATGAACTTGGCAATCCATATTTTATTGCAATATAAACTTTACAGTCCATATTTTTGGTGCAAAATTCATATTGCAATCCATATTTTACTGCAATGTGAACTTTGCAGTCCATATTTCTAGTGCAAAGTTCATATTGCAGTCTATATTTCATTGCAATATGAACTTTGCACTCTATATTTTACTGCAATATGAACTTTGCAATCCATATTTTACTACAATATGAACTTTGCAGTCCATATTTTTTGTACAAATTTCATAAGAAAGGGGTAATTTAAGTAATATATAACATATTTTTATTAATTAAATGATATTTAAATTTATTCAAATACCTTCATTTAAAATATAAAACAAAATAGCTTCTTACACTAATCACCAATTAAAAATAGGCCCTTCATTCAAAAAAAATATTATTCATTGAATTTTTGGTAAAAATCAATGTGTAATAAGACCTTCTGCCTAATTTCTAGTAATTTTATTTGTACGAGTTAAACTAGCTGATATTAATACGAAAAATAAAAAAATAGTTGATATTAAAGTGATAGTCTTTTCTTTTTATTTTTTTTGTTTCAAAAAAAAAAACACTACTTTTTAAAAAGATAAATATCCTTTCCTCCTCTTATCCAACATTTATGGAGATGGAAGGTGTATATCACAAATATTATATATATTATTATATATATATATAACAAGCCACCTGACATTATTCTTCACCATTGCTTTGAAATCCATACTCTCGTCGCTACGAGGAGATCAATTTCTAAGATCTCACCACGTGTCGTCACCTGGAAATCCTATCTAAATCAAGAATTATCTTATCTTTGTACCACAAGAACTAGCTTAGTACTACCCACTCTTGGGAAAAGGAAATTGTTTCTCTATTGAGTATTTTTTACAAGGGTATGCATGTATTTTCAGTATTATTAGAAAAATAATATGATATTTTGTTTGAAATTTCTTGCCGCAAGTAGTTAAAAGATTTGATTAACTCAAATTAAATTTAAAAATAACGGTGATTCTTTTTAAATATTGAAAATAGTATTTAACTTCAATTAAATAACAATAGCTAACTTTCAATAATAGTATCAAATAATCTTATAAATTTTATAGTAGTATTGAGCATTGTGAGCTTTATAAAAATAATATCATCTACCATACATGCTTTATTGACCACTGCTTTATGTTATATGTGTACCGTCTAGCACGGTAATATGAATATATATATATATATATATATATTATACTATCTCTAATTTGGGTCATGTTTAACTATCTCTAAATGTTGCCAAAGCGTTTAGTTATAGAAAAATGCTATACAATGTGTTTGACTAAAATTTAAGTGAAAATATTGAAATTCACTTTTACGCTATTTTCACATTTAGGCACAAACCACATACACACCAAAAAGTAGTGCAATATAAGCAGTGTATTTCATTAATGTAATTAGAAGAATTGTATTTCGTTAAGTTTTATGAAAAGTTGAAAAAATAGATAAGTGATTAGTGAGATGTTCTACACATTTTTTTCATGAAAAAATAATTTTAAACCACTGTGAAATGAAATTTGATTAGTTGAATAACCAAAAAGTAATAAAAAAAACTCAACGTTTTTTCCAATTGGCACTACTTTTAATATCTTTGGGCACTAAAAAATAAATTGAAATGTGTTAGTATTTGGAGCATATCCTTCTAAAGGGTATCTTATACTTTATTTTTCTTTGTGGAGTTGTATTGAAATGATCCGGCAAAATATAATGTAAAATGCCTATGTCATATAATAAGCATTTGCTAATTATAAAATGTTTGTGCTTTATTATATCAAATGTTATACCAATAATTATCAATTTTAAATAAGTGTATACGAAGTAAATGGTTAAAGTTTTAACTAATGGTGTTTTTTTTTTCAATCTTTAATTAAGATCCATGAACTTAATATTTAACTTAGGGCGGAGCCACAACCAAGTAAAAGGTGGCAATTGCCCACCAATTTTTTTAAAATTATTAACTTTACACCTATAATTTCCTTCATAAAAATGCAAATATATGTATATTAGTTATGTTTTCTCCCTTTTTAATTTATAATGGTTTACTAAGGGTCTGTATGAGCATGAAAAATGATAGAAAAATTAATTGAATTGTGTGAAAAGTTAAAAAATAAGTTAGAGGAATGTATTGAGATGCTCACCATCTCATGGTCATTTTTATGAGTAAATATCATCTATCTTCTTTTACGTTTAGTGAAAAAAAAAATCTTGACCATCAACTAAAGAAAAATATTCCACGGAAAAAGCAAAAAGGTAAAAAAAACATCTCACTATATCTCTCAATTTATTTTCAAACTTCTCACAAAAATACGTTGTTTTTCTTACAAATTTTCATCTTGTTATCAAACGAAACTTAATAATATTAATCTTGATGTTAGTACTAAATTTTCTTTTTTGGAAAATGACATTAGAATTATTAAGCTAACCCCCATCGAAAAAATTCTTAGCTCCCCCACCCGTTGAAAGGCATTCTAGAAAGAATAAAAATTACCGCTTTAAAATATCCACAATAAAATGCAAGTAATGACTTGAAAACAAAAAACCCTTTTGGCTCAAATCCGTAGCTTTTGAAATAGTGAAATACCAACTTCATTTTAATTTTTTTTGAGGAACCTCATTTTAATTTAATTTCACATATTGATTAAGTCAAATATAAAAATAAATAAAAAAGGTAAAGGAAAGTTGAAATGGGTTAACTGGAGTAAGAGGAAGATCAATTGGGCATAAGGGCTCATTTTAATAATAATATAATTATGAATGATATTTAAAAATTAAATATTTAAATTAAGGACACTGTACAAAAAAAACACTAATACCCCTTCTTTATAACATCTCACGTCTAATTATGACACTATCAGCAACCAGAAGGTGCTAAATGCATTTAGCACATTCTGGACAGCAATCAAAATGTGTTAAATGCGTTCCAAAAGGTGCTAAATGCATTTAGCACCACATGAACAGCAATCAGAAGGTGCTAAATGCATTTAGCACCTTCTAGATAACAACCAAAAGGTGCTAAATGCTATCTAAAATGTGCTAAATGCATTTAGCACCATCTAGACAGTAACTAGAAGGTGCTAAATGCATTTAGCACCACCTGGACAGTAACTAGAAAGTGCTAAATGCATTTAGCACATTTTGGACAGCAATCAAAAGGTGCTAAGTATGTTCCAAAAGGTGCTAAATGCATTTTGCATCACCTGGACAGCAACCAGTAGGTGCTAAATGCATTTAGCACCTTCTGGATAGTAATCAAAAAGTGCTAAATGCGCTCCAGAAGGTGCTAAATGCATTTAGCACCACCTGGACAGCAACTAGAAGGTGCTAAATGTATTTAGCACTGCTTGAACAACAACCAAAATGTGCTAAAATGATTTTAGCACCATTACAAAACATAGAATAACAAAATTGATGAGATCAACATCCATTCTATTTATATACATGTACATATATATATGGATCGACGTAGGGATCGTAAAAAAAAGTTACGATTATAAATTTTTTTTTTCAATATCCCGCTGGGCTGTTGAAATTGGTCAATTTTGATAACAAAAAGACCTCCGATCGTCTTGATTTACGCGATAATAAAGTAACTTTGTCTTCTGAATAACATATTCGAAAATCAGGTAGATCCAACGGTTCAATCAAAAGTTATATCTGTTTTATGATTACCTTTGCAGAAAAGAAGAAGAAGAAGATGAGAACAGTGCTCCGATCCTCTCGGCAAAACGATCGGAAAGTCAAGTGGTGGTGGTGGTGGTGGAGGAGGAAGTGAGATCGTTGGTCGGAGCTAAAGTTGGTTTATTGATTTTAGAGAGAGAGAGAGCAATGTATTTGATTTTAGAAAGAGAGAGAAGAGAGAAGAAGTGAGAACTGAAGAGAGAGAGATTTGCTATTTTTAACATTAACTTAAACTAATTAGGGGTATATTTGTCCATCAACATTTATCATTTTCTTTAAAATAAATTAATATTATGAAAAGTATCATTATAAAATCAAATTATGAAATTAGTACTACTTTTTTTTTATTAAACATGAGTCCGTCTTTATAGTTATAAAACATTACGGAGCGAAACCCCATAACCCATTATCTCATTTAGATTTTAGGGAGAAAAAAAGAGGCTTACGCATAATTTTATATTTGTTTCCCTTTCATTCTAAGCCAAAAATAACCATTGCCCTTAAATTTAGTAGATACATATATATATATAGCTATGCTATAAAGAGGGATTCCCTTACTTTAACAAAAAGAAGGGATGACCATTTAGAGGGATAAATCGATAATTTTTTTTATGAAAATTTGTAAGGATGATCTATATTATGAGTAGATCACCACCAAATTTCAAAAAAAAATCAACCTATAAGTGAGTGAGATGATCATCAAAAATTTTAACAGTCGAAAATGTACATATATATCAATTTTTCAAAACACCCACTTTTAGGTTGAATTTTTCTATGAATTTTTGTGGAGGTAATCTACTCGTTATATAGATCATTTCTACAAATTTTCATAAAAAAATTCATCGATTTACCTCTCTAAATGGTCATCCCTTCTTTTTGTTAAAGTAAGGGAATCCCTCTTTATAGCCTAACTATATATATATATATATATATATATTATTTTTTGATACAAAACAATAATTTTACAATACATCATGTAGATGCATTCTTGGCTTTTGAATTTTTTTGTTATACTCATATCACATTCATGTGTTCTATCTTGTATTATAGATTTTTCTATTTTAATTTTAAATTACTTGTATATAAATTGCACGAGTATTTCTTCTAGTTTATAGGATCATTAAATACGTAAGCCCACTCCTACGTGACTAAGCAGACAATTATTTGTTACTGTTTAATTTATGAGCATTATTCATCAAACAATTTATGTGGCCGTGACCTGGCATTAATGAAAAAAATTCCTCAGCTAAGTCACATTTTTTATTATTTAAATTTTCGTATAGTTTTCACCAATACCAATAGCATGTGGCATTACTAGGCCTTTTCTAAATAAATGTCAGAAAATTTTGGGGGTTCAAAATTATAATTTTAATCATTAAATTAGGCATTTATATGTTACCGAATAAGTAAGACCATATACCAGAAGTATAATTTTACTGGCAAAAATGATAGGGGCTTAAAGAAAGATGACTCCGAGCTAACTTAAAGCAAAAAAAGAAAAAGAAAAAAAATATTAAACATGTAATAATTACATGGACAAGAATTATTAATAATCACCCTTCTTCCTTTAAATTAAGAATAATGTTTCATCATAAAAAATAAATGTTAGTAGTGTTATAATAGGATATTAATAATACTAACCGGCATACGAATTAGAAATAGAGAGATCACAGGAAAATTGTAATTTTTGTTTTCTATTGAACTCCGTATATTTATTTGTTCAAGAAAAGTGTAACTATTTTATTATAAGATAGGTAACAAAAGGAGAAATAAATATAGAAGATGAGAGATAGAGACTAGTTGAGAAATAAGGAAGCTATATATATATATATATATAGGTAGAAGAAAAGGGGAGACAAATAAAAACTAAAAACACAATAAGAAGGGGATAAGTTTTCTTTAAAGGCTGAAAAGGAAAGATTCTGAAATAAATCATTAATTGATCGAAGAATAAATTAAATTAGTAGTTGTTGTACGTCTTTGACCCCCTTGGTTGATTCCATAGATAGATAGATAGATAGATAGATAGACAGACGTGTTTGAGATCAAACTGCCCTCCTTTTTAAGTTAAGGAATCAAAAAAATGTCTCATTTTTTTGACCCATAAAGAAAAACAATAAAACGTGGTCGCCATCATTAAGATATTAGTTTAATTTAGTAACTAAAATAACAAGATTAATGTCAAGGTCATGTTTGCTGATACAGGCCGACCAATTAAGAAACCAATTTTGGTAGCTATGCTTCTCATTGCTTTATTTTTAATCATTAATTTAAATTAGATAGCCCGATCGTTTTTTTTTTGTTTTTTTTTTAAATTATTACTATTATTTTTAAATTCAAGCATTGACTCAAGTGATTGAGCCTAATATTTCATACAAGATGTGCCACGGTTTAATCTCCATCTCCCAAAAACAATCAAAATCCATCATTGTTTATATCAAAAAAAGAAGAAGATAACTCAATCGTTTGCTAAAATAAAGAATAATTATACCTTAAAATTAGATTGAACCATAGTACGCCTTGTATTAAATTAAAATAAAGAAGTAACTTTCGTCTTTATATAATAATAGATTACTGTCAAAGAGATTCAGTAATTTAAAACTAGCTTTGATTTATTTGGTTTTACAATGTTTTGATTTAAGTATTTTATGATGAATTTAATTTTGAAAATTTTGGTTTTCCTTTTCCTTTTCCTTTTTCTTTTTTTTTTTGGTCTAGTTACGTCTAGGTAGTTGTTAAAATCAATTTTATTATAAAAGTTGTCATATAGAAGAAAAACGATTTTTCATTAAAATTATAAAGAGTCTCCCTTACATTTGCAACAGTATAAATAAATCTCATAATTAAATTAGCAACACTTTTCCAAAAATTCCAAACGGTGGGGTGGCGGCACCTATTTTTATGTTAACAACAAGAAATAAAGAATTTTTACCTTATTTGTTTTTATTTTTATGGCATATTTTTAACTTTTTGATATAAATCTTGTGCATTATTTTAGATACGTCCACATGATCTCGTAGTAACCAAAAAGGATAATAAGATTGCTAGATTTAGAATTCAAATTCCTTCCTCATCCCCAAACCCCTAGTGTAAAATATGTTCACATGATCTTGTAGTGGCCTCTGCAAAGTCATTCAACTTATGAAATTTTTTCTAGTTTATCGACTATAGTGTAAATAAAGGAAAATCCTAATTAAAATTTTCAACATTGCTTCGAAATTCTGAAGGGTGTGCAGTAGCACTCTTTTTGATGTTAACTACAAAAATTTAAGATAATATTTACTCTGTTCATATTTTTCGTCATCTCCTTAACTCTGCTTTAAATTATAAATGGTGAGTGGCACTTTTTCTTGTGTTAATAACAACAAATTAAGAGAATCTTTACCTTATATATTCACATTTTTTGTGATATATTAACTCCTTAGGGCGTCGTTCAAACATAAATCACATGCATCATTTTTTGAATGCGTACACATGCATTAATTTTTTAATTGATAATTGTTCAGTAATTAAGAGGAGTAAAAAGGTATTAAAGGATTCGAATCTCCGTTTCAAACCACTTTTAATATTAAACTTCTTCACATATACACGTAGGCACCCCCACTTGGTTTTGAAATTTTTTTTATTGTGTATAAGGTATTTTTTGAAAAAAAACATTTATATAGGAACTTATATACAAAAATATATAATTAAGGGTACCTAAGTGTAAAAAAAAAACAAACCTTTCAATAAACCAAACACACGAAACTATTCTTTCTCACTTTAATTTCTTCTTCTCTCACACTCTCGGGTTTTCTCTCCTCTCAGCCATATCTCTTTCTTTTGCTTCTCCGCTGTTCCACATCCACTTTCTTGTTGTTTATTTCTCCACCACAAGCTCCTTCGTTCCTGAGTAATATTTCTAGTTTTACTTTTTAAAATTAGGGATTATATTATTTCTTGATTAGTTGCATTAGATTAGTTGTATTTCTTTATTAATTGCATAGTATTAAGTGTATTTCTTGAATTATTGATTATTTGATTAATTGTTCAATATTTTGTGATTTAGGTCTAAACCCCTAATTTTTAAATATTAGTTCTACCGTTGATTAATTACATAAATTTAATTATATTATTAACTAATTTCATAATACTAGTTGATTTAGGTTTAAACTCTTAATTGTTGAATATTAGTTCTAGTTTCGTAAATATTAGTTGATTTAAGATCTAAACTCCTAATACTTGCAAAATATGAAAAACTGTAGAATGTTATTATAATTTCTTGTAATTATTTGTATTTTCTATTTCAATTGTATGAACTATTATTTTTAATATTATTATTTTTGCGTTAAAATTTTAAAATTTTAAATATTATTTAATATATTTTAAATTTTGCTCCAATTAATTTAAATCTTTTTTCCGCCATTGCATATACAAGAGACTTTACCTTCCATTCAAAATATAAAGAGCCGTTAGGTCTACTGCAATATGTAACAATCATAATTAAATTAGCGGACATAGCTTTGAAATTCCAAATGGCGGGTAGCACACCTTTTATGCTAATGAAAAAAAAAATAGGGATTCTTATACCTTCTCCATTCACATTTTTCGTTATCCTTTTCACTTTTTGGTAGCATCATTCAAATATAAATAGTGTGCATAGATTGTGCACCAGTCTTTCTAGTGACCAAGAGGTGTGAGAATATATATATATATATATATATAAAGTTGCTAAATTTGAAATACTAGTAGCTTATCCCTAACCTTTTAATTTGAACACGGATTTATATATTGCTTTGTATAAAAAAAGAACTAGAGTCGTTGCATTGCTAATTAAGCATGCGCTTATGATTTATTTATTTTAATATACAATATAAAAAAAATTACCATAAATTACATGTATAGTAATAAATAAAAGAATTATTAAATTTAATAAACTATTATTTATCGAATATAGTTATAATTATAATAATATATAATATTATAAGTGTGTAATATAATTTTTTTGTAAATAAAATAAAATATAAAATGTATCTCCTTTCTGCCAACAACACAAGTACGAATATTAACCACGACTTCAAGCATTATCTGTTTGTGTCGATAACTTTACCGGTCGTATTTAATTCAAAATTGTGGAATCTTTCGGGGGAAAAATAATAATAAAAAAAGGTAGAAATGGGAATGCAGAAAAAGCTGAATAGGCAAGTAAAAAAACAAACAAACAAAAGTAACTGAATCTCTGTTGAGTGCTGAATCACCCCTTTGACCTTCACAGTGGTTAGGTCACGGAAGAGGGCCGATAATCCGCTACCTGAATTTGTTTGAGCTAACCCCACCTTCACACACGCCCACCGAGAGCGCGTGCTACACACGAATGCACCATAATACTAGAATGAGCCCCTTCCGACGATGCACTAATTTCATACGCGCCATTTGAGCACATGTTTGTTAGTTTGTTCAAATCTATTTGTTGAAATTAAACAGAAGTTAGTTTCTCACTTACAACAAAATTAACCGCTTTTAAAACAAACCCAGTAATTTTTAGACTCTCTCTCTCTCTCTCTCTCTCAACCTGCATAAATAAGAGATGAAGTTCCATTCTCCATTTCTTCATGTTTGTTCTGTTTTTAGAGAGAGAAAGAGAGTGTGGGTAAAAATCAAGGGCCGGGTAGGATATTTTTTTCATTTCTATTTACAACAGAGGGAAGAGATAACCGTGGCGTCGACGTCGAGGACGACGGACGGACGGACGGACGGATCTGCTCAGCGCTGTTTGACCAAGCTATAACGATATATATATATATTATAGAGAGAGAGAGAGTGAGAGAGAGATCGTACGTACGACAATAGCAGGACTATAATAGTAAATTGGCACACCCACCTTGCGTTAATTTTGTTTACGTTTCGGCTTCTGTCGTTGTTGTTGGCCTTATTCTACATCCCTCTCTCTTTTTATATAAAGGATTCATTCAGTTCGCTTTAATATTCGTGTAAAGACTAGAGAGAGACAGAGGAAAAGGAGGCCATTATTTTAGTTAGAAATTTTGAGATAAGAGAGAGGCCTGGGGATGAGAACAAGGAGAGGGGTTTGTTGTAAGGAAGTGAAAATGTGCGAGAAGAAAATAATTGTTGTCAAGAGGAGGAGGAGAAATGTCGCCGCCGATGATGATGATATACAAACTATTTGCCCGAAACGGTGTAAGGCGTCGCCGGCGACCACCGTTGGAGGGATTGATTTGTTTGAGTTGTTGCCTGATGATCTCGTCCTTTCTATTCTCTCCAAACTCAGCTCCACCGCCACTTGTCCTTCCGATTTTTTCAATGCCTTAATAACGTAATTATTTTACTTCTTTTTATATATACATCTCTCTCTCTCTTTCCCTTCTTAACAAAAATAACATTTTTGAAAAATCTCCAGTTGCAAACCTGTACATTTTCATTAGATTCATTAGTGAAGCATTAATCATAAATTTAATTTTATTATTCGGAATTTCCCTGAGATTTTGAAATATATGTATGTCTGAATATATATATGAATGAATTTATAATTTTGCTGATGATCGATTTTGATGGCAATTGACAGATGCAAGAGACTAAATGGACTAGGCCAAAACTCTCAGGTATTATCAAAAGCTTCTCCGAAAATTTTAGCCGTGAAAGCTCAAAACTGGTCGGAGTACGCTCACCGGTTCCTCAAGCAGTGTGCCGACGCCGGAAATGTCGAAGCCTGCTATACTCTTGGCTTGGTAATAAGCAATTTAGTTTTATTTTGCCTAATATTATATATATATATATATATACCATTTATGTTATTTTGATACTCATTTATTAGTACATAAATAAATTAATCTCTCATTAAGACTGATTTTGTTATCGACACAGATTCGCTTCTACTGTCTTCAAAACCGAGGCAGCGGTGCCTCCCTCATGGCTAAGGCTGCGGTTACCTGTCACGCGCCTGCACTTTACTCCCTTGCCGTCATTCAGTTCAACGGCAGCGGCGGTTCCAAAAACGACAAGGACCTTAGAGCCGGCGTGGCTCTGTGCGCTCGAGCCGCTTTCCTTGGCCACCTCGACGCCATTCGCGAGCTTGGCCACTGCCTCCAAGACGGCTACGGCGTGCGCCAGAACGTTGCCGAGGGACGCCGCTTCCTCGTTCAAGCCAACGCCCGCGAACTAGCCGCCGTTCTCTCCACCACTCCCTCGGCTCTTATATCCGGTTCCTGGCTCACTTGGAACCCGCTTCGCCACCACCGCCACGTGTCTGGCACATGCTGTCCGTTGCTCAGCGATTTCGGCTGCGATGTTCCGGCTCCAGAGGTCCATCCGGCTAGCAGGTTTTTGACAGATTGGTTCGCGGCTAGGGGGGGTGAGCCTGGTCCTGGTCCCGGGCTCCGGCTCTGCTCTCATGCGGGTTGCGGGAGACCCGAGACAAGGAGGCACGAGTTTCGTCGGTGCTCAGTGTGTAGTGCTGTTAACTATTGTTCACGCGCGTGTCAGGCACTCGATTGGAAGAGGCGCCACAAGGCTGATTGCACCCCAGCTGAAAGGTTGCCTGATGAGGACGAAGAAGTTAACGGAAACTTCAATGTCGACGTTGACGGAAGAGAAGAAGGAGTTGAGGCGGTCGAGGGCTAGGACGGTGACTGTGATTGTGACGGTAACGGCACGTGAGTCTTTTGGAGTGGAAAAGGTGAGGAGTTGTGTAATTTGATCGAGGATTTAGGAGGTCGTTTTTGTATAAACTATATCTGGCTTTCTTAAATGTTGTTCAGGTAATGAAATTAGTTTTAGAGTTGAAATTAGCACCTACCTAAAAGTAGTAGCATTTGGAAGTTGAGGTTTCACAACATCTTAAATAAATTCCGTACATATATATACATGCATAATAATATTCTAAATCCCGTTCCGTATGCAAGAAATTAGAATTTGTTTCAACTCATTAATTTCTTTACCTATTTCCTGCACCATTAGATTTAATTATAAAATGTTAGTGTTACAAGAATTAAGTTTTATTCTTTGACGAAGAAGGGTCGAGTATATTTTTAAGTTAAACATAGTTTAATAACTATAATGAATAATAATGTAACAAATGCTTTGGCTGAACATTAATATTAATATATACTATATTACATCCACAACTGTGATGCATGTGAAGTGATTCTATAAGAATATATTTTTTGTAGTGTTTTGTCATACTTGAATCCTACACTATTTTTGCTTGCTTGTTTAATTATTTCTAGAAAAAGCTTTTTGAGCAACATTTGCTATTATAATTTGAAGGATAGTGTAAATGTTTCATATTTATTATTATTATTGTAGTCATATTTTAGTTAAAAACATTCCATACAAGAATTTTTTGTGCAATGCAATTATAAATTTGAGAGGTATATTTACAAAAAAGAAAAGAACACTTCTTAATGTGAAAGTTTTTTTTTAAAAAAAGGAAAAAGAAAAAAAGAGGCCTCTCCTCTTATATAATAGAAAAAAAGGGCTCAAAAAGGTAATAAGTTTGAAATCAAAATTTATAAAATAATGGGATCCGGATATCACTTACCACGTTGAAAGCCAGTTGTTAAGAGGAGGAATCCCAGGCTACTTATTTTGTTTTTAAAATAATTATAAATATTTTTCCCCTCTTTGAACTTTTCAGGTTAATTTGTTGGATTCTCATTATGTGTTCTAAGGAATTGCAGATTTGAGCATTTAGGAAAGAATGGCCTTTTTTTTGTTTGTGAAGTATAAATTCTGGAAACACTTTCTTGATCGAGAGAAAAATAGGGGGTAAAATTATTCTTCTAAAAACTCATGGGATTGATTTTTCCTGGTTTTTTCCTAGTATTTGTTACAATAATTTTGGATAACAATACTCCTACCTAAATACTTTACATGTTTTACTAAATACAAGAAAAAAAACTTGATAAAAACTTTATTTTCCGACCTCCACAAGAAAGATAAGGAAATTAATTTTTCTTCCGTGATGTCTAACCGTCATAAAAGGTCAGGCTAGGTCACGTCAGGTCAGGTCAAAAAAAAAAATGAAGACATATAAATAAAGATGATATATTTTATACTAAAAAGAAGGAAAATATTAGTGGGAGGAAGAGGAGGCAAGGTAGTGCATTTTGCAAGTGGGCTTCGTGGAGGGATGTGATTTTGCGGGGTGAGCTTTAAGCACCATGAGGAGCCCATTAAGAATAATGACCCTTTTTTCTTTTCTTAAATATATTCCAACAAAATTCAAGAAAGTAATATTTAGTTTTCATTAATTACGACTGTAATTAAATAAGGTTTTTTATACAGAGAAAGAATAATTACGGTTCCCCAATGCAGCGGAAAAACAACATTTAAAAATGCGTGCGAGTGGATCATTTTATAAGACAATTGCCACAGGAGATATAAATGGTGGGGAAGCGCAAACGCAATTAATTATTCTTTCTTTTTATGTCGACATTATTGGGTTTTCTTTTGACAAATCCAAAACAAGTAGTATTCAAACATTGGAAAAAGGAAAGGTGGTCCAAAGACCCTAATCCATTTAAAGCTAAATTGTTGGTCGAAGCTGCAAGCAATGTAGTTGAGAATGTAAAAGCACCCCACCACCAAACATATATAGCGCAACATAAAGGATCCAAAATATATATATATGTATATATATGTGTGTGTGAATTTTTCTTCCAATTAATTAATAAAGTCCACCTTGTTGGCCAATTTATTATTTTTAATTCAAGATATTCGAAAGTTTACATTAATTAATAAGCTAGCTTGACAAATTGATTTTTAGACTGATTAACTATATTCCTATGTTTAGAACAACAAATTAGATAAAGTTACATCTATTAGCTCACTTCCATTTCTCATTTTCATTTGAGCAAGATGATGGTAAATCTTATGATGTCGATGGACACTTTATTCGCGTGATTGTTTATTTCTTTATTTTTGTAGTAAAGAAATCACTTATTCGTTTAAAATAATAAAAAAATATATTAATCTTTTATTAGTAGAGGCAATATATAAATATAAAAGTACTAAAATACTCTGTATAAGTAGAATTGTGAACAAATCTATATTACACATGGTATATAAGTATACAACATAGTTAATATGATTGTTAATTTTATGCCCAATTAACTAAGATTCAGACCTTTGTAACTCTAATTATCAAAAGTGTTGAGACCCAAAAAAAAAAACAAACAGAAAGTTAGATTTGGATAAAACAGCCCAATGTTAGGCCCGATATGTACTAAAAAAGTGTTGGTTGTTGGGCTTCAAGATAAATCCAATTATTATGTTTCCAAAGTCATCGTGTTATTATACAGAGCTTTGGGTTGGGATAATAAACCGAAAAATCGAAAATCGAACCAAAAAAATCGAAAACAAAACCGGTTCGGTTCTTATTATTAAAGTGGACTTTTTTACCGGTTCGGTTCCTAATGGTTATTAACGGTTCGGTTCTCGGTTCCTTGGTCAATTTAATTAAAAGAACCGTTCTAAGGGTTTTAAACCGGTTTTTTAGTAATTTTAAGGGTTTTAACAGTTCTAACGGTTCCCCGAAGAACTATTAGAACCGTTTTTGGTCGGTTCCTATGATTATTAACGGTTCTAACGGTTCCCCGAAGAACCGAACCGTTAGAACCGGTTCGGTTCCACTTTCGGTTCTTGAAAAAAAAAGCTCAAAACTGAACCGTTTTAAATTTTCGGTTCTCGGTTCCGGTTCTTATCATTTAGGACAAGAACGGAACCGGTCCCAGCCCAAACAGAGCTTATTCATTGCAGGCTTTGGCTTTTGGCTTCGGCTTCTGCCAAGTTCTTCACGGGTACTTCTTATATATATATATAAAATAATCTTCGATGTCGAAACAATTTCGATTTTCATTATCTTATGTTTTTGCCTTTTCAATTTGCTAGGTCTAAACACTGACATCTATCTATAGACTTTCATTTGCAAACAATAATAATAATAATAATAATAATAATAATAAATACGTACGATTAGGTTTAGGGTTATAATTTTTCGAGATTTCTGAAACTTGTTCATCTAACAGAGATATAGAGATGGGGTTTATAATGGAATTCGCTGAGAATCTGATACTGAGGATGATGGAAGATCCGAGGGAGAGAGATCGCAAATTTAGAGAGCATTTGTACACATTGAAGGATCGATGTGCCAAAACCAAGGAGATGTGGAGCTTACCAATCCGTCCTTATGGTTTCTGGACATTCGACCGCCACAATGCTCAGATCTTTTGGGACGCTCAGATTAGCCAGGTGCCCGGTCGTAGGGACCCCTACGATGACCTCCTTCAGGATCCCTCTACCGATAACCCTAATTAAACTCTGTAAGCTTCTTCCACTTACCAATATCTTTACCTGTATGATTATATATCTTTATTTTTCTATATCTGCATATTGCAATCGATTGCTTGAGTCGAGGTTGTTTAATTGCCTATATGCTGTTATAAATGCTCCATTCCAAGTTTACATTTCTTGAGCTATGAGCCTATGACTATTCGAATGTAGTTAATTTTTTGTTGAATTGTATATTGATTCGGGCTTAGGACAAGGTTAGTGGTAAAAGTTCTGATTGTAATTTTTTTCGCATTTGAAATATTTTTGGAAGCAATTATACACAGTTGAACACTACACCCCAGTAGTCTATGTTTGTTTTATGCTCTTGGAATTTGCTTGGATCCTTTATGACATTTGATAGTGGAAGTATCTAGTACCCTGATTTATTTATTTATTTATTTACGAGGTAGGTTGCATTGAAAATTTTAGGCACAACGCTGTTGAGTTTTTGAACTGGCCCTTGAGTGAATGGTCTTTAGAATTTAGAATGGAGTTTATGATGATTGATGACATGTATTAGGGCCAAAAAAATCACCAACGCAGTCAGGAGGAAGCCTTTTTTTTTTCCCCTTTATGTTTGTTTATGTTCATATATTAGGAAGAAAACTGCTTAATATTTATAGTTGTTTCTTGATAACTTGCTAATTTAGATCTATGATATGAGATAACTGCAATTGAGAAAGTAATTTGCCAGAGGACAAAGGACTGTTTGCCTTCCCTATTTGGGTGTATAAAGTGATTAGACTTTACTTCCTTTCTATTTGTTAGAGCATCACTAGTTTTTTTATTTTGAAATGCCATTTCACTTCATGCAAGGCCAATTTTCATTTTTAGTTTGAAAGAATTGCAAATTATCTTAGATGTGTTAGCAAATTAGATTTTGGTAACTGTAGGTACTGGTGGTTATTACATCATCAAGGTGGGCCACACCTTTGCACCTTTACACTCACTCATTTTGAATACCCCAATTTTCCTAAATTACATCCATGCAACCGATTTAATCCCAAAATGTTAAATATAGACTATTAAGATTCGTAAAATCTTTTACTTTCTTCCAATTACGTTCTTCAGAACGATGTAATCCCCTTATTGGAATTTAACATTGAAGAGTGGATTGTTTGTCATAATAATTGTGGTTCCAATGCTTACATAAGATCTGTTGCTATTGGCTTTTGATGAGGCAAGGTGCTTGCATCCCATGTTGCCTGTAAGGTGGAGTCCAAGTTTCCCATGTGCATGCAACTCTGCAGGGATATGCGAGACTCTTATGTGCTTGTTCCCATATTGCATCTGCTAGTTAATATTTCAATTGTAACTTTAGAGATGCTGAGTTGAGAAAGGGAACTTTTGAAAAACAGACCATTATTTTCCCTTCTTGCTTTGCCGGTTGGCGCATAATGGAGAGGGGAGAGAGTTTGGTATAGGGTGACGTGGGTGGCCTGGTTCAATTTGGCTGTTTTCGCAGGATGGATTTTGACCCCTGGCACTTGGCCCAGATTTGAGCTAATTGTTGTGGCAATTCATGTAGGGAAATGCCATTATCCAGTTAACACACTCTCCTCTTGTAATTTCCCCTTGCATTTCCACACACCTTTTCTTTTCTTTAAAAAAAGGGAAGTTGCAAGCCTCTTTTGTTTACTACAGTAATAGCGAAAACCCCCCCACCTCCACCCCCCCAAGAAAATAAAAATAAAAATGGATGAGACTCGAACTCAGGACATCTCCTGAATTCGGATGAGTGCCTTACCAACTAACATTTCTACACACAAAACCAACATTAGTTTTGACCTGAAATTGGGAGGGAATCTCCAAGCAAGTATGATCTAAGAGCATCCACAACGGATGGATTAAAATTTAGGGTGAATTTACTTTTTGCTTTGCTAACTTCTAAGTTAGGCCACAGCGGAAAGGGCAAGAGAAAAGGGAAATCCCCATACAAGTGAGCCATATTGACATGGGGTATTGTTTTTTTTTTTTTTAAAGAAAAAAAAGAAGGAAAATGCCCATACGAGTATAGCTCACTCGTATTGGGTCTTGATTTTAAAAAAAAAAAAGAAAATAAAAGGAAAATGGCCATACGAGTGAGCCATACTCGTATTTTTTTTTTTACAATGATATGAAGCTACTGCACTCGTATTAGTTATACAAGTGACCTTCACCCGTATAAGGTAAAATTTAAGAAAATGGTAAGTTTAGTCGTTCTTTACCCTATATGCCAAATTTTACTCGCCTAAATTCCTCCGCTGTGAAGAGGGGTAGGGTAAATTTATCCTACTCGTTGTGGATGCTCTAAAAACTATGTTACTTGAGTGAGAATAAGAGAAGATATATCACTACCCTATTAGATTGGCCTTGAAGATGGTGCCGGTAATTTTATTATGGAGTGTGAAGTCAATAGCAGAGACCCCTCCTCGTTGGGGAATGATGGAGGTGGCTTTTGGACTTCCAAAATTCTTTTTATTGCGGGTCATTTTAACTACATTTCTGTCTTATTCCATTAGCTGAGATGGTTGCGAAAGACATTGCAAAATTTACTAAGCCGGTAAGCCCTATGTGCCAATATCACATTTAAAAATGATTGTACATTGTGCTTATTGGATAGTGCATGTTGGTGATTTGCATCAGATTTTAGACTGAGATGAAGACTTCTATGTGCTGCAACATTTTGGGGGATAATACTTACACCCTTTTCCAGTATTTGAGTTTTTAAACCGAAGAAAAACTAACTTTTCTAGGGTCTTTCGAACTGAAGAAATTGTCTGAAGTCTGTAGGCAAATAAAATTTTTAATTGTAGTCTGATGTCTTTTTTTTTTTTTTTTGAGAGGTGGGGGGAGGGGGATAAATATTGAGGTCCCACGTTTAAACCAGGGGTGGATCATATATTTATGTGATTGTTCAATGTTTAATAATTATTATTATTATTAATTTTGTTATGTTGTGCAGGAAGAGATGAGCAGTAGTAATGCTTCGGCTGAAATTGTGACCTCAAACACCGACTCTACTCCCATCCGTATTCTTAAATAAGTGCCCAAATACTTTAATGACTATGTTGTGTTGAAGATATTGTTTTGAGTGTTGTACGTTCATGACCTCTTGTTGATGCACTGTTTATTTTGAGATTGCTCTTTCCGTATATGGGATTATGGTTTTTGGTTCAAGAGTTACCCCATGGGATGTTTGGGTTATTTGAGAACCTCAACTAATCTCGCTTGCAGTGCATGGCTGTTGCTGGCTAAGCGTTATTTTGACAATTATGGGAATCAATTTTGGGAGAACCAAATTGATCCTAAGGTTATTCCAATGAGAGTCTTATATCATATATAGTGTGATTATGGTTCAAAACACGCTAAGATGACTAATAAGCTTTTCTCTTCTCCAACCATAGCATATATAATATCGGTCAAATCAAATGGACCACCTAATAATAAATGCTGTAGGGCAATATTAGATTTGCTCCTCTGTAATCTGGTGAATGCATTTACTTCTCTCGACTGGAATGTACTTTTTAAAAGGAGCTGTCTGAAAAATATTAAAAGCGTGTTTTTTGATAAAATTTCCTTCTTTTTTTTTTCCCTCTTTTTAGGTTGTAAAATTAGTAGTCAATAACGCTATACACTGCACTTTTTTACACCATGTATAATATTTATGATGAATTTTAGAGTGTGTGAGTATTTAATTGGAGTGTTACTAGCTACGTTCTAAAAAGTAAGTTATATTATGGGCTATTGGTAAAGTAGAAATTAGTTTTTTCTTGAATATTTTTTCCAGTGTAATAAGAGGGAATGTTTAGATAATCAGAGTTTCAGTGCTCGGAGAATCTTCAATGTTGATTTAAATTGTATTATTAAAAATATGGACACGTAAGTATTTCTAAAGTACGTGGTGCTAAATGATCAAGTTTTAAATAATTCATTTTCAATGGTCTTGTCATTAAAATGGCTACTTACATTATTTATCAAAAAAAAAATTAATGAAAAATTATAAAAAATGTAGATCTTGTTAAATAGAATTTGGCAAATATTTTTAAATATTTCAAAGTGTAAAAAATGAATAATTAAAGTAAAAAATGATGATACATCATTTAGACATTGTTTTATGAGACTCTCTAGATGTAGAGGGTCAATGTCTTCTCCTCCTTTTGTATCATCACTTTTATGGCTCGTTTGGTTCAAGATATAAATCATTCCAGGAATGCTACATTCCATTTCGAAACAATTTATGCGTTTGGTTCAAGTTTTAAGTCCGGAATAAATGATTTCAGGAACAAACCTTTCCCCCAAAGTTCTCCCATTTAAATCATAAGGAATAAACCATTACTAATGGGCATCTTTTTTTATTTTTTCATGTTAGGGCTAAAATAACATTCTTTCTTATGAATAAATAATTCTTTTTTCATCAGTGTATGAAAATATTGTTTGTAATTTTTTTTTTTAATT
The DNA here is from genome assembly GCA_021464415.1 of Lonicera japonica. Taxonomy (NCBI): domain Eukaryota; kingdom Viridiplantae; phylum Streptophyta; class Magnoliopsida; order Dipsacales; family Caprifoliaceae; genus Lonicera; species Lonicera japonica. The sequence goes on along the minus strand of CM038468.1, from coordinate 63,056,055 downwards.
AAGCTGGTGCACAAAAATGAAAAAAAAAATTATTTAGAACTTTTTTCTTTTCTTTTTTCTTGTTGTAATTTTTTTAATTAAAAATAATTGTAATTTTTATAGGATAGTTATTAGCTAGGCATGTGTAATTTTTGTAATTTATTATAGTAATTGTCTCTTTTGACAAATTAGTAGGTGTTGTTTTCTCATCTTTTAAAAAGAATGGTATTTTTGTAATTGATACTTTATTCCATTCCTATTCCTGGTTGAACCAAACATCGGCATGGCATCCTAGATGCCAGGAAAATAACTTTTCAAAAATCAAGTATTCTCATTCCATGCCTATTACATTCCCAAAACTCGAACCAAACGAGTCCTTATGATCATTGTTTATGTTTATATTTAAAATAATTTTTTTAAATTCATTGATATCCTATGTTCACTCATTTTTTTATTTTTTTTTCAATTTATGATTGCATTAGATATATGCTCTTAATTATGAAAAATGATCTCGCCATTTTGGAGGGGAGACTCAAATTTGGCAATATTTTGTCGAACGGATAAAAAATGGTAAGGGCAGCCAAGTAATTTCACCTAGTGATTCAGAATTGCCAGGACGCCATAATAGGTGCGCGCCCCACATTTCAGAGGGCACTTATGCTTTCCTCATATCATAGGACTGATCGGACCGCAGAGCAAGCGTACAGCGAAAACAATTAATGGGCGAACGACCAGCCATTAGTTTGTAACAGTAAATCCCAATGAATTGGCAGAGAGTTTTCCCATGGAATATTGAACAGTTTTCAACTTTAGTAAATAATTATGCATATTATTGGCAAGATCTTAAACAGAACAAATTTTCAATTCCTTCTGTTCGTCACCTCTATTTTGAATATGAATATATTATTCTGTGCAGTAACGATGAGATGAGAGGTCGACAGTAGCACCCATACTCAAAAACTACAAAACCTATTATTATACAATTTACAAACTTGGTTAACATGTTTGTCAATCCTTAGCCCCTGTTTGGTAGCTCTCTTTTTATTTTTTTTTCTACAAATTTTAAAAACTCAACTCACAAACATCTCTACTTTTACACTTCCCAAAAAAACTTTAACTTTACTTTCTCTCTCTAAAAAAACTTTTAAAACGCCATAACTTTAAATCCAAAAATTCAAAAATAATAAAAAATATATATTTGAAACCTACTCATCGAGATCTATAAAATAAGATCCATTGTGACTATTTTTTGAAATTTTTTATGCATTTTTTTCTTTGTTTGAAAAAAAATCAAACAAAACCAAATTCACTTTTCAAAAAACCAACTTTAACTCAAAACATTCAACCAAACACCACATTTTTAAAAACTTATCTAGAAAAAAAAAAAAAGAGAGCTACCAAACAAGCCCTATTAGTACCTAAAGACTTGAGAGTATGAGGAGATAGTGAAGAGTCCCACGTTCAATTTCCTAGTATGTCTTGTAAAGAAAGAGCATGGTCGTCCAATAGCAGGACCATCCCCTTGCGCAAGTTGGCAAGCTTCATGATGGAAATCTTGGTGTGAAGCTGCAAATTACTCCGCCAAAACAAAATAGACCTGAAACAAATATGGTATCATAGTAACACACACGCAGTTCATTATAACAATTAGACCTGAAATAAAAATGGTAAAGAGGTGAGATTGACTAACAGAGACCCGCTTTCATAAGGGGGTGCCTTTGAAGTAGTGAAATATACAGAAAGTTAAAAAAAAAACCTTGAATGTGCCTTTAAACATTGTTCTAATTTATCTTAAGTTATATGTATATACACCAGCTAGTCCGCTAACGAAAACAGAGGTCTCACAAATGAAAACAAACTAACATCCTCCTATTCCGCCTTTGTTGCTGTTTCAGCTGAAGTAGTAGTATCGGAATTAAGTTGCTCTCTTGCATCAATTAGCTTATTAAACTCTTCGGCTATCTCATCTATTGGAACCAAAGGCAAATGGTTAAAGAAGGTATAACCCTTTGCAGCCATACCCTTAATTGCCCTGTTGTAAGTATCAGACCAGTTGGCAAAAGCAGGGGCAGCATTTCTTGCCATGGAATCGAAGGGTGGTGGAATCTTATCGAAGGCATACAACACCATTGCCAATTGCCTTGGGACTGACTGCTTAAATACTGCACCTGCATAATGAACGGCTGCAATTGGACTGCCAGATTTAGCTTCCTGAGCTAAGCTTAAGGCTATCTCTGATGACTTATGGACAATAGAGTGGACTTGGCTGACAACCTGCTTTGCCAATGGTGGAGCTTGTTCGTCAAACTTGTACATTGCTTCATTTACCTGCAGTTTCACCAAGACTCAATTGAATAAAGAAAGGTTTTTAGCTATGATAGAAAGCCAATGTGTACAGATAGACTGAAAGAATCAACAAATTAGATAGAGCTGTTGAAGGTTGATGTTACATGATCACGCCACTAATTATTCAATTGAACCATATATAATTGATAAGCAACATTACAAACAAAAGGTCAAAGGAAGACCAAATCAATTCCAAGAGCACTTGAAATTCAACATTGTTGAGGGATTGGAAAAACTATATCAAAGCAGCTACCAAGGTTAAGACCAGCAACCACCACATCTTTTCCCTTTTTCGAAGGAATAAAACATAATTCAGAAATAATAAAAAAAAAAGAAAAAAAAGAGAAAGAATTGGATAAGACGAATTGCGTGGATAATCAGATGAGATTAGTGTTCACATCAAATCAAACTTCACCATAATAATCCACAATATTTTTCCGAATTCTTCAATACTTGTAAAGTTATATAAGAGATCTTCCACTCGGTGAAATCCAACAATATCACAAAACCAATACAAAATATAGTCCACGACAAATTCAGAATCAAACAAGCTACGATGGTATTGATATCATCTTGCATCTATACATGATTATAAAATAACTTAATGATCCAAACAAACAAAGAATAAGATATACCTTGTTATCGAGGAAAAGGAGAACATCGTCCGGCAAAACCTTGGCTCTATCGTAGAACGGACCGACGATTGCGGTCACCAAACTCTCTACAGTTCCAATTGTGGATTTAAAGGGACCTGACTTCAGCTTTGCGTATTCGTAGAGTTTCCACAAGCATATCACAGCGTTAATCGCAATCACTCTGATAAACCCTAGGTACTTCAATTCTCGATCCATCTGCATAATCAATCAAACAGAGCAATCCATAATCGTTATCTGAAAATGTGAAAGAATCAGATGAGTGAAATTGGAGAAGAAAATTTTGCAGACCTTGTTCGAACCCATTTTCTCTTTCTCAAGCCAAGATTTTTACTAGAATCCGTTTTTAAATTTTGTCCAATCAAACCCACTTTTCAAATACCGCGTTATAATTTCTCACTTTCTTTAGCACCTACTTTAAACTTATTATTTATATATATATATAATGGGTTATAGGGCGGGGCTCCGTAATGTTTTATAATTTTAAAGATGGATTCATGTTTAATAAAAAAAAGTAGTACTAATTTTATAATTTAGTTTTATAATGAAGATACTTTTCGTAATATTAATTTATTTTAAGAAAAATGATAAATATTGATGGACAAATATACCCCTAATTAGTTTAAGTTAATGTTAAAAATAACAAATCTCCCTATCTCTTCAGTTCTCATTTCTTCTCTCTTCTCTCTCTCTAAAATCAAATACATTACTCTCTCTCTCTCTAAAATCAATAGACCAACTTTAGCTCCGACCAACGATCTCACTTCCTCCTCCTCCTCACCACCACCACTTGACTTTCCACCACTTGACTTTCCGATCGTTTCGCCGAGAGTATCCGAGCACCGTTCTCATATTCTTCTTCTTTTTTTCTGAAGAGGTAATCATAAAACATATATAACTTTTGATTGAACCGTTGGATCTAGCTGAGTTTCGAATATGTTCTTCAAAAGACAAAGTTACTATATTATCGCGTAAATCAAGACGATTAGAGGTCGTTTTGTTATCAAAATCGACCAATTTCGATATCCCAGTGGGATATTGAAAAAAAAATTCTAATCGTAACTTCTTCTTTTTTTACGATCCCTACATCGATCCATATATATATATATACATATATATAAATAGAGTGGATGTTGATCTCATCAATTTTGTTATTCTATGTTTTGTAATGGTGCTAAAATCATTTTAGCACATTTTGGTTGTTGTTCAAGTGGTGCTAAATGCATTTAGCACCTTCTGGAGAGCAATCAAAAGGTGCTAAATGTGCTCCAGAAGGTGCTAAATGCATTTAGCACCTTCTGGTTACTGTCCAGGTGGTGCTAAATGCATTTAGCACATTCTGGAGCGTACTTAGGTGCTAAATGTGTTCCAGAAGGTGCTAAATGCGTTTAGCACCTTCTAGTTACTGTCCAGGTGGTGCTAAATGCATTTAGCACATTCTGGAGCGTACTTAGCACCTTTTGATTGCTGTCCAAAATGTGCTAAATGCATTTAGCACCTTCTGGTTACTGTTCAGGTGGTGCTAAATGCATTTAGCACATTCTGGAGTGCATTTAGCACATTTTGATTGCTGTTCAAAACGTGATAAATGCATTTAACACATTCTAGTTAATATCTAAAAGGTGCCACTAGTTGCTGTCCAGGTGGTGCTAAATGCATTTAGTACCTTCTAGAGTGCATTTAACACATTCTGGAGTGCATTTAGCACCTTTTGATTACTGTCCAAAAGGTGCTAAATACATTTAGCACTTTCTGGTTGCTGTCCAAGTGGTGCTAAATGCATTTAGCACTTTCTAGAGTGCATTTAGCACCTTTTGATTGTTATCCACTTAGCATCTTCTGATTGCTGTCCAGGTGGTGCTAAATGCATTTAGCACCTTCTGGAGCGCATTTAGCACCTTTTGATTGCTGTCCAAAATGTGCTAAATACATTTAGCACTTTCTGGTTGTTGTCTAGGTGGTACTAAATGCATTTAGCACCTTCTAGAGTGCATTTAGCACATTTTGATTGCTGTCCATTTAGCACCTTCTGGTTGCATTCCAGGTGGTGCTAAATACATTTAGCACATTTTGGAGTGCATTTAGCACCTTTTGATTGCTGTCCAGAAGGTGCTAAATGCATTTAGCACCTTCTGGAGCGCATTTAGCACCTTTTGATTACTGTCCAGAAGGTGCTAAATACATTTAGCACTTTCTGGTTGCTGTCTAGGTGGTGCTAAATGCATTTAGCACTTTTTGGAGCGCATTTAGCACCTTTTGATTACTGTCCAGAAGGTGCTAAATACATTTAGCACCTTCTGGTTGCTGTCCAGGTGGCTAAATGCATTTAGTACCTTCTGGAGCGCATTTAGCACCTTTTGATTGCCGTCCACCTTCTGGTTGCTGATAGTGTCATAATGAGATGTGAGATGTTATAAGGAAGGGATATTAGTGTCTTTTTGTACAGTGTCCTTAATTTACATGTCTAATTTTTAAATATCCTTCATAATTATATTATTATTAGAATGAGCCTTATGCCCAATTGCCCCATATATATATATTTTATAAGAGCATTATTTAATTAATAATTTAAAACAAACATAAAAATTAATATATCAATTATTATTATATATTAATTAAAAAAAATCTAAATATTAAATAATTTTTATATTAATATACTAATTTTTATATTAAAAATTTATTTTTATTATAATAATAACAATCCTATTTAAGAGACCATCACGTCCCTAGGGGATATATATATATATATAATATTTTATAAGAGTAATATTTAATTAATAATTTAAAACAAACCTAAAAATTAATATATCAAATATTATTATTATATATTAATTAAAAAAATTCTAAATATTAAATAATTTATATATTAATATACTAATTTTTTATATTAAAAATTTATTTTTATTATAATAATAACAATCCTATTTAAGAGACCATCACGTCCCTAGGGGATATATATATATATATAATATTTTATAAGAGCAATATTTAATTAATAATTTAAAACAAACATAAAAATTAATATATCAAATATTATTATTATATATTAATTAAAAAAATATTCTAAATATTAAATAATTTATATATTAATATTCTAATTTTTTATATTAAAAATTTATTTTTATTATAATAATAACAATCCTATTTAAGAGACCATCACATCCCTAGGGGATATATATATATATAATATTTTATAAGAGCAATATTTAATTAATAATTTAAAACAAACATAAAAATTAATATATCAAATATTATTATTATATATTAATTAATAAAAATATTCTAAATATTAAATAATTTACATATTAATATACTAATTTTTTATATTAGACGTTTATTTTTATTATAGTAATAACAATCCTATTTAAGAGACCATCACTATTCTTTGTCGGCTCCGGGTGGGGGCACTTACCGTTCTCCAATTCCTCACATACATACCGTTCTCCAATTCCTCACATACAATTAAAGAAAAGAGATGGGTAGTTACTAAATTCAACCAAAACTTTTTGTTTGACATTTTAGTAATATTTTATATGATTTTTTTAGAACATTTTTTTTATATTAAAAATATTTTTTAAATTGTTAGAGTATTCACGTCAAATACTAATATAATTATCTTCCTTCTTTTTTTAATACATTAATTTAAGTTTTTTTATGTTTATAATATTATACACAGAGTACATGTACAATGCTATAATCTAAGTATATATAAACCCAAACTATGTGGGATTTTTTTAGTGAGTTTCTTATTTTACTTCTATTATCATTAATGTTTCAATTTTCAATTCCTTGCTCTCAGCTCTAGTCACTGTCTTTTATATAATCTATGTATACATAAATCAAAAGCATGTGGATTCAATTATGACACTAATTTTTGATGATTTTCTTATTTTATACCTATTGTCATCAATGTTAAAATAAAATATGTTGACGAATATTTAAACTCACCTGCAACACTTAATATTTTTATGATGATAAAAATACACTTTTATTATATATATATATATATATATATATATATGTATATGTTATAGGAAGGGCTTCCTATAAGAACCGACTTTAAGTTAATTAACTTAAAGATTGTCTATTTCAATAGGTAAATAGATGAAATCTTTCATAAAACGTGGTGGAGATGGTCTCTATAATAAGTAAATTATTTCTACCAAATTTAATCAAAAAAAATAACATTTAAGTGGGTTAATTAAAAAATTTATATATGTGTGCGTGTGCATGCGTGCACGCTTGTATTTTTAGTCATTGAAATTTTATATTTTTAGTTAACTAACTTCCCAATCGAATTTTTTGATAAAATTTGGTGGAGGTGATCTACGTGATATGTAGATCATTTTCACCATATTTCATCAAAAAATTCATCAATTTATCCCCTCAAATTGGTTGGTCCATATTTAGGGATCAAAAAGTTCGTCCTTAAAAGAAGGGATTGTATGTATATATATTAGATTACATGCACACGCGATGTGTGTACTATTTAAATATATCTAGTTCAAATTATAATATAAAACAAATATGTTAAATGGTCTAGTAGTTAACTGGTAAATTACTTTGCTATAAATTTAAGGTTCAAATCCTCTTGTATATTTTTTAATGAAAAAAGAGAACAGAAATAAAATTGACAATTTAAAATTTTGACATAATTTCCTGACCATTAAAATTGGTTTTGATTGTATATATATATATATATCATAATTGGGTTTTGCCACGCAGAGGTGGAGGTGTGATGTGTCTTTGCCTATTAAAAAACCTTAGTCATTAAGCTTTCGTTACGGTTTGCCAAGTGTACAACTAAGACTAGGTGTGTTGGCATGCGGGAGAAACAAAAGGAGGATGTAGAGAAACTTAGCGAGCACTATTTTTGGCACAAGGGATGGCCGTGAGTTTGCGGAGGGAGACGGTGGGGGTTCCTAGTGGGTTTATGGTATTAATTTGTATTATTCTTGAAGTAAGGGAGTGTATCTAATATGTATTTAAAAAATTTATTTATTTATTGTCATATTCGTTGTAGTCCCTTAATTTGAATTAGTTGTATTGAGTGAATTTTAATTTATATATATTATTGGTCTCGTTAATTATCATTATTTGTTGTTGTTGATTAAATTGCGGTGAGATTGTTTAGTAGATGGTTAAGTTTAGTTGCAAAAAATGTATAATAAGTCAATCGTGTCAAACTTACAAAAAAAGTTTTTAAGATAAATTGTTGTTGAGAATATTTTGTTGATAAATATTCATTTCATGTACTATATAAGTAGAGTTGGTTTCATATTATTGTTTTAAATCCTCTCTATCTGACCCAGTGATAGTGGGGTGTAACATTAGGACTTTTTGCTTACTTTGAGATAATTTTAACCAATAATATATATATATATATATAGAGTCCCTATCTCATACGGACCAGTGCGTACGCACTGGCCCTTTCCGCTCATTTCCGCGAGTGGGATAACTGGCCTTTACGTTATATTTTTTTTCTTTTCTCAGCTCTCACTCTCACTCAGCTCCAGCTCTCACTCTCACTCTCCCTCAACCAGCTCTCCCAGCTCTCCCAGCTCCCTCTCCCAGCTCTCCCAGGTCGTCACTCTCCCACTCCACTCCGTTGTCCTCTCGCTCTCCATTGCTGAGACGACCACGGCTCTGCTCTCTCACTCTCTCACTCTCACCCATCTCGCTCTCCCATTCTCACCACCTGCGACCCACTTAAACCCACCGAATCGCCGCCGACGAGCTCCCCTGCCGACGACGACTTTTCTCTCTAAAATTTTGTAAGTTTATATTTCACTCTTCTTGATTCTGCAATGTTTAAATGGGAAATTTCGAAATGGGTTTAGGGCATAGCAAATTCGAATTTTGTGTATGATTGATTGTCACAATATGATGAATTTTATAGTTTAGCAAATTCGAATTTTGTGTATGATTGATTGCTGAGATATAATGTAGTAAATTTCGGAATGGGTTTAGGGCTTGATGTCTGTACATTGACAATATGAAATTACGGTGAATTTTTAACATTGGTATATGAGTGATTGCTGATATGTGAATTTTGAACATTGTTTGTCTTGATACCAACTGGGAAGATGTAATTTGTCCCATATGCTTGGAATTCCCTCATAATGGTGTTCTGTTAGTTCACTGTCTAGGGCTTTGCCTGTGCCAAATTATGCTGCTTCTATTAATTCACTGCACACATAAACTGGTATTCGTTTCCCACATATAAAGAATTTAGCAATGAAATTTATAAAGGGCAATGGGCAGAGTGGAGAGATGGAAAATACTGAGCAAGATATGTATGTATGAATATATACAGGGTTGAAAATACTGAGCAAAATACTGACCAAGATATGTATATATGTATTCGGTTCCCACATATAAAGAATTTAGCAGTTGATGCAGTTTATTGTAATGTTGTTGTACTTGACTGTGAAGAACTAAAATAGTGGAAAAGGGTTGAATTTTTAAGATGAGTAAGCTGAGAGATTTGTTTGAGATTTGTCTTGAGATAGCTCATTCAGAATTTTTGCCAAAGAAAAAAAATGGTTTGCAGGAATTGAGTGGAAGGAAACTCGGAAAGTGTACTTTTCCTAATGCACTGTGAATTTTGGACTACCACATTGGCACAATGGCATTTAAATAGAAGTGCATTTTACCATTTGATTCCATGCACCACTTATCCTACATAAAGAAGACATGATTTATTATATACATGGTGAAATCCTTTTTAATTAAGTTAGAGCTGAACTAAGAAAGCGAATTGTGAGCTTTGGGGCTTAGGTGTTTTCTTCTTGGTAAGGTTACCAAGTTTGTTCAAAGTGTACAGAAGGGATTCATAGTCTGTGGAGGGGGTAATTTTTTTTTTTATTATTTTTCTTTGAACAAATGAGGAAGCAGTATTGGAGTCATGAAATTATGAAGAATATGTATCTTTCATGTTAACTAGTAGATTTTATTAAAAATCAGAATTCAGCTCCTACCACAGCCCTTTTCTCATATGAGAAATTGATTTGTTCAAGTAAATTTTAATTTTGATTTGAAACTCAATCATAGTTTGATTTGTTCAAGTAAATTTTAATTTTGTTGATTTCAATGGCTTCTTCTTCATTAATTGTGGAATGTGACTCAAGTAACAAAGCTGATATTAGATTTTTTTTGAAACAATGCGAGTGCGGAGAAGTAGCGGATGTGAAGATAACAAAATCAAACAAGAACAATAATCGTGGTAGAATCTACTACGCGTGCAAAAGGCAAAGATGCGGCAGTTTCTTGGTTTGGTGCAAAATCTCATCAATTCAATCAGTATCACGTATTGTTGGCACAATAGAAGAATGTACTACGTCGCGTGCCTCGAATGTTGCTAAACCTAACACAAAGCATGATCTAAAAGGCCGCTGGAAGTTTTTTATAGTTATTTCTCTCATGTTGTCTACTTATTTTGGTGTAAAAGTTGTGAAAATGTAATATCTAATTAGGTGTTGTTATAATGAATGTTTGTAATGGATTTGAAATAAGTTGGTGTTGTTACAATGACTTTATTTTATTAAATGGAAACATTTTGCGTTCTTATTATTACTTCATTTTATGATTAAGTGGAAGTTTTTAATAGTTATTTATCTCATTGAGTTTGCGTTGTAATTGAAAGATCAACACCCATGCCATTGAAAAGTTCACACCCATTACATTGAAAAGTTTACACAATTCATTAAAAGGTTCACACAATTCATTCAAACTACATTAAAAAGTACAACCCCTTCAAGTTCAACATTGAAAAGTGACGCGCGTGAAATAGTGCAATCGTATACACCCAAGTGTAGGCGATCAAGTTGTAATATAGAGTTATTGAAGTCCGAGTGTCGAACCACAGGGAGCGGACTAAAGATTTTGTAGATCACGTGTTTATATGGTAATTATTGATTGATTAAAATTGTTATGAATTGCTTTGTGGAAAAAAAATGTGTAAAACAAAACTTAAAGTTCTGAGACTATTCTTCATTTAAAATCTTTTTTTTGTTGAAAGGTGAGGGAGTAGGATCAATCTTACTAGTAAGATCGATCTTACTCAGGGAAGTTCTTGCACTGGATCAAAGCAGGTACCACACAGTTTGCAAATGGGCCAGAATGGGATCGATCTTACTAGTGTGGGATCGATCTTACTCAAGGTCTGTTTCTTACTGGATTATTCAAAACTGTTGAAATGAAGAAATGGAAGCTAGTAGGATCGATCTTACTAGTAAGATCGATCTTACTCAGGGAAGTTCTTGCACTGGATCAAAGCAGGTACCACACAGTTTGCAAATGGGCCAGTGTGGGATCGATCTTACTAGTAAGATCGATCTTACTCAAGGTCTGTTTCTTACTGGATTATTCAAAACTGTTGAAATGAAGAAATGAAAGCTAGTAGGATCGATCTTACTAGTAAGATCGATCTTACTCAGGGAAGTTCTTGCACTGGATCAAAGCAGGTACCACACAGTTTGCAAATGGGCCAGAGTGGGATCGATCTTACTAGTGTGGGATCGATCTTACTCAAGGTCTGTTTCTTACTGGATTATTCAAAACTGTTGAAATGAAGAAATGGAAGTTGCAATTCGAGGTTTATTTTAATGTTTTTAGGCATATAAACTCAATATAATGTTTGCATAATCGCATTTACACAGTCATTATAATGCGCTTATCAAAAAGTTTACACAATTCATTAAAAGGTACATCCACACCATTAATTCAACCTCGAAGCCTAAACTCAAAAAATACAACCCTTTTAATTCAAACTACAATCCTATATGATCTCCAACTTGTTCATCTTCATCTTCTGTTGACGACCCGTTTCCTTCATCCAAATTTGCATCATCACATGTAGACGACCTATAGTTTACAAAACCAAAAATAATCAACATTCATCGTAAAATGAAAAAAATTAAAAGAACATAAATAAAAAATGTCATAAATACTTACAGATTCGTAAGTGCCGGGCAATTTCGTTTATCATGTGACTGGCCAACTTTTCCACACCCATGACAACGTCTAATTTTGCGATTTTTTGCCTTTACTAGTGCCTTCTCTTTTCCTCCTTTGAGCTTTTTCCCACAGCCCTTTGCTCGCACTAAATCTGGTTCGTTATAACTATTTTCGGCTATTTTAGAAGAACCATGTACACTAGTAGTATTTGGTATTACGTTACTCCCAACTGGAGTACAACCAACTACTTGACTACCAATTGGAGTCTTAGCGTTTCGGCTACTAAGAAATTGGTCAATTTCGTCATTAATGCGACACAATCCATCGATCAATATCTTTCGTGTTTCTGGACATACAAGGGCCTTGTCAACCAAATCCAAAGATGATTGGATAAATTGACTTCGCATCAAGACGTAATCTTTGTCTTCTTCTATACCCACGCCTTTATTATCCACCACAGTTGCTGATTTGGCAGACTTGGTCCACCTCTTCAAAATGTACTTATCTGGCAAGAGCACAATATCATCAAATCTCATCAAATATGCTAAGATGTGCCTACATGGGATTCCAGCGCTTTCAAATTTTTTACAACCACATAAAACAAAATCCATGCCCTTGTCATAAATCAATTCACGGACTTTACTTGATTGGTTTTTCTTTCTTTGAATCTGATAAACACGGTGATTGTCATTTTCCCGTATCAGCTGAATCCTATAGTTAAGACATTCACACATTTCACTATCAAACTTGTAATATATTTCATTTGTGTAAATATCAGCCATTTGCACCAACAAGTCTTGATTTATTCTAAGTTTAGGCTTCTCAATTATGTCCTTGTGATCAGCCATCAACTCCTCATGCCGTTGGCGTAAAAGTCCTCTTCCAAATTGAATCATAAAATCCACCAATGAGTTACCTTTTGAAACAAATTTCTTGAAAAAGGCATGCCCACTTTCTGCTCGTTGGCTACTTGACATATCAGCTGAGAATATGTGATCAACATATGATGGAATCCATCTTGAGCGAATTTTATATATGTCTTCCAACCACTTGTTTCCCCCTAACCCACTTTTCTGAATAAGTTCCTCCCATTGCAAGTCAAATTCCTTTGGAGTTTCTGATTTCCAAATACATTCCAAGAACTCATTCTTGTAAACACTATACTTGGCTGCATCAATTTTTTCCGAAAATTTCATCAAAATATGCCAACTACAATACCTGTAAAAGATTTTAAAAATATAAAACATTAGCCATTTTATATACTTATATAAAAAACTTTAATAAAATATGCAAATTATAATACCTATGAAATGTATTTGGAAGAATTAGAGGGAATGCGGTACTCATTGCCGGGTCTTGATCGGTGATAATCATCTTCGGGGCATCGCCGGGCATACTTTTCAAAAATTGAGTAAAGAGCCAAATGAAATCATTAATACTTTCATGATTCAAGAATCCACAACCAAAAACAATTGTTTGACCATGATTATTAACCCCTATTATTGGTGCAAAAATCAACCCATATCGATTAGTATTATAAGTCGTATCAAAGATTACAACATCACCAAAAAACTTGTATGCTCGCCTTGAAGTTGCATCGGACCAAAAACAACGAGTAATCTTTTGTTCCTCGTCCGTCTCAATTTTAAAAGTAAATGATGAATTTTTTGCTTGTTCTAATTTCAAATACTCATAAAACATCTCAGCAACATGCCCCTTTGACGTAGCGGAAAGCTATGAAATGGGATATAATCTCACAATATAGAGAAAAACACTCAAATTTTATTAAAGATTAAATTGCCTAAACGATTACAAGGCGATTCCCTTATAAAAGATTACAAAACATAAGAAAGGAAACAAATTTGAAACAATTCGAAAAAAACTGCCAAAAATAGGAAATTGCAGAAATTAGAGGATTCTGCAGTGCTGATGACGAGGATCGCGCGGGATTTGACGGAAGTCAAATCTGACTTTCCAAACTCAACTTATTGCGTTATTAATACCTGCCTTAAATAGTAAATACGCGGATTCGGAGGCCTAAATGAAGGAATTTGGCCGAAAAACGACGTGCATCCCTCGTTGAAAACAATAACAATGTACTTATTAGAGTTTGACTTTAAAACAGCAAGTTTCGCTGTACAATCCTCACCTAAGCTCCCCCTGCGTCTTTTCTTTCCAACTTCAGCAATTCTTGAGGACTTGCCTTGTTTAAAACAAACAAACTCTTTCATCCTTATCTCTCCACTCCCTGGCTCTTTTTTAGTAGTCCAAGCACGTATACTAAATCCAGCCGCTTTAGCATACGTATTATAGAATGTCACAACATCATCAATGGTCTCAAATTGTTGCCCTTTGTTTGGCCTCAAAGCATCTGAAACTTGAGGAGTGTATATACAATTTTCTTCATTTGAGTCTAACTCTAAATTTTCTTCACTATCCAATTTTTTACAACTCCCCCCCACTTCAGTGTCTAAATTTTCCATTCTTTTCGCAAACAACTATGGTGAACCTATACAAAATCAACATAATTATAGAGATTAACAACTAAAAAATTATACCAAATACAGTACACATAATTATTACATTTAAGTGGAATGTAAAACTTAAATGGTTAAAGCAAAGCACTAAGTTAACTGTCAATGTACTCTAACTGTGAGATACACCCTTAGAGGTTAACTGTGAGATACCACCGTGGCATATTAACTGTGAGATACTAACTGATATACTGCTCAAAATTTTCGAAATTTTAAGGTACATTAACACCCTAACTGTGAGATACACCATTACGAGTCAAAAACTGATTGATTGAACCAACTGATATACTGTATGATATCCCCTGCAATTTCGAATTTGCTAAACCAGTCAATCATCAAATTTCAAAATTGGACCAACTGCCTCAATAACACCAAATCAGAAACTCATGTTAATTTACTCACATCATTAAACCAGTCAACCCTCTCTCTCTAAAATTCATCATACTGTGACAATCAATCATACACAAAATTCGAATTTGCTATGTCCTAAACCCATTTCGAAATTTCCCATTTAAACATTGCAGAATCAAGAAGAGTGAAATATAAACTTACAAAATTTTAGAGAGAAGTCGTCGTCGGCAGGGGAGCTCGTCGGCGGCGATTCGGTGGGTTTAAGTGGTTCGCAGGTGGTGAGAATGGGAGAGCGAGATGGGTAAGAGTGAGAGCAGAGCCGTGGTCATCTCAGCAATGGAGAGCGAGAGGACGACGGAGTGGAGTGGGAGAGTGACGAGCTGGGAGAGCTGGGAGAGGGAGAGGGAGAGGGAGAGTGAGAGCTGGAGCTGAGTGAGAGTGAGAGCTGAGAAAAGAAAAACAAATAACGTAAAGACCAGTTGTCCCACTCGCGGAAATGAGCGGAAAGGGCCAGTGCGTACGCACTGGTCCGTATGAGATAGGGACTCTATATATATATTTACGCATTTCGTATGTTATGTCTAGTATTAGAAAGGGAGAGCATGTTCAGGAATTAAGGCATGTTAATGAAGGAATTCCTCAATGGTTGAGACAACTTTGATTCGGTTGTAAAAAAATTTGGTGACACTTTTTTATGCTGAGACCTCCTAAATTATAAGTTTTGGTTTTAAATTAAGCACTATATGTTTAGAACATATACTACTACATTAAATCTAAAAATAAAAAAATAAATTTTATTTTTAACATTCATTATGTCGTAACTAAAATTTTCTTAAAAAATGTCATTGTAAATATAAATTCTTACTTTGAAACAGTGAAACATTAAGAAGAAATATGACTCATTGTTAGTCTTCGAAATTTGACATATAGATTCTATTTTAAAAAAGAAAAAAGGCTATTATTTTAAAACATGCTAAAAAGAAATGAGACTATTGTTTTTAGACGAAAGAATAAGATTTTTTCCCCTTAAAAAGATGATTAAAACTTTAAAATGTCAGAAATATTTTTTACCAAATGTCTTCACTATAGTAAAAACATTTGTCTCTTACAACTTAGTGAGTACCTCCTTAAATGAGTTTTTGGATCCGCCATTGCATCATGTAAGTGTTTATGTTTCTTAAACTTATTTTTTTCAAATTGATTTTTATTTAGCAATTTTTCTTTCACATAGAAAGATAATATTGTTCGCACCCAAAAAAAAAAGAGGGTTACCGTGAACAGTATTCACCAAGATTAATTTTTGAATCAAGATGAACATCAAATAGAACACGTACTTTTGAAGAAAAAATGATAAATACGACAAAAAAAATAAAAAATACCTTGTAAGTTGTTACCAGCCATGAGTTTGGCTGGAATTGTTAGAAGTCTAGAAGCAGCTATGCGTACCACCCTTGACGCAGTATTATAAACATGCTTACAACCTATATATATATATAGGCAGAGTATTTCACCTTTGTTTTTCATTATGAAATACCAAGCGAACACAATACATGATACATACTTAATTCAAGAGTGTTAAATTAAATATATGTGTTGATATTACATTATTATATCTTGTATTCATTATGAAATACCAAGTGAACACAAACGCATGATACATGCTTGAAAAAGTACTAATTAAATGCGTTGATATTACATTTACTTCCTATCGAGATAAAAGGATTGAACTAATACAGCTGCAGCAGCATTTGATTCGATTCATTAGAATTATGGCTGGCATTTTTAAATCGATTACTGAAAACCGACCGATAAAAAATGGTTGGTAAACCGACCGACCAAAAATTGATCTGTTACTGAACTGTCGGTTACCAACCTATCTCAGTTGCGGTTTGTAACTTTCATAATATCGGTATTTACTGACCAACCGATCATAACTTTAAATATATTACTTTTATAAAAATAAAAATATTACACTTAAAAAATGAGCTCTCTCAATCACACAGTCACCAAACTCACCACTCACCCATGCCTGCTTTCTCTCTCCTGTCTCTTCACCTCTCAAGTCTCACCTCTCATCTCTCATTTCCTATCTCTCTACACGCAAGATTTGGGACACGCTACCTCCCTCATCTCTCAGAGTCACGTTCTCAAATCAAATCTCACTCTAAAAACAAGGTCATTGCCTCACGTTCTCCATCTCGTCCTCACCCCTCAGTCCCATCCCTCACTGCCTCTCGTTTTGTCCCTCACTGTCTCCTTCTCTGACCTCCGTCGATCGTCCCTCTATCAGTTTTCTCAATCTGCTATATTTCTGGTTAAATTAGAAAATTATGGATGGAAGTGAGTATTTGAATGTAATTTGTTTTGATTAATATGCTTGCTTGCAACTTGGTGGTTCACATGTAAACAATGGTTTCTGGATGGAAATGGGTCATTGGCTGCTGCCTGGGAAAGATCAGTTTGTTTTTATACTTTTTCGTTTTGCAATTCAATGGTCGGTTTTAATCCATTGGCAACTGAACCGACCGATAATTTCGGTAAAACCGAATGTCGGTAAACCGACTACTGTGGTTCGGTAGCGGTTCCTTTCATGTGTAAACCAACTAAGTCGGTTCGGTTTGAAAATCGACCATTTCGGTTCGGTAACCGAACCGTGGCCAGCCCTTATTTAGAATGCATTAATTAACTAGAAATAGTACGTGCTCAAGTTTCTTCGAGAGCTATTTGTACCTAGTACACGAGTAGTAGTTATACATGCGTTATTTCACAATATCACATACAAAAGGGTCTCCTAATTAAATCAAGGGTTAATTACAAAAATATACAATGTACTTTCACCCATTTTACACTTTGGTCACTGTGCAAATTTTTTGACAAAACTAATAGTGTACTTTGTGTTAGTTTTCATTTTGGTCATTCCGTCTATCGGAGTTAGTAACTCCGTTAATGGCACTGAGTTGGCAAACGGCGGGCTAAGTTGGCACTAACGGTCTTATGTGGCATCCAACGTGGCATCCTACGTGGCACAAACGGTCTTGAGTATATATATATATGTCTATATATAATTGCCTGTGTATATATATATGATTTCTCTCTCTAAATTTTCGATGACCACCGAAAGAGAAGACTTTTTTCATTTTTCTTTTCTTTTATTTTTAAATGGATTTAATTTTTTATATAAAAATAATCTGATATAGATGCCACATGGGATGTCACGTAAGACCATTAGTGCCAACTCAACCCGCCGTTCGCCAACTCAGCGCGCCATTAACAGAGTTACTAAATCCAATAGACGGAATGATCAAAATGAAAACAAACACAAAGTACACTATTAGTTTTGTCAAAAAATTTGTACAATGACCAAAGTGTAAAATGGGTGGAAGTACATTGTATATTTTTGTAATTAACCCTTAAATCAAACTGGCATTAACATGTGTAGCTAACACACGTAACATACTGAAAAACATGCAATCCATCACTCATATATATCAATTACATAAACCATACTGAAAGCATGCATCCTCCTATTCTGTCTTCTTTTCGCCTTCAGCAGAAGTAGTCTCTGCATCTCCTTCCTGTTTATTGAATACATTGGCTAACCCACCAATAGGATTCAAAGTAACATTGCCGAGGATGGATAAACCCTTTTCAGCCACATCTCCAATTGGAATTGGAGACAAGTTTGAAATAGAATCCAAAGTCGGAATCTTCGGCATAAGCTTCATGGATTCTGCCATAGCTGAACGAATGGCTGCAGTTACACCCGCAGTTATAGCTTCTTGCAATAGATTTTGGCCTATCTGAATTAATTTTTGGACCACAGGCTGGAGTTTGATCACAAGCTTCTTTGCCAATGCTGGAGCAACTTCTTCAAACTTGTTTATTACTTTATCTACCTGTAGTTTTGTCATAGTTTAACACCGATCGATCACGCTCAATCAGAATAAACATCGAGAGCCTTCAATTACAATGCCAATTAAGCCAATGTGAAAATACGTAGTGAAACCAGACTACCAGATCAGTTGGGAATACACAAAGCTTTTTGATGATAATCATACCAGTATCATCTATCAACACAACGAGAATTGAAGATGATAAATTGACTTTTGACTTTCATTCATTTTTAGGACGGTGTCGCTGATTTTCAATATATTCAAAGGTTAATTGTGTTCAGAAAATAAAAACTTTTTTAATATTGCAAAATCTGAAATATCAATTGTGTTTGAAAAGGAAAATTAGAATCTTGATTTGGAAAGCATTAAAAAGGAGCCTAAGGCTCCGTTTGATTGCAAAGATGGAAAAGGAAAATAAATTTAGTTAGTTTGTGTGAAAAGATAGAAAATAAGGTGAGAGATGTTACTCATTTTATGAGTATATATCCTACATCCTTCAATATTTTTGGTGGAAAATTTTTACTCACCACCAAGCAAAGAAAATTTCTTTATGGAAAAACTTAAAAATCAAGAGGATATCACCACTATCACTCAATTTATTTTCCATCTTTTCACTAAAATTAACTCAATTTATTTTCTTTTTCCACCTTGAAATCAAACAGCGCCTTAAACAATAGGGAGAGAGTAACAAATTTGAACTTTTGTTATGGTTTATGTCCTTTGACACATTTTTAATTAAACAAATGTCTCCTTCCTTTGTAGCCTCACAAAAATCTTTATTCAAAATTTAAATTTGGGTAAAACCCCCAGACCTTCCTCTATTGGAGATTTTGGAGTTCTCTTAAACATGTTAAGAAACTGTTCATTGTACCTAAAGTTACAAGGAATCCAAACAATGTGTTATACGTTGAAAATCGAGTTAATTTATAAGCTGGATTAGGTGAATAATAATATTTTGGACAGACACGAAAGGTTTTACTAAATTTTTCCCATAATTGTAAGTTTCACACCAAGTAATCTCAATGTTTGCATATCTTTAATTCTTTATGTGAACCAACAACGTATATCATGCTCTCCAACAAACATCATATTCACACATGAGACTTAGATTTCAAACAAGAAAACAAACGCATTTCTGTGATCCAAACAAAATCAAAATGATTGGGGAATAGGGAATATATATACTACCTTGTTATCATAGTAAAAGAGGAAGTCGTCAGGGATACCCTTGAATTTGTTGTAAAAAGGCCTAACAACAGCAGTTACCACTCTCTCTTTCATTCCAATACAACATTTGAAGGGGCCAGAGTGCTCCTTGGCGTATTCATACATACTCCACACGCATACAATTGCTTTGATCGCAATCACCCTAACAAACCCCAGGTACTTCAGTTCTCGATCCGACTCACTCTGCATAATTAATCACGCAGATATGATGAGCCCTAGTATGTAACAATGGGTAACTTAAAATTATTTTTTAAAAAATAAAATGAAAAATTCTAGTAGTATTAGATGAGTAAAAGTGGAGCAGGGCAGAATAGAAGTGAAATTTTCATACCTTGTTGGAAGCCATTTCAATTTTTTGGAGTAAAAAAGAATATCTAGAGGTCTCTGAAGGGGAAACTGCAATGAGAGAGATTTTGGTTTCGGGTTAGGATTTGGATTAGGATTCGAGAAGCTGCAAGTACATGGTACACAGAAATTATTAAAGCCTACGGTTGAGATGATTAGATGAAGATCCATCAGATAATTTGATGGTCATTACAACATGCTAGTCGATTCGTGGGCCCTTACTGGCGAAAGATTCCAGGTTTCTTTGAGATATTTCTCCATAAGAATCAAGAGCACGGCCTCCATGAACAACACGCGAAACTTATTACGTACATTTGGTTGGTGGGAAATACAGGGAATCCTTTATTTTCATTTTGAAATTATTATTGGGGAAAAAACCAAAAAAGCTATGAGATAATAGGTTCAAAGGACTCGCTCTATAATATTTTATAACTCTAAGGACGGACTCATGTTTAATAAAGGGAAGTAGTACTAATTTCATAATTTGGTTTTACAATAAGGACACTTTTCATAATATTAATTTATTTTAAGGAAAATACTAAAGGTTGATGGACAAATATACCCCTAATTAAAAAATTAATGTTGCTTCTTCTTTTACTTGCACTCCCGCTAATAACATCACTATCTAATGCTCACTATCACTCTTCTTCCCCTCCAGATTCATCCTCACAACAACTCCAATCGGAGTGGAAATCGGCGCGTGCCACCTACTACGCTGCAGCCGATCCTAGGGACGTCGGCGGCGGCGCGTGCGGCTACGGCGACATGGAGAAGGCAGGGTACGGGAAGGCGACGGCGAGGCTGAGCACGGTGCTATTCGAGAAGGGGCAGATATGCAGCGCGTGCTTCGAGGTGAGGTGCGTGGAGGATCTCCGGTGGTGTATTCCGGGGACTTCGATTATAGTTACGGCGACTGATTATATATATCCGTAAACTCACAGGTGGTGCTAAATGCATTTAGTACCTTCTGGTTGTTGTCCAGGTGGTGCTAAATACATTTAGCACCTTCTGGTTGTGCATTTAACATTTTTTGGTTATATATTATTCATTTAGCACCTTCTGGTTAGTGTCCAGGTGGTGCTAAATGCATTTAGCACCTTCTGGTTGTTGTCCAGGTGGTTGTTCAAAAGGTGCTAAATGCATTTAGCACCTTCTGGTTGTGCATTTAACATTTTCTGGTTATTATTCAGAAGGTGCTAAATGCATTTAGCACATTCTGGTTGTTGCCCAGGTGGTTGTTCAAAAGGTGCTAAATGCATTTAGCACCTTCTAGTTGTTGTCCAGGTGGTGCTAAATGCAGTTAGCACCTTCTGATTGTGCATTTAGCATTTTTTGGTTATTGTTTAGAAGGTGCTAAATGCATTTAGCACCTTCTGGTTGCTGTCCAGGTGGTGCTAAATGCATTTAGCACCTTCTGATTGTGCATTTAGCACCTTCTGGTTGCTGTCCAGGTGGTGCTAAATGCATTTAGCACCTTCTGGTTGTGCATTTAGCACCTTCTAGTTGTTGTTAGTGTCATAATGAGCGTGAGACATTATAAAGAAGGGGTATTAGTGTCTTTTTTGTATAGTGTCCTTAATTTACATGGCTTATTTTTAAGTGTCCTTTATAATTACATTATTATTAGAATGAGCCCTTATACCTAATTGCCTCAAAAACTATCAAGTTTAGGAATATTTGCAATCTTGACTCTGATATTTGAAATTTTGCAAGCATGATTCCAAATTAATTTTTCACTGCAAATTTGACCATTCGTCTAATTCCTCTATTAAAGTTAATGAAAAGCTGATGTGGCAATCAAACTTTAGGGTTTTTCGTGTTTTTTCTTTTTTTTTTTTTGAACAAACGTGTTTTTTTCTTTTGAAACTTCTCATTTTCTATTAAAATGTTTATTTGTGCATTTATTTAGTCATTTTCTATTAAAATGAGAAAATATGTAGGCAACGAAAACACATCAAAAAGAAAAATAATAATAAAAAAAAGTGCCTAAAATTTCTATTGCTTTGCAAAAATGACTTAATTTTTTTTTTACTAATTTTCTAAATAAAAAGGCAAAATAATTTTTTTTACTAAATTTACATGCTTCTAACTAACACAATCACTTAAAAAAATAAAAAAATTAAGTATTATTTGAAGGGGTTTCAAATTTGTGGCTTTCTTGCATGTATTCATTTATTGTGTTATTTGAAAATTATTTTAATACGTTTTGAAATTCAAATTATATATTAGACCATACATATAGTAATTCTTTTTTGGGGGGACTATGCGGGCTATGCCCGAGGTGGGAGGGGAGGGGGGTAACCTCTATAACTTTGACATTTTTGTAACTGGATGCTAGCACACCAATAAGAATTTTCAAAATTTTTTAGTTATCATGATTAATTTAGAATATTGTCTGACAAAAATAAATTCAAATCTAACTTTTTAAAAATTTGAACTGTAATAGTATTACTTGTTATGTATAAATATGATACATTTTATTTTAGGTAGAAAAAATAATTGTTTTATTATTATAATCATAAAAAAAACGAAAAAGCCTGAAGTTTGGCTACCACATCATCTTTCCGTTAACTTTAACAGAGGAGTTAGACGGAGGGTCAAATTTGCAGTAAAAAATTACTTTTGAGGCACGTTTGCAAGGTTTCAAATATCGAAATCAATAGTGCAAATACCTCCAAACTTCAGGGTTTTTCTTGTTTTTTTTCCCGAAATTATTAATTTGAGTTTCACTGACGCTACAAAATTTATTTTTTGGTCTATGTTGAGAATGTCCACGCTAGTTTTCATACACTATGATTAATCCTTTTAATTATTAATTTGAATTCACTGAAGCTATAAAATATATTTTTTGTCTATGTCAAAATATCCACGCTAACTGCTGGTCACTAGGGATCTTACGTCTGCCAGGACCCAAGATGAAGAGCTCCCAGCCGAGTCCGATTTTTTGAAACTTAAGTGGTCGGCCACTATGTTATCATACTCTTTACCAGTTGTTATACTCCTTTTACCTCTTAACTCAAAGTCAAGAATGAGATGATAGTCTCACTTGTTATAGTAGTGCGAGATATATGATAGGTGATTTTGTTTGTATTTGCAATTTCTTGCAGGTAATCCACCCTTAATTTATGAAATTTTTGTACAAACTTTTACAATATTACTCTTTTAAAAATAAGAAATATATCCACCAATTAAAATTAATTTATATTATATTTTTTAGTGTTAATTTAGGTTCCTAATCAAAATTTACTTTCATATAAATTTATTTTATATTTTCCTTTAAGATTTTTTAAAATCTTTTATTAAAAACATTTGATTAACTTATCACTGGCTAATTTGATTGATGGAAATATAAACCCTAAAATCATATTAGTTTAAGCGTACAACAATGAAAGATCTTTTGCCAATGAGAGAATCGAACAATTTTTTGCAACACGTAGAAGATTTCACAATATAATAGATTAACACATTATTGGAAATTGAGAAAAAAAAAATATTCCCTCCATCCTAAATTGCTGGTCCCATTTTTCATTTTTAGATATCCCAAAATAAATGTCCACTTTTCATAAAAGATAAATACATACATATTTTGCCATTTTGTACTTTCACTTTTCAAGAAAAAGTTTTGAATAAAGAAAAGGGTAAAAAATGAAAGTCAATGTAAATAAAGCAAAAAGTACAATAATGATGTTGGGTCCTTATTAAGATGGATTTCCCAAAAGGGGCCAGCAATTTGGGACGGAGGGAGTATGAATTAGTGTGGAGTATGGTTTATTACTTTATTTCCATTGTAATCCTTTAATAGAGTAAAGACTGAACGTTCAATGGTATATTCCATATAATTTTGTTTTCTTTATGAATTTATATTTGGAATTATATTCTTATTTGAAATTTGGCAGAAAAACATAATTTCTGATACAACATTAAAACTTTAGCATAACCTGACTTAAAATCTAATGTTGGATTCAAAACTATTATGTTGTCTTCGTAAGATTTGTATTATACAAAAATTGCCCAGTACAAAAACTTAATCCCAGTTACAACATTACAATCCCTAACATAGCATAACATAACATAATATCTAATGTCAAATCCAAAAATAATATGATGTCTGGGCAACATACGTATAGTAAAAAAATTGAATGGTAAAAAAACTTAATTCCAGTTACAACATTATAAACTTCAGCAGAACTAGAAGATGAAGACCCGTCGAAAAATATTCGTGCTGAAAATTGTTATGCAGAAATAGAAAGCTAGAGATGAAGTAATGGAGGTGGTTGTAGCTTCTTTTTTTTTTTTACATTTATTAGCTCTAGTTTTACTTTAACTTTTTCGAATGTTATATTTTTATTTAGTTAATTAAAGTGGATGTACTTATTAATTTAATGGATATTTCAATATTAAATTATTAGTAAAACAATGTTTATAAAAATCAAATCAATAATTTTTTTGCAACAACTTTTACACTATCATTTTTTAAAAAAAAATAAAAAATAACCGGCCAAATGCCACTAAAGTTTTGATTTAGTACCACTTTGATCATCAAACTTAAAAATGAACCGCTTTGGTCATCAAACTTTAAAATTAACTACTTTGGCTATCCAACTTTGGAGTGAGTACCACTTTAATCATTTCTTTAAATTTGATTGTTAAATCAAATAGAATAAAACTATGTGCAAGGTACAAGACTTGATTTAAGCGTATTTTGATCATTTTTATTATAAAATAGCCCAAGTTGTGTAATTTGTTGAAAATATTGTTATGTTTATACATTGCGTGTTTTATTTTGAAGAGAATTATAGGAGGAAAATGTCATTTAACATGATCAAAATGACCTTACAGAAGTCATGTGCAGTGCAAATGAATTAAATTTAACAGTCAAATTGGACGGAATGCTCAAAGTGATATTCACTCTAAAGTTAGATGACCAAAGTAGTTCGTTTTAAAGTTTAATGGTCAAAGTGGTATTATATCAAAAATTTAATGTCTATTTGGGTTATTTACTCTAAAAAAAACTCGAAGGTTACTAATTGCTTTTGTAACATCTACGCAGAGTCCATCCACAAAATTCATTCGATCAACTATAGTAAATGATCTATCATTTTATTTACGAATTAGTAAAAGACCATGAGTTTCACTCTCGTTGTATTTTAAAAAATTTTAAAAATAACTTTAATATAATAAATTTGCTTTGGAAAAAAATTAAAGATTAAAGTTTCTTTTGACTAACTTTATTTTAAAAAGTAACTAAAATACGATAATCCACGATGCAATAATAATTTCTTTATCTACGCTATGTTTAATAGTAAATGAAGATCTTCTCGAAATGAATAAATAGGATGTTGCAAAACTATGGCTATGTACAATATTGTTTTAATAGGCCTGTTCAATAGACTTCAATTAGCCTTGCAAACACGTGGGGACGTGTACAAGGGGTCGCCAACCCAGCATGACCATCATGCTAGTGGTGGCATCCATTGATCTGCTCTACTGGACTCTGGCTTATTAACTTTGTTAAACCGAAATTTACCCTCATCAATATCTCCATGTTTGACTAAGTACAAATTATTTGTATTTTGATCATTTTTAATCAAAACTCTTAATCGACTACTGGATCAGGATTTTTCGCAAAACTAGAAACATCCTATTTTAAACTTGAGAGAAGTAATGATCTGAGAAAGAAAAGGCAAAAAAACATAAATATGGAGAAGGCCATATTGAGTGTTTCAAATCAAAAAGCTGCACGTAGAGGCAATCAATTAGGGCATATCTGATTGGAGTAAAAGATAACTTTCATAGGTATTTGCATTATTTAGCAAAAAAAAAATGTGCCCGCAAAACAATCTTCCATGACCTTCTAAAGACACATTTATCTAGAAGTAAAACAGTGACATTTTAATCGAACAATTACTCATTGGTTAGTTCGTGGGTCCTAAAGGCTAAAGGAAGCTGCTCTAAAAGACATCATTGTACCAGCAGCAAGATATGCTAGCTAGATAAATTCTCCAACAAGACCGATTGTAGTAGTTAGTACAACTCCCTCAATCATCTCCCCCTAACCTCAGGAAAAAGAAATGTGGAATTAATACGGGAACAGTTTGATTCATTCACATTCATTAATCGAAAATAGTTTTCCAGTATTCTTAAGAGTCATACACATATATATATACGAGTATTCACAACACATTGCTTCATGCAATCACATAAAAGATCATCCATAAGCAAACTAGCATCATAGCAAACACACATCAGTAAAAGCATATCCTACTAATCAGTCTCTGTTTCAGTCTCAGCATAGATAGCATCTGCATCTCCTTGACTTGATGCCTCAACCTGCTTATTATATGCCTTGGCTATCTCATCGATTGGAACCAAAGGCACATGGCTAAAGACAGTATAACCTTTTGCAGCCATGCCAGCAATTACAGTGTTGTACTTCTGGGACAAGTTAGCCACAACGGGTAAAGCCATTTGTGCCACCGAATGGAAGGGTGGAATCTTGTTGAGCCCATACCACACCTTGGCCAATTGGATTGGGATCGATTGCTTGTATACTGTGGCAGCACAATGAACGACTGCAATTGGACCTCCAGCTTTAGCTTCCTGGACCATGTTTTGGGCTATCTCTGATGCCTTTTGGACCATGGACTGGGCTTCGCTTACAACCTTCTTTGCCAATGGTGGGGCATGTTCTTCAAACTTGTTCTTTGCTTCATCAACCTTTTAGTTGATAATGAAGTAGAAAATTAGTTTTAATGAATGAAAAGCAGAGCTTTCAATGTAGATAATGAATGAAACCAAGACAACAAACAAAACATTATGATACTGGACCTCCAGAAAACCTAAACATGTTTACTTCGAAGTGGACTGAAAATATGGAAGAAAAGAAAAAGGCTAAAAAAGAAAAAGTTCATTGCTGCACAATTGTGCTACATATAACATATATAACTATAATTACCCTTTTTGAACCACAAAGGAAAACATAATTACTGAACCACAAAAACTAAATCAAACCAGCATGGCAGCAACAAAGGTTAAGACCAGCTATATAAATTTTATAGATTCAAAATTGAGCTTAGACAATGCACCAGATTCACATTTTATCATCTCTTGTTTTACCTCTTCTGATTTTAATTCACTATCTGAGTCAATTATCTTCATAATAGTTCAAACAGAATGTTATTATATGTATACATATAACATTTGTATTTAGACGTTAGACAATCTCCTTATTTTATATTTTTATTTTCTTTTTCACTATTGATGACTTTAACTGGTTCAAATTCTGTGTCTAATAAGTGTATATCGAGCACAAAATGAGACGAGACGTATAATCAACAGGCTTATTAGGACAACCAGAGAACCCCTCTAACCAAATCATCTTGTTTACTAGCTATTCAATATCAAACTCCATTGTCAATTTTATCAAATTCTTCACCAAATAGAAGATATATTGTTCATCTTGTTTACTAGCTATTCAATATCAAACTCCATTGTCAATTTTATCAAATTCTTCACCAAATAGAAGATATATTGTTCATCTTGTAGTAGACATACATATATAGAGATATATACATACACTTGTAAATACTATACCATACGCATATAAACAAGCTGCTGTTTACAGATCTATGATTGAACTGTATCTTATACACGCCACTACTCTCATTTGGAAAGTTATTATCCGCCAAATGTCAAAATATATATCACATGATCAATAGCCCAAGATCCACAATGAAAAACACAACCAAAATCAAATAAGCTAAATCTTGATGCATCTATTATCTCTACATGATCACCATGAACAGATAAATCCAAATAACTGCACAAGAACAAAGAGATCGGAGAATTGCATATACCTTGTTGTCAAGGAAAAAAAGGAAATGGTCGGGGAAACCCTTGAATTTCCCGTAAACCGGTCCAACGACTGCCGTGACCGCTTTTTCTACAGTACCGACGGTGGATTTCAAGGGGCCGGAGTTCAGCTTAGCGCATTCGTAGAGTCTCGACACCAATACGAAAGTGTTGATTGCAACCACCCGTAAAAACCCCAGGTGCTTCAATTCTCCATCGCAGTTCTCCATCTCAGTCTGCATACAATAATCACAAAGATACTATATCAAACAAAACAAAAAAAAACGTGAAAAAAGAATCTTGTAAAATTAGACGAGTGAAATTGGAGCACAATAGAAGAGAAATTGTAAGATTAGACGAGTGAAATTGGAGCACAATAGAAGAGAAATTAGAACACCTTGTTCGAAGCCATTTTTGTGTTTATTTCAAGGGGAAGGGGAAGGGGAAAAGAATAATAATGGTTCTAGAACCCCTCTCAAGCTTTCTCGCGTTTTGAATTTTAGGGAATACAGAATCTGGTTGGTTCATACACGCAATTTACGCAAACCCTAGGGTGGGTGAGATCTGCAGGGAAGAGGAATGTAATCGTCATGAATTCACGAAAAGATTCACGAGTCTAGCGACAGTAGTGACTGTTGTGGCCCCTGAGAGCCTGCCACATAATTTATAATAATACCAACAGAATTGTCACAAATTAAATCGTCGAAAAATAATAACATCTAAAATCCATGTAAATATTTATTTATTTTTTTATTAATTATTTATATCAAAGATAATTATATAAAGTTAAACATAAAATTTTGTCATTTTAACTATACTATGAATTAAGTAATTCATATCAAAAGTGCATATTTAAGTTTTGGAAAATACTTTTTTAAAAGTCTATAAATTTTATGGAAAAATTATATATTAGTTATCGCCTTATATTTGGTCAAATACTTTGACGAAATAAGCTTTCAAGTTTTGAAATAACCAACTTTCATCATATATTTATATTATTAACATTTTAACCCCTAAAAATAGAAACATCACTTTAAACAATATTTTTGTGAAGCAACTTTCACCCTATTTTTATATTATTAACATTTTTAACCCTTAAAAGATAGAAGTATTTACTTTAAACAATATTTAAGGAACTAATATTAATTATTTTATTTATATTACGTTCGATAATAACATAAACAACAAAAAGCAAAATACTTGATTTATGTGAGGAGCTTCATTAATGATATGTCAGTATAATCATTGAGAATTGAAACTAGAGAAATTATATAAAGTAGTAACAAAATTTTTTTCTTTAAAAACCTACATGATCTTAACATAAACAAAAGCTAATAAAATGAAAGAACGCAATAAATTCCTGTATTTTTATAGTAATATTTCGAATTAATTTTTTTATCTCAAATTAATAATCAAATATTTATATAATAGTGTTCTAATTAATGGTTTAGTTTTAAATAAATCAAATTCATCTTTTGTAGTAAAAATATTTGATAAATATAAAGAGTATGTAAAAGATGAAAATACTAAATACAACATTGTTTTGAGTAGGCGGGATTCTCAAAATCCTAACATTTTTTTAGTATGCGAGATCCTCAAAATTCCAACATTTTAAGCGGATTCTGAAATTCACTAACCTATAGAATTTTAAAATTTCACAACATTAAAAGAATTATCTAAATAACGTGATTTATCCTCAAAGTCATGCCAAAAGAACATGCTCTTAACATTTTCTAATAGTTTAATAGCTTTAGTTTAAAAGCATCTCTATAAATATAATAAAAAAAATTATATACTTGAGCATATCTTATTTATAATTGGTAATAGATTTTTATTTTAAAATTAATACAAAGTTTGAGAAGTTACTCAAACTCAGTGTAGCACTAAATGCATATTGGGCTTTTATTCTTTTTATATTTAAGTATTTATCATGTGCTCTTAGGGCATACGTTAACACTACCCTTAATATTATAACATAGCTTTGAGTTCGATAGATGAAGATTTTAAACAAAAAATAAAAGGTGGAGATATTAGCACCCTTAATATCTCTTGGAAACAGTCTCACTTTTTATTCAGTTATTTACAATCAAGTAAGGTGTACGTTATTCAACTGTGAATAACCGAATATAAATTTAACAATGCTTTACTCGGTTGTCAAGAACCAAGTATATAGACTTATACTCGGCCCTCAATAACCAATTAACAGGCACTTTATTTAGTTGCCAATGATCGAATGAAAGTGGAAGTAATATCAAGTGTCTTGGAGTGTCAATATCTCTACCCAAAATAAAACAAAGATTTATTTTTTAAAAAGTAAAATTAACTGAATAAGCATGAGTCGCTTCACCTGGCCTGTATTATTATCAGAAAGAATATGTTAAATTGCCCTCAAATCAAATTCAATTGTGGGTATTGCGTAACATCACCCGGCCTGCATTATTCATCAACCAATTAGTTGCTATAATATGTCAAGGTACATCATCTTAATTGATTTGTGCAACCACTTGAATTGCTTTATAATGATGTTTATATTAGCCATCCCTTTAATTATTGTGCCATTCCACCTTGAGAGAACTCTATTATCTTGTACGTCAAACGAACTACTTTAATCTTATGCCCATGATTAACAGTGAGCCTATATTGCTCTCACTTATCTACATGGACAAACAAGTGTGAATTTTATCTGCTAGTAGAAGAATCCGACTTAGGGGTGTCACTTGGTACAATATTTATCAAATCCAATTGAATTAATCCAAAGAAAATTGGTTTTAGTATCACATATTGAAGTACTGAAATTGAAAATACTAAAAAGTTTTAGTTTTATTTTGGTATTATTCCTAGAAAAAACCGAAATACCAATTTACTATCTCCAAAATACCAAAAATTATATTGTTTCAAAAATACTAACCGATGATGCCGAAAATACTAATTCCAAGAGTATCAAAAATACATTATACCAAATTATTATATACAAAGAATGTTGAATAAATCTAATACCACAAATATCCAGGATTTTAACCCTTACAAATTACTAATTTTTTAAATAATGTTATATAGTTATTATGTCGAGTGATCATGACCACTCATTTATTTTTAATTATAATTATTCGGGTAAGTATTGTTTAAATTCTTATAAATTTCATTCTATAATTTAGTTTCCAATCTCAAATTTTTTAGGGTATCAAAAACAGAAATTAACCGAGAATATTTATGAATGTTAACAATAATAATATTGTTTACAAAACCGAAATTACCAAATAAACCGAAAAATCGAGCGGTACAGTATTGGTTTTCATTTTGAAATACCAATTGGTAAAACTGGTTTTGAATTTCTTATTTTGGTTTTAGAAAAGGTCATTCACCAACAATTAACCGAAATAACACCCCTAATCCGACTCAATTATTAAGCTAATGTTTAAACTCTTTCGAACCAATAAAGAGTTGTTTGGTTTGAAAATTTGGCATTCTATCCACCTCAAATTAATGCTCTCATTTATCATTACTCAAATTAATAATCTTATTTTCTTTGGATTAAATCAATCCATCTTTAACTCCACTTTAGACTAACACCAGTCCACATTGACTCCACCCTAGGCTTACACCCTTGGTCTACCTTGGCTCCGCATTGAACTTACACCCTTAGTCCACCTTGGCTCTACCTTTGAACAAAATTTATGTAGACTATCACTCAACATCGTCCTCAAGATTGTCCATCTTTGTCAATGCAACATCTTGAGGTACACCAATTTCACCTTATTCAAGGAACATGCACAACCACTGAACAATACCCCGATGTATGTAAATTTCTCTTTAAATATCTCGTTACCATATGATAAAACTTTTTTTTTATAAACCCATATTAAATTTTTCATTTTTCTAATGTCAGAATAATAGTTTATGCCAATCATTTTTAATAGTAATAGGCATTTGCTAACAAGCAAATCCCTCTTTACGTATCAGGGGTGAAGATCAATTAGACAACAGTTTTGTGGAGTATTTATTTTTACTTTTTGGTGATTATGTTTCAATATCCGTAAAAAATTAAAAAAAATTAAAATCTTATCATAAACAAAAACAAAAACAAAAAGATATACATAGATGAAAAGGCGAAAGGACTTGGTCTTTTATGCTGGGCGGGATTGGGAGGAGAAATGAGAGAATATCTGTTTGGTTCTTAAAAAGCAGAAACTTTAGGGGTAAAGTCCAAACACGGTTCTTAAAATAAAGGACAAATTCTTAGTCACTTTCGATTTTTATCCAACAAATAAACTTTATTTATTTGTGTCAAACCGATTGTGGGGTTTCCAATTTCCCGTGAAAACAATATCTGTAGCTGCCAAAAACAAAAAAACAAAAAAAAATTGTAAAAGAAATAGATCTATGAAAGTTATCTCGATGGTTATAAGTGTGTGATTTTTTTTTATATGAACATATAATAGTAGATTTATTTGATGTCCAAAATTATAGTAAAAAAATATAAAGAAATAAACACATTAAACCTCTTGTATTTGAAACTCAATAACCCCGTTTCGAGGTTTTTATTTTTTCTCGTGGAGATCAATCCCATCATATAAAAATGATATTCTCATTCCACATAACTGAAAATTAATTTACATAATACATAGCTATTATCAAAATAATACGAATATGTAGAAAAAAATAATTAATAATAACATGAATGCAAGGAGAAAATGGATTAGTGGTGGTTGAAACAAAATTTATTTTATGCATGTGTCGTGCTAATCCTGTGTGGCTGCAGCTATTTTGCACTCTAAAATTATTATTTTTATTGTTTCTCAATATATAGACTCTTTATTTTGGGGTGGGGGTGCCACTTTCTTACCTCTCTTTTCGGCTACTTTTGGATTATTATTTTGATATAAAATATTAAGGCCTTACTTCATATTGTGCTGTGATGTGTACAAAAATTGAAATGGCTTTTTTTCTATTGTATATTTTTATATTTAAAACCTTTGTTCAAATGTGATATTCATATAAATCAATTAAAAACTTCGATCAAAAAACTCATTCATAAGATTACACTATACATACATACATATATATATATATGGCTAATACGATAGACTTTATCGAATATTGCATGTTCTCACATTTAGAGTGATGTCGTGATTTGTTTTCTCTTTTAGCATTATTTGTCAGATAATAAAAATACAAAAAGACTGTTTATGTCAATTCTTACAAGAATTATATAGATTAGTTGAATTTTCACTACTTTGGCTCCGTTTGATAACAACATTGAAATGAAAAGAAAATAACTAATTTATGTGAGAAGATGAAAAATATGTTGAGATTAACTTTTGCTCTTTGCTTTTGTCCGTGAAAAAAATTTCTTTGGGTGATGGTAGAGAAATTTTTTCCACAAAATATTAAAGGAGGATGGAGGATATGTACTCACAAAAATGAGTATGAGATGGAGAGCATCTCACCATATGTCTCAACTTATTTTCCATCTTCTCGCCCAAATTAATTGTTTCTATTTTCATTTTTCATGTTACTATCAAACGGAACCGTCAAATCGTAATTAAACACCACTCATAATATCCGTTTTAATTGATTTTATTTTAATTTTTTGTAATTTAACTTTGTAAATAAATAAATATTTATTTATTAGACAAAAATTATGTTAGCAAAACACATCCGCAGACACATATGGTTAATTTGTATTCTAGCATACTTGAAATATCATCAATTTTGCTATGTATGCTTGATTCCAATGAAAGATTCTGCTATATAGTATGTATGCATTCATTTCTATTTCTAGCTAGGTACGTTTATATGTTGGATATTTTCAATATAAAAAGATATTAATAAATTATTTATTTTCATTTTCATTTATTAAATATGGAGTACTAACATATATAATAATAAATGTTAAAAATTGGGACACTATAACCGTTGGTATCTACTTGAATGATTAAACGGATATAATTCAAATTTATAAGTCATTTGTCTCTTCATGAAAGGTTGTAACTATTCATGTACCAAAAGATGTGATTATTCATATACTAAAGGGTGCAACTATTCATAAATGAAGGGATGTAAAACGTGCCTATTCATGTACCAAAAGATACAACCATTCATGAATGAATCGGTGTGGCTTTTCATGAACCAACTCCATTAAAAGAGGGGTAATCCCAAAACCACTTGACTCCATATTTCTTTCTTCTTCTATTGGCATTATCAACCTTATAATTAGAGTGTTCTAAATGGTTAGTACGGGTGTACATAATCCGATACCAACAATTAGGTTATAGGCTTCATTGAATCTTGGCGGCAATATTCTAATACCCACTGTGTACTCGCCGGTTTACGAGAAGGGCGAAATTATTGTCCGAAAAAATCAAACTTTTCAAGCCTTGAAGTCTAATAATCAATTTTTCTAATTACCAGTGTTCTTTCTTTCAGACCCGTATTTCCCAACATTATATAGCGAGACTAAAGTTTCACGAACCAAGGCACGTACAACTTCTACTAATTAAACAAAAAATTAACAGTTATACAAACTTTAATTGCATGAACTATTCATCTTGCCTTCAAGCTTGCGTTATAAACAAATTATGCTGAATGTTAAGAATGCAGTTCCCTTCCTAGCTAGCCAAACCTAATTTATGGTTTTACAATCTTTAAATACCACAAAACTAACTACCTACCTTACTCACACCTTGATTACCGGCCACGCATATAAATATATAAAATAAAGACAAGGTTGAAACTATTCCCAAAGTAACTACATTTTCGCGATAACATATATAGTTCTCACGTGGAATCTTGTACTACATACATTTAGAGTTGTACATTACTCTTATAATTATAATATTTCCTCTAATAAATAAAATAACCCTACAGATCAAGCTCTCGACCACGGATAATTGCACAAGAAGCTAATGGTTTCTTCATTTCAAGAGAAAGCTTCAAACATTCCGAGAGATCGACCGATTTAGCTGGAAGCCATTTGAATTTTTGTAGCAGTCGAGCGAGCCACAATTGAACTGTAGCTAGACCCATAGCCTTGCCTGGGCACACCCTGCGGCCCGCCCCAAACGGTGCGAGCCTAAGGTCTGAGCCCATGATAGAAAAGTCCTCGTCCATGAACCTTTCAGGCTTGAAATCCCATGGGTCATTCCAAATGGTCGGGTTGTGTGTTATGGCCCACATGTTAACCATAGCCGTTGTGCCAGCTGGGATGAAGAATTTGTCCACGTGGACATCGTGGACTGCTAGTCGGGCCCACGAGAGTAGTGGGCCAGGTGGGTGGAGCCTGAGAACTTCTTTAACAATGGATTGGAGGAATGGGAGATTGGGTATGTCGGAATCTTGCACGTGCCTATGGTTGCCAACGCACGTGTCAATTTCTTGCTGGGCTTTTGATTGAATATCTTGGTGCAAAACCATCCTAGCCATGATCCATTCAAGAAGGATAGCAACTGTATCTGTTCCTCTAAATATCATCTCCTATATGTATACAAAACTAATTAATTCAAAATCAAACAAATTAAAAAGAAAAAAAGAGTGATTTAAGGAAACCAAATATATATATATTTGGATAAACAGGATATATTCTGGATTTTGGGTCTGAGTGGTAACAACAACATATATTATGATTATGATATGTTTACTTTAATGATCGACACCTACAAGCTAGCTAGCTAGCACAAATCTAGACTAGTCAAAGGAATTGTCTAATTAAAGTGTAGCTGGGGAATCTGTTTGACTCAAAGTTGAGGTCAATTAATCCCTGTTGACAAAAGTAATTAAAAGTGAAAAACTTTAGTTTGATTATTGCGATATGACACCAATTATGTATATTGCAATTAACCTTTTGATAGAAGATCCCAACAGCAAAATATCTGAGACCGCCACTTTATATTATATATTTATAAGCATTAATGCCCCCTAAACAAATTAAATGCTTTATTTTTTGTTCTTGTTTAAATCAAATAAATTTACTATTATTAACTTTCTTACCTTAGTAGAGTTGGGTTTTCTTTGTCTTCGTCTTCGATTGAGTTCTCAGACTCAAATTAAAGACAACCGATTTTTTTTTTCAATTTATTCCTCGTTTGTTAAAAGAACTCTTATTACTAAATATAAATCTCAAAGTAATTACTATTTTCTAGAGTTTCTTTGAATTAAATACTTGAAGCTAGAAGCTCTCTACTCAACTTCATATGAGCTAGGCATTATAAATCACAAGATCGATTTGGCTAGTTGATATTTAGTAAAGTTGGAACGTACGCCTAGCTAGCTAGTAAATGGTGAAGCACATGTACGTACATATATATGGAGGGACATTCTAAATTAATGTGACGAAGTTCATGTAAATAATTTATTATTGTCTCGGGTGTATCACTTAATTAATTAAAATTTGAGTGTACCTAGTGATTACGGGCGCGGAAAGGTAGTAAAGCATATTTTGGGTTAGCACGTACACTTTGTGTTTGAGAGAGAGAGAGAGAGAGAGAGAGAGTCCCTTACCCAAAGGAAAGCCACCATATCTGCATCACAAAGTTGGTCCTCTTTAGGCAAAGAAAGCAAAACACTAAGAAAGTCATTACTCCCGCACATCAAATCTCCACTACCATCTTTTTTTCTCCTCCTCTGTTCTATGATTCCACCGACAACACCCTTCACCTTACATGATAGTTTATTACATCTTCTCTTCACTCCATAAAAGTCCAAAAACCCTAATCCAAAATAATCGCCCCAATTGAATTGCCCTATCAACTCATACCCTTCTTTCACTAGAAACCCCAGCTCCTCCTCTTCAAACCCTAAACCACACCCAAACACACTCTCTAACATATTACTCAAAGAACCCTTTTGCAAAAATCTTCTCACTTCCACAACGCCTCTATCCCTCATCTCCTTCACCACTCCCTCTATCACCTCATTAGCCACACGCTGTCGGAGCCCTTCAAGGCCCGAGATTCTCCTAGGGGCAAACATGTAATTTGCCGCAATCCTCCTGAGGTGCCGCCAGTAGTCCCCAGAGGGAGCAAACCCAATGGCGCGTTCGAACATCAATAAACGCGCCGATTCCTTTATGGGACGGTCCGAAAATGAGGCCCCACATAGGATTTCCTTAGCGGTGTCAGGGTGGCTGCTGATTACTGCACGAGTTGAGCCAAGGCTAAACGCCATGAGCCGAATGGAGCTGAATGAAGAAGCCATAGTAGCTAGTTTTTTATGAGCATGAGAGCCCATTTGAGGTAAGGTCCCCAAGAAAGGCAGACCCATAGGGCCGGAAAGTTGTTTAGGGTTTTTTAGGGATTGATAGTTTCTCCATGCAAAGCCTCCCGGGACTATGCATAGGTTTAAGAAGAAAGGGAGGAGAGAGAAGAGGAGGATAACAGAGAGAAGGAATGTGGTCTCGTAAGTGGCCGTGAAACATAGGATTAAGAGAGAGAGGGTTATGATTGGGAACATAATTAAAGACTTCATATTGGATTAAAGATGGACAAAAGGATTAATGGAAATGTTTAGAGATGGGATTCTTGTCGTGAGAGGATTGCATGTGGGGTGATTTGTATATATAGTACGTGGAAAGTTATCCATTTTTTTTAATCATTTGGTTTGTTTACTTAACCCTGGTTAATTAGGATGTTACATATAATTAAAAATAATAGATTCTGAATCACAATATTTGTGTTCGTTTGTTAGTTGTGGATTCAATTCTAAGGGTATATAAATTAAAGAATTTTCATATTAAATAATTGATTTCATTGGGTTCGAATTATGATTCAATCTCTTGATATAAACTTAATTACAATAATAAACAACTAATCCAAATTTACCCATTTAAAATTTCAGGAACATATGAACAAAACAAACGAGTTTAATAAATAATTGCAAAACAATTGAGCTTTAACCTAGTTAACAACAGTGGAATAGCTGCCATGAACATATGCGAGTCGAAGCCCCTCAACAGAAACCTCCTCCCCTAAATGCTCGAACCTTGTGCGTATTCAGAGATAAATAATATTGGTAAAATTTTCGACTTTCTGTTTTTCATAACATAATTTTCCACCTAGCTAGATATCAAATAATTTGAAAATTAAGAATGAAAACAAACACTCCTAATTTGAAAGGGGTAACATATATATATATATATATATATATATATATATTATTCAGTAGACAAAAATGCGACGCTTGGGCGGCAGGGCACCACTTTTTAAGGTGCTTCTTTAAGTTCTCAAACCGTAGACGGGTTGGCTAGATCGAGTAAGATGAGGCCAGTGGCGGAGTCACAGCCAAATCTGGGGCAATTGTTTTGTGTAATTGCAATTTTGCCCCTATAGTTATTTTTAAAAATATAAAGTTGCCAATTTTTTGAAAGTATATATTAAAAGTATTAAGCTAACTCCCTTTTTAAAAAAATTGTAGCTACACCTTTGATAATTAGGGTCTAGAGAATTTTCGATACATGGAGCAGTGAGATGCGTAAAATCATATCGAAACCAAATAACTATACCAAATTAAGTTAAACTGTGATCGAAATGTATTCCTCAAAAAATAAGGCAATTGAAATCACTAGACACATAAATTCGGGTCTTAGCTATATTGATATTTGATAGTATGTATGTGGTGTATCTACAGGAGACACCCTTCAATTCCCCCATCTAAAACCGACGGATTTATCCAATAATATATAATATATCTCCTGGTATGAATATATAAAATCACTATACTCATATATATATATGTATGTCTTAATTAAATTAAAAGTACGATAGCTATATATATATATAGCTATTTCAAATTTAAACATAATTGTTATGAATTGTAATGAAGCATTTAAAAATTAAGAGCTTCAGAAATGGAGTAACACATACTACAGCGCGCAATTAAGTCTAGTATATATAGTTTAGTTAATAGGTACGTACGTATTGGAGTAATTGTTTATTTATTGCTGTTTGATATATTCATTGGAGCTAGCAATGATTGGGGAAGGAAGGAATTAAGGAGGATATATATATATATATATATATATATATGTGTGTGTATGAGAATCTCACTCACCACTTTTCAGATCGAGGGTTGGAAGTACTCTAGCTAGCTAGCTAGCTAAATGTATGTAAGAAAGCTCGTCAGAAAAACATACTGCAGTACGTCGATCTCAATTTAAGAATAGCGGTACGTTAATTCTACTTGTGCACTTTATTTTTTAAACAAAGTGTACGTACGTACGTACGTTAATTATATAACCTTCCAAAACTTATTCAACCTCCCTTCTCGTCTACGTACAGTAGTTGATAGGCCTCTCAAGTCTCAACGATGACCACCGTACGTCAAAGCTCCAGAATTAAAGGAATGACCAATGGGTTACGTTCAATGGTCGCACGTTTCACCAATTCAATTCTCACCAGTAAATTAACGGCACGTTCAGAGTCAACGGCAGCAGACAATCGATCATTAGATAAATTAATTAGGAAAATAA
Source organism: Lonicera japonica (assembly GCA_021464415.1). NCBI lineage: Eukaryota > Viridiplantae > Streptophyta > Magnoliopsida > Dipsacales > Caprifoliaceae > Lonicera > Lonicera japonica. The sequence goes on along the minus strand of CM038468.1, from coordinate 63,016,457 downwards.
AAACAAAAAACAAAAAAAAAATCCGTGTTTAATTTGAAACGAAGAAATATGGCATGCCACCATTCAATTTGCGCCAACTTATTTACTAAGATATCAAACTCCTAAAAGAAAAGATCCTTAAAATTGAACATTGGACGTTTCAAAAAAAAAAAAAAAAAAAGTGATACCCAAATCGGAGACAGCATAGTAAGAATTACTGATTCTTTGATTTAGATGAGGTCTTTACAGGCGGCGGAGTGCTTCCAGTCCCACTAATCTGCAGTTAAAAGGACCCACTTTTAATTGATTAATTAATACTGCAGCCTGGTAGTACAGACCAGCAAGATGCTGTTTGTACTAAAAGTTTAAAATATATATATATATATATATATATTCTACACTGATTATAAACGAATAAAATGAATTTGACTTTAATTCTATCATCACTGCTCCCCCCAATTATTAGGAGGTTTCGTGCGAAAATTTAAAAATGAATTTTTTTTATTTAATTATGTAAATAATTAATGATATAAATTAATAATTTAATTCATTCAAATTCTGCCAACTAGGAGTTGACGCATAGTCGTCTACGTCAACAATCAGGCCTAATATAATAGGAGAAGTTCGGATGAGCCCAGTTTGATCACTACAGGAAAAACATAACCCCTTTTAAGTTAGATACATGCTCAAGAGTTCGCTTCAAATTACGAAGCTCGGATTTTAGAATTCTTTTAACGAACTCTGGAGCTCTATCGCTTAACCACTCTGCCATAGTGGTTAACAAAGGAATGGGCAGCTGCCACCTACTCTACAGAACACATAGAACTTCCCACGCCTTCATTAAATGCGCACCAATTGCATTTAATGCACCAGAATTCATGGAGAAGTAAGGTCATAGTTGGTGATGACTAAGGCATGGCTTCAGACTTGCTCTGGGAGCTCTCACACACGTTTTTCTCTCAGTCATATATATAGAAGAAACATTTACTTCTCTCAACTAACACAGTAACTTCTGAACAACCAAGAACAACACTGAGAGAATAGCAAAAAGAGCAACCAACGGCTTAAAGATAGATAGAGATACCTAGCATACAATAGAGCTTTTAATATAAAGAAGTTTAAATTTGTGTAGCTCAAAGCATATCCTCATTGTAATATTGCGAAGATAGATTAGTTAGAGAGATCACTATGAGTTTGTAACAGCTACTCAATTAAATTAATACCAAGGTAAAACCAAGCTCCTAACTCTATTTCACAGAGGATGACTAACTCGTGTTTTCATACGAGGCCAACCTCATCTATACGTCTTTGAATATATTGGCTTGTTGTATTTATTATTCCAATCATTTGATCCGACCATTTGACTGTGTGGTCTAAATTACCCTTCTAGTTTTTAGCACTAACAATTTGGCGCTGTCTGTTGGAACGACAGTTTCTCAAGTCACAAACACTCCCTTTCAAACATAACAAAAAAAAGGCCATGTATTCAAGACATCTTCAGCCAGATCCTCTATTGGCCCTACAAAAGCAACAAGTTGCTCTTCGAGTCCGCATCGATAGGCTCCTAGCCCAGAGAGGAACACCCTCAATTAGCTAGAGAGACAGGTCAGTTCCAGCTGCTGCATTAGTGGTTGCTACCCCAGTCCTGCCACGAGTCCCAACCAGACAAAAGCTTAAAGACCGCCGCAGAAAATCTATGGGGAACCGCAGCAGGACCAATGAGTTCGAATCTGATTGGTCAAGCTCTAGAAGAGAGTCTTTTTTTGAGAAAACTCTAGCAGCGCTTCCTCCCCCACCAGCGAGGAATCCACATGTGAATGTGGTTCGCGAGGGACGCTCTGAGGGGGCCTTATGACATTATAGTCAAAATAGAGGGGCTCGACCTCCTCTTCCTCTAGTCTGAATGCCTGAACGAGAGGCAGCGCCAAACCTCGAGGGTTTGTCTTCGACATGATGCCTCATAAAAGATCTATAGAAGAGGTGGAAAAGCGGTTGATGTCAGAGATAAAATCAAATGGCCGAAATGATGAAAATAATAGGCCATCTGGGAGGGAGCTTGGCCGCAGCTCTGATTAGGGACTCCAAATCTCCATTCGTAGAACACATTCAGAGCTGTCAGGTCTGAGAAAAGTTTAAACTCCCGACACTGGAGTCATATGTCGAAACAACCAATCATGTGGACCACTGGCAACAATATGGAAACATAATAGGGCTCCACAACATCCCAGATGGTATCGTATGCAGAGCGTTTGTCACCATTCTTAAGGGACAGCTCGAATGTGGTGCAACAGCCTGCTCCCAGGGTCGATCCAGAGCTCGCAAGAGCTTGAAACCAGGTCCATCTCCCATTTTTTAGGACAATAAAACAGTCCAAATTCTCCACCCATCTTTCACCGTCAAACAAAAGTCGACGGAGAGCTAAAAAGAGTATGCTTATCGGTTCAACCAAGAGAGTTTTATGATCACGAACCTCAACAAGGGGGTAGCAGTGGCAGCATTTATAAAGGGAAAGAACTCCCCGTGTTGTCTATTAACTCTGGCAATGATGGCTCCTAAGACCATGTTCAAGCTCTTAGACGAGGTCAACAAACAGATCGACGTGGAGGAAACCTTGCAAGGAAGGTATTATCAGGTCTGTCAACTCTCTTGCCCTTCTCCAAGCTCCAAAGAGGACACAGTTCACCCCGCGGCCAAGAGAGAAAATGTAAAAAGGGCAAAAAAGGTCCAAATAAGTCCGAACCGAGCGAAGGCAGAGCTCGCCAGTAGTTCACTCCCTTAACAGCTCCCTTAGGTGAGGTCTACACCCAGTTGGAACCAGGTTAGGTCCTCGAGCCCCGAAAGATGAAAACTTCGGGAAAAAAAAAAGGACGCGACTAAGTATTGTCGATACCATAAAGATCATGGCCATGAGACCTACAACTGTTGAAAACTAAATGAGGAGATTAAAAAGCTTATCTAGAAAGGACAATTCCGCCAGTATGTGGATAAAAAGAAGAAAGTTCCCCCAAAGGCAAAGGAAAATGAGCACACTAATAAGATCTATATGATTGAGAGGGGCTTGACCTACTCCGGCAATAGCAATAGGTCCAGAAAGGCCTACATCAGATAGGCCAAGTCTTCAAGCTCGAAGGCGAAGTGCTTCAGTTTCAGGCCTACAAAGATGGTGAAGTATGATGTCAATGAGATCATATTCACGGACAAGGACATAAATGGGGTAAAGTTCCAGCAAGATGATCACTTGGTGGTAACGGCAATGGTGGGCAATCACAATGTCCATCGAATTCTTATTGACATAGGGGCTACCTCCATAATCATGTATTATAGTGCTTTCAAAGCCATGGGCCTCACCATCAAGCACCTGACCCCTTCGACAGTCACACTGGTGGGTTTTTTTTGAGAAAATGTCAAGTCTTTGGGGACTGTCAAGCTCGTTGTGACTTTGGGAATGGCTCCAAAGCAATTCACCACCATTGCAGAGTTCTTAATACTGGACAAAGTTTCCACTACAATGCTATCATAGGCAGGGGTACTTTTAACGAAATCAGAGCTATTGTTTTAACTTGTAATTTGACCATGAGGTTCCCAACCCCCCCTACGGAGTTGGGGAAGTCATAAGAAACCAAGTGAAAACCCGATACTGCTAGTTCAGAGCTCTGAAAGAGGTCAAAATCGCTGATATCGCCATTTTAGAGCTCTAAGCTGCAGTTGTTGAAGAATTGACTAACACGGAGGGCCCAATGATTCAAAGAAATGGGAGATTGACACTCTAGACCCCTGAGATGAAGAGAAAGAACTTAGAAGCAAGCCAATTGAGGACCTAGAGGATTTGCTCTTAGACCCATTACAGCACGACAGAGTGTTGAAGATTAGCAACCAGCTCAGTCCAAAGGTTAAGAAAAAGCTCTCCCAATACTTACGGGCTAATGCTGATGTCTTCGCTTGATCCCATAATGAAATAAAGGGGCTGAATTCAGAAGTTATGGTGCTCCGGCTCAATGCTGACCCAGCCTTTAAGCTGATGAAACAAAAGAAGATAAATTTTACAGCAAAAAAAAACTTGGCTACAAAATAAAAGGTTTAGAAGCTCCTTCGAGCGGGTTTCATTCAGGAAGTCCACTACCCAAAGTGGTTTTCCAACGTAGTGCTCATGAAGAAGTATAACAGGAAGTTGAAATGTGTGTGGACTTCAAAGATCTCAACAAGGTCTGCCCAAAAGATAATCTCTCACTCCCAAAGATCGATCAGCTGGCAGATACAATCACGGGCCACGAGATGCTGAGCTTTATGGATGCCGATTCTGGCTATAATCAGGTCAGGTGGCCCCTGGAGATAAAGATAAGACATCTTTCATCACCTATTATGGCACCTACTATTATAAGACCATGTCGTTTACCAGAGGGTCATGAGTACATTGTTCAAAGATTAAATCGGAAAAAATATAAAAGTTTACGTCAATGACATGCTATTCAAGAGTCTCAAAGCTTTCAACCATGTGGCAAACCTCAATAAGGCCTTTGCCATACTCAGGCAAAATAGTGTATCACTCAACCCTGCTAAGTACGCTTTTGGAGTAAAAGGAAAAAAATTCCTGAGTTTCATGGTAACTTAAAGAGAATCGAAGCCAACCCTGAGAAAATACAGGCTTTAATCGATATGAGATTTTCAACTAAACCAAAGGAAGTCCAAAGCTTTGTAAGAAGGGTGGCAGCTCTAAACGGGTTTATTTTCAAGGCTATAGATAAGTCTCACCCCTTCTTCAAGGCCCTCAAGGAAGCCTTCGAATGGACAGAGGAGTGCGAGCTGGCTTTTCAACAGTTCAAGCAATACCTGGGAGCTCTTCCTCTTCTCAGCTCACTAAAGAAGAAGAAAAATCTGAGAGGGGGCACAGCTTCCAGTCTACTCAGTCAGCTCAGTCCTTATGAGAAACAAATAGAGGGCACAGCTTCCAGTTTACTACATAAGCAGAGCCCTCCATGCCGCCGAGCTAAATTATCCAAGGTTGGAAAAGTTGGCCTACGCACTCCTCATCAACTCTAGGAAGCTGAGGCCTTACTTCTAGACCCACACCATTGATATGCTCACAAACCAGCCATTGCGAAGAGTTTTTGACAAGTCAGAGCAATTAGGGATATTGGCCATTTAGGCTGTAGAGTTCGGACAGTTCGTGATCAATTACAAGCCTCGAACTTCGATTAAAGGTCAGGCTGTAGCAGACTTCATAGCAGAGTTCACTTATGATGAGGAGCAGATCACTGAACCACTAGAATTGTTACCACCTATGGACCCAAGCACTTCGAGCTCCGCCACCTCATTAAACTTGCAGCCAAAATTTCCCATATGGATACTTCATGCAGATGGAGCTTCCAACTTTAAAGGTTCTTGTGTTGGCTTATGACAACGCCCAAAAAGAGCAAGTTGATACACCCAAGTGCAGGCGGTTAAGTTATAGTATACTTGGAAAAGTCCAAGGTCGAACCACAGGAAAGGCAAGAAATCTATTTATCTAGCTATCTTTCTCAGAGGAAATAAGGGAAAAGAAAGAAAAAGATAATAAAATCAGGGAATAAGAAAGGAAAATTAAATTAAAATTGCTAATTAACTAAACTAAAATTAAAAGCAAATATAATCCTATGGTGCAAAAGTAAAATGAATCCACAAACGCAAATTATTTACTTAAAAGCAAATACAAGAACAAGCAAATAAACTAAAAATAAATAAACTAAATAAAACACCGCAATAATTAAATAAAATAGAATATTAAATGAACTTAAAACTAAAAAAACAAACGTTAGGGGTATCCGCAGTTAAGGAGTACGAAACTAGTCCAATCGGGTAATCCAAATATAAGTTTAAACAAGATTTTTCACTAAGATTTAGCTCCTAGACTCTCCAACCATTCAATTATATTTCTACTAAAAGTATATGATAATTCATGCGTGACAAAGACTATATAGACTAACTTTGAGTAATAAAATTCGACAGTGAAACTTTTGACTTTGAAAAAGTGTAATTTAAAACCTAGTATTACTAGTGCATGACAAAAAAAATTCAAGTTAATTAAACTTCTTAAAAATTAGTATCTTAACACTCCTGTAATTTTTGAATAGGTTTGAACGTGATTCAAAACAAATCCGTCTTAAAAAGAATGCCGAAAGTCAAAATCGGCACTTTTTCTCGGCACTTAAGAAAGTAACTCAACTAAAATAGTGCTGAATTAACCAATTCACTTAAGAAAATAACTCAACTAATTAGAGGATAAAGATCACCCTCAAATCAGCCACGTTAGGGTTTTGGTGAAAAAATTCGTGAATTGACGTTTTTACGATTCTTAATCAAATGGAACTTTTGAACTAACCTATGAAAATATATTTTTAACCCATACAAAAATAAAAAAATACTCATTCATTTATTAGGTAATCTATAACCAATAGAAAATCAGATTTAAACCTATATTAGATTACATTCAAAGATTAATTGCGCTTCTTTTACTTCGGTCCCCTAACAAAGAATTTAGCTAGACATAATCAAATTAAACTTACAAATAAGCTTATAAATTATGAAAATATTAAAAACATACCTAAGAATATAGAAATCATATTTAAAAACTTTAGGCTTTAGAATTTCACAATTCCGATTTAAAACGAAGATTTTATGGCAAAAACGGTAAACAAACTCAAAATCGATAAAAAGTGAATAAGATCGACCTAAACCCTAAAAATTATGAAAAATAATATTATTAATGATCAATAGTGAATCACACGTGAATAGCACGGAAAAATTATAAACTATTTGAATATAGAACAAGAATCAAGCATAAATAGACGAAAAACCGACAAATTAGACCTATAAACCCTAGAACTAGCCCCAAAAATAAGAGTTTAAGGTTGAATATAGAATATATATATATATATATATGATCTAAATTTACTAATTTATTAATAGCAAAGCAAACGAACAACTAAAAGCATTTAAATTAAAAGAAAACAGAAAATTAGGGTTTACCCGGAACACAATTGAGACTTGAATTGAATATTGATTACATTGATGTTCTGACCTCAAAAGCTCATAAATAAAATAAACTAGTAATTGATTTATGGAATTAAATAAAAAACTCTCAAAGTCGATCTTCATATGCACCGCAAAAGCTCCCAAAAAAGTCACGGTGCTCTCAGCCTCACTGTTAATCGATTCTAAATTGTTATGTATTTTAAAATATGAAATATATGAATTTTTATATAGTACACAAATGTCTCAAGTCTTGCCTTGATTAACCCTTGAAAAAACAGGCTGAAAATAGCTAAAAATCGAAAACGGACCAAAAATAGGGACGGGGATCGATCCTCATGTAATTTTTTTTTCTTTTCGCTACTTCTTCTTTTACTCATAACTTTTTGCTACGAATTTTGATTGACGCACCGTTTTCTCCTACGCGTAAATAATTTAAAGATTTACAACTTTTATTTCTAGAGATTTTTTCAAATTCTCAATAGATAAAAACTTTGATCGTAACTTCAGAATTTCTACAGCAATTCTCAGTTTTACTCGGAAGCTTTTGAAATTGATTTAAGTGAGCTTATTTTTTCTTGGAATCACTCTTGGACACTTGCATTCACTTCATTCATGTTTAAGGACTTGCTTATTCTCTTCTTGCTAGTGCTTTGGGAGTAGTTTGTGGAGTTTTTCTTACCTCGGGCCTCGAAATGGATATTGACTTCTTCTTGCACTTTTTCGTTTTCAACCTTCTTTCTTGCATCCAACCTCAGTTGCTTAATCACTTTAGGCCTAAAAGAGATAAAGAATAAAGTTATACAAGTAAAACCAAAATTATAAAAAAAAAATATTTGTATGTACCTGGCTCATGCGAAGGCTGAAGGAGCTGGCCAATTAGCTCATGCCCTTCTCCCTTGCTTATTATAGAACTGCCTGAGACAAGGGAGGAAGTGTGTAGCCTTTCATGAAGAAACCCAAACCATCTTGGAAGCTGGGCTCTAGCATGCTCTCGCCTACCCTGTGGGAAATGAGGTCTGATCAGGAGCATCCTTGGCACCTGTTATGATTATATCCTCCTCCTCCATAGCGATGGTTTCATCACACCTGGGGCTCTGGGCATTGATTTTTGGGTTTTATTTTCTCTCCAAAGTTGTTTTCGCCCGGCTAAGAAGATGTAAGTCCTCCATAGGGGCTTTCATCAATTCCACCCAAGTGCAAACATCTTTTGGACGAGAGGTGATAGAGGACACAGGAACCTCAGCAATTTAAAGGTCCTTGGATGGAGCTAGGGCATCCCTTTTAGGCCCCTAGGGTACCTTAGACCTCTTACTATGAGGCAGGCCTCTTGATAATGCACTATTCTTCTTGGTAAGCTTTTCGATGTTCACCTTAAAGTCCAGCTCTGAGATGAAAAGAGAATAAAAGAAAAGTTAGTAAGGGTCAGAACTGCTAGTGGAGCTTAAAAGTATAAAAATAAAAAATGAATGAAAAGCAGAAGTTTACTCTTTTTGGGCACCACGAGAACTTGCCGAATGAGAGCTACCTCCAAGATCGTGCCCTAGGCAAAACTGCTTTGCTTTGGTTCTGGGACCTTCTCTATTGTGGCCCCTGGCTCCCCAGTGCCCTGACCACCTCCTCCTTTTTAGGCAACTTTTAAAGCCTTTAGCCCTGGGTCGTTATGCTCAAAGGTCAACAACAAGTCCAAAGCTGGGAAGTCCCCTACTATAAGAATATTGTCACCGATGTTAGCAGGTCTGGGGCCCAGGCTGTACCTTCACAACATCCCAAGAGTTACAATATCTGTAAAATATTTGAGGAAGAAGCCATTGGCGTCTTCAATCCACTTTGACTTCACTAGCACATGCCTCTTTCTTTGACTAAAAAGGAAAAGAACGAAAAGCTTAGTAACCTAATGTGTAGAGCTCGAAGAAGTATATAAAAAAAAGGTTAGGAATGCCAAACTCACTTATGGATTCTGGCTCCAAGAACGTGCGCTTGAGGTCATGGACACTCAGATATCTGGAATCATGTTCCCAGTCCTCACCAAAAATAAAGAAGAACCGCTTATTCCAGTTTGGGATGCTATCAAGATGGTGGCCGTAAATGATTTTGGAGGCTCCCAACCTTAAGGGACAATTGAGAACCCCTTTGTTCTTACCCTCGCTATCCTTGGACTAGAAGAGGGTGATAAACTCCTTTACGGTTATGCCGTGGTTGCCAATAAAGATGACTCTAAAAATCAACACCGATCCTATGAGGCAAAGAGCATATATTAAGGCTAACTTAGGCTGGGGCGAGATCCATGGTTACCAGCAATTCCCTCACGTGATCATTCATAGGGAATCTTAGTCCGTGCTCGAATGCGGACTCATAAAAACATACATCTCATTATTTGTAATAGCAAGCTCTCTCCTCAGGACCTAGAGCTCTAATCCTAACGGAGTCAGGGATTTGATATCTCACTCTCAAAATTGGGATAGCGGGGATGGGGAAAGTTGAGGGGATGCGAAAAGCAATGAGAGAGCTTAGGTACTCTGAATACTTTTCGATATCTTTGGTGTCGTTGGACACACTAGAGGGGAAGGCATATACGGGCCAACTATTCCTCACTATCCAATATCTCAATCAACCTCACTTTAGTGAGAGAATTAAGGACATCCCCCCACAAAGGAGCCCTACCCTTTGTTGGGATGGATCTCTTGGCCCTGGTTCGGGTTGGTGAAGTGCTCCATGAATAGTGCTAAAGAGTGAAGTGGGGAAGACAATGCGAAGCAGGGAATGAGTTTTAAGAAATCCTCTAAAAGGACGTTGGAAAATCTTTAAAAGAATTCTCTAAAAGAGATTTGTAGGCCAGAGTAACAGAAAGTGAGATGGACGAAGGTTTTCTGAGCTTTAAAACGCCTAGGGTTCAAGATGAGGAGAAAGATGAAAAGTGAAAATTTTTCTTAAGGCAAAAGGGTTTATATAAGGTGTGTATGAGAAGTTAAGTGTCTATTCAAAGCTTTAACTGTCCACTCATAAACCCACGATTACATGTTTGCACGTTCTCCAAAAAATACAGAACGGCCATACATAACCTCCTCGAAGAGTAATGGTCATGTCAAAGAGCTCGAGGTAGTAGCAACAGGTCGCAAAATCAAGTCGGAAGCCTCAGTGTTTAGACTTTCCATCGAAGCTAATGGAAACGCCGAACCCGACCTCTCCAACAGAGTTCGAACCACACGCTGTTCATTTAATAGAGCTCGAAACTCCCCTCAAGATCAAACGAGAACTTTATCATCATCAATCAGCTCATCTGAGCTAAATGGCAAGGATATGGGGCAAGTGATGGTGCAAATTAATAATCCAATCGGCCCCGCCAACTACGAGCTGATGCGTGACCGTTCACGTCAGCAATCAGGCCCAACACAATAAAAGGAGCTCGGAGGAGCCCTGTTTGATCACTATAGGGAAAATGGAGCCCCTTTTAATTTGGATACCTACTCAAAAGTTAATTACGTGCATTAAATTACGAAGCTCAGATTCCAGAGCTCTTTTGACGAGCTCTGGAGCTCCATCACCTAACCACTCTGCCAGAGTGGTTAACAAAGGTATGGGCAGCTACCACCTGCTCTGCAAAACACGCAAAACCTCCTTCACCTTCATTAAATGCGCACTAACCGCATTTAATGTACTGAAATTCATGGAAAAGCAAGGTTATAGTTGGTGATGATCAATGCATGGCTTCAGACCTGCTCTGGGAGCTCTCACACACGTTTTTCTCTCAATCATATATATAGAAGAAGAATTTACTTCTCTCAACTAACACAATAACTTCTAAACAACCAAGAACAACACTAAGAGAACAGTAAAAAGAACAACCAACAGCTTGAAGAGAGATATAGATACCAAGCATACGATAGAGCTCTTAATATAAAGAAGTTAGAATTTGTTTAGCTCAAAGCATACCCTTATTGTAATATTGTAAGGATAGATTAGCTAGAGAGATCACTGTGAGTTTGTAATATCTACTCAGTTATATCAATAATAAGGTAAAATTGAGCTCCTAACTCTATTCCATAGAAGATGACTAACCCGTATTTTCATATGAGGCCAATCCCATCTATACGTCTTTGACCATGTTGGCTTGTTGTATTTATTATTCCAATTATTTGATCCAATTATTTAACTGTGTGGTCTAAATCATCTTTCTCATTTTTAGAACCAACAATAATTATATTAAAAAAATTATATCTTTGCTTAAAAGATTAAAAAAAATTAACATACAAAAAAACATAAAATATAGTAAACCCGAAGAAAGAGAAAGAATTAAAAAAAAGAATTAATAGGTAATCAACAACATTTGAAAAATCAATTATTAGTAGACTAGTTCCAAAATATTATAATTATATTGGGAAGATTAAATAAAAAAGGAAAATGACATCATGTGTCCTCAGGGACATGTTAACCATACTATAAATAGAAAGAATATCAATTTGCATGATAATCTATACATAATTTAATGCATTTTATAATTTAATTTTTTATATTTATAGGTACTTAACATGTGCCATTAAGGCACACATTAACATTACCAAAAAAAAAGACAGAGAAATAATAGTTTGACCAATGAAAAAATTTTAGTCTTATATATTAATTGAGTTATTACAATTCTAACTTTAAATTTGAATTATTTCATTATCAACAAATAAATATTATAAATACGAGAATGTAGACTCTTTAAAAATTGATAACTAATTAGACGTTAAACCTTGTGCGATTACCCGCCTCGCACAGCCTTAAAGTCGGGGCGGCCACCCACAATCTTAATTCACCAAAAACTCTAGCAGGCTATAGGGTTTGAAATATACCCTAGAAATTTAAATATTCATCATTCGCTATAAAAAGGCATCCACTAAACACACATCCATTCCAGATAGTTCTAAGCTACTGTAATTCAAAAAAGCAACCAATATAATCCAAGTCTAGTAGTCTACCCAGTAACCGACGATAACAACACTAACACTAAATATAAATATGTACGCGCGTGCGACTAGACTTTAGGAATAATTATTTTTTTCTTTAGTTAAAAAAAAGACTTCTTCCTTTTGGGTAAATAGTTAAATTTTTTTAATAAAAATGATCTCCATGATCAGCTGCAATAAAATTCATCAAAAAATTCTATTGTAAAGAGGGTGAACTAAAAATTTCAACGGATAAAAATGCCACCCATTTTTCAATTAATTTTTTGATAAAATATGAGAGTTAATATATATTGATTACGGAGATAATCAGCGCTAGCTATATTTTTATTAAAATACAGGACCATGCCATTTACCACCTGAGAAAAAGAAGTTGGTTATTAAATTAAAGAAATGAAACTTTTTTTGTAGAGGTGGCTAGCTGTACATATATGTTTGTGTGAAGGAAACGAAAGCAAAAACAAAAATCACGATTAAAGCAAAAGCAGAGAGGCGTGGACAGCGTCCCCTCCGCTCAAATTCACTACTAGTCTTTCCTTTAATCTTAGATTTATGGGTAAGCCTACTTTACTAAAAGCATTATCATATCGCTAATTAAGATATATATATATATATATGGATCCATTAATTCTCCATATATATAAAAAATTCTCCCCACTAACTCCAATATTACATGAGCAGCCATGCCTGTAAAATACCTAGCTAGCTAGAGCTCTCTCTCTCTCTCTCTATATATATATATAAAATTAAGGACCACATAACGCACTCTTGTTATTATTTAAACTATATATATCTATCTATAATCTATCATAAAGCTAATACCAAAATCCTCCAATCCAGAACAGAGTAACAGGAGAGGATTAAATTCTTCTAAAGCTAGGAAAATCGATCTTAAAAAGCAAGCAATCTCTGCGGCGGCTAAATATTTATAATCTATATATATATATATATATATATATGGCAGATGTTTCTGGGAAAATCCCTGGCAACAGAACCCACAGGCGCACAATGCTGTGGGAAACCTTTGATACCTTTTCAACTTACCGTCCACTCACAAACTTACCCCTATAAAACTACGTACGAATCTAGCTATAGTGACAATTAATAGTAATTTACATGTCATTATCCCGATTTAGCTAGTGAGATTTCTTTCCACTAATAGCAAGGTGTCCCCCACCACTCGATCTGCCAGCTCAACAACCACTGCTTTCTGATAATGGCACAATAGTTTTAGCTAGATTGTGATAGATGACTCGTTTAGTTCAAGTTTTGAGAAATGAATGAGTATTCTACTTTTCAAAAAAAATTATTTCTTGACATGTTAGAATCATACATAAATTCTCTTTTCCTAAAATGTTGAATTACTTTATATACGTTTGGTTCAAACTGGATTAGGAATGGAATTAGTTCCAATTATCAAAATGCCCCTTCTTTTTTGTTCTTTTTTTTTTTTTGTAAAATTAGAAAATAAGTCCTAACATTTACAAAATGATCTCGAGAGAATATAATTAAGTTTAAAATTTTGTTTGGGTAACGATGTAAATCCTAAAATTAAGGTGGTTTTGTATTTTAGGGTTTATATCTACCAAATTTAATAGATCTTCATATATATATATATATATTTGAAATGCACTGTGTAATTATAGAGAGAGATACACTGTATTTAGGAAAAGGGCCACTCTTTTCAATTGATACCTTCCTTACCAATGGATTTGCTTCTAGCTAATCTTTGCAAGCAACCTTTTTCTTTGATATGGGTAGAGCTACGAAATGGTAAACTATTTCTTTTCTTTACCAGGGGTAGGAGTAAATGGTAGATGAAGCATACATCATAGAAACTACCGGAACAAGAAAAAGAAAAAAAAAAAGCATTTTTGTATCCACACCTACGGACAGTATCTTTTGAATAATTAAGAGCGTGTTTCATCCTTGAGTCATGATCGTAAATTCCTCTGTTTTAAGATGCACCTACAGGATTGCAACTTGGGTGATGGGCATGGCACATACGTTGCAAACTCTAAGAATACAAGACAAGCAGATTTGGTGAGGCAGCATCAATAGTAAATATAGTTGTACACACATATACATATACTAGAATCTGGAGCACACGTGGTGCTTGCGCAATAGTACATCTAATAAACACTTTTAGAACATGTGACGGTGTTTGCAAACCTCCTATGTGTTTAATTAATAATATATATATATATACTGATGAGTAATTCTATTCTCATAATCAAAGTCTATATATAAAATCACCTTTGTTAATTGGATAAAGGCAGATCAAGAGGTACATATATTCTCATAATCAAAGTCTGTATATAAAATCACCTTTGTTAATTGGATAAAGGCAGATCAAGAGGTACATATATATATATATATATATATATATATACTTTGAAGCTCTATGAATCTTTTCATTTAAGCATTTCTTTTAACACCCTTTCACTCTTATGCCTCATTCGGTTCAAGTTTAGCTCTGTTTATCGTCATCGTCTACCTTGGCCTCCCTTTTTTTTTTTTTTGTGAGTGTGGGGGTTGAAGGGGATGGGTGGTGATTTTAACCCCACCCAATTCACGGATTTCTGAAAAATGCTAAATTAGTTCTGAGGTAGTAATTTCCAACTAAACAATTAGTGGGTGTCAATACTCAATTGGTCCTTTCCGGAAAATAAGATGTTCTTCCCGGACGGGCCTTTTATTTGGAAGGTACCATCCATGAAACCTCCAACTTCTTTTACATCTTTAAGCTAGTGCAAAGCTACAATGTTTATTTGGTTCGGAAGACTGAGAGTGCACTTACGCATAGATTTTAGGGTGCGTTTGATTGCAAACATGAAATTTGCATAAAAAGAAAATAAGTTCTAGGCAATTGAAATGCTTAGAATTGAGTTGTATGGAAAATATCAATTAAATGTGTTTGATTGCCTTAATTTTCTACTCGAAAAATATTGGTTGTATTATGGTATTTTTAATGTAGAAAAAATTATTGATATTTTTTTTACATAATTCTATAGTCATGATGGATCTTGTTTAATTGATCTTGATTAGTTAATTTTAAATATTAAATATTAAATTTTTTATTTTAAGTTATGGCATTTTTAATGTAAAAAATGGTAAAACTTTGATTTGAAATTTGTGCAATTGCCTAGAAAACAAAAACATATCCCCGGAAGCAAATATTTTTATGGTTTTGGTGGAAAATAAACAATGATTGCCAAAAAGATAAAATTTGACCACCTGAAAAAATTTAACAATTAAACACACCAAAAGTGGCAACTTGTGTAGAAAATCCCTATTTTCCATGAAAAAATATACCAATCAAACACACCCTTAGTAAAAGAAGTAAAGATATTTGTAAGAATCAAGATCACCTCCCTTGTCAAAATGTAAAGGATTCACCTTTTTGAAGATTAATAAATATAACTTTTTGGAGTTTATTTACTTAACCCTCTATGCTAATAGTCATATTTGAGAAACACCCAAATAAATATTTTTTTAGACATAACCCCCTCCAACTTGACGCCATTCAACTTCTGTCAATTTTTAACATTTTTTGACAAAAATGCCCTTTCTAATTAAGAACCCTAATTTTTTTCTCACTTTAAGTCAAAAGCCCCAATAACTTGTTTACCCTTAATTTTTCCCCTTCCCATTTCTTCTTCCTATCTCTTCTTACTCTCTCTTCAACTCAAACCACTCCCCCACCAGCGACGTCCCTCTTCCCCACGGTTCCGTTCATGCATTGCCAACAACCTCCCTCTTCTCCTCCGTTCACAATTTACCCACCACCATCATTCTACGCCTTTCACCCCCGGCCACGTTCACCACCACCTATTACTTCCCCTCCGGCAACATCCAGCTTCTACACCAACACCTCCTTGAAATCGTAATCAAATCTAAAACTAAATTCATGGAAATCCACCCAAGATCGAATCAAGTATAAGTTGAATCAAAACAAAATTGAATCTATATGTACAAACAGAACCCACTTCCTAGAGAGAGAAAGTTGGTGTTTTGGGTTTTCTCTTTTAATGGTAGAGAGATAAAATTTGGGCGGGGGTGTTGGCTACAATGGAAGGTGCAAGTGAGAGTGGGTCGGTGAGATCAAATGGGTTTAGTAAATTTTGAAAAACAGAGTATTCATTAATGAAATGGGTCTATCAAAATTTTAAGAAGATTTCAAGTCTGAATGAAAGAATCCAAACCATGTGAAATTTCAGATGCTATAAATGTAATTAAGTTCAAATTTAAGGTGAGAATATCGGGGCTTTTGACTTAAGATGAGAGAGAAAAATATATAGGGTTCTTAATTAGAAGAAAGAAGAAGAATAAGAGATAGGGACATTTTCGTCAAAAAATATTAAAAATTGATAGAAGTTGAACAACGTCAAGATTTAGGAGGTTATGTCTAATAAAAATTTATTTGAAATTTTTTCTCAAATATAGCTATTAGCACAAAGAATTAAGTCAATAAACCCCCAACTTTTTTAATGATTCTCCAGTGTGTGATATATCGTCAATGCAAAAATTAATGTACGTGTAGACAAAATTTTAAAATGATATCATCTATATTATATTATTTATCCCCTGATGCACTGAATCCTACTATTTCGAAATTTTCCGATTTGCTGCACCGGAAACCCAAATTTCTGCTCCATAGACAAGTACGACGTGTTGCCTAATGACCGAGGTTGAGGGAGTGGGCCATTATCAGACAGCTGCTGGCATATATAAATCTCTAATAAACAGGATATTAAAGCTGGCTGCACGTCTACGCTGTAATCCTCCCCTCTTCTTACATATCCCCTTGTGCTGCAGTAAAGATGACAACTATACCCCTTCCGTGCAAACTTGCCACCTAAAGACACAGATAGAAAGGTATACACATTCTTCACGGAAAACCCCCACTGTTTGTTTTTTTGGTTTTCAAACGGAAGGGGATATCTAAGACGGGCTTAATAACAACCCACAATAAAGATTCAGGCTACATGGGCCTAATTGTCGATTTCAAAGGGTTACATCCCGGTGCTAACTTGGACTTATTAAAAGTAGATAATATTAATAGAAGATGCAAGCAATTTAAGTTTAACGAAATAAAAAGGCAGGCACCACAGAGCAGAAAGAAGCAACAATGAGCCATTAATAAAAAGATACATAAAGCACGTAAATAAACATAACTTGGCACCAACATCATCTTTTGCGCATAAGCAACAAGAACCGCAGCTATCAAGCAAGACATAACAGATAATTGCTTAGCACGTTGAAGAAGAAATAGATAGTAAACTCATCTGGAAAATCCAAGATATGGCTACAGTTTAAGCTTTAACTAACTACAAAACAAGTGCGCACCTAATGTAGAACTAGTAACAGTATTAAAATGGCTTCATGGGTAAAACTTGTAATTTTTCATCTGTACTGGAGAAACTACACCTCAACATTCAAAAATGACAAATCTCGCAAGAGGAAATAAATGTTTGTACGAATAGTAATCTTCGAACTAATTTATCAAACTGAATGAGTTCCATAAACTGCTCAGTTTATTAGACATATTACATATCTAGTCTTAGCGCACGTGCTTATGAATATCCATAGCCTCTAGCAAATGTTACTGACCCCCAAAAGTTTAACCTTTTCTGCTTATCGTGCAGGAGGTGGAGGGAGATTGGATTTTGCCATTCCAACCCATGCCACAAGTCCAACAGCAAGTATTACCCATCCAAATATATCATACTTAAGGTCACTGCTCATCTTCTTCGCAGAGCTCTGAAAAAAATATATATATCAAATCTCAAGGGAAACCTTTTCGTTAGAAAAGTAACCGCCATAAGAATCTAATGATGAGGTGTATGAAGCCAAAGAAGGGGAGGATTTTGAAGTTCCATATCACGGTTACAAGACAAACAATTTAAAGTACAAAAATATCATCATAAATTTAAGGAAACCCCAAATCCTAAGAATGCTTTCATGTACAAGCTCATAAAGACACAAGTCCTATTTTAAGTAAGTTGTATGTCAGGCCTCAATATAACATTTTAGATCAGATTTAAGCACATTAAAAAAAAATCTTAAGCTCTAAGGTAATGAATTTTTTAATTTAGTCTTATTATTATTGTTGTGATAACTCTGGGTATATATGCACCTCTTCGAGTGCCTGGGAATTCCCCAAGGATACATGTGAATTGAAGAGCCTAGAAGCCAAACAAATGACGAGAAGAAATAATTGGAGTGGACCTGATTTGTCAATAAAAGAGCTTCTATGAACAATAAATTGCCAAACGCCTGCATAGCTTGAACTCAATTAGGCCCAGAAACCTTTCCCATCTCCCTAAAATCCATAGTTGCACAAAAGGCTTTATACAAGCTTAAAACTCCGAATATTTCTGTTAAGATAACAAAGTCTGAAGGAATAGTTCTTTTATTTTAATAATTTTTCACGGTCTTGATTTATTTAGAGATGCAGTTTCTTAATTAAATTAGTAAATTATACTCGGTCTCAAATTGAGTCATGGTGGATTCATGATTGTAGCGCTCATCCGCCACCCTCAGGAGGCAGATTAGGGATTTATCTCATGCATATGCTAACTTCACTGGTATGGTTCTGTGGTATACTGCAACTAACTTTTTGCTTAAAACTGCAGTCATCCAGATCACTTGAAGCACCAAAACCTAATCTTCAAGGCAATAAGATTGCTCAAAACTAGCTCGTTAACTGTTATTTTAATTGACAATAATGTACAACTTGTGAAGCAAAACAAGACTTCCAACTTCATTCAAATATAACATTAGTTTGGAGATAATACAAATTAAAAAATGAAAAACTGAAAAGACAAAGAAGAAGAGCAATTAGTCATTCCAACCTTTGCCTTCGAAGTAGCAGAAGATCCTCCGCCCATAGCCTGCTGACCAAATCCATGTTTTTGGAGTTCCATGTGTAACCCTGGTGCCTTTTACATGCATTTACAATGACTTCAGCAATAATTCAAAGTTTAAGTTTAACAGTCTTACGTTTAAAATCAACTAGATCCTGCTCTGTTCTGACAAAATTCAACAAACTTAAGTCAGGGATGACAGTCAGAAAGTGCAATAAATTTATGTCAAATTGTTTTTCAACATATCATAGAGGTTTTCCAACCCATGCACACCTGAGCTAATATTGTGAAAGTAAAATACTGAGGCCTTGGCAAGACCGCACTTGTTCCAGCCATGCCCAATCAAATCGATTGACCCCAGTTCTACCAGGGGTAATCAATAATATTCACATTTAAATATCTAGTCATAAACCTGAATCAATCTGAACTTTTGGAAAGTGCACGCCAAATATTATCCTATTAAAAAGTGATATGCCAAGGGGTTGCCATAGCGGAAAGTGCAAAGTTGGGACTGTGTGGGCAGGCGCACGGTCTCAAGTTCGATTCCCCGCTGCATGAAACCTTTCATGGGCCACTGGGGCGTCTCCCAGTAGAGCAACCAAGGCCTCATGGGATTAGCAAGGAGGGGCCCGATACACATGGTTATCAAAAAAAAAAAAAAAAATAATAATAATAATAATAAATCACACTTCTCTATAGCAATTAAGCACATCCCATTTCAATAAATAGCATTTTCTTGCATGGATATAAATCACACATTGTCAACATTATAAACATACTTTACGTCTTCAACCATTTCTAGTTGGATGGACCTCTAAGCCACCATTTCCGCAAGCAGTAAATATAGCTCATTTGACTGTAAACCATTGCAAAAAGCTAAAAAGAATACCTGTGCAGTGGCTTCCAAAGATTTGAGATAAAGCTCGTTTCCTGGATTCTAAAACAAAAAAATGCCACCATAATGATTATGTTAGACTTGATCATAATCATATGATACTTATGAGAGGCTCAAGAGTCAAGACATTATAAAACAAGAAAGTTACCTCATCTACTGCTTTTTGGAAGCACTGAGAAGCTCTATCAAAATAAATTTGTGCCTCCTCATGGTCTGGGGTCAGAAATGCATGAGAAGTATGGGCGTTCCCTAAAACCCATAAGGTATCGTGCTTTGCAGGATCGATTACCAATGCCTCCTCCAGCTTTGAAGTAGCATCTATGTAGTTAATTCATTGTCCAACAATATAGAAGTTGTTAGTGGTTGATAAACAAGTCAGGTACATATTACAAAGCCCTCTAAAATTTAATGGCTGATGATACCTCTAATCATCTTCTTCGATTCATTGATATCTCCAAACTGAGACAGTTCGAGCAATGCTCCTCCCCATTTTGTTAGATTCTGTAAATACATTTGGGTGACCAGTCTTCAATCCAGATACACAAAATATACACACATACATATACAGTGTACTGTCAACTGCGTACCACACAACGGCGAATGCCCAAAGTACAAATGCACAAAGACCTTTATCTATTTTAAGTTTTTTTCTTTTTTACGTCTTAATGGTGAATAGAGGCCAAAGAGTAAGGTTCTATTCAGTATTCGTTACTTAAAGAAATCCAAACTTTAACTATGGGGCATTAAGAGATGCACACCTAGCAGTGGAAATTTGTGTTTTTGGGTTGTGTTTTTGGCCGACACAAACTGGCACGACAAGAAAAACGACTACATGAATACAGACGTGACTACAATTTTTTGCATCCCAATAGACGCGTCTTAACACGAGTAGAAATGGGATTTATTTATTTTTTATCCCATTTTGACACGAACAAGACCCAGCATCGTATTAGAAAACTCTAGACACAACGTAGGTGGACCGGTGGTAGTAAGAAGATGTCATCGACCTTAAAATTCAACACTAAACAGTCTAAACAGAAGTAGCATAAACATTAGCTATAAACCTACAGTAAACTATATATAGAGAGAGAGAAATTGCGTAACGGCGAAGCAGAACCAAAAAAAAAGAAGAAGAAGAATATATTACGGCTAGAGGTACTCATACATACGCACGTAACTAATGTGGGTAGGATTAAGACAAACAACAGATATGGACTATTGAAAACGATTCTAAGCGTATAATCCCGAAATCAAGTGAAACGCATAATATTGAAAAATAAAAACAGAAAAACTAGGGCATGTTCATAGAAGGGAGAGAGAAAGATACGAACATCAGCATCGTTAGGGTTCTTGGCGTAGTTAGATTCAGCAGTAATACGAGCGTGCTCGAATAACATGAGGCGTTCAAGATCGTTTTGAGAAGGCTCCATGTCTGTCGATTATCTCTCTTTGTATCTGTTTCGTTCTCGGACTCTAGGGTTTGTGATGGGTTAACTGTAGGCGGCTCGGGAACTATGAACCGCGAGGTAATCAAATTACTACTTCCTTTTTAGCCGTGTTGTGTCATGGATCTTTACGCCAATGGTAATTTTATAGATTCAAGGCTTCGATTGATTGCAAGATAAAAAAAAAAAATTGAGGTAGTTTAAGTGAAAAAATAAAAAATAAGTTAAATGATAAAAGTTATATTTTTTTAACTTTTAAATTTTTTTTATGAAAAAATTTTCTTTACCTGGTGGTGGGAAAAAAATTTCTATCAAAAATATTGAAAAATGGGAGATCTATATTTATAAAATGAATAATATCTCTCACCTTATTTTTTATCTTTTCATACAAACTAACTAAATTTATTTATTTTTCCATCTTTGCAATCAAACAGAGCCTTATAGTTCAAAAAATATTTTATTTTATCTTATTTTTATTTCAACACGCATCGTTTGTTTGGAGGAGAAGAAAGAGATGGAGAGTAAATTTGCAATAATGAACTCTTTGTCGTGTGGGATTAAAAATATGATTGAATTAATTAATTATATTATGTGTTTGTTGTCGAAAAAAATATGATAAATAAATCATATAATGTGTTTTGCGTAAAGGTGGATCCTATCCCGCGTTTGGTATAACATGAGATTGAATTGTACTCATAATTAATTATCAATTTATCTCTTTAGAACCGGATAAATATATACCACCCCGGTGGTATTATTTTATTTTATGGTTGTCAGATAACAAAATGAATATAAAAATTAATTTTTTTTTTTAATCTTTTTCTTTACACCTTTTAAATAATTAAATTTATTAATGAAAATTTTAAACCACCCAAATTCACAATAACTCAACTAATAAAAATCATTTCTTGTATAATATGGTATTTTTATTTATTTTTTTATTAAATTAATGTATTTATAATAAACTTTAATTTTTTTAAAAAATGGTAATAATAGAATTTAAACTGTACTTAATACTTAGTTCGTAAATATTGTATATACTCCCTCTGTTCCAATTTAATTATCCACTATTTTATTTATAGATGTCCCAAAATAGTTGTCAACTTTTCACATTTAGTATGTCATTAATTATAACAATTTTTTTATTTTCAATATTATCCTTTAAACTCTCCACACTTTTTTTTATTTTGGGTCTCGCCACCTTTTTTATGAGAAGAAAAGTAAATGACATTTTTGAAAATAAGTATTTTCTCCTAAAGTAATCATTATGTCTCCTTAATTTTTAGTTTTTCAAAGTATGACAATTAAATTGAGACGGGGGAGTAATATGGAATTTTTTCTCTTAAAAGAGTTTTTTACCAAACTTATTTAAAAATAGGATAATTGCCTAAGTTAAAAAAAAATTATGGATAACAATTAAAATTGCATATATTTTTTTTAAAAAAAGCAAGTTGTATTATATAATATTTGGACTTGTAATTCGTAACTCCATCAAATGCAAAGTTTATTAAATATTTATCTTACTAGTCCTTATCCTATTCGATCCCGCTTAATCCTTATCTGACTGATTCCCATCATATCCCACATAATTCATATCCAACTAATTTTGACTCTTATCATATCCGACATTTATCCTATCATACCATACCTCTTTATCAAACACAATAAACGCATCCTAATATTTTTTGGGGTTGGATTTGGTCCTATATATTTAAAATTATAATAAATAGCCAGAGTAATGTTGTTAAAAGTTAATAGTAAGAGTTTGAAATTTAAATATTATTTTATAATGTCTTTTTGTAAAATAAAATTCTCGAATGATAAAATTCAAAAATTTAACGCAATTTTAATAAATAAATGTCAAAATACGTGCTAACTCATTATAATAGTAGATGGGATAATTCATTATCTTGAATTTAATATCTTTTAATAATCTATTTTGTAGTGTCAGTTTTGTTGAAATCCCTCTTAATTTTTCAGTTTTCTAGTGAGTTTATTTATAGATCATCAAACTTACTCGTCAAAAATACTTTCAAAATTTATAGTCATGTAACAATTTATAGAGTGATGAACATTGATAATTTAAATACCTTCCAATCTTTAATAATAATAATAATATGGGACAATTAAAAAAATTTCTTATTAGAGAAAGATTTTTACACTAAAGCCAAGGAATAATTTTTTTGTAAATAAATGGCCTATTTTTTATTTTATTGATAATATGACATGTATCTTTTTTTTTCATTGTAAAATGACATCCCAACCCTTAAAATAAACTAAAAAATACTAATATGCATTAAAATGTGGACTGTAATATGAACTTTACAGTCTATATTTCACTGCAATATGAACTTTGCAGTCCATATTTTTTGTGCAAAGTTCATATTACAGTCCATATTTTACTGCAATGTGAACTTTGCAATCCATATTTCTAGTGCAAAGTTCATATTACAATTTATATTTCACTGCAATATAAACTTTGTAGTCAATTTTTTTGTGCAAGTTTCATAAAGAGTGGGTAATGTAGGTAATATATAACATGTTTTATTAATTAAATGATATTTAAATTTATTCAAATACCTTCATTTAAAATATAAAACAAAATAGACCTCTTACACTAATTACCAATTAAAAATAGGCCCTTCATTCAAAAAAATATTTTCATTAGATTTTTGGTAAAAATCAATGTATAATAAGACCATTCTACCTAATTTATAATAATAATAGATAGATAAGACAATTTCTACGTGAAGTTCAATATCTTTTAACAAGCTTATAAACTGTCAACCTTATTTACTTACTTTATGTATAAAAAACATTTGTGCCAAATAGTACCCAAAAAAAAAAGAAAAATAAATGGGGTAGCACAGTTGAATCACACTTTTGAGACTTTACTCTTGATTTATAATAGATGCACTAGAATCACTAAAACTAGATTTAATGATTTTAAAATATACACTTGCCAAAAATATGATCATCCTAACCTAAGCGAATCAATAAATTTGAGCATCTATTAATAAATCAGGTCAGTCATAATATAACATAATATTGCAGGACTCTTTAACTAGTAGCCATGATTTAATATCGATGTTTATGTTTTAATCTAACGACTCAGGATTATTTCGGCATATTTGTAATATAAATGATAATGATGAATTTTGTTTAATTCGCCAACAAAATATAATAGTGTTTAAAACCTATTAAAATTCTTAATTTAACTTTATCCATTAAATTAAATATTTATTTCTAAATTAGATTGTTCATATATTTCCAACTCCTACTAAAATGTATTTTACACTAATTCGATTATATTTATCAAAAAAATATAAATTATCTTTACAAAAATCTTATCATATGAAAAATATTTTATATATAATTGATTTTGTGTAATAAACCAGTTATTATTTATTAACACTTTATTATATGATTATATTTTAAGATTATATATCCATTTAGTGAAATAAAAAATAAAATATCATATCATATAAATTCAATGAGATTTGTGTTTTTCTTAATAATAATAATAATAATTCAGTATTATTACACTAATAGGCCGGAGAAAACTGTTGCACTTGTAACTGGCAAAACTTGAACTTGAAACGTCCATATTTTCTTTTGAATTTTTTTTTTACATGGTAATGCTAATTATTAAAAATATATGAATACGAGCTTTTAGATTCTGTTGAGTATTTTTTAAAATATTTTTCATATGTTATGATAATCTTATTATACAATGTAACATATTGTATTAGTTGTCAATATATTAAGTCCTAATATTTTTGAATAATTGTTGGTAAATTTACTTATTTTTTATGAAAAAACTAAAATATTCATTACAAATTGTCCAGATATTTAGAAATTATATCACATTTTTATAACTCCATCTAAATTAATTTTATAGAAAATTAAAAAGTAATTTCAAATTACCCTTTATTTTGCTAATTATTAGTCATAAAAGGCTTGAAAAATGCAACAAATAGATATAAAAAATCTTATCAAATTAAAATTTGTAGGTTGGAGAAGTTCAAAACGAGGCATAAATCGAAGGGTGTAAAAGTTTTTTTTTTCCTTGATTTTTTTTATACAAGCAATGATTAAATAATGCATTTTTTTATATACAATTTTACAATCATTAGAATAAGGGTATGAACGAGTGTAATACAACCACCACATAAAGTGGACACAATATTTTTTTTATTTTTTATTCTTATTTTTGAATTTTGGAAACAGTAAATTAATAACTTTCAAGTTCATTTCACTATGTATATATAGTCATATGATTTTTTTAAAATTTATTTTTTAAAACATAAACGAGCTTTTTCATTTAAATAAATATGATACGCGTAGTATTTTCTTTTAGTTTATTAGAAAAACACATGAGCCTAATTTATTTATTTTTAAAAAATATTATTTGAATAATTTGTCTTACAATGAAAGAGAATTCATGAATTGAAATAATATATAAACAAAAAGTAAACAAATTTAATGAATGATAGATTTTAAAATTAATTAATACTATTGCAAAATCCAAAAAAAAAAAACTTTGCAATAAATTGTTCATAAGGCATAATGGTAGTCTTTTTGAATTATTACGTCAATAATTATTTTAGTTATCCGTCAAACGAACTGCGGGGGTGGGGTGGAACGGTGGCGGTTAACTCAAAGGATTAGTAAAGCAGGAATAACTTAAATTATGGATATTATTGAAGGGACAAACTCAAAAAGATACTAATAAAAAGTATGAACCATTTAGTTTAGCAAACGTAAAAGTTACTTTGAAATAACAATTAAAATAACGAAGAGTCCAGTGTAACGAATTTTCGACCAAACTCTAATGGGTGTATGTTTTAAAATTGTGGTAAGTAAAAATAATATAAATATGACTTAGATTTGGTAAAGTTTTAGTTTAGCCAAACTTTCCCCAAGCATGTTTACTGCCCATCGCAACATAATTATCTCTAAATTAAAATTAAATAATATTTTTTGTACTGTTGGCACGAGCATTATTATCTATTAATAAATTAGGCCAGTCATAATATTATAAGACTCTCTTAACTTATGTTTTTTTTAATCAAAAAAAAAACTTATGTTTTTAAGTGGTGGCCCAATTTAAACATTTATGTTTTAATTCAATTACTCATAAATTCTCTTAACTTATGTTCATAATTGGTGGTTGAGATTTAGTTTGAATTTTTATGTTTTAATCTAATGGCCCACATATTTATGTGATAGCTAAACGTATATTTATCTTCTAATTCATTTTAATTTATATGATAACCTCCTAATTAATTTTGATTTATGTAATATATTTCTATAATAACTAAACAAGTATTTATTAGTTAAAATCACTATTAAAGTCTTTAAAACCTTTAATTAATAAAAAAAATTCAAATAGCTTAAATCCATTTTGTTTAGAATACAAATACTTTATTAATAAAATGATTTCTTTAGTTATATTTTTTTCGTACCTTATTCAATTATTAGGCATATATATATATGCCTAATTTATACTATCAATATTAATTATTTATTAATATTTTAACATTTAGTTATATTAAATTCAATGTAAGTTTGAATTGCTCAAAATTATTTATACTTTCTCAAAATTATTTATATTTTTCTTGTTGGTGCTAAAAATTGAAAGAGTATTTTAGACTACACATTCAAATAATTAGAGCGGTAAAGGTACTGAATTTAAAATAGCCAAAGATTTATAAAGGATGTTGGCCTCGTATGACAATACGGGTTAATCCTCTCATGTGGAATAGAGTTAATAGCTCGGTTTGTTTTGTATTGATAGTAAACAAACAACTATTACAAACTCACAAAAGTTTCTCTAACTATTTTGTCCTCACAATATTGCAATAAGAGGAAGACTAAGCCACCCATAGTTCAATATCTCTAACTTAAAAGCACTGAAGAGAGCTGCGAAGCTCTGTGTCTCTGTATTTCACATTTATGGTAAATGAATTATCGTTCTTTTTTTTTCCTCTCTCTCTTGTTGTTGGAAAATTGGTTAGAACTTGGTTGTTGGAAGAAGTAAATACTTCTTGTATATATATGACTAAAAAAGTCGTGTGGTCAGAGCTCCCAGAGCAGGTCTAGAGCCATGCTTCGATTAGTACCAACTCTAACCTTACTTCTCCATAAATTTTGGTGCATTAAATGCGGTTGGTGTGCATTTAATGAAGGTGGGGGGAGTTCTGTGCGCTTTGCAGAGCATGTGACAGTCGTCTATATTTCTGCTAACCACTCTGGCAGAGTAGTTGGGCGAGAGGGAGCTCCAGAGCTCGCCAAAAGAGCTCTAGAGCCCGGGCTTCGCAATTTGTCATACATAATCAACTCTCGAGCGGGTACCCAATTCTTGAGGAGCTCTATCTTTCTTATGATATCTCAACAGAGCTCCTCTGAGCTCCTCGCGCTGAAACAAGCCTGATAGCTGACGTGGACAAACTGTTTGTTCGGGGTTAACGGTGTAAATTGGATTAATAATTTGCGCCATCATTTTTTATTATAAATAGTAAAAATTAATTTTATAACTGTAAGAATTTTAATTTTTAACACCCCTTTATTTCAAGAAAACAAATACAAATGTCATCATGTCATATATATACATTAATTGCTGCATTGTTAATCATTGAAAAATTTAGAACTCACTTATTTATTTATTTTTCTCTCAATATTAAAGTACTGATATTTACAATATCAAATTGTTTGAAGAAGAAAATATAATTAATTCTCATAAAGGATAAAAAGTTTAAAAAAAAGAAAAAAGAAAAGAAAAGGTTAATGGTAGGTGATAGTGGCATATGCAAAACTCACAGCATATATGATATTATTTTTATTATTTTTCAAAATAGATTAATAATAGTTTATTTTATCTGAAATCTAATTATAATTTTTATATATTATGTTGATCTAAATGTGAATATATTAATTTAAACTTACTTGATTATTCTATTAACATACACGTATCATATATGTGATAAAAAAATTCTAAATTTTAATAATCCAAAAAGTACTAATGAAAATATATAAATGCGCTCATGTTATGACTAACATTATTCATAGGGACATAATAGTCGACTTTAGGGTATTGTTAAATTCGAACTCGATATATCTAAAAATATTATTATTTTAAAGTAAACTTGACTAAAAGTATATTTTTTTATTTTTTTAAAAAAATCTACCATGTTTATTGTATTATATGTATAAACTTTAACTCACTCTTCTTATCTTCGATCGTTGTAATTATATTGTATCATAAGGGTATTTAAAGAAAAAATATTATATTATAGCAAAAATTTAGTTAAATGGATAAAATTTATGTGAACTCGAACTTAAATCATTTAGAACTCATATTTTTCGGATTGTAAAAGAAAAACGAATGAGTCTACTTTATATTGGGGTTTGCTTTGTCGAAAACTCGTCAAATCGAGCCATTTTCCATCCCTAATTGTAATGGAAGTGGAATTAGACGAACTTAATTTATTCTACCACTATTTCAATAATATGCATACAATTATATTTTTAAAATGTGGTTAAGATTAAAAATTAAAATTAGTGTTGTATGGAAAAATTTAATTCCTCTTGCTCTTAAATTAATAGTATAGCAAAATTAGAATAAGAATTCTTAATAAAAGATAAAAAATATTAAAATTACGAGTAATTACATATTAAAAAAGACCAATAAATAAGATTTTAGATAATGTCACTAATTATATATAGGTAAAACCGAATCGTGCCGTAGGCACGAGCATTAACTAGTCTATTAAAAAATCAGGCCAGTCCTAAGATAGCATGACTTTTTATGTTCTCAACTGGCGGCCATGATTTAACATCGATATTTATGTTTTGATATAACGACCCAGGATTATCATGGCATATTTGTAATATAAATGATAATGATGAGTTTTATGTAATTTGCAATAAATTGTTCATAATGCATAATGATAAATTTTTTTTGAATTATTATGTCAATAATACCCATAATTTGAGATATCCCCGTTTTATGAATCTTTTGAATTATCTGTCAAACAATCGCAAGGGGTGTGGCAGTGGCGGTTAACTCAAATGATTAGTAAAGCTGGAGTAATTAAAATTATGGATATAAAGACACTTATAAAAAACATGAACCATTTGGTTCGACAAACGTAAAAACTATTTTAAAATAGCTATTAAAATAACGAAGAGTCCATTGTAACGAGTTTTCGACCAAACCCTAACGGGTGTATGTTTTAAAATTGTGGTAAGTATAAATAATATAAATATGGCTTAGATTTGGTCGAGTTTTAATTAAGCCAAACCTTTCTTAAGTATGTTTACTTCGTGGCGCTACATAATTATCTCCAAATTAAAATTAAATAATTTTTTTTGTACCGTTGGCACGGGCATTACTATCTATTAGTAAATCCGGTCAATGCTGATTACGAGACTCTCTTAATTAATGTTCTTAAGTGGCAACACATATTTAATTTGAACATTTATATTTTAATCCAACAGCTTAGAAACTCTCTTAACTTATATTCCCAATTGGTGGCTGAGATTTAATTTGAATTTTTATGTTTTAATCTAACAGTTCACATATTTCTGTGATAGCTAAACACATATTTATCTCATAATTAATTTTAATTTATATGATAACCTCCTAGTTAATTTCGATTTATGTAACTTCTTTCTATAATAACTAAATAAGTATTTATTAATTAAAATCACTATTAAAATCTTTAAAACCTTTAATTAATAAATATCAAATAGCTTAAATCCATTTTGTTTATAATACAAGTCTTTATTACTAAAATAATTTCTTTAGTTATATTTTTTTCCGTACCTTATTCAATTATTAGGCATATATATGTGTAGTTTTTATTGTCATTATCAATTATTTATTAATATTTTAACATTTAGTTATATTAAATTCAACGTAAGTTTTAATTGCTCAAAATTATTTATATTTTTCTTCTTATAAATAGAAAAATTAATATTTTGAATGTAAGAATTTTAATTTTTCACATCCCTTTATTTCCAGAAAACAAATAAAAATGGCATCATGTCATATATATATATATACATTAACAGCTACATTGTTGATCATTGAAAAATTTAAAACTCATTTATTTATTTATTTTGTCTCTCAATATTAAACTAGTGATATTTACAATATCAAATTATTTGAAGAAGAAAATATAATTAATTCTCATAAAAGATAAAAAAAAAAAAAAAAAAAAAAGAGTTAATGGTAGGTGATAATGACACATCCAAAACTTAGAGTATATATGTTATTATATTTATTATTTCTAAAAATAGATTAATAATAATTTATTTTATCTGAAAGCTAATTATAATTTTTAAATATTATGTTGGTCTAAATGTGAATATATTAATTTAAACTTACTTGATTATTCTATTAACATACACGTATCGTATATGTGATTAAAATTTTTTAAATTTTAATAATCCAAAAAGTACTAATGGAAATATATAAATGGACTCATCTTGGGATTAACATTATTCATAGGGAAGTAATAGTCGAGTTTAGAATTTTGTCAAATTTGAACTCGATATATCTAAAAATATGATTACTTGAAACTAAACTTGACTAAAAATATATTTATTTTAAAAAATAAAAAATCTACCATATTTACTGTACTATGTATAAACCTTCATTCATTTTCCCTATCATTGATTGTTGTAATTATATTGTATCAGAAGAGTATTTAAAGAAAAAAAAATTATTCTAACAAAAATTAAGCCAAATGGATAAAATTTATGTGAACTCGAACTTAAGCCATTTAGAACTCATATTTTTTTCGGATTGTAAAAGAAAAAAGAAAAAGTCTACCCAATATTAAGGTTTGCTTAGTCAAAATCCGTCAAATCTGGCCATTTCCCATTTCTAATTGTAATGGAAGTGGAATTATACAGAGTTAATTTATTCTAAGACTATTTAAATAATATGCATACATTTATATTTTTAAAATGTAGTTAAGATTAAAAATTAAAATTAGTGCTATATGGAAAAATTTAATTCCTCTTGCTCTTAAATTAAGAGTATACTACTACTTTTTCGAGATAATGGTAAAATTAATTTCTTTGCAAAATAGCAAAATTATAATAAGAATCCTTAATAAAAGATAAGAAATATATTAAAATTACGAGTAATTATACATATAAAAAAATAAATAAATAGGATTTTAGATAGTGTTACTAATTATATATAGGCAAAATCGAATCGTGCCGTAAGCACAAGCATTAAGACCATCTTTAGTGGGTAGGGTAAAAAGGTAGGCTAAACATGTATATTTACACTATTCGGTAATTGAGAGCTGCAGTGGAAGAAAGCTAAATTTAGCTCGCACGATTTATGAAGTGTCAGGCAAGCTTATTAAGCCATCCCACGATAAATGATATATCGTCCAAGCCTTTTGCTTCCCACGACACATCATGTGTCGTGGCAGGCATTTTCTGATTTTTTTTCTTATTCCATTTTCGAAATTGCATTGCTTTGTCCTCACTTCATTATTGCATGCATGATTTATCTTCACTTGCATGCTTTCTCTTCTTTCAAAATTTAAAACGTGCACCTTCACGGGTGCTTTGAAAAATTTTGTCTTCTAATAAATTCTCATCCATATATACTTTATCATTCTATGTATGTTCTTCATCCTTTCTTCTCATCAAGATTACCGACGGCTGCAATCAGCTCATTTATATCACTTTGTATTATAAATTTCAGTTTCATCCGTAAATTTTCTCTTTCAATGTATAAATTATTCTACAAATTTTATTTTATTTCTCATTGATCTTCATCTCTCAAAAATTATATCTTTAGACATTTTATGCATTTCAAATTTATTTTTTGTAAAATGAAATCAATCAAGAGAATGTTTGCCAAACAATCGACAAGGAAGCCAGATGAAAGTGGGTCTAGTAATGATCCACCAAGACCTAGTAGCGCAAGACGTAGGTCGACACAACGACAAAATGAACTCGAATCACGTTCAATTTCATTAAGTAATTACAAACGTGTTGTTGATTACGAATACCACATTTTAAACCCTGAAGTTCAAAAATTAAAATCTGAAAATTACTTTACAATACGATCGATGTGGCACACAGCCAATGAATTATATGTTACCTTATTGCATAATGATAAGGTAAAACGTTTAATTGATAATGCTGGGTGGTCAACAATTTTCTCGCTTCACATGCCAAAATTAAACCGTGGTGTTGTCGAAGCTTGTATTCAACGTTGGTGGGATACTACACATACATTTCACCTACCTACATGTGAGATTGGCCTTACACCATTTGATTTCACAATGATAACAAGTTCGATTTTTATTATTAGAATTATTTATATGTTATTTTTTTAAACGCAAAATTTTACTATCTAATACATTTTTCGTTTGCTCGATTTAATATAGGAATTTCAATTGGAGAAAAATTAGATTCTCCGCCGTTATTGATGGGGAACTATTAGTTGACACAAAGAATACATTGGATATATTTTTTTCAATGATTAATGACACCATTGATTCAGATTGCATTAAAGGTTCAGATTTAACCTATTATTTATTAGCTGATGGAATAAAAGAAGTTGTTGAACCAGTCATTATTGCTAGGGCATTTTGTTTTTACGTTCTCGAATATATCTTCTTTCCAAATGCAAGTAATACTTGCCAAATTGGCTGGTTAAATTATTTAATAGATATGAAAAATATTGACAACTATGACTGGGGGTCAGCAATTTTGGCCAAATATATCATTGCCTTAATTTTGTATGCCGGAGAAAAATGAAAAGCGTAAATTGCTTTTGGCAGGTGATAGAGGTATTATTTATTATTCAACATATTAATTTTTATATATATTTTTTAATATGTGTTATTTATGTATTTGTTTTTAATTTCAGTACTTCTATTACGAACACTTCGGCACAACTTGTTTAATATTAAAAGAACCTCTTGTCGACACGTGGCCGAGAATTCATAGATGGTCAAAGATTAATTACAATGAAAGATTTAAAAATGTTGTGCGGTTCAACTATGATATCGCAAATTAACAATTGGATATGCGCTCTATGCAATCAATTATTTGGCAATCGTACTTGAATTCATCAGCTTTAGAAAGTGCAACTAATGTCATGTCGTACAATATGTCTAGATTTCGATTTGTTTTAATGGACCCACAACTTGGTGGAACATGGTATTTGGGTGATCGGTGCAACAAACAAATATATGAGATTTTTGCGATCCCTAATGATCCTCCAGAAAAACTTGGAATTGTTTCTTGTGAACTCTATGCCGCTTTATCTCAAGGTGAATGGATATCATCCACGATTATTCCTTTTTCGTTCTTCTTCCCTACAAAATACTAGACGTTTCATTTTTTCATGTATACTTTTTTGCTTAGTATTTTATAAAGCCAAATTACTTTCGTATAGTTCCAAAAATTTTTGAGCACTTTCAAGTGAAGCACTTTGAATAATTAGACTTTTCTCTTTTTCCTTCTTTTTTTTTTGTATTTTTGCTTCATTTCTTCCCATAGGCCGATTCTCATCTGGACCTTCGATATCAATGGGGGAAGAAGTATTGCCTAGGTTAACCGAATAAGATCCACCCGGCGCTATTCGTTGGGTCAAAACGAAACCGTTGTGTATTTAATGATGTTGTCTTCAAGTCATACTTTATGTGTGCTTTTAAAATTTTATAATATCTATAAAAAACGAAAGGTTTTTGCATTTTTATTTGGTAACTCTCCCGAGCTTCTCTAACCTGCATTAAAAAATAAAAAAGGATATTATAAAATAATTACAAAGAAAATACAATTACCGAAAATAATAGTCTCGATATAATGCAACTTTACCCAGTCCATTTCATTTGTACCGCTTCCTTAATTACTCATTGCATGTGATAACTTTGATAAATACAACGTTACACATTTATGAATTGCAGAATATTGTGATTGGAGAGAGCATGGAGTTCTTTTAGCTATGATACCTGGCTGCTCATGGTAAACTAACGCAATCGATTCCCATAATCTTTCAATAGTTTGATTAGTACCAATTATTGAATCAAGACTGACGTGAATATAGGCTCGACAAAGAGCTTCATCTTTAAATGATGTCAAATTTGTTCCACGAGATCTAGACATTATAAAAATTATAGAGATAAATTATTTGAAAATATAAATCTTACGATATATAGGATGAAAGATGAAAGTTTTTTTTTCATAAACTACACACTAGAAATAATAATATGAGGATGCAGTAGAAAACTTGGTTAAACAATGAAAGAATACTTAAGAAAACTTGCTGGTGTAAAATTTTCTCGCACCGGAGCTTGCTACTGGAAAAACTACCAACAGGAGGAAATTTTAATGATGTATCCCACGACACATCATCTATCGTCCGAAGCATAATCTGGAATTTTTATCTGCCACGATATATGGTATATCGACCAAGGAATTTTGAATGATGTGTCGCACGACACATCATTAATCAGCCAAAGCTTCAACATTTCTCATGACACATTATGTGTCGTGAGAGTGCTCTATCTTGCACGATTCTTCATTGATCGTGTAAGCTAAAATTTTGTCGGCTGCTAACTTTGGCTTTGGTTTACACTTTTAACCACCTTTTTACCTATCTACCTTACCGAATAAGGCAATGAAATGGCCAATGTGACTATTTAGCCATCCCAATGGAGATGGTCTAACTAGTTATTTTGAGGGCCATAAAAGATCCAATGATTTGCAAGTTATTAATAAATAAAGTATTTTCTAAATTCGAGTCTCACCAGGAAGTTTGGAATGAATTTTTATTATTTGTAATTAAAGAGAAAAACTTAACTGTTGTTTGGTTTGGTTTAAAAAAATATTTTTGGTGTTTTTAATAAAATATCGTATTTGGTTCCCCAATTTTAAAAATTTCATTCAAGGAAAAAGAATCTTTTATATATATATATTTAACTAAAAATTATTTTAAAAAATAAAAATAATATACCGTTTGTAAATTGAATTAAAAAATATATTTAAAAGTAAATTTTAAATTAAACATTTTAAAAACTCCAACTAATCAAATTCTAATTGAAAAAACTTTGCTTTTATTTATAAATAAATAAAATTAGAGATAATGGGCTTTAGAGCCTTGCTCCATAATATTTTATGATTTTAAAGATGAACTCATGTTTAATAAAGATAAACAGTACTAATTTTATAATTTGTTTTTACAATAAGGACACTCTTCATAATATTAATTTGTTTTAAAAATAATAATAAATGTTAATAGACAAATATACCCGTAATATAATGTTTGCTGGTTTTCGCATATAGATTGTGTTATAACAACAACAACAATGGTAAGGTATGTATGAACTTATACTAAAAATAACACTGGCAGCGGCAAGGGCAGCAATGGTGGTTGGCAGGAGTAGTGATAGCGGTAAGCTAGGAATTTGAAGCAAAATATTTAGGTATTAATTAATTAATAATGTATTAAATGGGGGTTTGGTTTGTACGGATGCGATTGGGGTTAAAGTTGGATCCAGATCTTTCATCACCTCCTCCCCCTTCTCATATCTTTTATCATTCTCTATTTCTTTCACCTTTTTTTATTATTTTCTTTTTATATTTCATTTTTTAATCTCTTTTTTTACATGATAAATTAAGTAGCAACTTTAATGTTTTTTTACTACCTAAACAATCAAATATGTTAGTAGTAAGAGCATTAATAGAAAATAAGGTAG
Source organism: Lonicera japonica (assembly GCA_021464415.1). NCBI lineage: Eukaryota > Viridiplantae > Streptophyta > Magnoliopsida > Dipsacales > Caprifoliaceae > Lonicera > Lonicera japonica. Next base: position 62,980,574 of record CM038468.1, on the reverse strand, counting down.
ATTTTTTACAATTTTTTTATGTTGACAGATGGTGCTAAAGCACTTTAGCACATTTAAGATAGTTATTATATGTGTGGACATGTGGTACTAAAACTATTTTAACACATTCAGTTTAGTTATATATGTTTACATGTGGTGCTAAAAAGGTTTAGCACCATTCTAGTTTATACAATTTGTGTTAAAACTGTTTTAGAATCATGTGATCAGTTATTTTGTCATAGATAATTGGTGCCTTGAATTTAGTTGTTTTTTGTTTGCTATTTGTGCTAAAACTTTTTGAGTACCATTACAATGTTGGACAATTGGAGCTAAAACTATTTTAGCACCATGTAATTAATTATTTAGTTATGGACAATTGGTGTTAAATCTCTTTTAGCACATTGAATTTGGCTGTTATCTCTTGGGTTGTTGTTGCTAAAACCCTTTTAGCACCATTATAGTATTGGATAATCGGTGCTAATATTGTTTTAGCAGCACATAATTAGTTATTTTGTTTTGGACAATTAGTACTAAACTGTTTTTATTAACACATGAATCAGAGTTGATCGGAATGATTTTGGTGCTGGTGCTCGACCATTGTAAATTTCGTGAGAGAGAAGGTTGTTTGGATTTTGAAAATTTTGATCGTGATCAGTGCTAAGTGTCTTCTAGAGACTTAATATGTTATATTAGGATTATTATGTTATTAATTAAATAAGGAAGGGGCATTAATATTTTTTGTGTACAATACTTTAATTTATTATGCTAATTTATACGGAGTAATTATCTTTTATAATTTAGAAAATGTGTCCATGAAAAATTAAAAGCCCAACAAGTCATCAAAATTTCATAAGGTCCACCCCAGACTCTGCCCAGCACATTGCGCTTTGTCTGGACATCAGTCAAAGCAATACTCTTCCTCTTCGTCCCACATCGCTAAATTTTACAGAAAACGACTACTTAATATAGAACTACTTCAAAAGAAACGTTTGTCCCTTCGGGGACATCCGATAAAATTGGAACGATACAGAGAAGATTAGCATGGCCCCTGCGCAAGGATGACACGCACAAATCGAGAAATGGTCCAAATTTTTTTTCCCTTCTTCAAGCGATTCAGTTTCTTTCGTATCTTATCCATCGTGATTTCCTTCTTTAATTCGTTTCCTTTTTTTTTTTTGAATTTGCTTTATTCGCAGAATTAGTATCAATTCAGTTTGTTCTCTGATGTTTTGCGATTCATAATTAACTAATAATAGCCAGCTGATTTTACTCACGGGATTAGGTTTATATTTTCAAGCGATTCTGTTCACATAAATACACTCAAGCGCATAGAAGTGCCCGCTGGTATTTTTTTCAAGGGATTAAGTTTATATTTCCAAGTGATTTTAGTTCTGTACATATAAAAAATCTACACACAAGCACATAGAAGTAAGGTTTGATTGCTGTTTTTTCAAGGGATTAAGTTTATATTTCCAAGTGATTTTAGTTCTGTACATATAAAAAATCTACACACAAGCACATAGAAGTAAGGTTTGATTGCTGTCTCATACAAGTATGCAAGGTTTTGTTTTATTTGCAGAATTAGTATCAAATTATCAATTCAGTTTTTTATTTGATGTTTGTGAGTCATATTTAATTAGTGATAGCCTGCTGTTCTTTTTTATGGAATTAGGTTTATATTTCCAAGTGACCAAGTTATATGTACATATATACCCACAATCACAAAGAACTAGGCTTTAATTGTTGTCGAACACAGTGAATATTGTTTCCTTTGGAATAATAGTCTTTGTCAAACCTAGCTATTTATAAAATTGCCAAGGTCAAAACCAAGCAATAAATCAAAGTTCCAGGCTGCAGTTTCAGCCTCAAACCATAAGAAGTACGAAAAATGACGTAGTCAATCACGGGGCTGCACAACACATTGTCACTTGTTTGTATCTCATTAAACTTTGTAAAACTTATAGCAGTCAGGCCCGAGTCTGCCTTGCACAGTATAGGGTATTTGTGGGCTGATCCGGTGCCGTTCTCCGGATTGTAACATTTTTATGGTCATTCCAACTTGTGCATATACTACAAAATCTGCCACACAAGAGTCATTGCCATTTCCCATCATGAATTCCAGTATATATTTGCCACCCTTTGAGAAGACTATGATGGTTAAGATACCATAGGGAGCACCAGAGGCTAGCTTGATTGCTGCTTTTCCATTTGGGATTGAGCAGTGTTTGGAGTCGATATAATTTACTGCTCCTATGATAGACCACTGTTGCAATGCTGATTTCTGTTGATCAAGTTCTTCATCTAGTAGAATCCCCTCAGAAGAGTTATTGAGAAATGCTGGTCCGATCTCAAACCCGGTGTTCACCAGCATGCTGTCTGCAATTCAGATTATTAAACTGATCCTGCTATCTCTAAATATATATATATATATATGTATATATATCTAAATCTGAGCTAGAGGGTGATAAATACATATATATATATAGAACAATGACTTCTAGTTCAGTTTCTATTAAGTAGGATTTGTAATTCATGGGTTCTCATTGCAACTTCTAACTAACAAAATTGATGACTAGTGATATCTACATCTGAACAGCGCTGCCCGGTAGGTGCTTCATGACAACTAATTCTTAAAGATATGTCGGGCTTGGTTTTCAAACCTCTGGGTGTTTATAGCATCGAGACTATGCTAGCCAATTCATGGTGGTGATAGAGCTGCAACTTACATTTTTGCTCGTGGATCTTTTGAGAGTTTATCAAAATGAAGTAAAGATGATACGATGAAAATTAAATGTCAGAAAACATTATATTCAAGTAGAATGCTGGAAAAGTAGTGATCGTAAGGGCATCAATTGTTAGAACACCAGTTACGGTGTTGCTGTATAATATATCGACATACACTATTATCTGTTTTAAGATTGTTACATCTCTTAATACATGGTGTATAAAAAGTTTTCTTTGCATTTGTGAGCTGTTTCCGTTTGGTTCTAATGTCATTAGTTCTGTTAGTCCCGTCTTATCTGCCGTATCCTCATTAAATATGCACGTCTCTCTCAGTAGCTATTGTTTTCATCTATGTAGGTGTGCATCCTTAATAACAATGATACCTGAATGGATATCCCACCCAATACTTTTATAATAAACGTATCCACAACAGGCCAACAAGTAACTCTGGTATCTGTATCCCACGGTATCTCAAGGTTGATAAATTGTTTTTCATTAGCCAAGTTCCCCAAAGAGTAGGCATGGGTCTCCCACATTTTCCTCCCATAACGCCTTTCCAACAAGAAAACCTTGGATCTCCCCGGAGCCAAAACATTTGCAGCAATTGAATTATTCTGGCAGTCCACACCCTCAGGAGCAAGGGTGAAGGTAAGAACACAGTTCATGTTATTTCCATTATCCTTAAAGATTTGGCTGATCTTTCCAGCCTGACCCAACTGCACAGCATGGCCATTAGGACCTGAAACTATGTACCAAATGGTGCCATTCTATGACCATCCGAGAATGGTGTTTGCTTCAGTGTGGAGCAAGAGTGGTTTGGTATCGTTTCTTTGGGTGGGGGGAGGGGGGAGATTCAATGTCTGGATTCTGAACAAAATCTGTCCATGAAGCTCTGTGTTAGGAAAGCAATTCATGGGCATTCAACAAAGAGGTTGTAGAATGATACCTTCAGATGTCATTGCCACGACTGTGAAGAGGAATGAAAGGAGAAGCATTGCAAGGGCCTTGAAATGAGATGACAAGGAGGTACATTGACTTTTTTACATGTATGATATCAATTGGTCAGTGTGCAGAGAGTTGGTGCAACAGCTTGGTAATTAATGCATTTTCATACATGCTTAGTATTATTAGAGTTTAAACAATAGGTCCACTTTAGGGAGAATCTAGAAGTACCAAAGTTGTAGAGTGGTAGATCCCTATTGGTTCCCCCACAGTATCTAATTTTTTAAAAATTTTTTGTTTGGGGGGGGGGGGGGGGGGGGGCGGGGTTTAAATGGATGAGATAAGTTTTTGGTAGTGAACTCTTATTTCATCCCTAAACTTAGCCAAACTAAATCTGCAAAATCCAAAGATATATAGTATTTGTAACATAAGTTCGAATGGCCTAACTCAAGAAATGTTTTATTAAATCCTTTAACCCCGGGCCCCATCACGTGTCGATATTGAAACTTTTGCTTCTTGAAGATTAATTAATAAATAAATAAACCCTTTTTTTTTTTATCAAGCATCTTATATTCGTTATGACCAAATTTAGTTTAAGCAATTCAAAGACATATTTTTGGGGCGAAACAGTGTAAAGACAGCCTCTGGGTAGTTGTCTTAAACAATACATATATTGTTAGTTCAAGGATAAATTTACATGTTTCACTTACACATTTATTATTTTGTTCCTGATATTCTGCAGGTTTAGTCTTGTGAACCCATATTTCAAAAAGGTGGGGCTGGGGGGATTGGTACGGAGTTAACCGGTTGTTTGCTATCTTACATCACCCTATCATGTGTGAGATGGCATGTGTGAGATCCTTGTGCATATGTTTTTGGACCAACCAGGATAGCGTTTTCTCTGTGCTTGGAGCTAGTGATGCCACTGAAAGTTTTTTAAAGTGGTTTGCCAACAATATACTAATCCAAGTGCTATTTGTTTCCTTATTAAATTTACATGTTGGTTGCAGGGCAAAGAGTTTACTTTGAGTCTACAAGGCACAAGAATTGCTTGGAAAATACCTAAATTTGTGAAGTATGATTGGCCAATTGGATCAACATTTGCATTCAATTTAATTGTGATAATGACACGCGGACCAACTTATTTAACCAGACATTGTAAACCAACTTGGTTTAGAAAACTTAAGTTGGTCTAGAAAACTTATCAATGCATATATGCCAACATAAGTTGGTCTAGAAAACTTGGTCAAATAAATTGGTACACTTACCGTGATGGTCTAATTATTAAAAAATCAATCAAAGAATTAGATAAAAAGTGGAAAAAAATTACTTGAGGCTGGTCAACTTACCCAAATGGCCGAGCACCATAGGGCAGGACTCTTTGGTATTTTCTAGGGACAACTTATTTTTTTACTTGAAGGAAGGTCTAAATCTTGTGCTTTTAACTACAATAACAAAAACCCCCTCCCCCCCTCGTCCCAGAAACCCTGGTGAGTCTCGAACTCAGGATCTCCCGAGTTCAGGTGAATGCATTGACCAACTAATTAGGCTCTATCAGTCTATCCCACACACTCCTAGGGACAACTTTTGCCCCAAAGGATGTGGGCATGTGGCAATGCATTGGAATTTTTGTATTGTATGACACTTAAGTTCACCCCATGCATTTGGTGCAAAAAGTTGGTACATAAAGCATTTCCCGTATAATCCATGCCTTTATTGACTATAAACAATAGGTCCAAATGGGAAAGAAAACAAAATATCAAAATTTGTAGAATTTACATAGTTATACACTACAATTAAGATTGAGGAAATGTTAGCAATATGACTTAAAAAAATATAAAAATAAGATAAAATTCACAAGCTTTGGAACAAAATATAAATTGTATTTTTACAAACCTACCGACCTAACAATAAAATTACCAAAGTTAGAATGAAGCATAAAACCGAAACTCCAATGTTTAGTTTCAGCTTCAAACCAAAGGAGGCATGAAGGGTGACCTTGTCGATCACAGGGCCGCAGAATATACCATCACTTGTTTGGCTCTCATAGAAGCTCTGAAAACTGATAGTATTCACAATCGAGAGTGCCTTGAAGGTGATATAATATTGTTGGGCCGATCCAGTCCCATTGCTCTGCATTGTGAACTTTTGTTTGATAATCCCCGCTTGTGCATAAACTGTAAAATCAGTTACACATGAGTCATTTGCATCTCCCATCATAAACCCCAAAGTATATTTGGTTCCCTTGGAGAGGCCTCTAATGGTTTGCATGCCAGAGGGATCACCAGAGAGTAGTTCGATTGCTGCTTTTCCATTCGGAACCGAGTAGTGTTTGGAGTCTATATACTTTACTATTCCCAATGCAGTCCATTCTTGGACTGCAGATCCATATCCTGCAGGCTCTTCATCAAGTAGAATACCCTCGGATGAGTTGCTAAGAAATGTTGGTCCGACCTCAAAGCCGCCATTTGCCAGCATGCCAACTACAATTTACATTGTTAAACTCTCAAAGAATTATACTACACCTTTATTTAAATTAAATGATGGATCTTGAATTTGACCGAGTTCGAAAGTATCTTCCTAGTTTGAGCTAGAAGGTGATAAAAGTTACATGACTAGATGGCTGCTTGGCCTGTTTGTCAGAACATGGTTCAAAGATGCGGTTTCAACCAGACTTGGTCATCTCGACTCCTAGGACATTTCTGAATGGGTGAAAAGGTCAATTTTTTCTATAATATATAGGTAACGCTAACATTTTTAGAACGAAGACTACCGAAACCAACACAATTCGGTCCTTTTGGGTCGGTTTCCCCCTGGACTTTGAACCATGAGCAAGAACCTCAATCATCCCTGGGAGGATTCTGGTTCGATCCTTCCCCCCACCCAAGCCCTATCCCTATATATACATGTATGCTTAACCTTACAAAATTTAAAAAGTGCATGACATACCTTCATTGGGCAACTCCTCAATTCTGGTGAGGAGGAGGGTATCCACCACAGGCCAACAAGTGACAATGGCATCATCCTCCGATACACTTTCAATGTCAATGCTGGCAATATTCGTTGTTTGATCAATCCAGCGCCCCAAAGGAAAAGCATGGCTCTCCCACCTTTCCCTTCCGTATCGCCCTTTGAAGGAGAAAACGCCGGATTTATGAGGAGACGATACTTTTACAGCCATGGTTTCATTGGAGCAGTCCTCAGTTCCGGAAGCAAGGGTGAAGGTAAGTACATATTCCACGTAACTATTATCATTGATAATAAACGTTTGATTGATCTTGCCACCCTTACCCAACTGCACAGCATGCCCGTTCCCCGGCAATGAAATATTTGGACCAGAAGTAACATACCAGACCATGCCACTAAATAACCAGCCGGGAATGGTGTTTTCTTCAGTGAGGAGCACAAATGGGGTGGTTGAGTTTGCTGTTATGTTTGTGGGAGGGGATTCAAAGTCTGAATTCTTAAGTATATCTGTCCAGGAAGCTGCTTGTTAGTTCACGGAGATTGAAAATGATATTCTTACCGGCATTTTCTCATGAGTAATGCTAGACTCACTAAAAATGTACACAAAGTGAGTTTTTACTTCATGATTGGAGGAAGTGTAAATGGACCACCGTGACATACATGTGTGACTCACTCTTCATTCAATCACGACGTGACACATCATCTTTTATACAACTTTTTGTGCACGTTTTTATTGAACCTGTCATTTTTTCTTTTCTTACAGCTGTGTTTTTGTGTGCTGCTCCTTTTAGGATGCTTACCGAAAAGTACAACAGATGAAAGTATAGAGGTGGGAAATGCAGGTATACTTTGAAGGATGGATTGTTAGAACATACCTGCAGAAGAAATTGCCAACGTCATCATGAAAAGAATTGAGGGAAGCAATGCAAGAGCCATTGAGATAGAGAGATAGATATGCTGACCTTTTATATTTATGTACGGGAAGTTGCGTAAAGAGTTGACCTTGGATAAAACTGAACATGGGTATGGCACTAGAATTTCAGGGAAATACCCAAGTATCTATTAAATGATTGGCCAGTTGGATTAACGTGGGTATGCAGTTAATGGTTGGTCCAATGGAAAAATAAGTCTACTATGTTCTGTTGATTTGATATTGATCTACTTGCCCAAGTAGCCAAGTATTGTAGAACATACACTTGACTATCATATATGTCTGCATTTTTACATTTGTTTAGGCATTCGACATATAAAGTATCCGGCCATTGGGCTCCACTTGTACTGTACTTTGTTGGTAGTATCCAGACTTTGGCCAAACCCTGGTTCTCAGGTGCTTGGATTCTTTTGATAAAATCACTTGATTTCTGATTCCAAATGTATGTGCATGTAGCTGCAAAAAAAAAGTTGTGGGAAAAAGTCTGGTTTACCAGGAAAATGGACATAGTAATACTTTTGACCCCCAAAACACGCTACTAGTCTTACTTTTGTCCCTAATGTTTACGGAAAGTTTATAAATTGTTTCAGTGTAATCCAATTGGTAACTTCCATTAAATTGTTATTGGAGTTAACATGTGGGGCCCTATGATTTCTTTCCCACTTTTTTGTGAGATTGTGCTGCAATTTCAAACTTTAGATAATCGAATTTGAAAAAAATATTGAACTGCAAAATTATAGTTCTTGAAATTCTTTCGGTGACAAGCTCAAGAAAAAAAACTGTGCTTTAAAAATTATTTGAGCCACTTTATGTAGTTTATAACTACAAATCCACTTTTTCTTTCTCTAAACATATTTTCTCCGTATAGTTTACATTCAAGTCATTTTACACATTTTTATTTATTGCAAATCTAATGGGTGTTAAATCCAGTTGCAGCCTAATTCTTCTTTTAGTTTAAAAAAATATATTATTTTTGAGTAATTTTATAAAAACTAATTTTTTGGAAATATATAATTAAGAGAGGCAAAAGTAAAACGCTTAATCAAATGACTAAAGTCGATATCACTAAAGAATGGATATCATTATCGTCTGTTTTACATTAGCCTCCCTCATATATATATATATTTCCAAAAACTAAGTTTTTTAAAGCTTAAACAAAAATATTTTTAACAAAAAACTAAAAGAAGAATTAAGTAGCAATTGGGTTTGACACCCACTAAATTTGCAACATATAAAATGTGTAAAACGATTTGAATGTCAATTATATAGAGAAAATAAGCTTAAAGATAGAAAAAGCATATTACAATGCTTAACTTCGTTGAATTTGTAAAATAGATATATAAACTAACTCAAATAATTTTTAAAGCATATTTTTTTCTTCGAGATTCTAAATCATGAGTTTCTTGAGCCTTTCTTGAAAGGATTTTTGAGAGTTATAATTTTGCAATTCAACACTTCCTAAATTTTAGACATCTATAAATTTAAAATTGTGACACAAAATCTTACCAAAAAAGCGGAAAGACGTCATGACCCCACATGTTAAATCTGTCAACAATTTAACGAAAGTAACCAATTGCACAATCAAAATGAAAGCTTTAATTGATAAGCCTTCAAGGTGCATTTGCTTGCTTTTTTATCCATTAATACGAAGTGAAGATTTATTATTTCCCATCAATGGGGGTATCTTAGAGCATCTTCAATGGGGCTATGTAAAAATAGCCAACTTAGTATTATGTAAAATTTATACATTGCGTAAATTTTTTGTTGCTCCAATGGTTGTGTAAAATCAATGCCAATTAAGCTCTTGTATATAATGATTGTGTATTTTGCACATTCAATTTACACTGTCAAACAGGATTCTCTCTTCACCCACTCATTCTCTCTCCTCATTAATTCAATCACACCGCTCACATTCTCTATCCGTCCACTCATTCTCTCTCCACTCCCTCATTATCTTTCCTCATTTGTGTAGTTTTTTGTTCTTTAAGTGGCTATTTTTTATTAGACCACTTCTTTTTATACATGAATATTAATATTGGCCATTTGAGAGTAAATAGGTTTGTGTAAAATTCACTTGCCATATAAAATTTACACAATAATTTTGCACAGCTTTATTGGTGATGCTCTTATCCTCTTAATGAACATAGCTGATTTAAACAAAATATATATATATATCCATAAAAATATCAAAAACTCTCTCCACTGTGTAGGCAGAAATAGATGTTCTAACCAATCGATCTATGCAAATAGGATTTGTTCACAACACTTACTGTTATTATCCACATCAATAGTCATGTTTATCATGCCACTTGCGCTTGCCGTGATTATTCCAGAAACTAAGAGATACAAAGTGACCAAGTATTTGGACTCCTCAAATGTTATTTTTATCTTCATTAAAAATGACATCTTTAAACTAAAAGTTGTAACTGATGGGTGTATCCACGTACCTTCTATATTATACGGACTAATAAATAAATAAAACAAGGGATGTAGGCTGAACTGAGATTAATAGCACAAGCCAAGACTGTCCAATTCACATTTTAAGCAAATGAATAAGTATAAATTTAATCTTAAAGCTAAAATAAATCTCTCCGTACACTTCCAACCACTCATAAATCCATGGGAAAAGGTCCTAATAAACACGATTCCATCTCAGTTACTCAAACCTCTCAAAGCTAAAGCCCAAAACTCCCAACCTTCATATCAATTCCGGAGCAGTGGGGCTTCTTGTTAGTTGTAGTTGACGATCTTACAAGTATTCCACTTGTGCGAATAGTTCATGTAGCTATGATATGAAGTTCCAAGTGCAAATTGGCATCGCCAAGATTCGCCATTCCATGAGGACTAAAAGCACCACAAGTTACACCACCACAAATCCGAACTATATCTCTGCTAGTCTGCTGTATACAAACAGTTGAGTGAAAAAAAAAATTATTAACTAAGACTATACCATCATGTAATAGATGGTCTCTCTGGTGGATGAAGTGGTAGTAACTGCTTATGATATTATTCCCCCATCAAGGGTTACCGCTATGAAGTTACAATTGTACAAATCTTTAATTTGTCATAACGGTTACCGCCACCAATCCGGTATTTTTAACCGCCGACTTCTATGTACAGCAAGATTAACAGCAGGAAGCTTGTGCTTCACTTGTCTCCATATCATATTCACAGCATCTTCTTTCTTTGGAGGGTACTGAAATTCGTAGTGACGGGATATGTCCTTAAGCAGCCTCCACATCTCAAGCCATTTCTCTTTGGGAAATTGCCGAAGATGCGTTACCATGTAACCTGGTACCAACGCCTCTTTGACGGAGAAGAAAATCGAGAACTGGTTGTAGTCGATTTCATCTTCATATGGTAGCTCTATTTTGTCACTCACTATGACAGGAACGCAGTGGCTCACAATAGCATCAAACAGTCGGCAAGACGATGGAGTGTCTCCTGCAGGATGTAGGCAGAACTTTGACGAGCGCATCCCTTGCGTCGACTGTTATATAATGAAAATGAACAATTAGAGATGGAGTAAATATTTTTCAAGATATTTGTAAAAGGAACATGCTGTATCAAGTGGTTGTACAACTGGAATGCTACAAACGGAATGAACTCCTCCAACGGTCATAACCAGTTTTGTTTAACCTTTCATCAGTCAATTGTAAATATATATCTTTTTTTCAACCTTTCACCAGTTGATTATGCACATGAATATATACATCGAATTGGGATAGCTTCGTTGGGAGAGGCACTCACTCGGATTTGGGAGAGGTCTAGGTTTGAGTCTCAATAGGGGGTTTTGAGGGGAGTTTCGTTATTTGTAGTTGAGGGAGAGATTCAACCTCCCTTTTTTAAAAATATATATATAGGTTGAATTGAAATTGGAACTTAATAATTCTGATAGTATTTTAACCAAGGGTGACAACTTACTTGATCAGAATTTGGCAGAAGAACGGGGGACCGCAAAATGCGGTGCAGATCTTAATTTGGCATAAAATCAGAGTTATCAAGTACCAATTTCACTTCGATGTAACTTGGTAGACAATGTTTTCATTTTTTGGAGTTCGGAGGTGAAGCTCTGGCTGATCTGAGTTCATATTTTCTTAATTATTATTAGTATTATATATTTTTTATACTTTTAAAATTACATTTAAGTGTTTAATTATGTTGGAATGACATGGATATATTAACCAATCACATGTTAGGTTCACCATGACCCTCTTTGGGCGAGGATTAACAAATGTGGACTCCTAAATTTTAGTTAGGCCGCTGGTTGGTTTCTTTAAGTAACAATTTTTTTTTGAAGGGAAGGTCTTAGTTTCTTCCTTATAATAACAATGAACACATCCCCCCACCCCATGTGAGACTCGAATTCAGGATCCCCCGAGTCCGGGTGGCCGCCTTTACGAACTAGGCTAACCCACTCACTCCTTTAAGAAACATTGTAGACTTTAGTTGCATACTTGCATTATAACTTAATAACTTCGATTAGACCACTGATGACCATAAGCGTGGACAATATTACCGATGCTATTGGAAGAGGTTTGGGTAAACATAGAAAACGTTAGCAATCCCCATATTTTGGTTAGATTCATTTAGACCATTAGAGATGCTTCTAGTAATAGATGTACAAAGATGGCCTCAAAAAGAAACATTATCCATTCAAAATACTACTTTGGAGATTTATGTTCACAACTTCCTACAACAAAAGAATACACATAAGAACTAACACCATCTATGTAATTTGAGAACTTACTTCTTTTATGTTAGCTCTTGTCACAACGCTCTGTTCATACCGGACATCCTCATAACCAGATAATGTCTTTGCCAATTTAGCACGAACAATTCCCTCCTGTAGCAATACAGGACAGACAATTAACTGTAGTCCCATAGATGATACACATATACGCATATAAGAAGTTTCAAATAGATTATAACGGGATAGTATTTATTCTCAATTCAACATACATCTTTCCTCACTGTCCTTCCCCGGAAGAAAAGAAGTGTGGTGCGTGACTCATATGGGTCTGGATTGTTGTCATCCATAAAAGAATCCACAACATGCACATATGGGGCCACAACATCTTTGTGCAGACTTGACATGCTTTCAGGATAGCGACCAAAATCCGCAACAATGAAAATAGATGCATTCGCTTCCTGTCGAAGGAATCTGAAAGCATTTGGATGATGCAATGGAACTACATGGTCTCGTCCATAAGACCTCAGCCAGTAATTCGATTTCCTTAAAAAGTTAAGAATGTCAACCTGAAATTAGAAGCTTTTATTTAGAATTGCATAATCAAACTAGGTCATTTTAGTTTTTATGAATTAAAACATCAACTGAAAATACTTTCACCATTTTACTATTAACTAGGTGAAAAATATTTCACCCCCATTTGGTTCGGGGTGAAATGTCAAATCCGGAAAAAAATTTCACCTTTACGGCATTGAAATTTGTTCAATACTTTTGTTCATTATAGTGTAACCATTTTTGTTTTAGAATTATGTGAACAATAAATTTACCCAAAATAGGTGAAAATACTTGGTAACATTTTATTTTCACGTATTCCGCTTCGAACTCTATGTCCCTGTTTATGGGAATTTATTCATAATTCATATGAACACAAGAATTATCCGCATAGGTAAAAATCGACCCAAAGCAAGCATGCTTTTAGCATATGGATATGATACACCAGTACACTGGTTGCCTCTTAACTAGGGCCAACTTGCAGAGAAGAGCCGGAAGATATGTTCACCACAAGTGCCACAAATCCACAATCATCTAAAGAAATAGTTAATGTTCAGTTTTCCTTTTTGTTGGGTCTTCCTGAATGAAGAGGAGATTATCCACACCTTATTTTACTGGTCGGCAACTACTGGAAAAGGAGTAATTAATTTTGGGAAAAAAGTCGACTCTTTTAAGTCCATTTTAGGAGTGGTTGGGAAGTTATTTCTTTGGAAAGGATTTGATATATAAGAACTGTATGGAATTGTCAAAAGGAGTGTACAACTCTAGGAAATCAGGAATTGAGGCTTGCAGTTGCACAGAGAGAAGTGAGGCTGCTTAAAGAGGATTGTTGTACACTACTTCATTGAGATTCTAATGAACTGGCATGGATCTGGTAGAGTGGGCACAATTGCCAATCCACGATGATCTTGTATCTTGCGTATCGCATGTAATTTTTCCCTCCTATTATTCGTTTGTGCTTAACAGGGCATATTTTCTAGTTGCTGTGCACCCAAAATATGTGCATTGACAAAATAAAACAATCAATTGTGATTTATACCTACCAGACACAATAAGATACAGATTCAAACTAGAATATTCAATATAAACTAAAAAACAATGTAAAAGGCAACAGTCGGAGTTTGGTTTTTGTTTGTACATCAGCAAACAAGAGTATGACTGAGTATATCAATTGTCCTTATAAACACTCATTTCCTTGTTCATGTGTTCCTCACTATACTATACAACACGCCAAAGTATAGGGGTATGCAATGTATCTACTAATGTCGATCACAGATTTGTTCTGCTGCGTGTTTCAATATGCATATAATGTTAATAATTCTAGATAATGTTATTATCCTCATATGTGCTTATCTAGAGACAGCAAGTTTAATAATTACTTTAGGATGCACTTCACTGATATATCATGAACATATAAAGTAAATTTTAGTTTATATGTTAATATCCTCATCAGTGACTGCAATATTAATAATTGACTTAATGATGCAGTTGATTGATAATATCATAATGATCTATACATTCAATGGATGAAATTCAATCTAGAAGAAGCGCCCCGAGAAACGACATACCTGCAATTGCCTGTCGTATTCCGTATCCGGATCCGTCATATTATGGCCGTGAGTATTAAAACTCAACGAAGAAAAGAACGGCACAAAGAACGCCTCAGCTAACTCCGGATCCGAAACCCTAACCGCCTCCCGAGTATCATCCACACCATCTCCTCCTCCGTACAAAAGCGAAGCCATCATCCAGTACTCTACACTGTGCTGCCTCTTAATTCCAGATTCCGGCGGCCACGGCGGCAAATTCCGAGCGGATACAGGAGTATCGTCGGAAGTCCGTGGATCAAGCATGCCGACGTTGAATCTCTTGGGTAAATCGTACATGTAAACCTTGAGGGGGTGTTGAGTGCAATATTTACTGGTGCCATTGGGCAGATTATATACTGAGAAGTAAGATCTAGGATCTTCGGTTCCGACTAGAAATGAATATGTGATGATAATTATAAAGAAGAAAATCAGTATAATCAGTGTTTTACCAATCATCTTCTTTCGTTGATCTTCTTCCTCTGAGGGTACGTGTCCCCTTCCTCAGATCTTGTGGGTACTACTACTACTGGTACACTTTCCATTTGCCTTCTTTGTATACTTCTCAAACAAAAATTAGAAGGGAGCGTTCGACGACTCGTATTAGATACTGGGATAAGATTATTTAATTTTATTTAGATAAAATAAAACAATCTTATCATTTAGTAGGACTAGGTAATACCCGTGCTTACGGTACGATTCGATTTTGCCTATATATAATTAGTGACATTATCTAAAATTCTATTTATTGATTTTTTTAATATATGTAATTACTTGTAATTTTAATATTTTTTTATCTTTTATTAAGAGTCCTTATTCTAATTTTTCTATTTTGTAGAGAATTTAATTTTAACATTAACCCAAAAAAATAGTAGTATACTCCTAATTTAAGAGAAAAAGGAATTAAATTTCCCCATACAGCACTAATTTTAATTTTTAATCTTAATTATATTTTAAAAATACAATTGTATGCATATTATTCAAATAGTGGTAGAATAAATTAAGTCCGTCTAATTTCACTTTTACTACAATTACGGATAGGAAATAGCTCAATTTGACGGGTTTTCGACTAATCAAACCTCAATATAGGATAGACTCTTTCTTTTTCCTTTTACAATCCGAAAAAATATGGGTTCTCAGTGGCTTAAATTCGAGTTCACATAAATTATGTTTATTTGTCTCAACTTTACTAAAATGTAACATTTTTTCTTTAAAATACCCTTGTGATACAATCTAATTACAACCGGTAAGAAGGGAAATAGTGAGTTGAGATTTATACATACAGTATAGTAAACTGGGTAGAATTTTTTTTAAAAAAATAAATATACTTTTAGTCAAATTTGGTTTTAATCATATTTTTAGATACATCGAATTCGAATTTGGTAAAACCCTAAACTCAACTATTGATCCCCTAAAGTTAATTCCAACACAATCTATTTATATATTTCCCGTAATACCTTTTGGATTTTTAAAATTTAAAAATTATTAATAACATATAGAATAAACGTATGCCAAAACAATAATCAAGTAAGTTTAAATTAATATGTTTATATTTAGATTAACATAATATTTTAAAATTATAATTAGTTTTCAGAGAAAATGTAACAATCTAGGTTCTCCCTTAAAATTGCCAGCTTAAGTGGTAATTAGGTTCATTGCACCCACATATATACCAATATATATCAATGGCATTCCCATTATACTATAGATGTTCCTATTACACTATCAATGTGGGATATTTTGGATCGTCATAATCTCCGCCTGTTAAATCCTTGATACTATCGTCAAGTCAAGATCATACACAAAGGCTTGTCGTTAGCTGCACAAACTCGACTCACATTATCAACACCTCATGTGATAGTGGTCCTGGGTCCACTCTAATACCATATGTAACCACAAGAGTTTTTTCCCAAAATGGCTAGCCTAAATTGTGATATCGGGTCATTGTTCACGCATATATACCAAGAATTTTTCCATTATACTATTAATGTAAGATATTTTTGAGTCATTACAATCTCCCCCTATTAGCTAGCCACATCCAATTATTGCGGCTCACCGTCAGCATTACAAATCCGACCCACAATATCAGCACGTCATGTGGTTATAGTCCAGGGTTCCCCCCAAAATGGCTAGCTCAAATTGTAAGTTAAATTCATTACACCTAAATATATATACCAAAGAACTTCTCATTACACTACCGATGTGAGATATTTTGGGTAGTTACAATAGCCCCTTATTAAATCCCTGACGTCTTCGTCAGACCGGGCACAGACCCGACCCGCAATATCCAAACGTCACGTGATAGTGGTTTTGGATCCACTCTGATATCATATGTAACCATTCAGGTTCTTTATCAAAAGGGCTAACCCAAGTTGTAAGTTAGATTCATTACACCTACATGTATATCAAGGAACTTTCCATTATACTATCGATATAAGATATTTTGAGTCATTATAGAAAATAAACTATTATTATTTTATTTTTAAAAAATTATAAATATAATACCTGATATGCTCTAAGTTTTGGATATGCCCTTATCACATACAATTAACTTTTTTATTTTTTATCCTTTCTTATAATTAATTATATTTTTTTCATCAAACAAATTGATATTGTAAATATGACTACTTTAATCCTGAGAGATAAATAAATAAATTCGCGAGTTCTAAATTTTTTAATGAGTAAAAATAAAGTTGTTAATGTATATATGATATGATGTCCTTTGTATTTGTTTTTTAGAAATAAAGGAGTGTTAAAAATTAAAATTCTTACATTTAAAAAATTAATTTTTACTATTTATAATAAGAAAATAGAATTAAATTTGAGAACGTATAAATAATTTTGAGCAATCGAAACTTACATTGAATTTAATATAATTAAATGTTAAAATATTAATAAATAATTGATATTGATAGTAAAAATTACTCATACATGCCTAATAATCAAAAAATGGTAGGGTACACAAAAATTTTAGGTATTTTTGGATATCACCATGGGGATCGTCAATGCTCCAAAAAGATGGCTATCCTTCATCGAATATATGAGTTTGTTTGAGTTCAACATGCTATATTTATATGAACCTAAGTTGGATATAACACAAATCGTATTTATGTTTAGAATCTACCATACTTACCACAATTAAAAAAATAAAAAATATCAGGCTTTAAGGTCATGGTTAGTCAAAAACTCATAAGGATGGATATTTTGCCATCCTAAATCCTGATTGCTATTGCTAAGATAGTTTTATTTGTTATCGAATCAAATTTATAGTTTTTTTTAAAGTAACAAAATTTATAGTTTATTAATTATGTTTAAGGAAGATAATTTTCTTTAACATAATTCTTTTTGCTTGTACAATAATATTAATCTATTTTTGTATATACAATTTGTAAACTTTAAAAAAAAAATCATAAATAAATCAATGTCCCTAGAAAAATGAACTTTAAATATTGTTAAATTAAAATTTATTATATTTTGAAGTTTAAAAAAAAGTTGGAGAGAGAGAAAGCTGACGTGATAGTGCAAATAAGATATAAATATACACTATTATTACTCAACATATTCTTTTATAGATAATCTACATGTTAAATAGTTTGGGAATGCTAAAAATATAGAAAAATTATAATTTATAATTAAATAAAATAGGAATATATAATAGTACTGGAAATGCTATTATATAAATAATTTACATGTTAAATAATTTGGAACATATTGGAGATATAAAAAATTTTCTAATTTACAAATAAATATTTAATGGATATAGAAATACAATTAGAATTTTCATAGGTTTTAAACTATTTAAATATTTAATATAGTTAATTAACTAAATACTTATTATTATCATCAATATTACCAACATGCCTTAATAATCCTGAGACGCTGGATCGAAAGATAAACATCCACATTAAATTTGAGCCACCAATTGAGAACATAAACATAAATGGGTCCTACTATATTAGGACTGACCTAATTATTAATATATCATATGATAATATTTATTATTATTATTATTATTACAATGAATTAAAGAGATAAAAAAAATTATGTATTATTTAGTATTACAATTAGAAAATTAGATCTCAACTTTCAATTATAATGATAAATTAAATGACTATTTATGTATTTATTAATAAAACAATCAATAAGTTTGAAAGATTGCAATATTTAATAATAAATTAATTAAAAATAATTATTGTTATGATTAATAGACAAAGATATAACAGAAGAATTTGTAAAGGCTTCAAATACTTCATATTTATTAATAAAATAAATATGTAGTCATAATTATCATTGTAATTACCAGTACGCCATCACAATTCTAAGTCGTCGAATTAAAACATAAAGGCTCAAATTAAATCTGAACCACCAGTTGGGAACATAAGTTAAGAGAGTCCTAGCATATTAAGATTGATCTGATTTATTAATAGATTTGTTAATTCTTCTTTTGGTAGGATAAAAAATTTAGGTGGATAAATAAGTCGTTTGGATATCTAATTTTGACAACATGATAGGTTAAATTATCTTATTTTACTCTCTTATTCTGCTCGTCAAACGCCGCCAAAAAGGAAAAAAGTAGAGGATTTTGCAATAGGGAATTAAGGGTGCATTTGTTTTTTTTTATTTTTTTTCTCTTTTTGATCTATAATTGTTTAATGCTGATTATTAATTAGTGAGTGTTAAATATTGAATTCAAATTTTGAAAATACTATTTATTTTGGGGAAAATGCAAGATAAACCTTAAAGTTTAGGGTCCTTTGCAAATTAAACCTCAATGTTTCAATTTTAACAAGATGAACCTTAAAGTACAATTATAGTTTCAATTCAAACCTTCCGTCCAAATCCATTTGAAATATTGGACAAGGTGTTGACCTGAATTTATTGATATTTTTTTTGTTACTTTTCAACATAGATAATGGATGAATATAAACAAGAAATAGATGCTAAAGCACTAAAACAAGAACACTAAATACACTTCCATTCATAATAAAAGGCCAAAAACACTACTTCCACCATTACAAAACAAAACCCCATTGTTTCAACAAACTAACAATTCCACCTACTGTTTACTGAACAAGAAAACAATGATGATCCATGAGCCAATAAAAATCTTAGCTTTTTCTCTCTTTCTTTTTAGCCTCTGAACTTCGATTTCTCACTTGTTGGGTTTACCAATTAAACTAAAAATTATTTGTCCAGCTAAGTCAGATATAGGAGGATCATCCCACATAAAAATCCATAGCTGCCAATACTCTGTATTTAGAAAGGAATAAAAGATTAAAAAGAAAGAAGAGCATGAAGAACTGTTACCACTATTTAGAAATAATTATTTACCCCAAATTGTTTGCATCCTCCGAAGCTTCTCCCCAGATTTACAGCCGTCCATGACCTTCAAACCACAGCATTGAGACCACAAGAGCATGTTCCTGCATCTATGGGATCGGGGTTCTTTGGTCTCCAACTCACCTCTTATGTTTTATGGAATTAGGGTTAAAAAGGAATTTTGGGATTTTATTGGGAGATCGATGCAAAGGGGATAATTTTTGCACCATTTTTACGGTCCATTCATCATTGGAGTCCAACTCATCATGTATGTTGGCAGTCAACGCAACATTCCGTCCAATAGTTCAAACAAATTTGGATGGAAGGTTTGAATTGAAGTCATAATTGTACTTCAGGGTTCGTCTTGCCAAAATTGAAATATCAAGGTCTAACTTGCAAAGGACCCCGAACTTCAGGGTTTTTCTTGCATTTTTCCCATTTATTTTTTATTTTGAATGAGATTCTGAATTTTATATTTTTATATAAAATAATGGTTTAAATTCAGTATTAAACATTTAACGGGACTAATGCCTCTTAATAATGAGTGATTAATCATTAAAAAAAAAGTTAACTTCTTAATGATTTAAAAAAACAAACATTATATTGCCTCTTTGAATACTTAATTCTCTTTCATTAAATATTCAAAAGTAAAAACATACCCTCTAAATTATTGTAACGTCATAGTTGGGTAATTTGGTACTCCCTCTTTACCCTTGCATACCGGCAAAGTGTGGCACTAAAATTTTCGCCAATATTTTTTTTCGGTATTATTTTCAATATAAATAATATTTTATTTTGATAAATTAAATATTATTTTAATAATATAATTATTTATTTTTATTATTACTATACACTTAAGTGTGAGTATGCCTACATCCGTGTTCATATTTTATTTTAATTTTTTTTGCATATTACTATATTTTTTTTAAATAAAAAGATCAAAACTAGAGAATTGTTTAGTAATAGATATATTTTTTTCTAATCTAGGGTTCCATTTAGTTTAGCACATTAAATAAAAATATCATATAAAATATAAAATACCGGATTAATATATTGGGTACTTTATCTTATGGAAAATTAGTCACATGTCCAGTATTTTTTGAACCAATCTACTCAAGGATAAGAAGTTTTGAGCTATTGTTTAAGATCCGATCTTTTGAAATTAGGACGATTTTATGCCTAAAGGACATTTTATTTTTTGATATTTTTAATTATAATTATATTATTATTTTCATGTACTTTGTCAATGTTACCCTTCTTATATATTATTTCATATTTCATATTTTCAACATATAAATATTAAGAAGAAAGTAAAAGTAATAATGCTAATGCATTAATTGATAATTGCTACTAACTAATTAATATTTCTAATAAATTAATAAATATATGAATTGCAAGCATTATCCCCCATCCCCATCATTAATAATAAGAAATAATGCTATTCATTGACTCCCCCATCCTTATCATTACCCGTTCCTTTATCCCAATCATAAATGTTCCTATATTCAAGAAAAGATGGAGCTACACATCCAACTAAGCTACATCTCATCAGAATCCATACTAATCCTCCTTGTACTTGTAGCCATCATTGCCTACTGCGTTTCTTATATCTTATCAATCCTTTTCAACTTCCTGCAATCGGTCGGCATCTCTCATCTCGATTCCAATTAGATCGACGGAACACAAATCTAAAGTAATTGCGTATTTTGTGTGGGTTTTAGGGCAACTTTTTAGGTTTTGGAGAGTTGGACATGATGGAGGAGGATTTGAGGGGTTTGTGGGTAATGAATTTTAGAAGCTCCAAATAGATGAATTTTATGACATTCAAGGTATAAAAAGATTGAATGTTTTTCACCTTTTCCTTGTTTTGATTTAATTTTCTAAGAAAATTTATAATTTTAATTTTTCATCTGTGTAAATATCTTTTCATTTATAATGTCTGATATAATTTTCACCTTAGAGGAAAAATGCCTGTTTGATTTATAATATCTATTGATTTTGTAATGTCTATATGTGTTTGATATAATGCATGTTCTTTGTTGTATAAAATGTCTGCTATGCCTGTTCTTTATTGTATAAAATGTCTGTTATAATGTCTATATGCCTGTTCTTTGTTGTATAAAATGTCTGCGATGCCTATTATTCGTTTATATGCCTGCTGCTTCTTCATGTATTTAATTTTGAATTTTTGATGGATTAACTTGCTGTTGTTTGAATATTTTTGAATGGGTTGACTTATCTTATGCATTTAATGTTTGTCGTGATCATAGATAATTTGAATTTTAGTTTCCGTTTTTTAAGTGTTTGAATTTATTATAGCTAGATGCTTCTTCATGTATTTAATTTTGAATTTTTGATGGATTAACTTGTTCTTGTTTGAATATTTTTGAATGGGTTGACTTATCCTATGCATTAAATGTTTGTCGTGATTATAGATAATTTGAATTTTAGTTTCCGTTTTTTAAGTGTTTGATTTTATTATAGCTAGATGGCATAATTGGATTAACTTGTTATTGTTTGAATATTTTTGAATGGGTTGACTTATCATATGCATTTAATGTTTGTTGTAATTATAGATAATTTGAATTTTAGTTTCCGTTTTTTAAGTGTTTGAATTTGTTATAGCTAGAGGGCATAAATGGTATTCATCCTATATTTTTATCTAATTTATTTTGTTATATAATTTAAAAAAGTTTTGTCCTAAAATCAAAATGTCGTCCTTTGATAAAAGTTTTGGCCTTCAAACAATTGGCCAAAAATATGCGTCCTTGAGTAGATAGAGAAAGGAACTATTGGCCTTATAACTAAAAGCCCCTTTATCTTATTCAAAATTACAACAAATATTGAAAAAAAAATATTTAATCATATCAAACCTCTTATTCCTATATACTAAATATAACCTAAAAGTCAAAGATTGAAGTCCCAATAAAAAAAATAGAAAAACATAATGGTAAAATAAATAAATAAGTAAATACTAAATTTGATGTTATGACTGTCGCTTTACTTATACATACATATATAGAGAGATTATTATTATTCCTTATTATAATCATGGGGTGTTTTTGTTTACACCCACAAAATTATTCTTTTGACCCCATTAGATTTTTAAAACTTAATCAAAAAAACTAAAATATTGTAACCAAACGCCGCCTTAGTGCTCTTTAATTACCCCAATTTTGTAATCAAGTTGTCGTATTCCGATCTTCAATTGCCATAGAAATTGTTGCAATTATTAATGATATTGGAAACATATTCCATGAATTTTATAAATATAATTAAATTAAGTATATATATAAGATGGATGCATTTGTGTATCCTTTTCCATTGTAACAATCTTTATAAATATAATTAAATTAATTTTCTTAATATAAATGAGATGATGGGATAAATTGAGTTTAGACATCAAAATCTGACAATGCCACAAAGCAGGCTTTAATTCTTCAAAAAGAAGTTTTAAGGCTTTGTTTGGTGATGAAAAGAATGGTGGGGGTGAGTTGAAAGTAAATAAAAAAATTTAGTGGGGTGAGTAGCAAGTTTTAGTGGGTTCATTTAAGAATTCCCTAATCATGACTTATTGCTTCTAGATCATGAAACAATTAAATTTAAACATATAAAACAGGATTGCATTTTTAGGAAGTTTCTAAAATTATTTTGTATCTTTTTTAGTTAAAAAGGGTCATTTGATTATAAATCGTTTGATATTACAAATTTTTTATATAGGGGCACAATAAAAACTTGTTTTATGGGGAATATTGTTTTGCAACTCAACAATAATTTAGACAAAAACCTAAATTACACATCATTTAATATATGTTGTGATCATATTTTTAAAAATTTAAACATCATTTAAAATATGTAGTTGTCATATTCTTTTTTATTATTATTATTATTTAAATGCATATATGTAATTACCATATGTATTTTCATTTTTTATGGAAATCCATAAAACATTTATGGTTAAATTATTTACCATGAAATTTATCTGTATTTGCAAGTTTTCTTTGCAAACTTGGAAGAGAAATTCCTAAAGAGCATTTTCACTAATTTATGCAACAAGAATTACAAAATTTCTCTACACATTTATAGTGAAAGTAAGAAAATTTTAAATTTTTCACTATAAAATTACAAAAAAATAAAGTTATACAATAAGAACTATAAAACATGTACAAAATTTTCACTACTATCTTATGGAAAATTTGTAGTAAAACTTATATATTCAATGCAAAATATCAATAAAATTTGTAATGTATTTGCACGTACCTACAATTTTTGTTGTAAACATAGTCAATTTCTCTTAACAATTGTAAGGTAGTAAATTTCTCTGCAACTGCAAATTAGTAAAGTTCTTTGCAACTGCAAATTAGTAAAGTTCTTTGCAACTGCAAAGTAGTAAAGTTCTCTGTAATGGTGGTGGCGAGGAGGAGAGTAAAGAGGGAGAATCTTAGTGAAAATTGGTGGAGATTTATTGTCGCCTCGATTTTTGAACCACAAAATACTCGAATAAAAAATTTAATTAAGTCCCACGAGTATACGGCCATCCAACTTTTGCGAGTGAGAAGTCAAATAACCAATTCAACTTGTACCATAAAACTTATCATTAATGAATAAAAAAATGTGAAATAAAACAAATTTTTAATGTGTTTTCAATGTCAAACTTAAATTACAGAAATTCAATTACATTAACAAAATACAATTTTTTATGTTAAATAATTGGTTAGAGTATCTACATCAGCTGTGACGTCCCAAAAATTTAGACATAAATAAACCAAAATGATAGATAATAATAGTTTATCATTAATCCAAATAATTCTCAATTGGCGTGAATCAATGAACCCAAAATACTAACTACCACAAGATATAACCTGACATAAGTATCTAATATAATCCAAAACCAAAAGTTCTCTAAGTTCAAACTAAACATTCAACTAATCAAGCTAAGGCTACAACCAATAGCAATTTTATTCGGGTGTGATCAGAAAACTAAGAGCCTCCTTGATGCCTCCCCTAACTTTCAAGAAAGCTCTGGCGGGTAATTAGAATCATCTAGCTGCTGATAACCTGCAAAATCTGAGAGGGGCCAGGTGAGCAATGCTCAGTAGGAAAAACAATTCTAGCTCTACCCTAACCCAATATAACCCATGTCCACAATGCATGTAAATATGTGAGCGTGTGTAGCAATGTAAGAGGCAAGGTAGGTGTATCCTATGTAGCATTTAATCTCCAATTAGTATCAATTTATCTAGCAACTCATCACACTTAATAATTTCTCAACAAATCATAGATGCATGCTAGTCCTCGTTCTTGGTGCTTTCAACCGTGGTACGAGTGTAACCCGCGTGCCTCAAGGAAACTAATTTGGCCAAAACATTATGGGATGTGCTGTCCCTGCTATTATCCATCCTATGTAGGATGTGAGTCCATATACATTACACAATAAGTCAAAGGAGGTAGAATCAATTGATGCTCAGCGCGAATTAAAAGAAAATAAAAATAAAACACAAGCGTACTTGTAATCAGTAAAGGCAGTATCAAGTTAAATAACCCAATTAAATGAATCAGTGACTATGAAGTATAGTATAAGGCTTCCTTGGTGCTCCGTTCACCCATTAGAACATGTTCTTGTAACGATGCCAAAGAAAAGAATAAAATAAAATAAAGGTAGGACCGAACTCCAAGTGGTATATTTTCTGCTTGGTTGAATTGATAACTAATAACCACCCTAATATTTTATTTATAAACACAGGTATTCAGTATACTATTAATAAGCATGGCTATTTAAGAGATAGTAAAGAAATCATAACCACCCTTAATTTATTTAGCCCTACTGTGCACTACTAGACTAAAGGCAACGATTTCACACCTGTATGCTTCTCGGACGCATATATTAATAGGTGCAAAAAAAAAGAAAAAAAGAAAAAAAATAAATAAAAATTTATACATACGAATATGTGAATTCCCAATCTACCCAGCAACTAATCTAACACCTACTACATATAATGTCTACATGTAAAAAGGGACGTAAGTATGTATATATATGTGATACATCAATAAAGGCAGCAGGATCTAAAAAAATATGAGTATAAATCAAGAACCAGCCTCTCAAATCCTTTTATGTCCAAAATAAATAAATAAATGAATAAATGAATAAATGAAGGAGTGACTGTACCTTGAGAATATAACCATGGAGATATGCTCCTATGTTATTAATATGTTGAAAAAAAAAGACCATAAGGGAACTTCTATTTAAGCAAAAGGAAGATATAAGTATATATATTTATATATAAATTTACACCCATTTATCGATCCATCTACATGTATATATGTATAAAATTTATGGAGGTGTTAATGTATATAGAAGTACCCATTTGTCTTATTAATATAATTCACTATCAATGGGAGATGTGTATTAATACTAAATACCACGCAAGCTCACACCAACTGCTTGCACACCGTAGGTCTATACCATTCATGAGTAGTATACTCAACAAGCCCGGCCTTGAATATTATCGATCTAAAGAAATCATGAAATTAAAACCAATACATCCCATTTACACATATCCTACTTGCATCGTCAACACACATAGTACCGGACTAAGATAGGCTTAGAGTTTGAGTCCCCTACCTCGATTCACTATTTGATTGGCAGAGTCTTGTCCTAGACCGCTACTTGTACCGCTGCCCTCTGCCTTGGACGGTGCCCCGTCTAAAGTAGTTGAATACAATAATATTAGGGTTTCGAGTATTTCTCTCTCTCTCTCTCTCTCTCTCTCTCTCTCTGTGGAAGCTCCCCCCTACGTACAAAATTCCATTCCCTCAAATACTAGGACCGATGTAAATAAGGAAGTTGAGACAAATATAACTCTTTCCTAATACAATTCTAAATTTGAATTTTAAATCTCCCACTACCAAAATTACCAACCCAATATCTAAGAAAAAAAAATATTATCTAAACCATATATTAAAGCAATTACGGGACCTTACAATGTCCCATATCCACTTACAACCAAATATATGTACAACTTTCAAATAAGCACTACTACAAGCATATAACTCAACAAAAACATAACTTTCTCATTCGAACAATTAAATCTGCAAAACTCTTAGGCTACGTTCATAAATCAAACGCACCCAGAAAGCATTGAAACAACTTTGGTCAATATTTTGAATATACTAGTATGAGACATTTATATACGACTAACTATATACTGACGAGGATAATAAATAGTCATACGCTATTTGATAAAAGATGTAGTTCTATACTCTTCCCAAGACATTATGGTAGTTTTTTTGTTTAGTAGTGGCAATAGTTTCTTATCTCGTTATTAACTTCTATTAACATTTCATGAAAAATAATATTTTGCTTAAAGTCTTAAACTATATTAACAAATATTTTCTTATACATTAACTAAAATTACCATATCACATAAGTAACTTAACATTACTTGTGGTAGACTCACCATGCAGAAACGTTAGCCGAGCCTATCACCCAATAAATGAATGATTTGTGAAAACACTCAAAATAACCATAAAAAGATGTGGCAGTAAGAAATGGTATGAAACAACAATAAAATGACATTTTTTAGAAAAACTTAAAACACGAAAAAGATGTAGAACATCGTTTTACAGGTCAAAAAAAAGTGTTTAACACATAGCACAATAAATACCGAAAAATGTATAATTGGAATTTGCATTTTTATAGGCCTAAATGACTTGATATCGAAAAACATAAAGAACAAAACTTGTCAAGAATACAGTTTTATGTGTGACTTCAAAGTTTCATAATTTTATGAGTACAATTAATATTTTTAAAGTACCCAAACAGTTCCAAGAATCAACAAAACTAAAAAAATGATAAAGTAAATTAATGTGTACCAAGTCAATTTGACAATGCAAAGTCAACTTAATCATCAAATATTATATACTAGTTAATGCCTATGCCTACGGCATGATTCAATTGTGCATATATATAATTGGTGACACTATATAAAATTATATTTATTGTTACTTTTTCATATCTGTAATTACACATATTTTTAATATATTTTTTATCTCATATTAAGAATTCTTATTCCAACTTTGTTATTTCTCATATAAATTAATTTTAACATTATTCTCAAAAAGTATCAGTATGCTTTAAATTTGAGAGCAAGAAGAGTTAAATTTTGCACTACGGCATTAATTTTAATCTTTAATCTTAACCAAAATTTAAAAATATAATTGTATGCCTATAATTCAAATAGTAATAAAATAAATTAAGTTTGTGTAATTGTACTTCTGTTACAATTAAGGTTCGAAAATGGCATGATTTGACGAGTTTTCAACTAAGCAAATTTTAATATAGGGCAAACTCTTTATTTTTTCGTTTATAATCAAGAAAAATGTGAGTTCAAATGGTTTAAGTTCGAGTTCACGTAAATTTTGTACATTTAACTCGACTCTACTGTAATATAACATTTTTCTTACAATATAATTATAACATGCGATGAGGAAAAAAGTGAGTTAAGGTTTATACGTATAGTATAGTAAACATAGTATATTTTATTTTTAATTTTTAAAAATAAATATATTTTTAGTCAAACTTAGTTTCATATAATCATGTTTTTAGATATATCGAATTCGAATTTGGTAAAACCGTAAACTCGACTATTGCCTCCTTAGAAATAATGTCAATCTCGACATGATCCATTTATATATGTCCATTAGTACTTTTTTTTTTGATTAATCATTTATATCAAAGACAATTACATGGAGTCAGACATAAAATTCTGTCGCCCTAACTAACTATGAACCGAACTGAGAGACCATACCACGAACTATATGCATCAACAACCACCCACATAAGAGGCGGACATATCTCTTTATTAAGTGGCACTTTATTAAGTTCGAATACCACATCCATGGGTTTCGAACCTCTGACCTCTCTGATAAAATATTAGAGATGATGCCACTAGGCTACAAGGCCATTGGCTAGTACTTATTGGATCATTAAAATTCAAAAATTAATGATCACATATAGGATATGTGTATGCTAATAAAATAATTGCATAAATTTAAATTAATATGTTTACATTTAGGTCTCGTTTGGTTCACGGAAGGAAAATCAATTTTATTGTCTTTCCCATGGGGTGGAAAACTAAAGTTCGTATCAAGTTTTCTTTCTTGTGTTTGGTAAATTATGGAAAGTATTTAAGTAAGGTTTTTTTTATAATAAATGCTGTGAAATAATAAGGAAAAATCAATCACATGGGTTTTGAGATGAATGACTTTACCATCTACTTTTCCTTTCGACAGAAAGTGTTTATGGAATTTGTGCTTACCAAACAAAAGAAATGAAAGATTTTTCTTTCCTGAATGCTCAAATTTGCGAATCAAACGAGGCCTTAGCACGTGTTTGTTGCGTAGAATTATAGATATAATTGGATTAATTAATCATATCCGGTGTTTATTGTCCAAAATGATAGGATAAACAAATCTTATCATGTGCAAGAGTGAATATGATATTTTTATCATATCCCGCGTTTGGTGCAACATGGGATGGAATTGCACTCACAATTAATTATTATTTTATCTCATTATAACCGGATAAAACTATACCAACCATATAAATGGTATTATTTTATCCCGTGGTTGCCGTATAACAAAATAAATATAAAAATAAATTTCTAATTAATTTATTCCGATTTTCTTCTTTACGCTCTTTAGATAATCAAATTGATTAATGAAAATTTTCGACCATCAAAATCATAATAAGTCAACTAATAAAATTCATTTATTGTATAATATGGTATTTTTATTTTTATTTTATTAAATGAAGGAAATTATAAGAAACTTTAATTTTATATAAAAAAAATAATCAGAATTTGAAACTGTACTTAATACCTAATTCGTAAATATTGTATGTGATATATAACTTTTCTTCCGGGATATGTTTTTACGAAACTTATTTATAAATAGGTTAATTGCATTAGCAAAAAAGAAATTTGTGGACAACAATTAAGATTGCATGTATTATTAAAACAAAAGCGAATTATGTTATATAATATCCATATTTGTAATTCGGGATTTTATCAAATGCAAAATTTATTAAATTTTTATCCGACTAATCCTTATAATGTCCTATCTTTCTTAATCCTTAACCAATTAATTTATTTTATATCATATCTCACATAATTTATATCCAACTAATTTCGACTCTTATCATGTCCTAGCTTTATCCTATTATATCTTACCTCTTTATCCGATTCGCCAAATGTACCCCTAGATTAACATAATATTTAAAAATTTGAATTAGTTTCCAAAGAAAATAAACTTTTATTAATCTAGTTTAAAAGGTAATAATAAAAATAATATTAGATATGTCTTTATCACCAACCATTAAATTATTTATTATTTATTTATTTATTCTTTCTCACAATTAATTATATTTTCTTTCAAATAAACTCATATTGCAAATATCATTACTTAAATGTATATATGACATGATATCCTTTTTATTTGTCTTTTAGAAATAAAGATGCGTTAAAAATTAAAACTCCTACATTTAGAAAATTATTTTCTACCATTTATAATAAGAAAAATATAAATAATTTGGAGCCATTAAAACTTCCATTGAATTTAATATTTTTAAATATTAATAAATAATTGATATTGATAGTAAAAGCTACTCATACATGCCTGATAATCAAATAAATGTACGAAAAATTATAATTAAAGAAGTCATTCAGTGACAAAATCAAAACTGGATTCTAATTTTAATTTAAGCAATTAAATTTTTATTCAAATTTATTAATTTTGGTATGATTCAAGTGATAAGAATTTTAGTGTAAGCGAATTTCCAGCAAATGAAGATTTTTGTAAATCAAATTAAATGTATATTAATAATGTTATTTTGAATAAACTTATGTAGTTAGAAAATTAATTATTAAAATGATGTTGGAATTTTTTATTTTTTGTTTTTAATATGAAGATTAGTATAAAAAATTGTGAAATTTAATAATCAATGTTTGTATATCACGTAAAATTAATAATCAATTACATTATGATAAAATTTAAAATATGCTATAAATCGTTGTATACATACCCATTTTTAAATTAAGACAGTGATTGAATATCAAAAATCTAAACAGTACATACCCATTTTTGTAGAAATACTTCCAGTAGTCTAAATTAAGTAAAAATATTAGACATATTAGACATACCCGTTACGTAAAATTATATATAATTCATTATGATAAAACTATAATAACCAATTACATTACATGTAGACTATTCCACTTTTTTAATTTTGCTACATATAACGTTTGCCACTTTTTTATATTGCTCTGTATATACAAATTGTACACATACCCATTTTATAATCAATATACAACATTACATCGAATATTTTTAATAAACATAAAAAAAGATAAAGAAGTAATTAAAAATAAGTGTTTACATGTTACAGAAATAAACTATACTCATAAAAACGAAGCGTAGATAGAGAGATCCAAAAGTATGTATGAATTTTATGTTTGATTTTAGAAGGAGAAAATATATTAAAGTAGAGTTAAAATTTATTACAAACTAGTTAGGAGATAAATGCATGTTTAATAAATACTTGTTTGGTTTATCACCATTAAAATTAGTTAGGAGATAAATTAATTAAAAGATAAATATGAGCCGTCGAATTAAAACATAAAGGTTGAAGTTAAATATGAGTCACCAGTTAGGAAGATAAGTAAATGATATATATGAGCCATTTGATTAAAAGACAAATGCTCAAATTAAATCTGAACCACCAGTTTACAACATAAATTATGAGAGTCCTAGCATAGTAGGACTGGCCTGATTTATTAATAGACTAGCTAATGAACATGCCTACAATACGATTCAATTGTATATATATAATTGGTGACACTATCTAAAATTATATTTATTATTAAATTTTTTATATCTATAATTACTTGTAATTTTAATTATTTTTTATCTCATAGTAAGAGTTCTTATTCCAATTTTGCTATTTTTTAGATAAATTAATTTTAATATTATCCTAAATGAGTAGTAGTATAATCTTAATTTGAGAATAAGAGGAATTAAATTTCTCATATGGCATTAATTTTAATTTTAAATCCTAACCAAATTTAAAAAATGTATTTGTATGCTTATTATTTAAATAGTGATAGAGTAAATTAAGTCTATCTAATTGTACTTCTGTTATAATTAGGTATGAAAAATGGCCTAATTCGATATGTTTTCGGCTGAGCAAACCCTAATATAGGACGGACTCCTTATTTTTTATTTTATAATCCGAAAAAGTATGGATACTAAATGGCTTAAGTTCGTGTTCACATAAATTCTATCAATTTGTCTTAATTTTGATGAAATATAACATTTTTTTATTTAAAATACCCATCTAATTACAATGTGTAAGAGTATCTCTAATGGTAGTGTAAAAATTGATTTGTAAATCACATGTGTCAACTCACTTTTACAAAAAACTTGAATGCTAAAAAAAAAGTGCTCCAATGGTACTTTTGTAAAGTTTTGTGTAAATTTTGAAATAACAAATAAGATTCTAACACATGTTAAATATCAATTCAAGCAATTTTCTTATTAATTTTTTCTTGATTTTTTTACAAATAATCTTGTAATTACAATGGATCTTGATTTATAGATATTGATGAGTAGATTTCAAATATGTAATTTTTATTAATATATTTTTCAATTTTTATAAAAAAATTGAAGAGAGAGGCTGACGTGGCATTGTAAAATAGGAGTATATTTTACACAACTATTTTACACAAATTTCAATTTTAAAAGACTACTGGAGAGAAAAAAATTTACAAATTGTGTAAATTTTACACAAAACAAAAATTTAAAAGACTGTTGGAGATGCTCTAAGAGAGGGAGAGTGATTTAAGGTTTATACGTATATATAGTAAATATGGTAGATTTTAATTCATTTTTTTAAAAAATAAATATGCTTCTAGTTAAGTATAGTTTTAATTAATCATATTTTTAAATATATCGAGTTCAAATTTGGTAAAACCCTAAACTTAGCTATTGATTCCCTGTAAATAAAGTTAATCCCAACATAATCCATTTAGGATACGTTCTTTTTACGTGATTTACAAATAAGATTTGAAAAATCATGTGATTTACATAATTTAAGAGTGTTCTTTTAGCATAAATTTTCATATTTTAAATTATGTCAAATTTTGAAATCATGTACATCACACGATTTCAAAATCCCCTCAAAATTTTGAGATTTTGGAATCCCGAGAGTTAAAATTTGATCAATCTCTTTTTAACCTTAGCTTTCCTTTATTATTGGTCAGATTTTGAAATCACCAAAGTTTAAATTTTATTAATCTCCTTTTAATTTTATCTCTCCCCTATTATTGGTTACTAAAACTTTTCTCTCAAACTAAAATACCTAAATGTATAAAAATCTTACTTAAACCCAACTTACATTACTGTATTTAAAAAAAAAATTGTTTAAAAAACAACTAAATTGAAAATTATGAGATTTTTAGATCAGATTTTTAAATCTTATGATTTCAAAATTTCGTGAAAAAAGACAACCTTATATATTTCCATTAGTGTGTTTTTTTTTTGGATTTTTAAAATTTTGAAATTACTAATCACATATAGGATAAACATATGGCAAGAGAATAATTGAATAAGTTTAAATTAATATGTTTACATTTAGATCAACATAATATTTAAAAATTATAATTTATTTTCAAAGAAAATAAAATATTATTATTCTATTTTTAAAAAAAAATAATAAATACAATATTAGACATACTCTAAGGGTGTGTTTGATTGGGAGTATTTTCCATGGAAAATACCCATTTTCCACTGAAAATACCCATTTTTCACTTGATTTGACAACTTAAGGTGTTTGATTGGCTTTTTTTTTTTCAAGCAATTCAATTGCCACTTTTGGCTCACACACTTACATTTTCCTTGTAAACAAGGAAAATATTTTCTTTTGGGGGGGGGGGCTAGTTTTTATTTTCCAGGCAATTGCACGGTTTTCGAGACAACATTTTACCCATTTTCTACACTAAAAATGCTATAACTTAAACTACAAAATTCAAAATTTAATAAAAATTTTATATTTAAAATCTACTCATCAAGATCAATTAAACAAGATCCATCATGACTATAAAATTATGTAAAAAAAAATACCCATAATTTTTTCTACATTAAAAATGCCACAATACAACCAATATTTTCCGGGTAGAAAATTAAGGCAATCAAACACATTTAATTACATTTTTCATGCAACTCAATTCTAGGCAATTCAATTACCTGGAACTTATTTTCTTTTCATGTAAATTCCATGCTTACAATCAAACGCACCCTAAGTTTTGGATATGCCTTTATCACCTACAATTAACTAATTTATTATTTTATCATTTCTTATAACTAATTATATTTTTTCTTCAAATAAGTTGATATTGTAAATATCACTACTTTAATCTTGAGAGATAAATAAATAAATTCGTGAGTTCTAAATTTTTTAATGATTAATAATGTAGTTGTTAATGTATATATGACATGATGCCCTTTGTATTTATTTTTTATAAATAAAGGGGTGTTAAAAATTAAAATTCTTACATTCAGAAAATTAATTTTTACTATTTATAATAAGAAAATATAAATAATTTTGAGTAATTGAACTTACAGTGAAATTAATATAACTAAATATTAAAATATTAATAAATAATTGATATTGATAATAAAATTACTCGTACATGTCTAATAATCGAATAATGGTAGGGAAAAATATAACTAAATAAATCATTTTAGTAATAAAACTATTCATACATACCTAATATGCTAAAAAAATTGAATTTTAATTATAATTTAAGTTATTCTATTATTTATTTATTTATTACAGGTCTAAACACTTCAATAATCAATAGTGATTATTTAATTAATAAATACTTGTTTAGTAATTATAGAACTATGTTACATAAATCAAAATTAATTAAGAGATAAATACATGTTTAGCTATTACATAAATATGTGAGTTGTCAGACGAAAACATAAAGAATCAGTTAAGAGTCTTTGAGCTGTTGGATTAAAACATAAAAACTTAAATTAAATCTAAATCGCCACTTTAGATATAAGTTTAGATAGTCCCATAATATTAGCACTGAAAGTTGTATAGCGATGGTTTATAGTCGGTTTTGGAGCAAGTTGTTTTAGATTCAACCTCGGCGTGCCAAAAAAATAAGAATTCTAACATTAATTAAAGGTGAAAAAGAGTTTTAAATATGAAAAATTTGAAAACACCATATTTACTATATGACTGAACCTACCTATATTTGATACGCGTTATCTTTGACCAAAATCGTATTTATTTTAGAACGTACCCGTGCTTACCACAATTAAAAAAAAAACAGCCTTGGGTCATGGTTGGTCAAAACTTTTTAGGATGAATATTTTGTCATCCTAAATCCTGAATGCTATTACTAAGATAATTTTATTTGTTATCAAACCAAATTTATAAGTTTTTTTAAAGTAATCAAATTTTGAGTTCATTAATTATGCTTAAGGACGATAAATTTCTTCAGTATAATCATTTTGCTTTCACACAATATTAATTTGTTTTTGCATATACAATTTGTAAACTTTAAAACACAAAATCATAAATAAATCAATGCTCCTTCAAAAATTAACTTTAAATATTGTTAAATTAAAATTTATTATATTTTGAAGTTTAAAAAAAAGCTGAAGAGAGAGAAATATGACGTGACAGTGTAAATAAGACTCTAATTTATAAATAAATATTTAATAGTTATAAAGATACAATTAGATTTTTTATAGGTTTTAAACACTTTAATATAGTTAATTAACTAAATACCTATAATTTACAAACAAATATTTAATGGCTATATAAATATAATTAGAATTTTTATAGGTTTTAAACTCTTTAATATAATTACTTAACTAAATAACTATTATTATAATCAATATTACCAACATGCCATAATAATCGTGAGACGTTGGATCAAAAGATAAACATCCACATTAAATCTGAGTCACCAGTTAGGAACATAATTATAAAGAGTCCTGCTATATTAGGATTGACTTGATTTATTAATAGACTAACTAATGGCCGGGCATACGGCATGATTCAATTGTGCATATATATAATTGGTGATACTATCTAAAATTATATTTATTGTTACTTTTTAATATTCGTAACTACACATAATTTTAATATTTTTTTATCTCAAATTAAGAATTCTTATTCCAACTTTGTTATTTCTCATATAAATTAATTTTAACATTGTTCTAAAAAAGTATTAGTATACGCTAAATTTGAGAGCAAGTAGAGTTAAATTTTTCACTACGGCATTAA
Organism: Lonicera japonica; assembly: GCA_021464415.1. NCBI lineage: Eukaryota > Viridiplantae > Streptophyta > Magnoliopsida > Dipsacales > Caprifoliaceae > Lonicera > Lonicera japonica. The sequence continues at coordinate 62,944,524 of CM038468.1, read as the reverse complement.
TTTTAATTTTTAATCTTAATCAAAATTTTAAAATATAATTGTATGCCTATAATTCAAATAGTAATAAAATAAATTAAGTCTGTGTAATTGCAATTCTGTTACAATTAAGGATCGAAAATGGCATGATTTGACGGGTTTTTGACTAAGCAAATCCCAATATAAGGTGAATTCTTTATTTTTTCTTTTATAATCAAGAAAAGTATGAGTTGAAATGGTTTAATTTTGAATTCACATAAATTTTGTACATTTGACTCGATTATACTATAATATAACATTTTTCTTAGATACATTTGTAATACAATATAATTACAACATGTGAGGATGGGAAAAGTGAGTTCAGATTTATATATATAGTATAGTAAACGGAGTATGTTTTAATTTATTTTTTAAAAATAAATATGTTTTTAGTCAAGTTTAGTTTCATATAATCATAATTTTAGATATATCGAGTTTGAATTTGGTAAAACCGTAAACTTAACTATTGCCTCCTTATAAATAATGTTAGTCCCGACATGATCCATTTATATATATCCACTAGTACTTATTGGATCATTAAAATTCATAAATTAATGATCACATATAAGATATGCGTATACCAAGAGAATAATTGCTTAAGTTTAAATTAATATGTTTACATTTAAGGTGTGTTTGTTGAGCGGGATTAGAGGTATAATTAGATTAATTAATCCTATCCATTGTTTGTTATAAAAAATGATAGGATAAATAAATCTTATATATATTGTTTGGTGCAAGAGTTAATATGATATCTTTATCCTATTCCGCGTTTGGTGCAACACGAGATTATATTGTACTCAGGATTAAATATCCTTTTATTCCATTATAACTTAATAAAACTATACCAACCCTATTACTGGTATTATTTTATCCCGTAGTTGCTGTATAACAAAACAAATATAAAAATAAAATTTTAATTAATTTATTTTGATTTTATTCTTTATGCCATTTAGATAATCAAATTGATTAATGAAAATTTTCGACCATCCAAAATCACAGTAAGTCAACTAATAAAATTCATTTTTTGTATAATATGGTATTTTTATTTTATTTTATTAAATGAAGGAATTTATAACAAACTTTAATTTTATAAAAAAATAAAATTTAAATCAGAATTTGAAACTGTACTTAATGCCTAATTCATAAATATTGTATATAATATTGAACGTTTCTCCCCAAATATGTTTTTACGAAACTTATTTATAAATAGATTAATCGTATTAGAAAAAATAAATAAATCGTGGACAATAATTAAAATTGCATGTATTTTAAAAACAAAAACGAGTTATGTTATATAATATCTAGACTTGTAATCCGGGACATCATCAAATGCAAAATTTATTAAATCTTTATCCGACTGATCCTTATCATATCCTATATTGCTTAATCCTTATCTTACTAATTCATTTCCTATCATATCTCACATAATTCCTATCAAATTAATTCCAATTCTTATCCTATCCAACTTTATCCTATCATATCCTACCTTCTTATCTGAAGCGCTAAACGCACCGGCGCGCCAAATGCACCCTTAGATTAACACCATATTTAAAAATTATAATTAGTTTATGGAGAAAATAAACTTTTAATAATCTATTTTAAAAATAACAATATTAAACATGCCTTTATCACCAACCATTAACTTATTTATTATTTATTTATTTACCCTTCTCACAATTAATTATATTTTCTTTCAAACAAATTGATATTGCAAATATCATTACTTAAATGTATATACAACATGATGTCATTTCTATTTGTCTTTTAGAAATAAAGAGGTGTTAAAAATTAAAATTCCTACATTTAGAAAATTAATTTCTACCATTTATAATAAGAAAAATATTAATAATTTTGAGAAAGTATAAATAATTTGGAGCAATTCAAACTTCCATTGAATTTAATATATCTAAATATTAAAAATATTAATAAATAATTGATATTGATAGTAAAAAAATACTCATACATGCCTAATAATCAAATAAATGAACGAAAAAATATAATTAAAGAAGTCATTTTAGTAATAAAATCCAAACTAGATTCTAATTTTAATTTAAGCTATTTAATTTTTATTTGAATTTATTAATTTTGGTATGATTCAAGTGATAAGAATTTTAGTATAAGAGAATTTCCAGCAAGTGACCATTTTTGTGCATGAAATTAAATATATATTAATAATGTTATTTTGATAAAACTATGCATTTTGAAAAATAATTATTAGAATGATGTTGGATTTTTTTAATATGAAGATTAGTATAAAAAATTGTGAAATTTAATAATCAATGTTTTTATATAACGTAAAATTAATAATCAATTACATTACGATAAAATTAAAAATATGCTATAGATCCTTGTATACATACCCATTTTAAAATTAAGACAGTGATTGAATATAAGAAATCTGAATAGCACATACCCATCTTTTTAATCATACCTCAAGTAGTTTAAATTACGTAAAAATATTAGACATACCCATTACGTAAAATTATATACAATTCATTATGATAAAATTATAATAATCAATTACATTATATATAGACTATTCCACTTTTTTAATATTGCTACATATAATGTGTGCCATTTTTTAATATTGCTATATATATACAGATTGTACACATACTCATTTTATAATCATTATACAACATTACATCGAATGTTGTTTAATAAATGTCAACAGAAAAAAGGAGAAGTACTTAGAAATAGGTTTTTACATGTTACAGAAATAAATTATACTCTTGAGGAGAAATATAAATGAAGCGTAGATGGAGAGATCCAAAAGTACTTATGAATTTTATGTTTGATTTTAAAAGGATAAAGGAGATTAAAGTATAGTTAAAATTTATCACAAACTAGTTAAGAGATAAATACATGTTTGGTTTATCACCATTGAAATTAGTTAGGAGTTAAATTAATTAAGAGGTAAATATGAGCCGTCGGATTAAAAAATAAAGGCTGAAGTTAAATATGAACCACTAGTTGAAAAGATAAGTGAATGTTATATACGAGCCGTTGGATTACAAGATAAACGCTGAAATTAAATATGAACCACCAGTTAGGAATACAAGTTAGGAGAGTCCTAGCATAGTAGGACTAACCAGATTTACTAATATATATATTTATAACATTTATTAAATACGTACATGTAAGTGGTTAAAAGTTAACCAAGAACAATTTGAAGATAAAAGAATGTAAATGAACAATAACTTCTAGCAATAATACAGTAGATATAAAATAAAATGAAGACCAAATTTGTTTGAAAGTAGGTTCATATGGTGGCTTTAATTCTCGATCCGACTGTACATCTCAATTAGTGCGTGTTAATTGTATTTACTCAAAAGCTTAAAGAGGTATTACAATTATATAGAGTTTGGTTGGGTTGGAAGAATAAGGGGAATGTGTGGGAGTGAGTGTTGAAGAGAGATAATTCCTTCTTTAGATGTGGGTTTTTCTCTAAAGTATGGATACTTCAGTTGGGGTCGGAGTATTGGTATTGGATATGTATCCTGCACGAATATGTTGTCGATATATTTGAATTATTTTTAAAATTTTAGATACAGCAGAGATACCTACGGGATACGGAAGGGATACTTGCGAGATAGGCAAGGATATGGCGAGGTAAGTTTTGTAATTTTCGTTGTTGAGGTCGCTTTGAAAATAACAAATAATCCCTTTAATATAAAACCTCCAAAAAAGACTTGAACTTTCCCTTTACAACTCAATGAACAAGTAAACTCTTTTAACATAACATGAAACAAATCGACTAAAACACTCTATCCTTAGTTTACGATCATCGTTGTTCGATCTATATATCCTTCTTCTGGTATTAAAATCAGAATATTATATCTACTTTTAAGTTATTATGCAATTAAATTGCTCAATTGTTTGCTTTAGTTTTATGAATATTAATGATATTGTTAATAAATTTATAAAATTCTTATAGTTGAATAATTAAAAATATATATTTTATTTATTTTTTATTATCCGTATCCAAGACGTATCGTATCTAATTTTTTTTTAATTTTATTGTATCACTGTATTAATACAATGTCGTATCCAATACCCGTATCTATATTTCATAGAGATTTGTCATACTTATTTATATGTATATGTTTTTAAATATACTAATAGATTTTAATATATTTTTGAAAATCCCATCCTAATCTGTCGTTCTGTTTGACTTGCATCCGTGTCCTTGGCACTTAGCAATACTATAAGTATTTTGGAAAGATTTGATGAAATTTGAACCTTTATTCATTCAGCCTTATATTACTTTCAGTTATAAAACGAAATACATTGTATATAAACTAGATCGCATGTACATAAGGTGCGTATACTATTTAGATATATATAGTTTAAATTCAAATATAAAATAAAAATATTAAGTGGTTTATTAGTTAAGCATATTTTTTAATGAAAAAATAGACCGTAAGGGTAAAATAGGCAATTTAAAAGTTTAATACAACTTCATAGCAGTTGCAATTGGTTTTAACTTTATATAATAGTATAAATATTACTTGTAACATTCCTAAAGTCTAACTCATGAAAAAAGAAACTTCACATATTGAGAATTATATGAGCATTTTTCAAATATACTATTACATGAAAGTTGAAAGGCATGAATCCATTTTATACTATAGCGTAAGTAACATAATTCGATTCATCGCTATTAGTGATGATTATAAGATTCTTAACCGCTATGCTACTTATATATATATATATATATTAAATTACTTATATTCAAATAGTACATGTATTGCTTGAATACAAAATCTAATTTTTTATATAGTTGATACATAGACACATTCATCGTTCAATAATAGGAGAGAGGGAAAGAAAAATAGGATTTTTGTGGATCAAATCGCAGTAGAGGGTGGAAATATCTGACCCCTTTTCAATTTTGACAACACCTAAGTATATCTAAACAACAAGTTTTAAATTCATAATCTTTAATAATAATCAGATTTTCGTGCACATAGTTATTATAGGGAAAAAAGTTTGAAAAATGATAACTAGTATAGCGGTTAAGTTTTATTACTCTCATTATTAATGAGAATTTGAATTTTGTTACTTACATTACAATATGAATTTTGTTTTGTGAAATTAAAGCTCGCAATAGTAAAGTTAAAATTTAAAAAACGTGACATGGTTCAATTATCTTTCAATTTTATATAATAATAAATTTTACCATGGAATGTGGCATTTTAAATTATATGCACAAAAGAAAAAAATATACACATACACATACACATACACAGTGGCGGAGCCAGGAATTAAAACCAGGAGGGGCCAAATTAATATGCTTTTAATAAGGTTAAAATCAAAATACTATATTAAAATACTTAACATCTTATACGTCAAAAATCACATTTTTAGTTACAGTATTCTCATTTGAAACTTTATATTTTAAAAATGCTTAATAATATCTTCATTATCAATAACTTCATATATTAATCTCCCAGCCAATTTTTTCTTAAAAAAATTTTACTATATAAAATTCAATTTTTTTTAATCCAATATTAAATCAACCTCAAAAGATGAAAGAATAAAAAAAATAAAATCGATAAGCTACAGCACCAAAATAAAAAAATAAAAAATCCCTAAAAAAAATAATTACAATATTAATAATTAGCTTATTAGAGTATTACATAAATTTGCCCCAATTAATTGACGCCAATACACTTGCCTTCCACTTAATTACCAAAATAAGACCTTGTACTTGTAAAGCTATTCGCATGTAAGCCCCTCCTACGCTTAAACATGCAAAATTGCACAAATTCCCCTTGAAATTATAATACTACGCAAAACTCACCTTGTTCAACAAAAAATTGTCAAAGTCAAGATGGGCTCGTCAAATTCCCCCTAAAAAATACAATACTACACAAAACCATCCAGACTTATAATTCATATTGAATATGGAGGGTTTTGTATAGTATTGCAATTGTCTCACTTAGTCTTCATATAATTCCGCCTCTGCACATACATTATTTATACAACATTATTTAATTTATCGAGGGACACTAATAATCACGAGGGATTTCTATCAAAATACAACGAGTTTTTGAGGAAATTATATGCATAAAAATTTTAATTTTCTTTTAATACAAGCGGATAATAAATTTAAGTGATTCTCCATGATAATACAAGGTATTGATGTGATACTGAAAAATTAAAATATTTATTGACTAGACCACGAGTTTGATACCTATACCTTAGACGGAGTGGAAGTGCGTGCGGGCGGGCTGAGGGCCCACACAAAACAACCCAGTCTTGAAAACCACGAGCCGAAACTGGATGTTTGTTTATTTAATAAAGACTTCCCATCAATCAATAATAATAACAATAAGTGTGACCATTCTAATTTGTAATCTACTTGTTTGTGAAAATGAACGAAAACGACCGACGCTAGAACAGACCAACTAACATAAACGGGCTTTCCCCTGTCTCACTCCGTCAGACTATAATCGATCGGAATGGCAAACTCCGGTGATCTCCCCGCTTTCAAATTATTACTTTCTTTAGCGATTATATACGGCCTCATGTCGATTCTGGTACACTCCGTTATTCACATGAAATTCATTAAACCTCTCGGTATCGACGCCCCTCTCGATCGGTTCTCCGAAGGGAGGGCCGTAGAGCATGTTCGCGTTTTGTCTAAAGAGATCGATGGTCGTCAGGTCGGTACAAGTCTTATTCTAACACACACATCTCTCTCTCTCTCTCTATATATATATATATATATATACATACATATATGTATTTACTAGGTAGGTATCAAACTGTGTGTACAAATTTGAATTTAAATTTCAACAAATTACGTGATTAAAGTTATTGACTTGTGATGCTCTGTTTAAGCTTTAATTTGTTTCACAAAGGGGACCATGCCCTTGTTTTTTCAAGTATTACCTGTAAAATAAATTGATAGGTAGGACGTCAAGGTTTAGATGAAGCTGCTCGTTATATCAAAACGCAGTTGGAGATGTTGAAGGCACGAGCTGGGTCTAATGTTAGGTTTGTTTGTATTCGGCTTACATTGCACACTTTTTCATTTTGTTTTTACTACAGTGTGAACTTGATAAGTTCTGTTTTGCATTTGCATTGTTTCAGGATTGAGATTGAAGAAGAATTTGTTAGTGGATCTTTCAACATGATGTTTTTGGGTCACAGCCTATCACTTGGGTATAAGAACCATACAAATATTGTCATGAGGTATTTTTGCTCCATTTTTCTGGATGGGTTTAAACTTTAAATTGTTTGCCATGATGTATTAAACTGACTGCAAAGCTTGTATGCTGTTGGAGATTTACCGGTTTCTTTATCTTAAAGTTTATTAGTTTTTCAATGCATTTTTATGATAAGTAAGGTTGAATACTTGAAAGTTGTTCATTGTCTTCTCTAACAAAAGTTTGTTGTACATTCCATCTCCCACCCCGCCCCTCAATTTTGCAAACCTTACTGGAACATGAAGAATGTAAACTATTAGAATTGTAATATGTTTTACGGTCAATTATTTCATCTTCCTCTCCAAGTGTTACAACAAAAAAATAACTGTAAAAAACTGAAGACGGTGACTAAAAAAGTTAAACTTGTAGCCACCACGATGATCAAACATTCAACAATCTATGGCAATTTCCCAAAGCTTATGTTGTATTTGGTTGCAGTCATTGCTGTCAACATTTCTCACCATCAGCTATTGGAAATTTGAACTAACTTTAATTTACAGGATTTCATCAGTCGATTCTCGAGAAACTGACCCATCAGTTTTATTAAATGGCCATTTCGATAGTGCGCCTGGTTCTCCGGGTGCTAGTGATTGTGGTTCCTGTGTTGGTAGGTTTTTAAGGTTAACCTTTGTGACTTTTGATGTAATTACTTAGTCATTTTTCCTTGAATTTATCATTTCCTTTTTGCAGCATCATTGCTGGAAATAGCAAGGCTTACTATTGATTCTGGCTGGGCTCCTCCTCAACCTGTTATCTTTCTATTTAACGGCGCAGAAGAACTTTTTATGTTGGTAAGGAATATTTTTACTTATTAGCATTGAACAATTTACCGTTCAATTATTACTTTATAACTTCAAACAGTTCTGAGATTTCTTTCTGAGCCGTTGAACTTCTCTTACAAGCTCTGAGTTTATATTCCAATATTTCTCATGTTCTAGAAATCATTCAATGAGAGACACTGGTTATCCTGCTGTTATAGATATTACAATAAAGTGGCCTTCAACAATTGTTGATATATATATATATATATATATTTCCTCTTCTCTTCCCCCCTTGCCTTTCTCCCTTTTGTTATTAACCAAATAAAAGCAGGAAACTCTTTTATTGGGCAGTGATCCAAGCTTTTGGGTTGACTTTGCCTCCTGGACAATTTGGTTGTTTCGATATTTTAAAATTTGTCCTAACCTATTATATAAATTAACTAGTTGAGCATCAGAAAGGTCAAGAATAGATTGTCCATACTCCATAGTTTAAGCCAATGACTGAGATCATCTGGATTCAACTTCATGATGCTTGCATGTTCATCCATTGCTTAGATGGACAGAGCCAACTCAGCCAATATTGTGCATGAACAATGCTCAATGGGATTCACTATATATGCAATCTGGATGTTGATACAGTTAAATGATTGATCATTATTTGCATTCATCTGAAAAAATTACTTGCCTAATTCCGTTTGGTAATGTTGTTTATAAGAGCTTGTGTTCTTGGTCAGCTCATCAATATTAGTGAACATATTATTGTCCTTGGACATCTCATGAAAATCACAAGTGGCGGAGAGGTGACCATGTAGAAGCTTTACTATTAAACCCTTTTCCTTTTAGATTGACTGGTTTTAAGGGGCACGATTAGTTGAAACCGTACTTAGTCCTTTGTCACTTACCAACATATTCGACTTTCTCATAAGATGAATAGCACTAGTGGCCTAGTGCTACAATTGTAATGAGTGTGACGGTTGATAGATGCATTTTATCTCCCAACTCCCAAGAGACCCAAGTGGCTTTGTCAATTTGCAAAGGTATATGCTGAAATTTACTCTCTGTAATTTCTAATGTAAAGTTAATGCATTGACCATCTAGCATGTGATAGTCTGTTCAACACGTGCCGTGTAACACATAAGTGGCTTCAAATACATGAATGCCTGACAATTGATTTACGTATGGCACTTCAGGGTTCACACGGATTCATGACAACACATAAATGGCGTGATACAATAGGAGCTTTCATAAATTTTGAAGCTACTGGGACAGGAGGGCTTGGTAGGTATACTTCCATTGCCTCAGGTTCATTTTACAAGCACTTGAACTGTTTGTTCACAAGCTCTTGCTATCAGTTGGCTCTGCAATTATCCTCTTGGTAGACAGTGTCCTCTTTGGTGGGAGTACCTCAATCTTGCACAAAAGAGTGGACTTGAAATAACATATAACGACTGGTTTCCACTGATTACTATTATAAGATGTTTTTGAGAAGGGTTTGGGCAAAATTTGTTGACTCACCTAATTCAAAAGAAGAAAAAGTTATTTATTTGATCTTTTTGAAACAGCGTTTTATCTTGATGATGCTTTTTTTGATGAAGAAACACACACTTTGTTGATATTATATTATTCAAATTAACAGATGTAGTTTGCCAATCTGGACCTGGACCTTTGCCTTCACTCGTCTATGCGCAATCAGCTTTGTACCCAATGGGTAATAGTGCAGCTCAGGTTTGTCTTCTCTACATTCTTTTAAACATCTTTCTATCAGTTGATGGTAAAATATAAAATTTCCCTCAAGACAAAATATCAAATTACTGAGAGCTGATTGATTGAAATCTTAACCATATATGTAAGTAACATTTGGTAGAATTTGAGTGTGTGAGTATGTTGAAAACTTGAAAAAGTATTAATTTCATATTTTCTCTAGTTGAAGTCTCCATGAAGTGCTTAATTTTGCTTGCTTGGCTAAGTAATACCTTGACAGATTATTTCCAACCAAATGATCTAATAATTGATTTTCTTTCTAGAATGTGTTACAGAATAACAATAAATATTGATGATGATAGAATCATACTACAAAATAACAGTAAATATCGATGATGATAGAATAGTGCTACAAGATAGCAATAAATATCAATGTAGGTGTTAGTTGTCAGATTTAACGAATTAAAGTTAAAGTGATAAACATCAGTTAAAGACGATGATCCCTTATGCTATCAGGTTTGGGATAAGGAAGTATAGTAATTACGTGTTTTGAATTTTCTATCTGGTCCTCGCCCTGAATAAAATTATTGTTTAGTTACATTTTCAAGCAAAAACCTAAGCTTCCTATCCTCTCAGAAGTGAACTCAAGGTTATCCTGAGTTGGTACAGAAAAAAGTACTAATTTTTTCGATTGTGTTCCACCTTCCAATAATAATTCCCACAGTAGTTCTGGTTGAGGTGGCGATTGTACAAGAAGTCATGAAGATGGATCTCGTGGTATAGGGGGAGATTAAAGACAGTGTGTATACAGAGGGAATTGTCCCTTGATGTTGGCCATTGTGTTTTGACTAACCATATTTGGGGGCTTGTCAGCCTACTTAAATGCCCAAAAATCTAAGAAAAATCTATTTGATGTTTGGAGGCTTCTCAAGCATCCGGCGTCCATTTAATATATAGAGGGATTTGACTTCCTTGTCTTTTGTATTTACATGTTTTATTTTCCATCTTTTGGAATTATGGTTAATCGTAATTCTTTCCAGTTGATGCAGTTGTACTGTTTCTGTATCTATATATACATATATATGCAGGATGTTTTTGGTATTGCTCCTGGTGATACAGATTACAGAATCTTTGCCAGCGATCACGGAAACATTCCCGGACTGGATATTATCTTTCTCCTTGGGGGTTATTTTTATCATACTGCTTCTGATACCGTGGAAAGACTATTGTATGCATCACAACTGCTATTTTTGGTACAGTTTCACTAGATTGGAATTTTAAGATCACTTCATCTGCTTCGGTACTTGTTCTGATACGTACATGCACATCTCTTTGAACTAGACCTGGAAGCATCCAAGCACGCGGGGATAATTTGATCAGTATACTTAAAGCCTTTACTAATTCTTCTAAGCTACAAAGTGCCCAAGAACGAGTATCTCTTGGCGCTGCTGTCAATGGATCGAATCCTGATGATGAACGGCCTGTTTATTTTGATTACTTATCATGGTTCTTGGTATGCTGGAACCTATTACTGCTGCAGTTTTATAATTTGGTTTGTAAACACTACGTCTCTTAAGAAGTGTTTTATTTATACACCTTTCAGATATTCTACACAAGAAGGCAGGCAATGGTTCTTCATAGTATTCCCATTGCCATCTTCCTTCTTATGCCTTTTTTGCTGCGCTTCCCAACTGGATTTTTCTGTTCATTTATGACCTTCTTTGACTTCATGAAAGGTTACGAGTACTGCTTGTAATTGTCACTTTGTTGAAATATTGTTTGTAAACTTAGACTATCATTCTCGTTCTATTTTATTTGTATAACGCTGTTCACTTCCAAATTGCAGGAATGCTATTCCATTTTTGTGGGATTGTACTTGCAATTATTTTTCCAGTTGTCTTTGCCATCCTGATATTATTATTCCCTGGTCACTCAATGAACTGGTAGGGTTTTATTTATTTCTTCAGATTGTTTTTCCCTGGTAATTTGATGAACTTTGGTGTTCATTTCTTTCTATATTACTTGTATTGGAAAGCATGATATGAAGCTAGAATTACAACTGGGAGGTCAGAACAAATATTTAATCCATTTCTAGATCACATTTAATAAATGCCTCATGCAGTTAGTAATGCTTGAACTTCTGAGATCCATGAAATGTTTTAGTTAGGATCTTGATGAACCGATGCAAACTATTCATTTTTTGTGTTGTTGAAGTTCCTTGTGAAACCTTGTTTTTTTTTTTTTTAATAAAATCTTGTCCCTTTTTCTCTTTGACATCTAGTGTCACTATCTGGATTTCTCATGGAGCTTGTGACATGCTTTTCTCGATGCAGGTTTGCTAATCCATACTTGGCTTTTATGATGTTTGTCCCATCTTCTCTTGCTGGTCTGTTAACTCCAAGAATTGTTTGGAGATGCTTTCCTCTCAGTCAAGATTTTTCACTTCTTAAATCTTCGAAAGAGGTATTGATTTTCACATAAACGTTACAATTTGGTATTCATGACTGCGGCTGCTGCTCACTTGCTGGTCGGTTGATTCTGAGTACTATTGTATCGCATTTCCACTCTTAAGATGTTTTTTAGTGTTAATTTTGGGATTTAAAATTTTGTATAGATGGTAAATATATAAAGGCTGTTACCCAACTTGTTCCCTATTAAACAATATTGCTCTATGGGTGCGTTAGGTACATATACCAAGATTTACATAATTTTCGGATTTGAACCCACAAATCATTGCTGTTTGCCCAGCCTTTTAAAGATGGATGCGTGGTTAAATAGAAATGCCCAAGTGAAAAATGAACATGCTAGAAGATAGAACTAGATCTTATAATAGATAAACCTAGAGAAAATTGTTTTAAATGGTTGGCTCCACTAGGGAAGAGCCATTGTAATCAATATTGATGGTCATACGTGCAAAGGTAGAAATTGACATGGGTGGAGATGGTAAAAAGAAACACTATTAACTTTTCTGTTCATGGATTTATGATGTCGATACAGCCTTACTGTGTACTTCAGCACTTGTGGTCTATGGATCTTAATTACCATGGCGGAATCATTTTGTTATCGGAGTTTGCAAAACCTATTGTTTAGTTGACTATCTTGCCTGGAAAATAAGTAGCTTCTGATTTGACGTATAAATCTTGCAGGAACTAGCCAACACAGCAAGGTTTTGGGGAGCATTTGGTTTTTATGCTATCCTGACTTTTGTATGTAATTTGGTTTTCTTGTTACTAAATTTCTCACATTGAACTTTGTTATTTCATGGGTTTATTAAACCTAAAAATAACCTGAATAATTCAATATATAAATTTGTAGCTAAAAACAACTTCGTGAAAGCAGGCTTACCTTCTAGCTGGGTTGGGTGGAGGTTTTGTGGCCTTTTTCTTGTCAGCTTTCATGCTTCCTGCATGGTTCTCCTTCTGCATGTCAGTGAAGTCTTTTGGTATCCAATCACTCAGGTACAGTTAGGAATGATTTACATCTTAAGTTTTTACCATCATTCTTATTCCTTGTGAATCCTTGGATGCATTTGAAGTCATCTTGTCTTATTGCACCAAAACACTATTTTAGTGTTTACAAGATGCTTTACTCATTGAGGTCTAACTTAAGCTGTTTCTGCCAGGTCAGCAGCATGTTTTGTAATACCTCTAATGCCATGGCTTGTGTACTCTATCTACTTTTGTGCGATTCTAGCTCAGTTCCTTATTGAGAAAATGGGCATGACTGGCTCTCTTCCACCTCCTTATGGTTAGTATTTCTGAGCTTCTATATCTTCCGAAGTTAGTATAATCTCTTGTTTTATTGACTTGCTTATTTTCAATTCCTCTCTTGGATCTAGAATGCTGATTTCCACAGAGTTGGCTAATGTACTGGGCGATTTTTTTCCTTCACCCACTCTGCAAATTCAGATTTTTGCATCCTCAATTATTTTCCTCATCTTTAGAGAAGTTCATTTAATTCATCATTTAGAAGTTTTTGGACTATTCGCCATCAGGGTTTTTCATTTTCTTGCAGGTTATTTCATACCCGACATTCTAGTGGCAGCAACTATTGGAGTAGTAACTGGCTTGTGTGTGGGACCCCTTGTACCTGTTGTTGGCAATTGGTTAGCGAGGTCATCTATCATGCAGTTCTTACTGCATATTACCGTGCTTGCCTTGGCCCTGTCTTCACAATTCTTTCCCTATAGCAACGATGCTCCTAAAAGGGTTGTTTTCCAGCACACAGTTCTGACTGCAGGTATTGAAGAAATAGCAGTTCAAGTGCCTTCTGTACACTCTTGTTGGGTACAGTGTTTTTAAGGAATGATGAATTTGTTGAAAAATATGAACAAAGAACTGCTTCATGCTTTTAAATTTCATATGCATATACATTTAAATATACAGCTAATATAAATATATAAAAAACTAGTGATGCTTACATCAGGTGTTAGGTCATAGTGCAGAAAGGAAAGGTGAAATGTCGGAGTAGGCTTCAGGTTCATTTTTGTGGGTAATTCTGTTATTCTCTTAATGAGGTTTTTACTGGACTTCACAAAAGATATAAAGAAGAAAATACAAGATTTACTCCCAAATCTAAGATTACCATTTTGTGAACTTGTATTTACTCATTCTTGCCTGTGGAGGAGGGAAGTATGGAACATATGAGTAGGGGGCATGGGATAGCTTTATATAAAACTGACAATATGATAATTACAGAATTGTTCCTTACATTCTTAATTTAACTAATGTAAGAGCATTGCGGGACTCTGGTTCTCTAGCCTTCTGGTTCATAAAGCAAAACCTGTGCTGTTCTAATTGTTTCTATCTTTCCAGTGCCTCATTTAGATTTTAGACTTATTTGTTGAAATTTTTTTTTGCTTTTGCTTACATGTGTTTTAGTGTTTCTTGACTTTGTCCTAGATGCGAATTTTAGAGTTTGAATGTGCTCTCAAATTGATTGCTGGCGAATTTAAGTGTTGCACTTCGTCAATTGACAGATGGACAGATTATGGACTCAAGTTTCGATCTTTCTGTACTCGACTCAAATTCATTATGCTTTCTTTTCAAACATGCGCCTGAAGTTGCAAGGGAACTGCAGATTGGTTCAGACTTCTCTTTTGACACTTCTAATCCGTCTCACAGAGAGAGTTGGATGGTATATGACTTGTCAGTTGCCACTTTTAAGGCAATATTGTGCAAATGATTAATCATCCCTGAGTGCTTTATCCATTAACAAGAAATTTCTGATCAAGCTAATGTCACAACAGGAATTAAAATTGTCTCGTTTTCTGTTTAAGAGGAAATCATAGTTTTTAGTGTAGAATGATCGTTTTCTTGCTTACCAGTGATGAATTACATTGTGAGGTTTGAAAACTGCCTTTTGGTAACTGTTAAACACTTAAACCTAGGTTGGTATTAGCTTCATTTGTGTCTTTGGAGGAAATATACGACTCCGGGTTTGTTTCTTGTGCAGGCAATTTATCCACTCTCTTCGCTGTTCTCAAGAAGCTTAAAGTTTCCTGCAAAAAGGGATGAAATCTTGATGCATTATAGATATTTCCCGCATTTATCAACCTATAGGCCTCAAATGATTTCGGATTTGGGGTCACGTAGAATTTACTTGGAATTTTCCCTGGGGTAAGTGTATATTAGTGCATAGAAATTTGTTGGTTAGTGTGTATCAGTCTAATTCTATTTTCACATGTTTTAATATGCAACGCTAATAAAAAGAAACTTAGATTCACCGTCTGGGATGACCGAGTGTTTTACCTCTTCTCCGTTGTAAAAAAAAAAAGAAATGAATTCTTCTTGACAACTATTTCTTCCCTTTTCCTTGAAGGGTATTGACATGAGTATTATATTGAACATGCTATTGCTGACAGTATTTTCTGCTCGAATTTAGTTTTTAAGGTACTTCACTTCAAATTTATGTCTACATGCACCACATGAAAAAGGCTACCGAGTACTATCATATATGTAAAGCTGTCAGACGTAAGCATGAAATCAGGCTGTCAGCAATATGAAGATTACCAACTTGTATTTTATGTCTTTCAGATCTTTAGAGGAGGTTTGGGTTGCAGTTCTGAATATTACAGGTCCACTATCCAATTGGTCACTAGCAAACAATATACTTCCAGGTGTTTTTTTCTCTTCCTGCCTGATCTGGGTTCATGTTCTTATGTTTCCTGCATACTGATCCTTGTGAAATCATTTTACAGCTCCCGAAAATGTTGGTGGTGGTCCACCATCATACATATGTAGACTTAGTGGTGCAGGGCATGAAAACTGGACTTTCTGGTTGGAGGTAAAAAGGCTCTAATTTCTTTGGTGTTTTAATTTGAATCCTTGTGTGGTCTAGGAGAAAATTCTAAAGGCTTTCTTGGTCCAATACATTTTACTGCGAGTTTCCAAAACAGACGACCTAATCAACGGCCAAGAATGAAACTTAAGATTTGGTACATTGATTATGTACCAAAAATAGAATTGTTAATTTGGGAGAGATGTAGGGAGTACATACGGAACTTCACTTCTCCAAAAGTCAAAGAGTTCTCCACATTTCCCTTTAATTCAAACACAGACAAACGACTTCCTAGTCTGTACATTCATATGTTCTGAACCAACCTTGAATATTATTTGATTCATCTTTGTGTCTAAGGTTATTCCCGGATTTGCTTGAAATATGCAGGCGAGCAGTAGTGAGGATATACGAGTGGAAGTGGGCGTGGTGGATCAGTATCTGCTGGAGTCAGCAAAGAAGTTGAAAGGCCTTTTTCCAAACTGGGTGGATGTCACAGCTTATACAAGTTATTTATCATCTTATATTTTATAGTTTCATACATATTCCCCGATTGTAAAAACTACTACATTTAATTTATGATGTCTTGCTGCAATCTTACAAAAACGGAATTAGGTCATTGGAATTTAGTTGAGGCTAGGTTGTCTCGAATTATATGCATTAAAATAATACATATTTGAATTATGCGAAACATGCATTGATTTGTTTCAAGCAATACTGAGCATGGTTTGAGCAGTATATTTGTTGGGTTCTCTTGAAATACTAATCAATGCCCGTCTACCGCATCAAATCAATTGATCTGGGTTTAAATAGTTCATTTCATGTATCAATACTCTTTTAGTGTTATTTAATCTATGCACAAAATTTAAATATAAAGTACATAGTAGTTTAAGTAACTAAGTAAATTTTTTTTTTTAGTCCTTTTTCTTTGTCAAAGAGAAATAAAAAAAAGGAAAAGCCCAATAATGTAGAAAGAAAAAATAAAATAAAATACGTATAACACTAGTTAACATACAACATAATTCACGTATGAATCAAGCCTAAATGTTGCGGTGAAGATTTAGTTAATGTAGTTTAATTTTGACAAATTGCTTGCTTAATATTTCACCCGATGTGTTTTTAAAGATGGTATTTATGAGATTCTATTTATATTCGATAAATTGTTGTTTTTCTCAAAGAAATTAGATTCTTAGAAAGTGGTAAATTTTACTAATTAATTTGAATAAAGTCAGAAAAGAAACCATTTTGCACAAGAGCGGAACATTTTTCTTGGTAAAGGCAATCAACAAGTGACAAATGTGATTATACTTCCATCAATAAATATTTGCAGAAAGTTAGTGGATATGGGGCAATCAAGTGTAATGCAGAGTTGCTGTCTATTCTTGTCATATTTTTTTCTTTCTATCTCAAAAAAATAATTCTACTTTTTTTTTTTGGATTCTTTAAATTGATAGTTTTTTTTTCGAAACATTGTCAATATATCATGTCTCATAATTAAAAATAAATTATATTCCTGATCATTTATTAAATTAAAAATAACTATCTTTTTAAAAAAATTAAAAATAAATCTATCTTCTTGAGACGGATGGCGTAACAACGCAAGTTTTCATTGACTTATGGTTGGCTGTTCATAGTGCAGGTTAAAGGGTTGGACGTGGATTCACTTTACATATCGGCGCTGAAGCAAAGGCGGCACGCATGCCATGCTCTTCCATGAGTATAAGAGTGAAGCAAAATGTTACAAACCTACAGATAAAAGTTGCATAACTTGTAAGAAATGGCTGTCCACGGGTTTTATATATAGCTCTAAATTTACTAATTTTTTTTTATGTGAAAGTTGGATTCAAAAGCAACTTCAATAAAACTTGCAATTTCATAAGTACCATTTTGTCAACAAAAATGTGGAAAGAATAACTGTAGTTTGTAAAGTGAATATTTCAAAGAGCTTTTTTTCCCTTATCACCCCTGTCTTCTTCAAATCAAGTCTTATCGGTGGAGTTCTCTTGGTGGTTATGCAAATAAAATAGGGAGTTATTATTGCCAAAATAAAATTGGCTTTATTAGAGCATATCTAAAAGCTCTACAAAAGCACTTGTTTTTGGACAGCTACAAGGCACTCTTCAAATTTGAATTTTGATAATTTATGTGACACTTTAAAGAGTTCTTTTTTTACAAACTTTGACACTCTTCGAATCTTAATATAATACTAAGTTATTAAAGTAGGTGGCTCTATTTAACTTCAAATGTGTACGGGGAAAATCTCTCTTCAAAATTTGTAAGAGGAGTAATGTGAAGTTTTGGAGACCTTGTTAGAACTTGAGAATTTAATGTGGCTCTTTAAACAATTTTCCCTGTAACATTTGAAAAATCTTTTGGAGATGTTCTTACAATGAGTATAATCAACAAGAGACTTCTAAATATTACCATTATAAACTACACTGGCAGAAGGCCAAAAGCAACGAACACTTTGGCAATGGAGTTATTTCAAAGAATAACAAAACTTTTCCTATTTATCATCAATTTCTTTCTCACTAATCACTTTATTTGTAGCTTATGAATCATCAATAGATAAAAATCAATAAAGAGAAGGGAAGTAGCACAGAACCTAAACATTTGGCAGAGAAGGGTTTGTTTCAATAGACCAATCACTTATACATAGTGATGAGTAGTAGAACCTAACCAAACAAGTCCCACATCGAGAGAAGAGGTAATTGGTAGAGAGGCAGCAGCTTACAAAAACGGAGCTTTGGCCCAAGTTGAAGTTATCTTTGCGCTTGGGGCAATGACGCAGCTAGTGAGGTACTAACCGAGGCGCGTCAATTGCTGGTTGAAAACTATTTCCAAACCCCCTCCTTGGCCTTGGTTCTGCCTTGGCCATCGAGAATTTCTGGAAGGGCTCCCTCTAACCCAGGGTAAAGCCCTACAAATCTCTAGTTTAAAGTTTAGGTTTAACTCTAGTTTTGAGTTTATGTCTCCCCCTTGGGTCTAGAAACCAAGGGTAGGAGTTCATGTTTTCCCTTTTGGTGTATTCGGGAATTCTACATGTTGGTTTAGTTTTAGTTTTCCCTTTAGGTTTGTTCGGGAATTCTACGCGTTAAGAAAATGGAACGGATGAGCCTTACCTCGACACGGGAATAAATTCTCTCTCAAATCAATCGTCGACCAATCCCAGACATAGGATAATAATAATCTTCTACAGTTGCTCTTTAATCTTTCAATTCCTCGTTTAAAAATCGTGGCATTCCTCGGCGAGACTCTGTTGCCTCGTTCTCGCTATTCAATTAATTTAATTTGTAAGATTTTACGTCTCATTGTTTAGTAAGTTCAATGCCAATCGATTTTATCAATTCATGTTCGTGATTATTAAGATTTGATTCTGCTTTGTGAAAATTTCCCTTTTTTCCTTGCTGTTCTAGTGGATAGTTTCTCTGCCTCCATGTATAACGAACTTGCTCATTTACTCTATTGACCGACGGAATTGGCAAAAGATGGAGAAAATGCATCGGCATGAAAGCCTCATTGGGCTCATTTCAGCCTATATATCTTGTTCTGCTTTGATCACTGTTCCCAAACAATTGTCATCCTCTCAATTGGTTGGACATTACTGAAGCTGAAAAGCATCCGAAAGCCTCAGTTGCCTAGTTCTGATTCAAACAAGAAAATCACTATGAAGTAGTAGGCCATTCACTGCTCATCTTTCGGCTTTGTACTAGCTTTTTTGTCACCCACTCAAGGAACTTTATTTTCTAGATCGCACTAAATCTTACGATTTTATATATCCACATTCGTTAGAACATTGGTGATTACGCTGTTAAATTTTCGTTATGTTTGCTTCTGGTTGTCCCATTTTGATCTAACCATATTTCTTACTTGTACATGGTATTCTGATTCTGATTACTTTTTATGCCAAGTAAAACTCATTTACTTGATTTCGGATTGTGGGTTGATTTTCCTTGTTACTGAAGTTAGCAATTGGTTTAAGATTACCCGATACAGAATCAGTAATGACAATTGAGATGAAGCGTCTGAGTGCTTATAAAAAAAAGAGTAAATACCATCAATGGCCACTGAACTATTGGCAAATTCTACCAGTAGCCACTAAACTTCATTTTGTTACACTTGAACCATTAAACTTTTAAAACGTACTACCATTGGCCACTCCGTTAAATCTCACCGTTAGTTTTTGACGGAATCAATATCACGTGATTTTCATGTGCATGGAAGGGGCATTTAAGTCTTTTTCCATTTTCTTTTCTTTCTTCTTCTTCTTCCCCTTTCTCCTCTTTCTTCTCAGTCTTTTTCCATTGAAGTCCAGGGCATCTTGACTTTACATACACACACACAATTTCAGAGGAAGGCAAAATTCGGAGAAGTTTCGGAGGGGAAGAAATTCGGAGGAAGAAGAAAGAGGAAGAAAATCGAAGAGGAAGGAAGAAGAAAATCGGAGAAGAAGGAAGAAGGAAGAATCGAAGAAGAAGAAGAATCGAAGAAGAAGAAGAAAGAAAAGAAAAGAAGGAGAAGAAATTCGGAGGAGGAGAAAGGGGAAGAAGGAGGAGGAGAAAGGGAAATTAAGAAAATTGAAGAAGAAGAAGAAGAAGAAGAATCGGAGAAGAAGAAAGAAAAGAAAAGAAAAGAAAAGAAAAAGGAAAAAAGAAAAAAAAATGGAAAAAGACTTAAATGCCCCTTCCATGCACATGAAAATCACGTGATATTGATTCTGTCAAAAACTAACGGTGAGATTTAACAGAGTGGCCAATGGTAGTACGTTTTAAAAATTTAATGGTCCAAGTGTAACAAAATGAAGTTCAGTGGCTACCGGTAGAATTTGCCAATAGTTCAGTGGCCATTGATGGTATTTACTCTAAAAAAAATTAATGACACTTCAGAACCATCAACTCAACCAAGAAAGAATAATTTAGCTGCAGCCAGTGGGACAAGGTGGTTGCCTTGTTCTACCTTTGGCAAGTGGAGTAACAGTACAAAACGTAATTGGGGCTTAGGTTTCATATTATGGGTATGTAATGCAACTCGTAGTGAAGGCATAAAAAATGACGTGAAATAGTTGATAGTTTCATCAAGTAGCGACCCCCCCCCCCTCTTCCCCCTTCCCCGGTTAATTACTTTTAACGAAAAGTCGTTTTGTTGATAGAGATCCTTAAAATTAATGCATTTCCAGATGTGTAAAAACGTTAGTTATGTACTTCATACACAACGAATATGTTTTTTCTTCATTGCTGTGTTAACCCAAGTGACACCTCAGCAAATGTGTAAAGCACGCTCTTTCCGCACAACCATGCTAGCATTTTCTCTTCGCTACTCTCTAGCTTTTCTTCCGTCTGAAAATCCTTCTCTTTCCATCCACCACAGCCAGTGCCCCATTCCTATCTACAGCCTCCCTTGCCCCAGCACACTGAGGGTTCATTGTGACTACAGCATCTTGATTCTGATTCATTGTCAATTTATATGGGTCTTGAATAAAAGCATGACAGAGTTAATGTGGTGCATTCTTTCATTTGTCTGTTGCTCTATAATCTGTAGCTACAAATTCAGTTTGTGAGATTATCCAAGATAGCAATTGCTAACCAGTGGGACAACTTGTCAAGCTGAGCCTACAAGTTCTGAGGAATTTTTCCAGTGTGCTTAATTGCCCAAATGAAAGAAATAAATCCATGTGTACTTGGACTGGAATAAAGATCGTTCCAAAGCTAATGGAAGAGGACAAGAGGTACTGGTACTAAAAGGACAGGCTCCAGCCAGGGGCTAGTGTTTCCCAATTGACATTCAAATGGCTTCATGTTACTCGTTTCAGGCTTATTGTCACAGGCCGGGAGATTCCAACCCTGTGCGTCGCCCAAACCCCAACTCGAAGGGCCGGGCAAGCCTGACTCAAGCAGCAGAACCCATAATAGAGGTTTTGAATATCAAGTGCTGGCACCTCTTGCACTTGGGAAAATATCTGACATTATGCCCCATATAATGTATTCCCTCTTTCCCAACATATATATACGTACTGGAAATTGTTATGGTGGAGCTTAACTATCCCCAGAATGCTGGACATTCTGCTAAAGTAGCGTATTTTGTTAGTGTATCCCTGAGTTTAATATTTTTGGGGTTGTTTTGTCATTGTTATATGCTTAATTTATTGTAAACCTTGGTTATTATGAATTTGCAAATTGAGACTGGAGGGCTTTGCATTGAGAGGGTTGTATTCCGTTTCCCTGCTGTGGGATTGCATGACCTAAAAGAAATAGTAGTGCTTGTTAACTATATTTGCTGTGCATTTTGAATACCCTCCGCCATCTTCTAGCTTTCACATGCAAAAAGTCTTTGGTGAGTGACATCATATGATTGCTTGATAAATCTTCTCCGGTAATCAAACCCAAGAGGATAAGAGTAGCCCTTTTGACTTTAAGTTTTAATTTTAATAAATAATTGTCAAGAATACGACGATTTAATATAAGACATTCTTGAATGAAATGAAATAAATTGAAAACAAAAAAAAAAGCGAGACAGTTAATTTTAATAAATAACCTAAAGAATCTTTTGGTCTAATATTATTCCCCATCAAACCTAGCTACTCCTTTATGAACTTGAAGCAGATCATCCTATATAAACCACAAATAGTTTCTTTTGGGTTCTTATTACTTAAGATTATCCAGCAGAAGAAAATTAAAAAATCTTTTGGATGTGGATAGAGAGAGTGGACTCTGAATACATCGGTTGCAGCGAATAATTAGTTTCCTTATCCATAAAGAATCAAACCAACTTTGTTATTCGGATAAGAAATACGCCATCATTTCAAGCTATAATAAAATATATAGATGTGAAGTAGTCAAACTATATATATATATATAAATATTATATTATATTAGTTTTGTAGAGTTCTGTTCCATTTAGGAAAACAAAAGATAATAAAAATTAAACCATTGCTTGTAAATTATTCTTATCGATCCCAACAGATCTTCAATTGTATAGACCTACTTAATTCACGGCACGGCTCAGCACAGCACAGCAGATAAGAATAGAATAGAGATGAGATATATGACTCATTTCCTCGTTGGTTTTTTTTTTTTTTCCATTTATCACTTCATTAATATTTCTTGGAAAGTAGTTTAGAAAATTGATATTGCGATGAGTAAAGTTGCGGGTACTGGATAATGATAGAATTTTCATTTCATTTGTGCAGGCTCTCTACCATTATTATTATTATTATTATTATTATTATTATGTCCGTGTCCATGTCCATACACGTGAATAACCCATAATTTTAAATTAGATAAAGGTGCCTTATCTGTATCAACATTCCTCTTGTGGAAGTTATTGGCTATGCTCTCCCGCTCAAAGCTAAACTTTTGGGGATCTGTAGAGGCCTAAAGCTTGCCAAAGATTGTAACTAAAAAGGCGTTATAATTGAATCGGACTCAAAAAATGCCCTTAACCTCATCGAATGTGGTGATATTGGAAATCATCCTGATAGAATAATCATCGAAGACTGTCATAAATGGTAGAAGAATTGGAAGTAGTAATGAAGCATGCGCTTCATGAGGGCAACAGGTGCGCAGGCTTACTTGCCAAGATGAGAATAAATCGAGAAGAAAATGATATTAGGGTAATAATCCCATCTGCAGAAATAGTGGAAGTTCTCACTTAAGATTGTAATGGAAATGGCGTGTTGCGTGGCTGCTAGTTTCTTTAACTTTCCCGCTGTACAAAAAAAATAATAAAAAATGCCACCCCCCTTGATTTAGAAGAACCACTTCATTAGACAACCTAGAGCAATATTAATCACCTACAAAGTATGTACTTCTTTTCTATTTTGATATAAGTGATAAGCTAATACACCAATGATTAATCACGAGAGAAAAGATAAAAAATGGGTTCTCATAATTCAAACCTACTATTCTACTATTTTATCACCCCAAGCGTAAAATATATGTAGCTTTTTAAAATTTGGAATTTAGGTAAACCTTTTTTGCATAATAACTCATTTTTTAATAAAGCTAAAGAATATATGATTATATACTCCTTTTTATATTGTTGAAATATTTTTTTTTAGGACATAATCAACATGTCAAATCTTATAAAAAAAAATAAAAATATAGAACCATCTGTTTAAAATAGGGGCGAAAACGAATATTTTTCTCTAAAATATGAACCACAATATTTGTTCTATTTGAATTACTAGAGTTAGGGATTGTAAGTGTAACATGTGGCATTGACTAATTACAAAATCTGATCCGGGAGGGCTCACGAACCTCTCACAGTTCAATCAAATATCTGATTTGATGAACCAAACCACATAATTTGTTTGTGGCTTTGGGGATGATATGCCCATTGTGAAAGTGTAGCACACATTCGTTGCGGGTCCATTTCAATCTCGAACATCCTTCTTTCAACCAAAGTTGACATTTGAGCATTTAGTTCCATTCAATACAAAACATCAACATTAAGAAGGTCCTCACCTTCGGGGAGAAAATATCAGTTGTATGCATCTGACTAATTATGTATGTAATCAGCGAAGCGAATTAAAGCTGCAATTACAGTTAGACAGTGAGACTTAAACTTATAATCTTCATATTCGGATGGAGTCTTTTACCACACGCTCAAATGCCACGTAAGCTTAGTTTATAGGTTTTACATATATATCTTAGTCTGTCAATTATATCTACTTAAAACTCGACTATTATAACTTAGGGCTCGTTTGGTTCAAATTTTGGGAATGGAATGAGCACACTTGATTCTTGGAAAACTTTTTTCTTGGCATCTAGGATGCTATACCAATGTTTGGCTCATACATGAATACTCTATTCTTTAAATGTTACATTACTTTAACTATGTTTGGTTCAACCGGAAATAAGAATGGAATAAAGTATCAATTAAAAAATATATCTTTCATTTTATAAGATGAGAAGACTTCTCCTAATAATTTTTTTAAAAGGGACAATTACTATATAATGAGTTACAAAATTTACACATGCCTAATAATTATCCTACAAAAATTACAGTTTTTGTAATTAAAAAAAATAATTACAACATGAAAAAAGACAAGAAAAAAGTTCCAAACATTTCTTTTTTTTGCAGCAACGTAACTAAAAAAAAGTTCCAAACAATATTTTCATACACAGATGGAAAAAGAAATATTTATTCATAAGGAAGAGAGTTATTTAGTTCTAACAAGAAAAATTAAAAAAAATGCCCACCAGTAATGACTTAATCCTTATGATTTAAATGGGAGAACTTGGGGGTGGGGGGAAGGTTGGTTCCTGGAATTATTTATTCCAGACTTAAAACTTGAACCAAAGGGGAGAATCGTTTTGGAATGAAATTTAACATTCTCAAAATAATTTAAATCTTGAACCAAACGAGTCATAAATGTATACAGTGACCACGTGTATATTCTCAATTATTTTCACCTCAGGCAATGCATACTATTTTTGTCTTAATGAATCAAATGTCTTCAAAGGCAATTAGAAAAAATATTTGCCAGACATCTTCTGTGATCAAATTGGTGCAAGAGTGTACAAGACCCTACAATTTTCCCACCAGAAAGCTTGTAAGGTGTAGCATTAATTGGGTGTAACATCTTATCTGATAACCTCTCCTATATATATATATATAAGTGAAATTTGATTGTTAAATCGATCTGATACACGCAAATTCCTTTTAATCTCCTCCTTTTTTGTGCCAAAGAAGATAAATGCTCCAAATGAATCATATAGACGAGTCTATATCATGTTATTTATGTCCCACTATCACAATACTAAAAGTCTTGGGGTTTTATTTTTACCAGCTGTTTGAGGTTTTTTTTTTCTTTTCGTATACCATGTAGCGTTTGAATTAATTTCTGTGTACTTTAACTAATCTCCACTTGTATAATAGTGACTAGCTGTTGGCCACCGACAATTCGAGTTGGCATCTTCAAATTTCATCCATAGTTTTAAGGTGCAAAAATAATTTACTTTTTACCTTAGCAAATGAAAAACCAAGTTTCCATTTTTTGTATTCATTTTAAATATCATTAATATTTTCTAAATACCCATCAAGATATGTATGGTTAATTAAATTCTTTGCATATAGACGTAATGATAAGAATTCACGTGCATAACCCCAATTCCACATATACCCGCATGGCTGCATCATACAGTGGAGACAAATCTCCGCTAATTGTTTTTTTTAAGACCAACAATCTCCTTAAAGACGTACGCATGAATTCTTTTGAGGGGGTACGATATCAAAAGAAATTATATAACGAACTACATGCATCCTAAATAGTGTAATGGAAAAATCTGTATTAGCTTATATGCGGATTCAAGAAACCTAAGTTACACCTTGCGCTAATTATAATGGAAGAAGACATAAGTGGTCACATGTGAAAATATATGAAATGTCGATGTATAATAATTATGTGTTTTGACACTAACAACCTTCACTCCTCACAACGAGAGCTTTTGACTAAACTAAGTGCTATATATTTTGAGAAGTCATACAAATGTGTGTCCATAGTTGTATTCTTAACTTTTGCCAGTCCACAATTGTATTTAGCTTTGCAAAAAATCATGTTTTCTTTGATAGTATAATAAGATAGGTGGATAAAAACTACTATACATATCTCAAATTAAAAGTTGCACATTTTTCTTCTAGATGTCTCAAATTAAAATATCATTTCCATTTATGGGCATAGCAATAAATTGAATCTCTTTCTAGAAAAATAAGTTTTAATATTTAACAAAATTTGATATTTTTTTAAGAAGTATAAAAATCAATATGTGATAAATTGAGCATTGTTAAATGCAATAATGTGTATTGTTTAATATAATATCAAATACATAATATTTTTAAGGGGAAGGTTCAAGTTACATCTAGTATAAAAGAAAAAAAGTTTTACACTTGCTAATAGTTTTTTCTAAATTTAATAATTCATCGACCAAACCATTGAATTAGTTAATTATAATATCTCAAAGATGCATGCAAAAATTAAATTAATCGGAGATGTAAAAGTCCCTCATCATAATCATGTTATATATTGATTTATGAATCTTATAAAAATTAATTAAAATTAATCATAATAATTATATGGTTATAAATACGGGATTGATCTAAAACTTTACATGTTGAGAAAAAGTAAAAGATATTATTCTAACCATAGCAAAATATACATTCATGCATCTGCGCTTGAGTTATTAGAATTCATTGACATACGTTCCTAATTATATGATACACTAAACCTCAATAAACAATCGAAATGAACGATCATATTAATATTCTGTTAATAAATTTGGATTTTCAGTCAAATACATAAAATAAATGTACTTAAAGACATTTTGTAAATTATCTTTTGTATTACAACAATGTTACAAAGGTTTAGCTATTTTTTAGGCAATTTTCAATGATATTTTCTATACATTTATTTCTATTAAATCTGTGATGATATTTTTAATACATTTCTATATTTATTTGGTAATATAATTATGTAGATAAAAAAGTCTCAAATAGAGTTTCTCCAATGGTGCCATTTTCTATCTTACTTTTTTACTTTACTTGGCATTTATTTAAGAATGATAGAGAATTAATGAGTTTCTTATATCCAATGAAAATGTGACATGACACATTAAAAATTTCTATCACTATTTCTACATGTAAAAATGGTGATATTTAACACATGTAGAAATTGTGATAGAAATTTCCCATATGATTCAACTTTCACCTCTCATAGAAATAGTTATAGAAAATCTCATTAGAGCATAGTTTTTCTATTTTTCTTTTCTATCACAAAAAATTGTATGGATAAGAATGACCATTGGAGATGGCCTAAACAATACAAAGTTTAGTTGTTAGCAGTTTAAATTTTGGGGAATGATATTAGTATTGCACAAAAGTATTTTAAGTCTTGAAAATTATTTTTAGTGGCATTTTATAGATCTTTTGCAATAATTTTTTGTCACTAAAAATGATTTTAAAATATTAAAATATTTTTTGTAGAGTACTAATATCATTATCCTAAATTCAATGTAAAAAAAAAGATTTGTCCTGTAACCAAGAAACTCTTAATTATTCACAAATTCAAAATTGGGACAAAGTAAATTAGAATCAGATTGTCTTGAAAAATAAAAGAGAGAAGAAAAAACAAAAAACAAAAGGTATTGTTAAATACACAACTTTTTACTTGATTCCATTACATTGGTGTATATATAGTGAATGAATAGATACATACTTACTGAAAGGTTAAAAAGAGAAGAAAAAACAAAAACAAAAAGTGCATTAAATACACACTTTTTTACTTGATTTTATAATATCAATGTATGTATAGTAAATAAATAAGAATATACTTAATGAATATACAGTGAACTGCACATATGCAGTGAATATATGGTTATTCAATTGAGTGAAACCAAATAAAGAAATACGCGTATTTAGTGCGTCCCAAAAGAAAACTAGTGGGTGAGTTGGGTGGGGAACAATTACAACCGGTAAAGTTGGACATGACACGATAACACAACATGACCCGACACAAAATTATAAGTTTTCGAGTGGACCCTCATTGGGTTCGGATCATTACTGGGTGAACTCGATAAAACACGAAAGATAACAAATTATGGTTGGATTTACTAGTCAAACCCGTTAAGAACACGACGCATTAAGACCGGCTAAGAATCCTTTAAGAGCACATTTACATTGTTTTTAGGTTAATCGTGTCGAGTTATTAGGTTTATCCGGACTAACCCATTATTTTAACGGATGAGATGAATCGTATCTTGTTACTTGATAAAATAATAAAACGTGTTTATGTGCTGAAAGCCCACTGGGTAACTTAAGGAGTCATGTTTGATTTTACCGGCGTTTTATTCGAACCCGATTCAACTGGACAAAAAACCGGTGCTAGGTCTAGTAACTACCATCCTTACCGGTTGGGCCAAAATCTCAAAAATGTCCTCTGTGACTCTGACTGACGTGGTGCTCCTCTGCTGCTTCTCTTCTCTTTAAATACCCTCCAACTTGAGCCCCCCCTTTTACTTACAAATCATATATATGCCTTACGTATCTCCGTAGAGCTTATATATACATATCCTTTGTATCTTACCAAATTCAATTACCCCCACAATTTATCAGGTATTCTTTTTTTTTTTTTTTTTTTCAGGTTTTGCTGTCAGATCTGTTACCATTTCCTATTATTGTTCAATTCGTCTTTCTTTGTTATATTTTTTGTGTGAATTGATTCTGTATTCATTAAGTATGTAGAATTTGTATGCTCGTGTGATTAGAAATTTCGAGTTTTCTCTTAATCGTGCAATACACGCTTGTTGAGTTAGATTTAATTCATGATCACGTACAGGGTTGTGGTTTTAGCGTTAGTTGACCAGTTTAGATCTAATAATTGGCAGATTAGTTGTTCGAATTTTTCATCTTTACCTAATTATTTCTTTGTTGTAATGTAATTATGGTTGCGTTTGTAAATTGTAATATAGTGGACTGGAATAATAAATCAGATTACTTTCCTCTCGTTTTACTTGTTAGGGGCGGTAGGTAGGTGAAGTTGATTGATATCCACGATTCCATACTTTTGGGGGTTTAATTGTATAAATGTGTCTGTTGTTTGGAGTCTCAATTGATTAATGTAATTGCTCCAATTGCAAACCACTCCACGAAAAAGCTATTGGCCATCTATTATCTAGTGTTAACTATTATTCTTTTGAAATGTGTATGGTTGTTTTTCAACTGCTAATAGCACTGCACTAATGAAAATAATGCGTTGACTTCAATTGTATAACTGTGATTGCTTACACGCTTGCTTTTGAAGTATCATGCTTCGTGCAGTAATTTGTATACCTTTGATCTACTGTGTCTGAGCACCATATTGTAAGAACAAATAGTTTGATCAAAATTTTTATCTGTAAGAATTTTCATCTAGATTTTGAATCTGTTTCTTTTTCTCATGCGGTGATTATACAGTTAGATCAAATGGAAATTAAGGGGGGCTAAAGTTTCATAGGTTCTATGGCCTCTGCTGGTATGTATTTCTCTTATTCTCTGGGTTTATTACTTTTTATTGTTATTGTTCTGTTTCTGTGACCTTTGTTTCTATAACTTTGTGTTAAAATCTTCTGTAGGTATTTGGGTAATGTGTGGGGGACGAAACAACTCTGGAAATCTTGAAATTGGCATTTCTTCCGTTAGAACAATTAAGAAATACTGCACAAGAGACAGAACAACTAGCATGGAGTTTGAATCCGATTGGACAAAACATAGAAAATCATCTGCCCTTACAGCTCAATTGATCCGTACTGCAACAGCATTCATGCCCTGGTCTTGTAAAATCCCCATGAGTGAAGGATATCATGAATTTCTCTAGTCAAGTACCTGCCATTCAGTTGTTTTGAGATTTGCCTTTCGGAGTAACTACTTGATCAGCTATGAAAGTTGTGTCAATCTTTCAGTTATTGTGTACATTTGCGATCTAAAAAAAATCCCGGTCTTGTTTTTGGAACTGAGAAACTTGCAGACAAATATGTGTTTCTCCAATTTGATCCACCAAGATACTACAACTCATTCGAAAAAGGATTCTTTTCTAACCTCTCAGGTAGCTGATGATTTTCACTGCCCAATCTTGCCTGGGCTGCCTGATGACGTGGCAAAGTATTGCCTTGCTCTCGTTCCTCGATCTAATTTTCCCATTATGGGCGGTGTCTCCAAGAGATGGAGATTGTATATTAAAAGCAAAGAATTCATAACCGCTAGAAGACTAGCTGGTTTGCTTGAGGAGTGGCTTTATGTGCTGAATATGGATGGTGAAGGAAAAGGGAGCCATTGGGAGGTTATGGATTGTTTTGGACAGAAGCACCATCTCCTCCCGCCAATGCCGGGTCCTATCAAGTCGGGGTTTGGCGTTGTGGTTCTCAGTGGAAAGCTTCTTGTCATAGCTGGCTGTTTTAATATTGATTCTGATGGGACTAGATCTGCCACGGCAGATGTTTACCAGTATGATTCTTGTCTCAACAGGTTTGTTTCTGTAACATCCATCCCCAAGGGACCCCACTGGAAAAATAATGAAATTGTTGGACAACATAGTTCCAGTTATGAAAGTAATTCTGTCGAAGTAATTGGTTTCTGTTAGTTTCATAGCTAGAACTGGGTTTGTTGTCTATTTTGCATAATAATTAAGGTAAGGCCTTTGCATTGGATCTTTGCTGCAGCTACATACTGCATCAACACATGTATATGTAGCTGCTTCAATATAAGGAATCCACTATTTGGTTTTGCAGTTGCTAATTAGTACTTGCACCCCTGAAACTGCACATTATGTGCTAAGATTTTTACGAAAATGGCTTTTGGATAGATTCTAATTCAGTTCTGAGAGAAAACGTTTGCAATATAAGCACTCTTATCTTCTTAACTGAGATAGATTTAAACATGTGATGTGTAATTGCAGCTGGAGCAAATTAGCAAACATGAATGTTGCTCGCTACGACTTTGCTTGTGCAGAAGTTGATGGCATGGTTTATGCAGTTGGGGGCAATGGAATAGATGGCGAGTCTCTCTCTAGTGCTGAGGTATACGATCCCGATGCCAACAGATGGATTCTAATTGAGAGTCTTCGCCGCCCAAGACGCGGATGCTTTGCCTGTGGATTTGAGGGAAAGCTTTATGTTATGGGTGGAAGATCAACTTTTGCAATTGGAAACTCGAGGTTTGTTGACATTTACAACCCCGAGAAGCACAGCTGGTGTGAGATGAAAAATGGCTGTGTTATGGTCACTGCTCATGCTGTATTAGGGAAGAAGCTGTTTTGTATGGAGTGGAAAAATCAGCGAAAATTAGGTATTTTCAACCCAGAGGATAATTCATGGAAGATGGTACCAGTTCCGGTGACTGGGAGCTCAAATGTTGGGTTTCGATTTGGAATATTAGACGAAAAGCTTCTACTCTTCTCGTTAAAAGAGGAACCTGGGTACCAGACCCTGCTGTATGATCCGAACGCAGCTCCTGGTTCAGAGTGGAAGACTTCCGATATAAAGCCATCTGGCTTGTGCTTGTGCAGTGTCACCATCAAGGCATAAAAAATACATTGCCTTGACTTTTCAATTCGTGTTTCAAATAATTTTTCGGCCCAAGTTTTCTCTTGGGTTTTCTAATCTTCCCAGAAATCTATTTCGGTTGGTTTAATTTTTCTGGTTATCTACGGTAGGCCTGTCACATTTGGTTGTGGCCCATTCAACTCTTCATTAATAAAGGCTCTGGTTACAGATTTATTTGAACTTCTATTTCAGTTGGTATAGTTATTGAAGCCTAAACTGGGCAAATCTGTGAATTTTGGTAACATAAATGTTGCTTTTATTGAATTAGAGAGCGCCAACAAATTTACAAATTTTTTCAGAACCTTTTCCCTCTCACGTGATCCAATAGGTGAAGCCCTAAATGGTCACCCATGCATGCAGCACGTAGTTAAGTTTGTGTGGTTCTCTACCATTGGTCCCCAATATGGCGCAAATATGCTGCATTGCCCATGTCTTATAATTGGTTGTTCAAATGAAAAACAAACTCCCACGTCTTATAATTGGTTGCTCAATTGAGAAACAAACTCCTAGAAAAACAAGGTGCATGTCTTGAACCATATCTGTTTGTAATAGTTGGAAAGGCATAACAGATCTTAATCGCTCTTACTGGATGAACATTTAAAATATAAAATTTCTGATTGAAAAACCACCAGATGGCAACTTCTACATTTTAATAAAGAACTCTATTAATGTTTATAATGGCATGCTCAAAACTGTGTATGTAGTATCAGATTCAGAAAAGCCCATCTCTCTTATCAAACTTTGCATGATTTAACAATCACTATAAGCTTCTGCCATGATTAGAAGCACAAGCGACGTCCAACCAGTAAATACACGTGCACCTTTCCCCTTCCCTTTCTTTTGGTCATATTGTTCCCACAAAAATCCTGTCTGGTGATAGCTCCTAACCACATTTCTGCCACAATATGGTAATAATTAGTATAATTCTTTGTCTTAAATGAAAAAGAAAAATATTCTTGTAAATAATATAAACATTAAATGGATGCAAAAACTACGGAGAATACCTAATCAAATTGTCCCTCAAGTCATCGTATATGATCTTGGCTCTTTCTCTATATGGTCCATCCTCTGCATTAATTAACAAAAGCGCATTGAATTTCCCATATTTTGCAAAAAAGAAAAAGAGGACAATTTATGGAATATATACATGCACATATATTCTGGAATGTACCTATAGAGTAATGGTAGAGTGCAGAAAGAATCATGTAATTCATGTTCATCCAAATTGGACCTCTCCAATAAGGTGGGTCATGCTCTGTGTTGCGTTTCATGTACAGAGTGCTGTTGCAGCACAAAATGAAATTTGGTTTCATTTAGATTTCTATCAAATCAAGAAAAGTATAGACCAATACACATACATATACAAATACAAGTGTGTGTATAAGACTAATTAAAATAAAATGAGCAATATTGGCTTAAACACAACAGCTTAGAATGATGTTTGTATCACCTTGTTCTGGCAAGAGAGCGAATCCCAAAGTCAGTCCACAAAGTGCTCCTGTTTGAAATGATGTCAAGCTGCTTTTCTATGATCCACGATTGCTTTATATAAATAAACAAACGTTACTGAACTGAATCATCATATGAAAAATGAAAAGAGTCAAACTACAAAAATAAAAAGGAAAATTAGCCGGTTGTTATAATGCCATCTGGAGCACCTAAAAGTCTAAAACAGGAGTAGAAAAGAACTGAAAGGCGAAAGCACTATGTTAACGTAAGGATCCTTTTATGCAACTTACGGGCGGGATAATCCTTCCCATAAATGGGAAAAGGCTGACATAACCAATATGAGGAACCAATCTCAATACTGGAGTCTCTAAAACTTCTCGGACAAGCTCTTGACTTGGGTAATTGCTGCCTGCCTTCACGACTTGCCGACTTAAACGAACCTGAAAGGATATAAGTAATCTTAGAGGTAAAAAGGTATTATCAGAAATGAGCAGAAGAAACTCACAAAATACAATTAACGGACATGAAATTAAGTGGGGAAACCTTCCCTTGGCAGCATAGAGTTGGAATTATATCAAGTTACAATAGAAATGTTCAACTAATGTGATGTATAATGGCAAGCTCAACAAGGATGCAACAGTTTTAAGTCTGGTGGTTAACCTACCAAACATATCTGTTTCTTCGGATTATTTAGAGACCATAGGATAAAATTCCCATGTACCATCCATACGCTCCAAAATCTTTCCCTAAAAATTAGACAAAGCAACATACCTTTTCCGTATGATTTCCAAAATCAAAGTAAGCTCCATAAGCATTGTCGAAGTGCATCTGGAAAAACATCAAGCACGTCAGAAAATTAACTAGAACAATTACCCAACTGGTTTATAAAATTAAAACATACCACTTCCCTATTATAATTATAGTTATTATAGTTGATCGTCTTTGTTCTCGTAATTACTATAATCATTATCATATTAAAAAATAATTAAATCATTTGACCGCAATGCTTAAACATATTTTGGTGGTGGCACCACATAAAACATCTCTGTTATTACATATGACCAATAAAATAAAGCATATCACCAACTATGAAGAATAAAAAAGCTTGGGAGGAATTAAATCCTCTTTTGACAAATAACAAAAGCAAACCTGATTAAGCAGTTCAAAATCTGAGAGCAGCTTAGCTGTCAACCCATACTCCTGCATTATTTCTTGGTTAAATTATATCGGTTTAATAAATGAACGTAAGGTTCTGGAATGGAGATTCTTTTAACTAAACCCAATAAAATAATACTAAATTTTGTCATACCTTCCCAAGTTCACTTTCCTTGAGTAGAAGCTTTGAGATGGAGTGCATGCAATCTGCTGCAAGAAACATCCAACATCTAAGATCCAAGTGACGTTCTTCTTCACTTGGGTGTGAAGCACGTGGATAATCATCCAACCCAGAAGATAAGGTCTGAGATACCAGAAACAAAACAATAAATGCATCAGTCGGTTTGATGGAATATTGATAATCGTAGCTTATAAGATACAAAAAATACCAGATTTGCCAAGAAAGTAAAAAGAAATAAAAAGAATGTTGCCTTGGTAAATGGTATATACTAACATTCTTCTAATAGAAAGAAAGTTCATTCTACTTCCAAAATAAATCATATACTCCCCCTGAAGATGATTTTTTGATGGAATATATAGTTCTGCTATTTTCAGGTAGAGATATATGGTAAATTGGTTCCTGACATTTTCGAAGAGGATAAAATGATGAAGTTTGCCGTGATAACTAAACAAAGTTTAAGAAAACAAAAGGTTCAAATATCATCAGCAATTTTACCACACATGGAGCCTAAAATTAGATCATGATTCATATGTTGAAAGGATAAAAGGATGAAGTTAAATGTTCAGTTAATGTAGAGGAATACAAGTAAGTCCTGAGAAGTGAAACCTTCGGGTTTAGTTCACGGTTGGTTTTATTGTCTCTTCCATGCCAGAAATAACTGCTTGTATCTTTTCCTGTGGGGGGAAAAATGTGTGTTTAGGGATAATCCTTGCAAAAGGTTGGACGTCAACAAAAAAAACGGATGCTCAACATTTTCATAAAGAAATTGTCCGCAGAATTCCTAATTCTAATTTTCTTGTATAGAGAGGAGATACTTTAAAAAAGAGCAAATGTAATGATTACAAAGGTAAACACTATATTCTAATAAAAGAGAAGATGCCCAGTATATAATCAAGCTCCTTAACTTGTCAACATTATCTTAAAGAAATTGTCCGTAGAATTCCTAATTCTAATTTTCTTATATAGAGAGGAAATACCTTAAAAAAGAGCAAATGTAATGATTACAAAGGTAAACACTATATTCTAATAAAAGAGAAGGTGCCCAGTATATAATCAAGCTCCTTAACTTGTCTCATATCACTCTTGATTACCTACTGAAAAACTTCATTCTCATTCTACTCACATTTTTCATGTAGCTCGAGGCATTTCCCACCAAAGGTGAATGAAGAAATTTAGTATTCAAGTATTACAGTTCGTTTGGATGGAAGGAATGGGAAAGAAAGGAAAGGAAAAGAGGAGGAGGGATTGCATTTCCTTTGTTTGGATAGAATATTTAAAGAGAATGGAATGGAAATGGAAGGAGTGGGAGGGAGTGTCATTCCTCTCTATTCCCTTACTTTCTTTCCTTCCAATATTGGGAGGATTGGGAAGGAAAGGAAACATTTTTAATAAATAATTTACTTTTTTAATAAATTACCTTCTTTTTCTTCCTTTCCTTCCTTTCCTTCTTTCTATTCAAACGGAGTTATTTTCATTCCCTTCCTTTCCCTCCATAGCTATCCAAACAATAATAAAATTAAACTCATTCCATTCCATTCCTTTCCTTTCCTTCATAACTAATCCTTTCCTTTCCACTCCCTCCTTTCAATCCAAACGGACTGTTAGGGTTCTAAAAGCAAAGAAAAGAGACAAAGGAATAGTAATGAAATTAGGTTTAGTGTATATCTTCCAACACATAACCTAGACTACACATATATTATTAAGAAATATCAACATTTTACATGATTGCCCCTACTAGAGTTTTCTGGAATATCCTGGATAAATGCATGGTAAAAAACTAAACTTGGTAAAAGGAGAACTCAAACAAGGTGCATTTAGACCCTCAATCCGCTGCATTCTACTCACAATTTTTAGACCAATGCTGATCTGTATTTTTTATGAGGTGTATTAGCTGTTTACATCAAATAAATACCCAATGACAAGTGAAGTGGAAGAGTGGCAGAGACTCTGACCTTTTTCTTGTTTTCTTAAAGTACAAGTGATGCAACTATATCCTAGGGGGAGGTCTACTCGCTCAACTAACTTCTGATTTTATCTAAACAGAAATGGATGTGTTGTTAAACATAAAGGAACATTTCCATGCTCTATTTATTTTTCATTTTTAAAAAAGGAAAGGTGAAAGTCTCTTCCTTTTTATGGAAATAATAAAGAAAACTCCCCTAAGTGTTAAGGCATATCTCACTACACATCAAGGATAGATCGTATCCAGTTAATTTGTAGGGTTTGTGTCGGTTTTATGGCTTGTGTTACAAATTACTTAGTTAGATCTCGTCATGTGTAAAATGTTGCAGCTTAACTTCATCCATGTACTGAAAGGGTTTATCAGAGGCACGGAAATGTGATTAATCACAACCTGCATTTAAGTTAATGCAATAAGGGAAAGAAAACAATAAATAAAAACCATATTGACCTGATTGGGTAGTGTTAAACCACTGAAACCATGATTCAAGGCGAACAAAAGCTCGCTCTAGAAAGGAAGAGATCTCATTGCTTTCGGCGACAGATAAATTCTTTCTCTTCATGCTGCAAACTAGATCTGAAAAACGAAAGTTTCATTTACCAATCACAGCATGTTTATAGCAGTATAAAATTTTACTTAAATATGGCATGCCCATGACAAATTATTTAAATAAAATATACAGAAACTGTAACAAAATACATGACATAATTCTAATGGAGTATAGAACAGGACCAAAGGTGTTGCAGTGTTGCATGCGGATCAACAGAATTTAATTCGGCGATCAGCATGCAACTCCATTGGTCCTGTGCTGTACTCCATTAGATTATGTCATTGCCATCACCAACCACCGAAAAAAGAACTTCCCTTTTCCCTGGTATTGCCAAGTGTATTTTACCATTGTCATTTGAACGAAAAACTCTGGTGGATCTTTGAACTCCTTTCTATCTAAAACACTTGTCATGACACCAGATACAACTAGCAGTTAAGGCATGGACTTATTTCAACACATTCAGACCAATATGATCACGGATATATAACAATAATAGAGGAAAAGTGCATCAGAAATCACAATGGAATAATGCAGTTAGTTTTCCAGTAACAGTATCAACAAATTTTAAAAAATAATCATCACATGTGAAAAAAGAAGATAGCTTTTAAAGAACCTTACCACGTAAAACCAAAAATAACGTTGGTGGATTTCCATTAGTTGGATACTGAAGAACAAATTCCTCCGGAACCTTGCTGCAAAATATCAGACGATATTTTGTAAATTAATGCATTGAAGAAATAGAAACTACGTAACAATAACTGACTAATGTGTGTGTGTATATACTATATATACACATATATTCATATATCACTACAACCTAGTAATTAGGAGTACAAAAGAAGATACCCTGCATTACCTTAGAGCTTCGGCACCTAAAATTTGCTCACGTGGAATCCATCCATCAATATTCATTAGATCTAACCAATGTCCAACGATATCCAAGCAAATATGGATATCCCAACGCCTATTAAATGTCAAGAACAAGAGTATACGTTTATGTAAAAGTAGTGCACAACAATAGTTATTCTGGATTAGTATTAACAATTAACTGAATATTGTGCAAGAACTACTTATGCAGCCCCAAATAAGCAGGCATCAGTAAATAGCGAGCATTGACCAAATATAAGCAAATCAAAACCTAACTATACAAAGAGGCAACTCTCGTAGCATCCAACTAACCAGATCAACAGCTGATGAAAACCTTCATCCCATAAGAATCCCCTAGGGAAGAAGGGGCGACTTGGAACGGCTGTATATAGCTCAGCTGGCCAATAGAAGATAAAATCATCGCCAGTTTTATGCTGCATCAGTTAATGGCCCACTGTATGACTTTGTCAGATGCTCAATTTAATGATATCATTCATAGGTACAAAGCATAAATTTCCGGTCAGTAAAAAATGAACAACAGAATGTAATCTGCTAAAAGAATAAATGACAACATACGGCCAAGCTGTTAAAGTAAGTGTAGATGATGCAGTCATGAACTGAAGTTCTGAATTGGCATAAACCTAATGATGACTAACTTTTTTTTTTTCAAAAAAAGAAGGTAATTGTAATTAATAAGCTATGAAGCACAGACACGGGTACGGGTGTCGTACCCGGTACCGCCGTACCGGTACGAGGTACGGGTACAACAAATTTTAAAAAACTTAGACACGGGTACGATAAGGGACACGTTTAATAAATAAATAAGTATATTTATATAATAATATGCATTATGTAAGCTCATATCCAAAGAACACTACAAACAAATAAAATTTAACAACACTTAAAATAAACAAGTCCTATCCACAAGAGAAAGGATTGCATGTCCTATCCACAAGAGAAAGGATTGCATCAAATAGAAATATAGAATAGAAATCATAGATCCAAATACAAAAGAAAAAAAAACAAAAAAATAAGTGCAAGAAAACAGAAAAAAAATGGAGTACCCATGGTTCAGAGATTTAATATTATTTTTATTAAACAGAAAAATAAGTGCAAGAAAAACAGGAAAAAAAACAGAAAAACACAGAAATTTAATATTATTTTTATTGGACACGCCACGTGGCGTGTCCCAGCCGTGTCCGACCCGTGTCTATACCCGTACTTGTGTCCAAACGGGTACCCCTAAAAAAATGAAGTACCCATGCTTCAGAGTTAATAAGGCTTGAACTCGCAACCTCAAGCTTAATAACTTGTTAACTCTTCAAAGGGTTCTTCTCGTCTTAAAAGGTATATATCAGTAAAACAAACATTCATTATATTGCTTTCTCTGTCTTCGCTGAGCAAGTGTCCTTTCTTTTCCTTCCCTTTACACCCAAACAATGATAAAGTTTAGCGTATCCTTTCCATCCCTTCGATTCAATTCCTTTCCCTTCTCAGATAACACAACTTATCCATTGACTCATGCAAGTCTGTCATGTGAATTCCTGGATTCAGATTCCTGGGAGTTTTCTAGCAACTATATTTAACAAAATCTATTTTAGCTTTTGAATCACAGCATGTCTCAAAATTTTATTCTTACTTTAGATTGAACTTCAGTTAACTCGGTAATGCTTAAATACAATACGCATACATGTAAGGTAAAAGAAATTAGGAACAAAGACGAACCAAGACTCATAAAAAGAGGAAATCAGGAGAATTCCTATCATATTGGAGGGAATGTGCATCAAAAACTTATGGCTCCAAAGTCACATGTGCAACTTGCAACATGTACTGGTATTCCAAAAATAATGCAACTACATAAGGCATTTTTTTTTTTGATAGGAAACAGAAACTTCTATTAATAAGCAGAAAGGAAAAGTACAGCTACATCAACGAGATAGTTAGAGAATAGAGATAAGACATCCACCGAAAGCTTCAACAACTTCGTAGGGCATTTACACTACATACAGAACAAAATAAAGTAACTTACATTAGAGGTTTTTGGGAGCGAAATTTTAGATTGGCCATAGAAGTAGCCAATTCCACCCAACAAATTTCCAATAGCAGCCTTACCAACTGTCACAGATTCAGCATCAAGCTGAAAAAACCATACCACTGTTTCAGAATTCTTTTATGATGCAGAGCAAGGTAAAGTAAAGGGGAAATATGGGGGATTGCATGTGTCTCATGCCTTTGCTTGTAAATAGCATAATTTATCTTTAATACGAATATCAATTTTGTAATTATATCTAAGGCCTAATTGAATTGAATTGAATGTTTAGTATTATGCAAGGAAACTAATGGTCAGATTTATTTGTGGGTTATGGAGGACAACAAACGGTACGCCAAAGCTTCTGTGAACATCTGAAGTCTGGGCAACCTTATGGAATCTTCAAGTTTTCTATGACCTCAGTGATCATTGTAAAAATCATATTCAAAAAGTTGATACAGGACTCAAGGAAAAGACTCAGTGAATTGCTGAAATTTCGGCCGACAAGGCAAAAAAATCAACAAGGCCCGAAGGATTTAGTTTGTTTTACTTTGGATGGCTCATACTCGTCTTTGAACCACCTGAAGTTTATTGGCCTTTACCGAAGCCTCGGTGAACATGCATCAGGCAATGCCTACTTTTTACGTAACCAAGCATTTGGTAGTATCTACCAAACTCGGCAACCTGTGTCAAGAATCTTTCCACCTTTCGAGATGCTTCTTTTCTGTACTTCTCTATTTAGTGAGGTATTTCTTAATTACTTGAGTGCAAATTATATAAGGTAGTCTCCATTATTGTAGAGTTAGTTTTTAAGCACTTTCCTATCTGATTTATCGGAGTCCAGGTTGAGTTTGGAGTAGTTTTTCTACAAGGAGTATTGTCCATGAAACTATCCAAAAAATAAGGTTGAAATATATCCATAACTACGTTTGTAATTCCACGTTGAAGACATGTTGTTTCTGTCTATATTTATTTTCATCATCACAACAGATTTGTCAAATTCACGAGTATCATAATAAAGCATTTTGTTAAGTAGTATGCAGCCAAGAATGCAAAAGTAAACAAAGAAATAAAATAGAACTGTTATTGTCAAAGAAACAAGCATGATGTCCACACCTTAAACTATAAAAAGACTCAAACTCAAAACTGATGAATTAGCGAGAAAAGAAACTTCCGCTAATTGATACCTTATCAGACAGATTAAAGCATCTTCTAAATTTGTTGTCAAATTCATTTTGCTTCTCATTTAGTTGACCGGTCAGCAAGGAACCTACACATCATAAAAAATATACAACAATGAAGACGGAAAAGAGAACTTCAACTCTTTAAATCACATACGCACATGGATAAAATCTATTATTGAAGAGCCAAAAATATTGTGTATGCTGCCTCCCCTAGACAGAATCATTTTAGACAACTCTGGCCTTTCCCAAACCTACTCCATAACCGGATTCCAATATTCCGATGCAAAAGCCTGTATAGAATAACACATGCCCATAAAACTTTTGATTTCTTCCTACCTTTTTCTCCCAAAAAACATTGTCTCCAAAAACTGAAACCAGCTTCTCAGCACAATACCAACCACCATCCTAACACCCTGAAGTTCAAATAAGCCACTACTTCCATGTGTACATGTTATACCTTTACTGATTCTTTAAAGTGAATGGTGTTTCTTTTATTTGGATAACGGCATGCTACTTTAGCTATTGATTTCAAAATTACACAAATATTAGTAAAATATTAGTAGATAGATTAGAAAATATTTAGAAACTATCAAACAAATTAGTAAAACATCAAGTATCAAAATCCAAGCAAATGAATTTACATGTTAAACATAGTAAACAACAATATACTGGACCCGGTTGGATACAAAACGTACCTGTGAGACTGCTTACACGTTCATCAATCCTAGCACTATCTAAATCAGTTCCAGATACAAAAGCAATATCTCCTTTGAAGGGAGTGCTACCAGAGATCTGCAAAAATAATCAAATTGTAGAAAAAGGTAAATAATGAATGAAAACTTCCAACAAAACCCATAAATATTTGTTTGATATTTGTTGCATATATCAACAGACAGCGCACATCACCTTAACAGTGTACCTGGAAAACTAATATGTTTGGAAAAGCATCAGATGTGTCTGGAAGCTGTAAACGACCAAATTTTCTTGCCTAATAGAAACATAAAAATGGGCACCCCGTTGTACAAAGCATCAGAAATATGTAATGCATATGATATTCTCACCAATATCTATTGTAATCAACAAAGATTAACATGAAATGGACAACACAGTACATACTTGTGCTCCAAGATTTTCCTGGACAAGATCAGATAGATTATGAATGTGAGGCGTCTTGAAACCAGAATAATGGATGTCAACGTCATCCTGCAAAAGAAGTTGTCGTAACATTAGCAATCGAAAGAATGAATA
The DNA here is from genome assembly GCA_021464415.1 of Lonicera japonica. Taxonomy (NCBI): domain Eukaryota; kingdom Viridiplantae; phylum Streptophyta; class Magnoliopsida; order Dipsacales; family Caprifoliaceae; genus Lonicera; species Lonicera japonica. The sequence goes on along the minus strand of CM038468.1, from coordinate 62,901,861 downwards.
TCATTGTTTTAACAACGTCTCAACAAAAAAAACAAGATTTGCATATATCAACCAGTACCAGGGTAAGGGTTAGATGAATACCATGTGTCAGCTACAACATTATCCCACATGGAGTAGCATAAGTGGGGTTATTGACTTGGAACATTACAAGGTGGTTAAAAACTAAGGAGTAGAAGAGGAAATGGGAACAAGAATAGCATACAATCATAAATCAATTGTTAATAACAAAGAACAAAATAAAATGATACATGATCAAGATTAGCCTATGAAGCATAGACTCGACACGCGACACGCAATTTTTCCAAAATTTAGGACACGACACGTGGGGGGGACACGTTCTTATTTAATTAATTAATTAATTAATTATGCAATAAACATTGTAAATATTTAAGAATTCAATAAAATGAAACTAGATTTCATTAATAACCCAAATACTCACAACCTGACCACTAAATTGTTTCATAATTAAAGCATCAAAAGCCATATACAAACTAAATTGTTAAATAGAATGATAGAAAACAAAGGGGAAATATAAAAAGCAGCTTAGTTGCCTCATCCTCAATTGATATTGCAATGAAGAAACACTAGGAGTAGTAGCCATTTAAATCAATTATTAAGTATTTGAGACTATAATTAAATTGAAGTGTCGGAGAGAGTATCGGAGAGTGTCAGAGTGTCTGACAAGCGTTGGGCCCGACAAGTGGCCTCCAAGAGAGTGTCCGTGCTTCATAGAGATGAGCATACGTCTAATACACAATAGCACGATACGGTACAATATAGACCGAAAACAATATATCAAATTGTATCTATTTTAACAGTTCGTTACAGTATGTTCATATCGTATCTTAGGATAACACAACTTATTTGAGCAACTTACCTACATATCTTTTTAACATTTTTCCTAAAGTTTATTATAAACCCATAAAACCCTTTGACTGAACAAATGAAATAGAGAGTGCGTGTTTAGAGCTTCTGAAAGACGTTGATTAGATATAGTAATACAATAATTCACTAAGAGGTGAGTTCTATGAGAAAGAATCGGTTAGAGATAATTCTATGTTGAGGATTGAAATGAAAAGTGAAGATGAATACTTGTGCGGTGATGATGGTGGCAGATAGAACTGCGACATATAATATGAAAAGGTGGTATGTGCAGTGCAAATACATCAATAACAATGTGAGCGTAAGTATGTGTTGTCAATGTCATTACTCCACATTTAAAATAAAGTCAAAACAGAATATTTTCTGCATTTTCACAATAAGGTTGCTGGTTTATGTTTGACAACATACCATGGATTTTAAGTGTAACTGCCAACCTCCAACATCCGCTTGTGTTCCCACTGCCAGGACCGAATTATCACGAGTGTCCGTGACTCCTCTACCCAAGCTAAGAGCATTTCCACCTTCATCGGCCACATAAAAGAAAAGGTGTGCAACTTTCAACGTTTCGTCAGTAAGTCCGGATCTGTCAATAAACCACAATAACAAAACAAGTAATGACATAAATGTGAGTGATGGGCAACGATATCCAGCACACTTCTACCAAGGACCATTTGACATCAAACACGTTCATCTTTATCCGAAAAAAGAGATTCAGAAGCTATTTCTTGTCAAATGAAATTAATTGAGAAGCCAATTTTAAGTTACATTTAGTGAGAACGAAGCTCAAAATGTTTCATAAGCAAGAATCAGTTCACAAATAAAAGGCAGGAAAATTTACTTCTCTGTTTCCACACCAATCCGAACTGCCCAGTCCCCTCCATAGCCACTGCCATCCCCCTTGGATTTCAGAAAACTTGTTGTCAAGGTCATCTCTTGGTCAACTAGAACTTGATGTCCGTAATCCCGACCATTATGATGTATCCAACCGTATGTTTTGAGATCATCAGCATCTTGGCAGACATGTCGCATGAAATATCTTCCATCCTTAACCCCGATCCACATCAAACCAGCAATCAAAGACTCTGGAGTCCTGCCAAAGGACAATTTATTTCTTATGATTAGATATATAACCATTAGACACCACTGATAGCAAAGATATCACAACATGCTAAGAGGAATGCATTCCAACAAAATTTAGTGATACCCTCCCCTCAAAACAATAGAAAAGGGAAAATTTGCAAAGGAATAGTAACTAATTTGGGATGACGACACACTGTAACTTAAGTAGACACCCATGTTATCATGACTAAAATGTCATGGGGTGGTAACTTGCAAGTAACTCAAGTAACTTTTGTGAATTTTGACATTAGTTGAGACCAACATACTAATACTGCTGAACATGCAAATTTGCAGGTTTGGAGGTTCCAACTTAGAAAAAGCTATATATTTCACGGCTTAAAATTTTCTTCTGTGTTGTACTATATATTAGTTGAAGCCAGTATCAATTTTTCAAATTATGAGTTTCTTTTGTAGAAAAAAAATACTGTATAAAATGTTGTGCCTATCTTCTAACAAACCACTTCTTGTGTGTACGGTATACCTAAACCATATGTTTGTATATGTATAGCAAAGTATTCGTTATAAAAGAGATTATTATTTTATTCTTTTGTTATAATACCTTTAAGCAACAGAAATAATAACCTATCAAATAGTGCTTGCAAAAGTTTTGCATACTAAGAAAGAGTATCATAAACTGTAGACAACAGACAAAACTGAGGAAAACAACCTTATAAAGTTGAACCCAATAATTATAAGTTTCAGCGGAAAGCATAGCAAGAGCAGCATTCTTCCTTAACTGCAAAACTACTAATTACAACAAAAACTATAAGCCTTGCTGACTTTTGTATAGAACTTTTTTTGTTTTATCGGAAATAGACGTGTTTGCTTCAATTTATTGTGCTCTTAAGGCTGACTTTTAAATCTTACGTGAAAAAACCCACGCCATTTTATCATCTTTAAAACGCCGCCAAGAGGTAAGAGAGAACACTCAATAGGCAATGTGCTAGGGCATACCTAGCACGAATCCCAAGGTAAACATGAGGCCGATAAGTTCCCCAATACAAGCTCTCTCTGTGCTCACCTTGAAACTGCAAACAAACAAACAAACAAAAAAGTCATCCAAAGTCAAAAATAATATAGCAGTCTTATATGTACATACAGATACACATGCATAAAAGGAAAAGAAGGAATGAGAGATGATGTTGTATATGTAAGTGGCTACCATTGGAAGATCCATTAGTTTTGGAGCAGGGAATGGCGTAACAACCCTAGGTTTATGTGCACCTTCAGGGTGACTAACGATATGATGAATTAAAAACAGTACAATCAAGAAGGCGAGAACGCCAAACCCTAGAAGAAGTTTGAGATTAACATCTAAAATTCCAATGAAGCTTTGGTCTCTGCTTCTGTTCTTTCGGATTCTATTTTTGAGGTTTGCGTGGAGGAGAGGATTGCGATCTTCGTCGACGTCGGCGGTGGATTTGTTTCTACTTCGCCCTATTCTTCGGGCACTTCCAGCCATTTTTTCAGGTGAGGGGGGTTTATCGAAGGCGCATTGTAAATGGTAACACACAGAAGATGACTCGACGGCTTGACGTTGACGCTCAAAAAATGGGAGAGGACTGACCGATAAAAACGAAAGGGCAATTTAGGAGTAGCGAATTTTTATAATGGGAAAAATTAGAGTCGAGTATTCTTTCATTTTAAAATTAGATTTTAGTGTACTTTCCTAACTTTAATTAAAATTTAAACATAATTTAATCAAATGTAATTTAAGTTTAGTTTAAAAATATTAAATCTTTTAAAAAAATAAAAAAAAACAGATAAAGAGAGGAGAATTCTGACGAGAGTCGACCCACCATGTTTTTTAACTTTGGACAGAATCTGGATTCAAAAAGCCTAATTAAACCATATTTACAACCCTAAATTTATAGTTTTGAACTCAATATTCTCAAGAATACACACCGTGAATCATCACTATTTTCAATCATCGCCTCCTCTTCTCTTCCATTTACATTATTTCCTCTCAAATCCTTTAAGTGATCATCATCTCTTTCATCCTTACCCATGGCCTCATTCCTTTACACTTTGAGAGCCTTCACAAGGAAATCCAAATAATTGAATTACGAAAAGAGAAACCTTGTTTCTCCTCCATCAAATCCCAAACTTCATATTTTGAGGATTCATTTTTCGACAGAGAATTCGAAGAGGAAGACGATGATAGCTATGACGATTCGATTATACCAGTCTGGACAAACATGGACTTCAAGGTGAAAAAGGTGCTCGAATGTCCATCGAGTCTTAGAAAATATGAGACTATGGTTGTTTTGAGGCCTGATATGTCCAGAGATGAGAGGATTATTCTTATATAGAAGTATGAAGAGGTACATTCAAATTTCTAATATTTGTGTTTCTCTTAATTCTATGAATTTTTTTAGTATCTATTTATTTATTTTATGGTGGTAGAGTAATGGTTTAAGGAAGGGAATGGTGGCGACGATGGCAGTTATGAAGGTCGTTAGTAATTAAAGGTGGAGGTGGAAGGTGGAGATCGGAGGTGGTGTTGATGAAGGACAGAAGTGGTGGAGATCGGAGGTGGCATTGATGAATTAATTTCTTTTCTTTTTTTAGGAAATGTGAACTATAGATGGATTTGGTGGGTCAACGGCACGTGCAAATTACGTGTTTGTTAATTTTGGACAGAGATTGACAGAATTTACAGCAAAATTTAATTTAGAAACAAAAAAGTACTTAAGTCTAATTTCGTTTATTATGAGAATATTTAAGTCTAAATTGCCCAAAACTAAATAAATAACACTAAAGTCCCAAAGATTTTAGTTTCCACTACAAATTAAATTTTGTGATAATTTATAATTAAATGTATATAACACCCTTCAAGTTTATACCGAGTTGCACTTCTGTCCATGAAATTTCATTTTGCCATCATAAAGATATAAAGTAATAGCCGTGTTGCACTCTTGAACAATCTCACCAATTTTGCCAATTTTTATAATGGAATAAGCTTACATGCGAGCCACGAGATGGATAAAATGGGTATTCTCACCCATTTTGTTCTCTTAGGGGCACATAACGAGCAAAAGATAGAAAGAGTGAAATAAAGCACATGACAACACCACCGCCGACGGGAGGAGGCGGAATGAACGGTGTGATGATGACGAACGGAGCTAGGAATCTGACGGTTTTGATAACGGGAGTAAGCAAGGGGCTAGGGAAAGCCCTAGCCTTAGAGGTAGCAAAGAGAGGTCACACCGTCATAGGCTGCTCTTGCTTACAGGATAAACTTAACACCCTCCAAGCTGAACTCTCCTCTTTTTCATTGCAACCGGAATCTAATGCTTCATCCCCCGATAACCACCTTTTTATGCTTGTCGATGTTGTAAATTTTGAATTATTTCTCTTTTACTACTTTTATACATACATATGATAGTACATTTTTTGGTTATTGTTTTGTTCAAATTTGAGCGAGTTTTTTTTTTGGATGAATTACTAATGGTGAAGAGTTTTGTATAAGTTTTGATGAATTAATGGTGGTGTTGTTTTTACCTCTTAATACTAAATGGGAGTTTATTCAACATTAATCGGTATAAATGTTTTAGTTTTTTGCATCTTCATTCTTAATGCTGAATTGAATTAAAATTAAAATTAATCGGTATAAATGTTTTTACCCTTTTTATCCATCACGTAGCCTGTGTGTGAGCTATTTTGTTAAAATTTTAGACGAACTTGGTGAGATTGGTCAAAAGTGCAACATGACTATTACGTTATGTCTTTACGAGTGTAAAATGAAACTTCATGAATAAAAGTGCAACTTAGTGTAAAGTTGAAGGGTGTTACATGCTTTTAACTCGATAATTTACAACCTAAACTTTTGATTTGTTTCCAATCGATTATTTTAGGCCATCTTCGCCCAAAAGCATAAATTTCGTCCAATACAAACTAACCATGTGAAGGAATTTTGGGGGTAAAATCATTACACCAAAATATATGAAATGAGTAAAAACTAAAAAACTTAAAATCATCAAAAACCCGTATTGTGGCGATTTTAATTTTTTTGCCCATTTCATGTATTGAATTGTGATGATTTTAACCCCAAAACTTTTTGTGTGTCGATTAAAACAAATCTAAAATTTAGGGTGCAACTTGTCATAAAAATTAGTTCAAAATGTAAACTCCATAGTTTGGGGCATTGATGTCATTTACTGAAACTCAAAAATCACTAATCCAAGTATTTTTTACGGTTGAAAAATTCTATTTACACCATAAAAATAATTTAAAACCATCATAAAGTATACAAAATGTCTCAATGCACCACTAGATACACCACATCACTTTTTACTACATTCAAACTTTTCATTTTCCTTCCCTCTTTCTTTCATTAACATTAAAACAAAATAAGAACTATACCCTAAATCAAATATTTACATACATTTATACATCATCTTTTAAATTTGTTTATGAGCAAAATATTGATACTTTTGCATATATAATTTAGTACTTTGTTGTAGATTGTTCAAAGATCAAAGGTATAAAAAGATTCTATATGCATAATCACATTTGTTTTTTCGGTCCGCTACACAGTGCCAAATTTGGTGCAATAATTTGGGGAAGAGTTGTCAATAATTCGGCGAGTTGTCAATTTTGAGATATATAATTCAGTGAACATTAATAGTGCCGAAATATAATACTAGATTTGACAACTCTTCGCCAAATTGTTATACAAAATTCAGTATTGTGTGGTCGATTGAAAAAAAATAAAATTCTATAGTAAATATATTTGTTTACATTTTATTTTATTTATACTTAGTACACCACAACTTTTTTCTTATTTTTACCACATTGAATAATATATTTATAGCTTAAAAGACCATACATCATTCTTAATTTTTACCACAAAATAAAGTGTGGCGTGCAAAGTTAATTTTTGTATTTTTTTAGTGTAGTGGTATTAATAAGTTTTTTTTTTTAGTGTAAATATCATTTTCTAAAAAGTAGGGATTGATAGGCCCAGCTAGGGTGGCCTTGGGTTTGGGCCAGCCTTTCGTCAATTGTGGCACTTTCGTACCTTTACAATATTACAATAATCTTTATTTAGATTACCAAATATTTATTCTATCACAAAAAATACAAACCAAATACTTATTCGTCTCTTGTATTAGTTTATATGTCAAAATTTTCTACTCTTTCTACAGTTTTTAAATATAGAAATAAATTAAAGATATTTTAACATTTTGCCGGTAAAAATATATGCTTGGTCGACAATATTTTAGATATTAGAAGCATACGTTATGGATTATAGATTGCGTCTAATATATATGAATTTAAGACCTCCTCTAATAGATTAAATATTACATGCATATCTTGTTTTGTCCAACACGATGAAATATTTCGAATAGTGGTGGAGCCAGGAATAATTTTCAGGAGGTTAAAAAAAAAATTAAGCCAAATCAAACTCAATAATTATATTTACAAATCATTTTTTTACTAAAATACTTCTCCATTCCGTTTCAATATTTCAGAAAAGTTAAAAATGATATACTAAAATTAATTATATCTTTTGATATATAATCCAAAAAAAAAAATGGAGACTGTATTTCAGAAATAAAAAAAAAACGGTAGTAAAGGACGACTGCCTGAAAGAGAAAAAGAAGAAAGTAAAAACTTAGTATATATTACAAACTTACACCTTCAACTTATAACACTAATTGTGCAAAGCCCCCCCGCACGCACGCCTCACCAAACACTCCTTTCTATGACTTATATAACAGCACCTCTCCCTAAACTTATGAGCTAATTACACAATGGCCCCTCAACCTTCCTTTCCCACACATAGACCCCTACACTCTTTGAAAATTTTCAAATAGTCCAGGTGGGGCCATGCCCCATGTGGCTCCGCCCCTGATTCCGAAAGATTTGTGTTTAGGGCACCATATACGTTTAATTATATATACACACAACACCGCTCATATTAAGAATTAACTAATTTTTAAGAGAGTATTGCGTTACAAATTTTTATGCTTGTTCCATCATATGTCTAGAAACATGTGTGCCCAGGGGCGTCTCCAGTAAGGTAAGAGGGTGTGCGGACGCACACCCGAGCATTTCAGATTTTTTTTTAAAAAAAAAAAAGGGTTAGGGACTTATATGCTTACTTTTATAGTTGAGGGGTTTTGAGAAATAAAGTTTAACTTAAAAGAGCCTTTTGCGGTTCTGCCTCTCCTTCTATTTCCCTTCCGCACATCACTCTGCCTCTCCTTTTATTTCCCTTCCGCACAGCACACACACGCAGCAACCAAAGTCCAAAGACCTCTCTGCTCAGCTGCTCTCTTTTATTTCCCTTCCGCACAGCAGACACACACAACAAGCCATTCTCTCTCTTTCTCTCTCATACGCACTCTGCACTCACGCCTCTGCACTCACCGACTCACTCCTGGACAGCTCCACAGCAGACTACCGAGTACCGAGCAAGTGAGCAACGGAGCAAGGTAAATAAAAATCCTTTTTTTTTCCTTTTCTTTTTATAGCGAAAAATGCTAATTTTTCTATGATATATATTATAAATCATGAATAGATATATCATATATGATCTCAATATATGTGTAATTGTGTAAAATTAGTTGGAGCTTGATTTTAGGGCTTAATTTTGTAAGGTTAATTTTAGGGCAAAATTTTGTAGGGTTGAATTTATGGCTTAATTTTATAGGGCTCAATTTTATTGGATCTTGATTTTAGGGCTTAATTTTGTTGGAGCTTGATTTAGGGCTTAATTTTGTATATTTGATTTTAGAGCTTAATTTTGTATATTTGATTTTAGGGCTTAATTTTGTAGGGTTGATTTTAAAGCTCAAGTTTAGAGAAATTGCGCACCCCTGGGTATAAATTCCTGGCTACGCCACTGTGTGTGCCTATATATATATCCTTTTCTTAATTTGTAAAATTTAACATTTAAATAATATTGTTGTGAAGATTAACTTCTTGCAAAGATAGATGGCTCCCTCAAGGCAGACTTATTGATTTGGTTCCCCCCACCCCCGTCTGTTACAGTCAGGGAGGGTCTCATTTCGTTGAGCAAATGGTGGCCGGCGCATACTTTTTACTATTAATGTGTTTGAAATTTTTAATATATATGATGATGAACCTGTCATTGAGAATAAGGACTAATGGTGAATTTACTGTTTCCTTGGCTGGGCAGCTTTGTAGATAAAAGCAAAATCAGATGGGCTCGATCTAGCAGATTTATGTGGCATATATATAGTAGTATCCTTCCGAAGTGGTACAGTCTATTTTAGCTTGGAAGGCCTATCTAACTTGAAAAATAAGCGCGCTCTCGATCGTTTTATAATAATTTACAAAAAAAGGGGATTCAGATTGCTTATATATAAATGTGTTTGTTGTAAAAAGCTCTCTAACTGTATATGTTGCATGACAAATTAAGTTTTTCCTCCGTGGTCAGTTTTATATGAGATTAATTAATTAAGAGACTTAAGTTCCTTATTAGTCAGTTGAACATTATATATATATATAGTGTCTCACGTGTATAGGGAATTAAAAGTAATTAATTGTATTGCTGATGGTTTAACAAACTTTGGTTGTAAGGAAAAAATATTTATTTTGTATTGTCATTCAGAGCAACTGCCTAGCTAGGTGTCACAGGGTGCCTTCCAACAGCACTCGTGACCGACTCCCACACTTCATCAACACCGTGCACGCGCCCGAGCGCAGCACGGCCCAACAGGTGATAACCGACTGCGCTTCATCAACACCGTGCTCGCGCCCGAGCGCAGCACGGCATCTAGTTTTATTATTCTGTTTAGGTTTTCCTTATGTAAATATTGTTGTTTCCATGTAACTAGATCTAGGATTTCCTTTGTAGTTGTATTTCATTTCAATTGTAATCGTTTTCTTGTAACTTGTAAGACCCAACGTGCACTGCTACCACTCTGGTATTTTCATTAAGTGGTTATATGTGGGGATAAGACTATCTGCCTCACACCCGAGTTGCCTACCAGTGCACGTTGTTTAGCACTTGCTTTCAAGCTCTTACTTTCTTTCGAACTGTAATAGCTTTCCATGTAATCTAATTTTCTTGCAATGAAGTAATCTCAATTTGCGCTCACGCTCTCTTTTAAATTACTGTTGTTGCATGGTGTTCATCGATTGTTAATAAAATTCGATCACATTTAACCGTGCTATCGGTTAGCACGGTCGTTCACGCGGCCTCCTTTGTGCCATCAAAGGACGCCCCGTGACAGTTGGTATCAGAGGGATTGTTTTCGATTGCTGCCTTGTGAAGCCTAGTCTGTTTATCTGGTGATATTACGATGGGAACTAATAGCCAGCGAATTGAGGCCCTCGAAAGGAATGTTGGCATACTGATGGAAAAGATGGGTGGAACACCCTCTCTGGTCGATCGTGTGCAAAGTTTGGAGATGCTCACCCAAACTGTCCCACCCGGAGATGTGTCGAGCGGTTCGACCACGCTCATAGACCGTATACAAGATTTGGAGGAAGGCCTCCTAAACCTGCAAGGAATCCCATCGGGAGGAAACTTTGTAGAATCGATTGAGGAGATGAGAAACGAAATCAATCAGCTCAATCATAAATTGACTATTGTGTCAATGGCGGTCGCAAACTCCCCAGTTGGGGGTGGAGAACGCACTAAGGTGAAAGTGCCGGAACCCAAAGCATTCACTGGTGTTCGTGATGCTAGGGAATTAGAGAACTTTGTGTTCGACATGGAACAGTACTTCCGTGCCACAAAGGTTGACGCAGAGGAAGACAAGGTATCCACTGCATCCATGTACTTGTCCGGGGTCGCCAAGTTATGGTGGCGGAACAAGTATAATGACATTCAAGCTGGCGAGTGCGAGATCAGCACCTGGGAAAACCTGAAAAAAGAATTGCGGGCGCGATTCCTTCCCGAAAACACCTCCCATAATGCGCGACAAGAACTCCTCCAAACCAAACACACAGGAAGCATCAAGGAGTATGTCAACGCATTCACCACCATCATGTTAGATATCCACGATATGAATGATGCTGACAGATTATTCTTCTTCATGATTGGGTTGCAACCTTGGGTCAAGAATGAATTGAACCGAAGGCAAGTTAAGACGTTACCTCAAGCTATTTCAGCTGCGGAATGCTTGCAAGATTACTCTGCAGCTCCCAAAACTAATGCCCCAAGAAACGGACAAGCGAAGAATGCGGGGGAGAGAAAGCAGAATTATCAAGCCAAACCAGATGGGGGAGGCAATGCACCCACTAGGTCGTTTAATCAGCAAAATAATTTCAGGAATGGGAATAAGTTCACTGGGAACTCCCAAACTGGTGGTAATGGGAACAAGTTCACTGGGAACTCCCAAACTGGCGGTAATGGGAAGAAGCCCTTCTCTCCTGTACCGTGTCATCTGTGTCATGGTGCCCATTTCATGGCCAACTGCCCTGACAAGCAACTTCTAAGTGCTCTTGTTGCCAAAGGTGGCGGCATGCTTCCCAGTGCACCATCTACCTCCGGACAACCCTTCCGTATCCAACCAAATGACCACGCAGAGTCTGAGGAAGAAACCGAAGAGTATGAAGGAGCTTCACTTGGGGCTTACCAGGGGCAGTTCATGCATTCTTGCAATGCGGTGACAGTAGAGGAAGATCATCGACAGAAAGGGAAGGTGGAACCAAACCCAAATGGGAGAGCAGGTGTTGGGAAGAGCCCTCAAGGAAATGGCTTAATGTATGTTGATATCAAAATCAATGGGAAGCCAATTCAGGCCATGGTGGACACGGGCGCCACGCACAATTATCTAGCAAGTACCGAAGTCGAACGGTTAGGCCTTATCTTGGAGAAATGAGTGGGTCGAGTGAAGGCCATTAACTCAGCCTCTCAACCTGTCGCTGGGATGGCGAAATCTGTGCTCGTGAAGGTGGGCCCTTATGAAGGGAGAACCAACTTCTCAGTTGTGGTGATGGACGACTTCAAGGTTATTCTGGGGTTGGAATTCTTAAGGGAAACTAAGGCTAGCGTTATGCCCAGCACAAATAGCCTCATGATGCTTGGGAAGAACCCATGCGTCATCCCGGTGATGACCCCATCAAGTAGTGGGAAGTTCCTATCGGCAATTCAACTGAAGAAGGGACTCAAGCATGACAATCCCACTTTTGTGGCTGCACTGAAATGGGACGAAATTCAAGAGACATCAGGACCCCTGCCGAAATCCATTCGACGGGTGTTAACCGAGTTCGAGGACGTGATGCCCGACAACCTTCCAAAGAAGTTGCCTCCCCGTAGAGAGATAGATCATCAAATTGAACTTGTACCGGGTACCAAGCCTCCAGTTCGTGCAGCCTACCGAATGTCTCAGCCTGAACTAGCCGAGCTTCGAAAACAACTAAAGGAACTTTTGGATGCCGGTTTAGTGCAACCGGCCAGATCGCCTTACGGTGCCCCCATACTCTTTCAAAAGAAACAAGACGGTTCCTTAAGGATGTGTGTCGATTATCGAGCTCTCAATAAGGTAACCATAAGAAATAACTATCCCATCCCTCTGGTGACAGATTGCTTCGATCAACTGAGCCGAGCAAAAGTTTTCACAAAGCTCGACCTTAGATCCGGATACTGGCAGGTTCGTATCGCAGCAAGAGATGAAGGAAAAACCACATGCATCACAAGATACGGAGCTTACGAATTCCTTGTTATGCCGTTTGGGCTCACTAATGCTCCAGCAACCTTCAGCACTTTGATGAATCAGGTTCTTAGGGACTACTTAGATGATTTTGTCGTGGTTTACCTCGATGATATTGTGGTTTATAGCGAAAGTATGGAGGAGCACGAAGAACACCTTAGGAGGGTATTTGAAAGACTTCGAAAGCATGAGTTGTATCTCAAGTTATCGAAGTGTTCCTTTGCACAGAAACGCATCAAGTTTTTGGGACGCATCATTGAACAGGGAAGAGTACAGATGGATCCGGTTAAGGTCAAGGTCATCCAAGAGTGGCAGGCGCCCACTAATGTATCTGAACTTCGTTCTTTTCTGGGACTGGCAAATTATTACAGGAAGTTTGTGAAAGACTACTCCGGTATTGCGATGCCCCTAACAGAACTCTTAAAGAAGGCAAAAGTTTGGAACTGGTCGACAGAGTGCCAAGCTGCCTTCGATGCTTTGAAGAAGGCCATGTCCGAAGATCCGGTTCTTGCTCTACCAGATGTGACAAAGCCGTTTGAAGTGCACACCGATGCATCGGATGTTGCCCTAGGGGGAGTCTTAATGCAGGAGAGTCACCCAGTCGCATACGAAAGCCGTAAGCTCAAGGATACTGAGAAGAGGTACTCTGCCCACGAGAAAGAGTTACTCGCAGTTGTCCATTGTCTAAGGTTATGGCGGCACTATCTTCTCGGCTCTCGCTTTCTTGTGAAGACAGATAATACTGCAGTTAGCCACTTTCTTAGCCAACCAAAATTGAGTTCTAAACAAGTAAGGTGGCAGGAGCTACTAGCTGAATTCAACTTTTGGATAGAGTATAAAGCGGGTTCGACCAACCAAGTAGCGGATGCGTTGAGCCGTAGGGTTGAGGTCGACCAACAGGCTAACGCGTTCCTTAATGCCATTCTTCGGATCGACAGTCAGGTGTCTACTGAAATTCAAAGGAAAATTAAGGACGCATTACCACAAGATCCAGTTTCTGCTCAGCTATTGAAGATGATCGAAAAAGGGAAAACTCGACAATTTTGGTTAGACAATGGATTCATTTCGACAAAGGGAAATCGAGTTTTTGTCCCTCGAGTAGGGGATTTGAGGCGTACCCTGATCCGAGAATGCCATGATACTTTGTGGGCGGGACATCCTGGTCAAGAAAGAACGCTGACCCTCCTCAAGCAAGGTTACTACTGGCCCCAAATGGAAGATGATGTCGAAAGCTATGTTAGAACTTGCCTCATTTGTCAACAGGACAAGATCGAAAGGAGACAGCCTGCAGGGTTATTGCAACCTCTACCCATCCCAGAACGACCGTGGGAGAGCATTTCGCTTGATTTTATATCAGGTCTACCCAAAGTGGGGGACTTGACAACCATCCTCGTGGTCATTGATCGGTTCTCGAAATATGCCACTTTCATTGCGGTTCCGAAGAACACGTCTGGTGAGGAGACTGCACAATTATTCTTCAAGTACGTGGTTAAATATTGGGGGATCCCTCGAAGCATTGTCAGTGATAGAGACTCACGCTTCACGGGAAATTTTTGGAGGGAACTCTTCAAGGTTCTTGGCTCCAAGTTGTGTATGAGTTTCAGCTATCACCCTCAGTCCGATGGACAAACCGAAAGATACAATGCAATGCTCGAGGAATATCTACGCCACTTTGCTAGTGCAACTCAGCGAAATTGGGTTAAATTATTGGATGTGGCTCAATTGTGCTTTAATGCTCAGAAGAACTCCGGGACAGGCAAGAGTGCTTTCGAAATAGTGACGGGACAGCAGCCAATCCTTCCTCATACCGCCAACTTGATGCCAGTTTCCAAATCTCCTCGAGCCCGTAATTTCTCAGAAGAGTGGAAACAGAATATTGAGTTGGCTCGTTCGCACCTAGAGAAGGCCACCCATCGTATGAAGAAGTATGCAGATCAGAAAAGGCGACCGTTAGAGTTCCAAGTAGGAGATCTCGTAATGGTAAAGCTCCTTCCACAAGATAGAAAGTTCTTAAGGGGTAGAGACCCACGCCTTCTGCAAAAATATGAGGGGCCGCTTAGGATTGTGAAGAAAATCGGGAAAGTGGCTTATCGGATTGAACCTCCTAGCTGGCTGAAGGTTCACCCAGTATTCCATGTCAGCATGCTGAAACCGTATTTTGCTGATACAACTGATCCATCCCGGGGAGAGTCTAGTCGTCCAGGGCTAAAACAGAGAGCAGAAGGGAAGCAGTCAGTGGAAGCCATCCTAGCCGATCGAGTTGTGACAGCTTCTCGCAAACAACACCAAGAGTTCCTTGTCAAATGGGCAGGAAGAGACCCAGAAGAAAACACTTGGGAAAGAGCATCAGACCTATCAGCCTTCCAGGATCAGATCACAGCATACCTTGACCAGTTGACGAGGGCGTCAACAGCTCTGGTGGGGGAGGATGTCACAGGGTGCCTTCCAACAGCACTCGTGACCGACTCCCACACTTCATCAACACCGTGCACGCGCCCGAGCGCAGCACGGCCCAACAGGTGATAACCGACTGCGCTTCATTAACACCGTGCTCGCGCCCGAGCGCAGCACGGCATCTAGTTTTATTATTCTGTTTAGGTTTTCCTTATGTAAATATTGTTGTTTCCATGTAACTAGATCTAGGATTTCCTTTGTAGTTGTATTTCATTTCAATTGTAATCGTTTTCTTGTAACTTGTAAGACCTAACGTGCACTGCTACCACTCTGGTATTTTCATTAAGTGGTTATATGTGGGGATAAGACTATCTGCCTCACACCCGAGTTGCCTACCAGTGCACGTTGTTTAGCACTTGCTTTCAAGCTCTTACTTTCTTTCGAACTGTAATAGCTTTCCATGTAATCTAATTTTCTTGCAATGAAGTAATCTCAATTTGCGCTCACGTTCTCTTTTAAATTACTGTTGTTGCATGGTGTTCATCGATTGTTAATAAAATTCGATCACATTCAACCGTGCTATCGGTTAGCACGGTCGTTCACGCGGCCTCCTTTGTGCCATCAAAGGACGCCCCGTGACACTAGGCCTATTAATTAAAGGCATGTTGGAAATGGAACAGTTTGTCAGTTTGCCATGCCCAACTTATATAATTAAGGTGTAAATGATTTCTATTTTGTTTTTATAATATTTTATAATTGATTTAACAAATATATATTATTGTCGTAAAGGTTAGATATTATGTAAATTCTAGGTTTAATATAATGTGATATTTCAGCTCAAGTGGAAATACATGATATATTAATATCGTGCAATCTTAAACACTATACGAGACTTTTGACAGTGTGGATACAGACTTTCGACAATCTTAAACACCATTTTTATTGTTCTCAATCAAAGAAATAAATTTAAGGGTATAAATATTATTTTCATAAGCTTCAGTAGAAAAATTGCGGGCCTATCCACTGTCTCAAATAATTTTATCCATACACTAAAAAATAAGCTTGGGTATAAGAATTATAGAACTATAGGAGTCACTAAAGAATTATATAACTATAGGAGTCATTAAGTGTGGCCGAAGCACAAGGAAAAATTGGACAGGACTTTTTTTTAGGGTGGTACTATTGCCACCCCCACAAACTACTTGCTTCCACTTTCACTAAAAAAAGTTCTAAACTTCTATTTTCACCCCCACCTAATTAATCATTTTCAACCAACTAATCACTCATTAACATTAATTACTATTCGATCATCATCATCATCATCATCATCTTCTTCTTCTTCTTCTTCTTCTTCTTCTTCCTCTTCCTCTTCTTCTTTCTCTTCTTCTTCTTCTTCTTCTTCTTCTTCTTCTTCTTCTTCTTCTTCTTCTTCTTCTTCTTCTTCTTCTTCTCTATGATTTTTACTCAATGGTTAATAATTAATAAAAATTCAGATCTAATTAACACATTTTATCTTATTCAATTCATTTCAAAAGCCAACAAAAATTCAAAAGTATCTCACAAAAAAAAAACAAAATCTTCATTGATGTCACACAAAAAAAATCTTAAATTGTAGAGAATGGTAGAGAAGAGCGAATCAAGGATTATCAAGGTAGAAAAACCTAATGAAAGAGAGATTGTTTGTTTTTATTATGTTTAATGTTTATTTTCTTTAGTTAATATAAAAAAAATTGTACCAACAAAACGAATTAGAGCATCAGAACAGGTTATCTCGGTTACGGGAAACCGAAATTGGAGGACTTGTTCGGTTTTTGGTGACCAAATATGTAATTTGATTATATTCCAGACAACTTCGTCCTAGGAGACTGAGCAATTTGATGAACTTCGGTTCTAGAAAGCCAAAATTATCCAAAATATTCGATTGTTAGATACCGATGTAAGGTCCCGAGAACTGAAAATATAATCCAAAATACTTTGGTTGTGAGTGACCGAGGAAGTGGATGAACCCCGGTCATAGGGAACCGAAATTATTCTCAATACTCAATTGTTAGAAGCCGATGTAAGGTCCCGAGAGCTAAAATAGGATACGAGGAGGTTACGGTTGTAAGGCACCAAGGAGTAGATAGATGTAAAAATTTAAAAACCATCGTTGAGAAGAAGAAGAAGAATTAATGATTAATTATAATTAGTTTGTGTTGCATTAGGGGTTAAATGAATGTAAAATTTTAAAAACCATTGTTGAGAAGATGAAGAAAAAGAGGGAGGAGGGGGAGGAAGATTAATGATTAATAGTTAAATATAATTAATCATTAATCTATGTATATTAAAATGGGAGTGGTAAAGGAAGTAGTGGCCTAGTGGGAGTGTTAATGAGTTACAGAGAGTTGGTGGGTTAGTGAGAGTGGGAGTAATACTAAATATATATTGGGGTGGAAATAGTACCACCTTTTTTTTTATTTCTTCCCGAACTATAAGTTTAAGTAGAGAGAGGAGTGTTCGTGGATTCTAAGATGCTGATTTTATGCCATTTGCATCCACTTTAATCCGATGTCAATTTCTAATTTAGAATCCCTTCTAAACCAATAATTCGAAAAAATCTAATCCGATCCGATCCAATTAAATCTAACCAATAACTTAACGCAATAACTACAAAAGATATTCGTCTAGTTGTCTTTCAATTTATAAATTAGATAGAATTGAATGATTTTAAATTGTTCAATTCGTAAATTATCTAATTTACGTGCTTAGTTACAAAAATTAAATAATATATAAAATTGTAAACTTAAGTTAATACTTAAGATAGATAAAAAAAAAGTAAATATATAGTTGAAATTTTATAACTTATAACTATCATACAAATTCATTAGCAAAAGATCACAATACAATTTTTTTTTTGTTAAAATGAAATAATTTATAATTTATTAATTTATAATAAAATAATTATAAATAAAGTATTTTACGCGATCAAACAAACTCTTAAAAATATTACTGTGTATAATAATATATAAAAACTTCAAAAGTTTAAATCAATTACATGTCATTTGTAGGTCGCCTTTAAATTTTTATATTTATAACTTTAAAAAATAAAAAAAGCATGCGGTGATTGTATTTTTTTTATTCTAATATTTTAACTAAAGTAAGAAAAAATCTATGTCTTCCCATCCTAAAATCAACTGTGCTCGTGGAATGCGTTACTTTTAATTATAATTTGACACGTGACAACTTGTATTAAACATATAAAATATTTGTTCGGGTTGAATCGATTTTTAAGGCACTTAAAACCGAATTCCAACAAATAATTTTGATTTTTCGAAAAATGGACCCAATTCAATCCACGAAAAATTGGATTGTATCAATTCATTCAGTTGATTTTGAATTGGATCATGAACAACTAAGTACATATCGATACATATAAAATATCAGTACTGATTAACATTTAAACACATTTTCAATCGTTTCATTTTGGTGGAAACTAGTATTTTAAGGGTGATTTGCGGTTTTTTTATTGTATGAATTCGAATGTTAAATCTAAAAACTAAAGACGAATTTTGAAGTTTGAAAATTGGATTTAAAAAAATTGTTTGTTTTATGTCTGAATGCCATATCTGAATAAATGTTATTTATTTGAACATATTACATTTGAATACTATTTATTAGACAATTTTATCCTCTTTTTTTTATCAACAAAAACCAACAAAAACATATTACAACCACATCTCTAATAGACGCCTCACATATGAGGGAATAATAGAGACCTAATTACTTGGGAGAGAGCCATGAATGGCTTCCCTTACAACTCGATGAGCTATGACATTTTGATCTTTCTTAACATGAAGAAAAATGAACCCAAACTTAGTAACAAACTAACGGATATCACCCATTAACACCTCAATCTCCCAGGGAGGATCTACATTCGAAGAAGCCAGAGAGATCACTATTTTTGAACCACTATAAATGACTGCACCTGCAAGGTTACGTCTAGCTCTAACACAGCATGCTTCTCTGACTGTTAGAGCTTCCAAGACTAAGGTTGACGAAGCTGTAACTTTCTTAGCCACACCATCACAAACCTTCAGAGATTTATCAAACAAAATGCAAGCTAAAGCAACTTTAGGCGGGGAGGATTCAAAAGCACCACCACACATAAAAAATAAACTTGAAGGACCCTAGTTAACTATATTCCTCCAATATGGAAATTGAGAATCAGGAGCTACCGAATGAGATTGATTTGGCAAGAAAAAATCACTCATCTCTAAGATCAACACCTTTGCCGAACTTATAACCGACTGTAGGGATTGTTTCTCTTTTTCAAAAATGAAATCGTTTCTAGCTTTCCATAGAGACCAGCCAATATAAATAACCCAATCAAAATGATCACCTCCATTTGATAAATACTCCTCAGTCCATCTAATGGCTGAAAGAGTAGAGTAGAACGAGGGACTAAAGATTCTCGAGAACTCCTTCCAAACAGCCAAAGAAAAACTACATTTGAAGATAATATATTCAATGGACTCTATTTCTTCAAAGCACCTAGGACATAAGGGATCCAGTCTATACTTAGTTTTTCATAAATTCCCCTTAGTCGCAATAGCATTAACACACACCTTCCACCAAAAGAACCTGAGTTTTGGAGTAACGTTAGCTTTCTAAATGGACTTCCATAATGCTTTCGAAGGAGAAAAAGATGGTGACACTGGGTTTAACTCTTTAGAGCTTACGGATTTCAAAGCTTCTGCGTAGGCAAACTTGACACTAAACTTACCAAACTTAGAGAAGTGTCACACCCATTTATCTCTACCATTCGGAATAGTTACAAGGATACTCTTAATAATGTTAGCTTATGCTGAAGAGAATAACTGGTGAATTAACCAAACATTCTAAGCTGAAAAATTGGGCTCAAACAAATCAGAGACATTTTATAATCTACACCCTAGAGGCTTAGGGGTGGAGACAAAAAAAGATGTGTTTGAAGGCAACCAAAGATCTTCTGATATTCTCACCTCCATACCTGTGACGACGTTCCATCGGACACCCCTTTTCAGCAATTCCCTTCATTCCAATAAGCTTGCCTAGAACTAAGAAGGTTTACATCCTCTCTTGGCTTATAAAAAAGAAGAATTCGAAAAATATATAACTTTTATTAACTAAGCCAAATAAGAATTTGGATCACTAAGCAACCTCCATCCCTGTTTAACTAGCAGCCCAATGTTAAAACTTTTAAAATCTTTAAAACCAAGCTCACCTGAAAACTTTAGCTTAGAGACTTCGTTCAATTTCTTCTAACAAAAACTCATATTCTCTTCTAAATTACTCCACCAGAAAAATTTAACCATAACATTAAGCTTTTTACAAAACGAGATTGGGAAGGAAAAACAGGACATTACAAAAGAGGGAATGGCTTGAATTACTGCTTTCATGAGAACTTTCTTTCCCGCTTGCGAAAGACAATTGGCTTTCTAACCTTTCAACTTATTGAGAACCCTCTCTAAAATAAAATTAAAATATTTTTTTCCATATCTTCCAAAAAAAGCAGGCAATCTGAGGTACTTAGAATTAGTATCCAGGAGACTCACCCCCAAAGTCGAACTAACCTACTCTTTATCAGAAGAATTCGTATTGGCTGACAGAAAAACTCCAAATATTGCAAAGTTTACCTTCTGCCCCGAGGCCTTCACGTACTCATCCAACAAGGATGGAATGAAAAACATTCATTTTTCTTCTAACTTACAGAAAAATATATAGTCATCAGCAAAGAACAAATATGATAATTAGGGGTAGTTCCGACGAATTTTGATACCCGAAAATAAACCTTTTTGCATACCATCTGATAGGTTAAGAGAGAGAACGTCTTGAACTAGCAAAAACAAGTATGGTGAGAACGGATCTCCTTGTCCCCAACCTTTTTGCGGACGAAACACCTGGGATGGTTTTCCATTAATAAGAACTGAGAAAGAAACCGAGCTAATACATTGAAAGATCAAGTCCACCAAGTTTTGAGCAAAACCCATTTTTTTCATAACAGCTATAAGAAAATCCCATTCAACTATGTTGTAAGCTTCATTAAGATATTTCTTTAACGCCACATCTTTGGAGGAGCTTATCTATTTACTTTTGAGAAAATGAAATGCTTCGTGGACAACTATTATACTATCTTGGATCAGCCTTTCATGAATAAAAGCTGCCTGGTTGTGAGAGATTAAACCCGAAAAAATGACCTTCAATCGATTTGTAGGGCATTTAGCTATGATTTTATAGAGGAAATTGCATAAACTTACAGGACGGAAACGTGAAACTTTTATGGGGTTTTGAATTTTCGAGATGAAGGCAATAAATGTTTGATTTATCTCTCTCAAAATGAAACCTCCTATGAAGAAACTTCTAACTGCCTTACAAATGCTAGCCCGAATAATGTTCCAGTTCTTTTGGTAGAAAGTCCCTGAGAAACCATCCGGACTCGGAGCTTTAAGATCACCCAATTGGAAAGCCGCTTTAGAGATTTCAAAATTCATCATAGGGCTGTAGAGAAATGAGTTCGTCTCCTTCAAGATGCAATAGGGCACCGCCCTCAGCACTTCCTTAAAATCTCGCGATCCCAAATGTGAGAACAGATTGCTGAAATATTCGGTCACATGAGCTTTAATGAGATCTTCCTCCGTAATCCATCCCGATGACGCCTTAATTTTAATAATTTTGTTCACTTATTGACGTTATAGAATAGTAGAATGCAAGAACTTGGTATTCCGATATCCAGCTTTTAACCATTTCACTCTCGATATTTGAAGCCAACATATCTCTTCCTTCCTTTGCAGCTCATCCATTTATGAAATTAACCTCTTTTCTTTTAGCCACAAATCCCTACTGACATTGATCTTTTGCACATGTCTTAACTCTGAATTCAACTGATCCAATTTTTGTTTACCATTGACTTTGGTTTATTTTCTCCATGTTAGAAAACCCTTTTTGCATTTTTTAATTTTAACACCAATTGAAACATTTGTAACCCAGGGATGCAACTTTCCCAAGCTTTGGAAATAATATTCTTGTATTCAAAAGAATCATTCTAGTTAGCTTCATACCGGAATGGAACCTTTTTATTATTTCTAACCAAACCGAAGTCTAAAATGATTGGGCAATAATCCGACTCCCAAAATGTTTCATGAATAACATACGCATTTGGAAAAGCATTAACCCATTCCACATTAGCTAACACCCTATCAATCCGTTCTTTGATTAAATCACCATTAATTTTTCTGTTATACCAAATAAAAGTATTACCTTTGAAGGCGACATCCATCATAGGAACCTCTGAAAGGAAATATTGAAGTTCCTTAATCTTTGCACAAATCACTTCTTTCCCTCCACTTTTTTCCCATTCCTCCGCAATCACATTCAAATCTCCGATAATGGCCCAAGGGTAGTCAATACTGGCTACTAAATTCTTAAACCGAAGCCACATAGCCTTTCTTTCTTCCCGGTCCGTGGCAGTGTGAGTAAAATAAGCAAGAAAACTGTAATCCCCATTATTGAAATTGCACCAAGCAGTGATACCCATTTGACATTTATCCCAGATGCTCACTTCCACCATAAAGCTGGACCTTCGCCAATACCAATCGGATCAACATAAGCAAATAATTCAAACTTGATCTCTTTATGAATTCTTTCCAATTTTTTCTGCTTATTTTTCGTCTCCATCAGAAAAATAATGGAGGGGCGATATGATTGAACAAAATCCTTCAGTTAGAGAACTGTTAGAGCAAAGTTTGGGATGTAAGTTGGTTAAAATGCAATGTAGAAGAAAGTTTGGGATGTAATTTGGTTAAAAAGGCAAGGATATAAAACTAATTTCACTTTCTTTTCACTTTGAAAGGAAACAACACCCAAGTGTACGGCTTTGCGAAAAGGTTCTAAAGGCAGTGGTTAGTTTCAATTACAGTTAATTTTGTAAATACGCCTACCTTTAAATCAAATTTGCATTATTGCGAGAGGTTTTTTGAGGGTGTCTTTAGTGACACTTGCCAAAAATAAAATTATGCAGCTTTGTGCCAAAGCTAACGGCGAGTAGCTGAGATTGATTGTGTGTGACTCTGACCTAACAAGGTCGTCAAGAATTTAACAGAAGGAAATTATAACGACCCAAAATATTTCACATCGGTAGTATAATAGGTAAACCCTTGGTTCATAAGTGCTCACTCGATTCCTAACTAGCAAGAGGACTTTTAGGGGTGTCTTGGCGACTCTCACCAAAAATAAAACCATGCAGTTCTGTGCTAAAGTGGACAATGTCTTGCTAAGCTCGAAACTGGGTCGTTACAAATTCTTTACCTAGTTCAAATTTTACTTTCATTTTTGTCTTTGATCTCTATGTGAACAAATTCAACTCTTTAATACCCCTATGGTTGTTCAATATTAGTACCCTCGTTGACATTAATTTTGGGGTTAATTTTTTTCAGAGGTTCAATTAATAATTTCGCTTGAAGAAATCATTGCAACTTGTAGTATTTAGATTTATCAGCCAATGGTCTTTCTGGTGATGTAAATGAACTCTTAGGGGGATTATCTGACTATAGTGATAGTAGCTTAAAGGACTTAAACTTGAGGTCTAATCAATTAAGTAAGCAATTACTCGATTCATTGAACAACCTCAAGTATTTAAGATCCCTTTTGCTAAATGAAAACTTAATATATGGTCTAATTCTAGCATTTATTGGACGGTATTCTTGAAGGAAGTTGATGTCTTCTTCATTTTTATGAGTGGATCCATCCTTGAAAGTGTGAGAATGCTAACCAACCTTACCAAATTGTGACTCTACGATAATTCTCGAAAAGGCAATATGTCCCAAAATACACTACGAGGTGTTTAATTGAACTAGTAGATTTTTTTATATATTCTTTGGATGTAAGTATGTAACTGTTGTTCTTAATTTGAGATGCAAATGGCTTCCTCTTTTCAGCCTAAAATCCATTCAGATTAGTAACTTCCCATTGGGTCCCAACTTTCCTGCATGGCTCAAGACTCAGAAGGAGCTTTCATTTATATTCCTTTCAAATGTCTTCGTTTCAAATTCAATCCTCGAATGGCTTTGGAAATTATCCCCACAGGAGAATTAGATCTTTCTCACAACCAGATTGGCATGGTACTTCCCAACTCATTAGAATTTCCATATAAGGTGGATTTAGGTTTCAACTGCTTAGAGGGACCAATTTCGCTTTGGCCCAGTGTGGTAAATCTATATTTGGGAAACCATTTTTTTTCAAGATTGATCCCTTCAAACATAGGCCAAGTAATGTCATCATTGACCAATCTTGATCTTTCTGGGAATTTTCTGAATCGTAACATCTTTTTCGTCCATAAGTGAACTAAATAATCTTGTAACTTTGGATCTTTTAAAAAATCATTTCCCTGGAAAAATTCTTAAACATTGGGAGACTTTCAAAGTCTTTAGACCTATCCAAGAATAATTTATCTTGTGAGTTTTCAGGCCCACTGTGTTTACCTTACCTTGTGTGGTTGAAGTTGAGTAACAACAATCTTTTTGGGGAGCTACCTTCCGCATTAAAAAACTGCACTAGCTTGGTTAGCCTTGATATCGAAGATAAGAAGTTCTCAAGTGAAATACCAAAATGGATTGGGGAAAGTCTTTTATCATAAACAAATTTTTGAATTTGGTCTAACATGTTTATCGAAAATATTCCTAAGCAATTATGCGTCTATATCACCTTTCTTATCTCCATATCCTAGACTTCAATCAAAACAATCTATTAGGATTTATACAGCCTTGTCTTGGTAATTTAAGTGGCTTTAGTATTTTGATTCTTATAGGTCACTACCTCCTGCACTGAGATTACCGTACATGCCCGAATTAGATTTGGTTATTAAAGGAAGAGAATATGGATATGATCACACTCTTAACCTAGTAAATCTTATAAACCTTTTGAGCAATAAACTAACAAGGAAGATCATATAAAATATGACAAATCTGGCGATCTGAGGTATGTTGAACTTGTCTAGGAACCAATTGCCTGGACTAATACCCGAAAAAATTGGAGGGTTGCAATGGTTATAAACTCTGGACCTCACAAGCAACCATCTATCTCGAGATTAATTCCTTCAAGCATGTCATTTATTACATCACTCAGCCATTTAAATGTGTCGCATAACAACTTGTCTGGACCAATTCCAATAGCAATCAATTCAAAACCTTTAATGATCCATTCATTTACGAATGTAACCCTGAGTTTTATGGGCCTCCATTATCAGCCAAGTGTAACGATGGATATGACAAAGGCAAAAATGACAGATAAATTAATGAGAATGAAGACAAGTATGATAAGCTCTAGTTATACATCAGCACATGATTGGGGTTCCTTATGGGATTTTGGGCTATTTGAGGTAGTTTTGAGATAAAGAAGTCTTAGAGATATACATTTTATCAGTTCTTAGATAAAATGAAAGACTGGATCTTCGTGGTCATATGCAATTAACGTAGCTCGTTTGCAAAGGATGGTAGAGAAGAAGAGAAACTGAGATCAATGGTACATTATATTAGTTATTGTTACCCATTAATATATACTTCGTGTTATGGTAATCTTTGTTTTTGTGGCCTTAATTTGCAATAATTGTGGTTTATTTGCAGTGGAATCTGGGAATTGAAAGCGAGATTCTTGCAAGGAAGGGTATATGTTTTTTTTTTAAAATTTATATGATGGTAATGCAGATTGTATATTACTGTTGTTATGTATTTAGTAGGGAAAAAAATAAATTAAACCTGAAGTTTTGGTGTAGATTCAATTTCGTATATGATGTTTCAAAAAATGCAATGTCTTCTTCGAAGTTGCAAAAGTGGTTCGATTGAGACCTTGGTCCTAACTCCGTCCAAATAACTTGACGGAATGCTGAGTTGGACGTTGATGTGGCGAATCCCGTCCAAGCTAATTGCTTATTCCTGCCCAATACACACCACGTGACCTTCATGTGAGAATCCAAGTTATATGAGTGTAATTCAACTTCATGGATATCAGGGAAAAAAACAGAGTATGCAGCATGCCGTCGGAAGAAAGAAAATGGAGGCCGATGGTCAACTGTGTTATTGTGGGCATATGTGTTTTTTTTTTGTTAATGGTTCTTTTTGTAGGTCCTTTTGTGAATGTAATGAGGAGGCCGAATTAATAGATAGATGTGGATGAATAAGCTTTTTTATTGTATTTTTTTAGTTATTTTATGGTTAATATATATGGGATGGTTAATATATATTAGTGTTCTTCTCTTATTAACTTGATGGTTGCATTGCTTAATTGTTGAATGATTGTCAGTTTAATTTGATATTAATATTGATGGTTACATGGTTACATTTCATTCATTCACCAATAAACCTTCCATTCAAAATGATCTTTTCATTCATTAAAAAAATGGGACCATTACATAGTTCATTACATAGACCATGTTACTAATAAATAAAAGAAAATAAAAAAACAGAGCATTCTTCATCTCCTACATTTTTGCCTACATAAGCTCTAAATGACCATTCTTTATCTCAGAATCATCATTTCCTGTATTAAATAGCAATATGAGTACAAGGAACCATAATAGCAACAAGAAGATCCAAAGCCATTTCTCTTTTCTTTTACACTATTGTACAAGGTTCTCCAACATATCTACCTTTCTTAGTAACCCTGGGATTATTTGTCTTCCTTGAGCACAAATAGGAGGGTCAAACCATGAAAAAAAATCCACAACCTCCTTCAGTTTATAAATTTATACAATAACAATTCAATAAAATAAGAAATATAGTTCAATATGGAGCAAATTAAATACCAAACATTAAAGTTTTTACCCCAAATTATTTGGCAATCTCTAAATCTCCTTCCAAGGTTTAAATTAGTCCACGAAGTATGAAGAATAGTGGGATTCCTATAATAGCACAGTCGACCATCAGCCTCCATTTTCTTTCTTCCGATGGAATTTTGTATGCTATTTTTTTTTCCTGATATCCATGAAGCTGAATTACACTCATATAGATTGAATTCTCACATGAAGGTCACGTGGTGTGTATTGGGCGGGACTTTGCCACATCAGCATCTAACTCAGCATTTCGTCAAATTATTTGGACGGAGTTAGGACTAGGGTCTTAATTGAACCACTTTTGCAACTTCAAGGAAAATATTACATTTTTTTGAAACATTAGGAGTGAAATTGAATTTACACCTAAACTGCAGAGTTTAATTTGTTTTTTCCCTATTTAATAAGATGTTCTAGGGGAACTTATAATACTAGGCTCTGTTTGATAATAAGATGAAAATTGATAAGAAAAACAATCTATTTTTATAAGAAGTTGAACAATAAGTTAGGGATATAAGATTAACTTTTGCTTTTTTTAACTCTTGCCTTTTGACTTCTTTTATGGAAAATTTTTCTTTGGGTGGTGGCGACGAAATTTTTTCCACAACATAAAGGAGAATTAAGGACATATACTCACAAAAATAAATATAAGATAGAGAACATCTAAATACATTCTTAAACTTATTTTCATCTTAGCACCCAAATTAATTATTTTTCTTATTATTTTTTATGTTGTTATCAAACGGTGCTTAGAAAATTGTAATTTATTGGTCTGAGATGGAATATATTGGTTTATACTATTTTGTTCATGTTTAGATTGACTTTTAGCATTGCTAATGATCCCAAGCTAGCTAGATGTGCAACAATTGAAGGCTTGGGACCTTGATGATTTTGATTTTCTTTTGGCATACAATAGTCAATTTGGTGGGTGGATACTTGATGTATATAAATTTGTATTGATAGATTACATCAATGTACTCTATGAGCTATAACTCTAAAACATTAGCTAGGACCCCTAAAAAAACATTAGTGTAAAAAAACATTAGTGACAGTTTGTTAAGGTTTTTGCGACATTGTTATTTTAGTGTTGGAGTATGTTTGAGAATAATTGAGTTTTTTTTTTGCTAATGTTAACATATGCTTAAAGGACACACATTAAGTATGTTATAAATAGAAAAAATATGTCTTGCATAAGAATCAGTGCAATATTAAATGCATGTTGGGCTTTTGTTATAGGTTAATATATGTCCTAACATGTGCTTGTTTTTTCAGAAAAATTATGGGTGGATTTTTTTTAAGTTCTAAGGAAATCAATATTCAAATAGCTTTAAAACTCTCTCTCTCTCTCTCTCTCTCCTAACTTTGTCTCTATCTTTGTCACTAGAACGCTTCACTTGCTATAAAAGATTGAATTTTAGTGATCTAAGGCTAATCCATAAAAAAATAGATATACATACATATATACACTTTTGTTTTTTGCCCTTTTATTCCTCCTGTCAAAACAAGTTTTTAAGTAATGTGACTTTTAAGGGGGTGTATTCAGCTCAGATTTTAAAAGATTATAATTGACTTTTTAAAATCCGTAGATTCTGTTAAGTTTATGGATTGTTTTAAATTCTTATAGAATTTAACATATTTTAATGCATAGATTCTTTTAGATTTATGCAAATTTTAATAAGTCTATAGATTTCTGCAAATTTTAATAAGTCCATAAATAAAAAAAATCAAAAGACAAACAAACAAAAAAAATTAATTATTAGGCTTTGCCATTTTGGTCTCCGCAAACTCATTATTTAGGATTTAAATCAATAAGGTTTGTGGGTTTAACTCGCCCTTTTTCTCTCCTTTTTCTCCATAGGTTATTTCATATATATATATATATAAAGCATCAAAATGACATAGTATACACTGAAAACGTCTCACACGCCTTAAGGTGCGCGCTTCAATGCATGCGCCTTGAACTCTCGTCAAGGTGGAGAGGCGTAAGTATCATATTTTGCCCTAAAGTCCACGCCTCAAAGCGTTTTATCCACACATTGTTTCGAGGCTTATGCCTCGGGCGCCTGTTTAAACGTTGGTCTAAACTACGCATCTTTTGCTAGCCCCTAATTGTTTCGACTTGCCGACATGAATGATTGGTATGAAATGGAGGTTTTCATCAAAATTCAAGCATAAACAATACTGCAGGGGTGAGGCAATGGGTAGCGATTCTAGTACCCAAATCCTGAAGACAATATATATATCGAACAATATGATAATGATGACGACTATGACAACTTAGGAGGGTGTATTTAATTTATATTTTAAAATAATTTTATGAATTTTTTAAAATCCATAGATTATTCTAAATCCGTAGATTATTTTAAATATATATAAAGTTTAACATATTTTAATAATTCATATAGAGTATAACATATTTTAAAATATAAACTCTTTAGTATTTTTATATAATTTAATAAATTCATTGATTCTTTTAATTACAATAAAAAAATCAAAGGATAAATAATAAAAGAATTTTGATTATTACTTTAAAGAAATAAGAAAATTATAAAAATGCCTCAAACGTTTCAGGTCAAGTCTAAAAACCTTGCTGGTTGATTTTTTTTCCCTTTCTATTCAATTTTCATCTTTTGTCTAAAAAAATTGATAAAAGCGGAGGAAAAAAAAAATCAAAGGAACAATATCTCTATAGTTTCAAAAGAAGATGATTAATTGAATAATTAAAACTTTCAAAGTATCAGTATAAAAAAGCAAAAAAAGTTTTAAATATAATGAATGGAATGGAGAGATTTAAATAAATTATAGAGACAAAAAACAAATGATACATAGGGGTTTGGAGAAGAAGGGGGTTGAGAGAAGAAGAATTGAGTGGAAGGATTTAATAAGATTATAAAAACGAAAAAGAAATAATACCTAAGGTTTAAGAGATCGAAAAATGTGAGAGAAATCCGTGTGAAATCTTCTACTTTAAGAGAATATTTGTTATTCATAAAAATACTCTCAAATCCTACAAAGTTTATTGAATTTTGAATAACATAATATTTTAAAAGAGTATTTTTAATCCTAATTGAATATTACAAAATTTTAAAAGACTTTTTAAAATTATAATTGAATACCATAAGATTTTAAAACCCCAATTAAATACATGTAAACTTTACAAATCCAAAAAAAATCCTATGAATTCTATATTAAATACACCCCCCTTAATTTTATACATCTAGCACTATTTATTTTTATTTACACGACGTTTCTTTTACAAGAGCAAGAATGCGGAGGTGAGTAGCCTACTTGCCACACCTTCGTTAAATGCCAATGGCTCATGTTCGCACAAAGTGCACGTACCAAATATTATTTGACAAAGCCTTACTTATCTGTAACGGCCTAACGGGCAATCACCGCATTCTTCTCATATTGAATTGTTAATTTTTTTACCTTTATTTTCAATTTATTAATTTTATATTCTACATATCTCAAATTAATAATACAATTTATGTTTAAGTACCTTTTATAGGAATACTAAGATCTCGTTTGATTCGCGGATTTGAACACTCAGAAAATGATAGTCTTTCCTTCATTTTGTTTGGTAAGAACAAATTCCGAAAACACTTTCTTGATAGGGGGTAAAGTCATTTCTTTCAAAACTCATGGGATTAGTTTTCCATTGTTAGTTTCGAGCATTTATTACAAAATATTTGAACAACAATACCCTTACCTAAATACTTTTCATACTTTACCAAACAAAAAAAAAAATTGATAAAAATTTTAGTTTTCCACCTCCATGAAAAAGATAAGGAAGTTAATTTTCCTTCCGTGAATCAAACAAGATCTAGCCCCTTTGATAGTCCACAAAATTTGTGAATAAAAAACTTAAAAGTAAAACAAATTATGATTTTTGCATTTATATATATTTGATTGTGAAAAATTGAACAAATTGAAATATTCAATTCAAGTTGATTTATGAGAACTCAAATTAAGTTATTTTAACTTGAAATAGCTTCATTCTTGAACTTGTGAATTCATTCAAACTCTATATATTAAAATTTGAAAAGATCTAATATTCATACTTCTAGACAAAATTTAAAGAACATAGGTGAATTTAAAAATGTTTTTGTTTTAACATTTTGAAAATCTCATTTAAATCTTCCAAAACAACTCCATAACTAGATTGAATTATTTTAAACGATAAAATTTAAGTTTGACCAATCAAAAGCAAACTAATTTCATACTTTTACAACTTGCACAACAAAACAGGCCCTTATTAATATCAATTTGAGAATAATCTCAACAAATTTACGAATTGAACAATAAAAAATTATTTAATTCATGAATTATCTAATTTAAGTATTTGGTTGCAAAAATGAACTAGTATATAAAGTCATAAAGTTAAGTTAATATTTAAGACATCAAATAAAAAAAATGTAAAGATATAGTTGAAATTACATAACTTATAACTGTGAAAAAAATTACATCACAATTTTTTTTTTTTGTTAAAATGAAAACAATTATATATATCTTATGAAAGAGATCTGTCTTAGTAGTCATCGTGTAGGTTTGGCATCACTTTCAACGTGCCTTGGCCGTGGCACTTCATTTAACTTCTAAACAGACATCATAGAAATTGGATATGAATGAATCATCCTTCCATCTACCGTCTGTCCCGGCCTCAACGGCAAAGTACTAGCTGTTCTATGTAGTATAATAATTTCTTCTTTCTTAATTTGTTTGTTTGGTAGCAAGCCTCTTCTATTTTTTAAAATTGTCCCCTGCATCCACAATTATCTTTTCTCTTCTTTGTTAACCATGCAATATTAAAGACGTTTGAACTAGCTAGATTATATTATTGCTTTCCTTTCTTATTCCACAAGACTTTTTGGGCCTCTCTTGACAATATAACAGAAACCAGAAAATAACTTTGGAGGAGAATCTGAGGAGCATATTCACCAAACATTATTAAACTTGACACCAGAAGGCGATGGATAAGAAAATACTCAAGACTCTCAGATTAAGTGTTTAATTTCATCAACTTTCACGACACTTAAACAAGATTTAATTAGTTTATTTGTTGATCGCGTCTTAGCTAGAAATGTTTGACTTCTGGAATGAAACGGTTAATTTGATGTGAAGGGTATATGATAAAACAACATTTACAAGGAATTCCTAAAAAAAGAACAACAGATCAAAATATGCTTTAATTTGTATATAGTATATGTTGTGCTAAGATACCGCTAAAACAACCCTTAAGTATCACAAGCGTATGATTTATCGGACAATTAAGCGTATAATACTTAAAGAAACAAACACCACTAATATTCAAGTAATATGGAAAACAAGAAATTAAAGGAGAAAAACAACTAACCAAGCACACAAGGTGGTATCGGCAAAATTGCCATTAATCCAACGGGTAATAACGTACTATTATTGACCACATCAATTCTGAGCACAACGTACAAAGCAAACCGGCCTTAACCGCCAATTAGAATTTTCAATATTATCTCTCAAATATACTCTCTAATATAGCTAGTAAACAATACAATACAACTCAACTCATAAATAAAATCTATGATAAATGTTCTATTTATAGGGTATAAATCCTATAGATCTAGGATTGCACAAAAGCCAAAACCTACTAAAAATGGGATAATACAAATCCAACTAGAATTTAGACAATACAAAGTTAATTAAAAATTAGACAATATAAAACTAAATAGAAATATGATTTCTATACATAACCAAATCTTTGGTATATATATTACTAATGAGTCATTTTTCTTGGTACAATCACTTTTGTCCTCTTTCATTATTATAACATATACTAATGAGTCGTTTCTCTTGGTACAATTACCTTTGTCTTCTTTCATTATTATAATGTGGCTCCAACAACTATAAGATCGATCAGATATACATATTTGTTCATCGATCAATTCTTAAATGTGTAGAGAATGGAGGATATGAAAGGAATGGAGGAAGAAGGGTCAAGAACAAGGAGCTTTCGTTACGAAGACCACAATAACAGAAGGGTTTTTCTGAGGAGCTATCCGCTTCACTGGGGCGAAGAAGAACAACAAGAAGAAGAAAATAAAAAACAAGAGACGACTACTACTACTACTACTACCGGTAGAGTTGCCACAAAAGGAGTATATCAGCAAAAGCATAAGAAACCTATAAAGAAAATAATATTATCAGTCATCCACTGGGGAGATGGGAAGGCTTTGGTCTTTAGAAAATTTAAGCATAAGATTGTTGAAAGTGGAGAAAAGAAAAAATCAATAAAGCCAGCAGCCGCCCACCATTTGTCAAAAATGGTGGGTTATCAATTCCAATGATGATGTCATGCATGACATCATCTCCGCCTATATTTATCCTATAAATAGAAAGAGGAGAGAAGAGAATAAATATCATCAACAACATCATATCAACAGAGCAGCCATCTCTCGACAGTAGCTAGAGAGAGAGAGAGAATTAATTTGCAGAGTGCAAATTAATTAAGAGCAAATATAATTTTGCAGAGAGCAAAATTAGAGAGAAAAAGGGTCAAAGAAAATAGAAGTAAAAGTGTCTAAGTGAGAACTTTTGCAGTGTCTATTTTTCTGAAGTGTTGAGAGATACACAGTGTGCGTGTATAGGTCTGCTGACCAGTCTTGTAAACCTTTTTTGATATAGTGAATATTTGGGGTGCTCTGTGGACTAGTGGCAAATTTGCCGAAACCACGTAATTCTTTGTGTTGTGCTATTGGTGTGTTTTATTGTGCCAAATAATATTTTTCAATTGTGCAAGTCAAATATATTTTTTCTGTCATTTCATTCCAAGATCTGTATTTAAATACTAGCAGCGTCTAGTATTTCCCAACAACTGGTATCAGAGGATTTTGTGGTGATTTCTGTCAATTTTCTGCAAGGTTACTGTTCACGTGAATAGTGAATTTCGTGAATAGTAAAATTTTGTCGACGATATCGGAAGGTTACTGTTCACGTGAATAGTGAATTTCGTGAATAGTAAAATTTTTCGGCGATATCGGTTTGTCGACGGAGGTGTTCTAATACACAGTGGTTCGCAGGAATAGTCAGAAACGATCCGGAAGAAGTTAGGTTCTAGTGGGAGTTATGGCGGAAGAAGGAAAAGGAATTGAAAAATTCGACGGCCAAGATTTTGGTTTCTGGCGAATGCAAATTGAAGATTATTTGTACGGGAAGAAGCTGCATCTTCCCCTACTTGGCACTAAACCAGAAGATATGAAAGATGACGAATGGGCACTACTTGACAGGCAAGTGTTAGGAGTCATTCGTCTGTCATTATCAAGAACAGTGGCGTTTAACGTCGTAAATGCGAAAACTACCGCAGAAATGATGTTAGTGTTATCTGGCATGTACCAAAAGCCTTCAGCAAACAACAAAGTGCATTTGATGAAGAAATTATTTAATCTGAAGATGGCGGAAAATTCTTCAGCGGCAGAACACTTGAATAATTTCAACACCATCATCAGCCAGTTGTCTACTGTCGAAATCAAGTTCGACGATGAAGTCCAAGCCTTGATAATTTTAGCCTCGCTACCGAATAGCTGGGAGGCTATGAGAACGTCAGTGAGCAATTCTACCGGAAAAGAAAAGCTCAAATATACCGACATCAGAGATTTAATTCTGAACGAGGAGATTCGCCGAAGAGATTCCGGTGAACCGTCCACTTCCGGCTCAGCCTTAAATGTTGAATCAAGAGGCAGAAATTCAACAAGAGGAAATGGAGGCAACAGAAACAGATCGAGGAACGGCCGGTCAAAGTCAAGGGCTCCAAAGAATTTCAACAGATCTCAAAATCAAAATAATCAAAAGGTTATTGAGTGTTGGAATTGTGGTAAAACTGGACACTACAAAAACCAGTGTCGAGCAGCAGAAAAGGCTCCAGAAAGGCGGACTGAAGCAAACGTTATTGCAGAACAGCCAGAAGATGCATTGATATGCTCCATGGAAAGCAAGACGGAGTCATGGGTGTTAGATTCTGGAGCATCATTTCATGCCACCTCAAGCAGAGAATTCTTCTCAAGTTACGAACCAGGAAACTATGGAAAGGTGTATCTTGGTAATGATCAGCCATGCGACGTGGTCGGTAAAGGCGAAGTAAATATCAAGTTAAATGGGTTCGTGTGGAAGCTGAACGATGTTCGACACATCCCTGATTTGAGGAAGAATTTAATCTCGGTGAGCCAGTTAGCAATTGAAGGTTATGTCACAACTTTCAGCCGGGATACATGGAAGGTCTCCAAAGGTGCAATGGTAATTGCTCGGGGCAGTATGTTAGGCACTCTCTATATGACGGCAGGTGCGCGTGGGTCAATTGCAGTTGCTGCAAGCAAAGTCGATCCCAATTTATGGCACCAGAGACTTGGTCACATGAGTGAAAAGGGACTCAAGGTCATGCACTCAAAGGGGAAGCTAGCAGGGCTTCAGTCAACGGATATTGACTTATGTGAGAGTTGCATCTACGGGAAGCAGAAGCGAGTTAGTTTTAATACAGGTGGCAAAACTCCAAAGCAAGAGAAGCTGGAGTTAGTGCACACAGATGTATGGGGACCAGCCCCAATTTCATCCATTGGCGGGAAGTCATACTTTGTGACTTTCATTGACGACCATTCCAGGAAGGTGTGGGTTTACTTCTTGAGGCACAAATCCGAGATATTCGAAGTGTTCAAGAAATGGAAAGCCATGGTAGAAAATGAAACAAGTTTGAGGATCAAGAAGCTAAGATCCGACAATGGTGGAGAATATGAAGATAGCGGGTTCAAAAGATTCTGTTACATGAATGGAATCAAGCTGGAGAGGACAGTTCCAGGGACGCCGCAACAGAATGGCGTGGCGGAACGAATGAACCGAACACTGACTGAGAGAGCCAGAAGCATGCGTCTACATGCAGGCTTGCCTAAACAATTCTGGGCAGAGGCAGTCAGTACTGCAGCCTACCTAATCAACAGGGGGCCGTCAGTGCCGTTAGAGCACAGAATACCAGAAGAGGTATGGAGTGGCAAAGAAGTAAAACTTTCTCATTTGAAAGTTTTCGGCTGTGTGGCATATGTACATATCAGTGATCAAGCCAGGAGCAAGCTCGATCCTAAATCACAGAAGTGTACTTTTGTTGGATACGGCGGAGATGATTTCGGTTATAGATTGTGGGATGACAAGAACCGAAAAATTATCAGAAGCAGAGATGTCATATTCAATGAGAAGGTGATGTACAAGGACATAGACGCAGCAGATTCAAGTAATTCAGTGCAGCATAATCCTGTGTATGCCGATATTGGTGATATTCCAGAAAGCAGTCAGACAGAACAGACAGAAGAAAGTTCTCAGACTGAGGAAGCAATACAACAGGAGAATACGCAACAGACGGAGGCAGAAGAACCTTCAGCTCAAACTCCTGTACTTAGGCGGTCTTCCCGGCCTCATGTACCAAATATGAGATACTTAAATTACCTGCTGCTGACTGATGGAGGTGAACCTGAATGCTATGATGAAGCATGTCAGGTACAGGATGCGAGCAAGTGGGAGCTTGCAATGAAGGACGAGATGAAGTCCCTTATCTCGAATAAGACATGGGAGCTAGCCGAGCTACCAGAAGGGAAGAAGGCTCTACACAACAAATGGGTGTATCGAGTGAAGGAGGAACACGATGGTTCCAAAAGGTACAAGGCAAGATTAGTGGTCAAAGGCTTTCAGCAGAAAGAGGGAATTGACTACACCGATATCTTCTCGCCAGTTGTAAAACTGACTACTATTCGGTCAGTCTTGAGCATTGTTGCAGCAGAAGATTTATACCTTGAGCAGTTAGATGTGAAAACTGCATTTCTCCATGGTGATCTAGAAGAGGAAATATACATGCAGCAGCCTGAAGGTTTCTCAGTTAAGGGAAATGAGGAACTAGTTTGCAAATTGCAAAAGAGCTTGTATGGTTTGAAACAAGCTCCGAGACAGTGGTACAAGAAGTTTGGTGGGTTTATGCAAACGAATGGCTATTACAAGTGCAACGCTGACCATTGCTGTTACTTCAAAAGGTTTCAATCCAGTTACATCATTTTGTTACTTTATGTTGATGACATGTTAGTAGCAGGTTCAGATATGGATGAAATCAGAAGGTTGAAGAAACAGTTGTCGAGTGAGTTCGACATGAAAGACTTGGGTGCAGCAAAGCAGATTCTTGGGATGAGGATAAATAGAGACAAGCAAAGGGGCGTCTTGCAGTTGTCTCAGGCTGAGTATATTAGCCGTGTTCTAAAGAGGTTCAGCATGAGTAATGCTAAGCCAGTTAGCACACCCTTGGCTAGTCACTTTCGACTATCCAAGGACCAGTCTCCCAAGAATAATGAAGAAGAAAACTTCATGGCTAAGGTACCATATGCCTCAGCCATTGGAAGTTTGATGTATGCTATGGTTTGCACGAGACCAGATATTGCCCATGCAGTGGGAGCTGTAAGCAGGTTTATGACAAATCCGGGCAAGCAGCACTGGGAAGCAGTAAAGTGGATATTGAGATATCTACGAGGTACTACTGACAAATGCCTATGTTTTAGCAGAGATGAGCTGAGACTTCAGGGATTTGTAAATTCAGATTTTGCTGCTGAGATAGATCACAGAAGAAGCACTACTGGTTATGTCTTTACAGTAGGTGCTACTGCAGTCAGTTGGCTATCACAACTACAGAAGATAGTTGCCTTATCCACTACAGAGGCAGAGTACGTAGCCATAACTGAGGCAAGTAAAGAGATGATCTGGTTACAAGGTTTGTTGGCAGAATTGGGTTTCAAGCAGACGAAGAATGTCTTACACTGCGATAGCCAAAGTGCAATACATTTGGCAAAGAATTCGGCATTTCATTCGAGGACTAAGCACATAGGTCTTCGATATCACTTCGTCAGATCACTCCTAGAAGATGGGGTATTGAAACTTGAAAAGATTCAAGGAAGCAAAAATCCAGCCGACATGTTAACTAAGACAGTTACGACAGAGAAACTAAAGTTGTGTTCAGTTTCTGTCAGTCTTAAAAGCTGAAGAAAGACGGGATAAGTCACACCAAATATTCACTATGAAAAGAAACGGTTCGGGGTGGAAGATTTGTTGCATTGTCTCCAAGTGGGAGATTGTTGAAAGTGGAGAAAAGAAAAAATCAATAAAGCCAGCAGCCGCCCACCATTTGTCAAAAATGGTGGGTTATCAATTCCAATGATGATGTCATGCATGACATCATCTCCGCCTATATTTATCCTATAAATAGAAAGAGGAGAGAAGGGAATAAATATCATCAACAACATCATATCAACAGAGCAGCCATCTCTCGACAGTAGCTAGAGAGAGAGAGAGAATTAATTTGCAGAGTGCAAATTAATTAAGAGCAAATATAATTTTGCAGAGAGCAAAATTAGAGAGAAAAAGGGTCAAAGAAAATAGAAGTAAAAGTGTCTAAGTGAGAACTTTTGCAGTGTCTATTTTTCTGAGTGTTGAGAGATACACAGTGTGCGTGTATAGGTCTGCTGACCAGTCTTGTAAACCTTTTTTGATATAGTGAATATTTGGGGTGCTCTGTGGACTAGTGGCAAATTTGCCGAAACCACGTAATTCTTTGTGTTGTGCTATTGGTGTGTTTTATTGTGCCAAATAATATTTTTCAATTGTGCAAGTCAAATATATTTTTTCTGTCATTTCATTCCAAGATCTGTATTTAAATACTAGCAGCGTCTAGTATTTCCCAACAACGATCACGTTTTATGTCATTGCTTGTTTCCCTTTTGGTTTTAAACCTCCTACTTCGTTGATTTCTGTTTAGTTTAGTTCATCTCTCTCTCTCTCTCTCTCTGTCTATTTCTTCGACTCTTCGTATGCTTTAACTACTTGTACGTCTACAACGGGTTACTGTTTCCTTCTTAAGTAAATATATATTTATGATGAGAAAAATATCATACTTGTATTAATTGTTTAATTTTGGCCAGCTTATATGTATATACACATATAATTTTCTTTTTAAGCCATCAAGTTTTGAACTCTGAAATTACATTTCTCTGAAACTTTAGTAAAACTAAACCAAATTCTTCATCCACGAAATGGGCAGTATCTATTTCTGATTCGTTTCTCTGTTTACATTTCTTCATCCAGTTTTTAGGAAATTATACCGATTAAAATATATGTGCACGTATGCATAGGCTAATACACATACACAGTTGTTCATAGGGGAGGGTGAGAATGGAGAACCAACACTGTTTTTCAAGTAAACACTATAAAGCACCAACAATTTAACTTAATTGTATCGGTGTATAGATATGTCTATATACACATAGATCCTCGATAATAACAGTCTAAGTGGGTGGGTCTGTTGGAGAAGAGTGGTTTAAAGTACTGAACTGCAATGTTAAAAGAAGAAGGGGATTCCTTTTGCCTTAGTACTCCCACATCCATATGAAGAGAAACAATGTCAGGAGTTGCAGGAAAGGATGGCTTTCTCGGCCTTCTAGTTAACTTCAAGTGTGTGTAGTAACGGTTTTTATTAGTTTAGTATTAATATTTAATATGTAAGTTATTGGTTCACATGATATTAAGTTAGTTAATTTTTTTCAGCTTGTTATCGGGCCTTTCGGCGTTGTCACTCCACTAATCCTAGTTTAATTTGTTAAAGACTTTATAGAACATGCGAAAAATTATATACAGTACTAAGGTTAAGAATGAAGAACAATCACCCATACTCTTAATAATCAGCGCATATGATACATTATAGAGGAGTGGCAGGCTATAATAGACACAACCCAAATAATTGTAGTATCTGTTTTTATTTGTCCGAAACATGGACCATTGGCCTACATGATATTAGATTATTATTTTTTTCATTGGGAGATTTTATGAAACTCTGAGATCTGGATTAACTAAGTTTCTGGCAAAGCAAACAGATTCACAAGAGCATGTTTGAGAACAAAGATAATAACCCCCTTTTTTATACACAAGAAAAGCATCTCAAACATTCAATCTTCTTTTCTTTATGTATGATCTTTGTCCTTCTTTGTGTGTACTTTACATGCGGAAAAAGAATATTTATGTGCCTTGGCAGGTAGGATGTCCTAACTAGTATAAATCAGTCACCTGAGTTGAGGCTTCTTCAATTCATTCTACTTCAAAGGCGCATTAGTCCCAACTGCAAATATTAAGGTAAGCACTTTTAATGTACTGTTGTATTGTAATTGTTAACCGTGTTTTTGACTAATTTTACAAATTATCTTACTTATCTTATTATGAATTTAATAACATAAAAAGGTTCAAATTACACGGGGCGTCAAATAAAGAAGTTTTACACCCGTCAATAATTTCTTTTCGACTTCATAATTTATCAATCTATTCTTTAGATTAGATAATTATTATATATTAAAGATGCATGCAAAAAATTAAATTAATTGGAGCTACAGAAGTCACTCATCATAATCATGTAATATATTAAATTATGAGCCTTATAAAATTTAAATAAAACTAAACATACCGATTAAATGGTTACAACTATCTGATTAATTTTGATAATTTGCATGCTTGATAAACACAATAAAAATAACTTATCTAACGACGGAGTTTATGAATTATGAATATGAAAAAAAATTATGAATGAGTGTAAAATTACATAATTTTATACTAAAGTAAGTTGAACTATGGCCTTAACATTATAGCTTTTATATGTGTTCATTCTTGCAACCAGCCACTAGTAATAAGAGAAAACACGAATCTACTTCACAAAGTAAAAGCAAATGAGACCAACAGTTCCTTTCTATTGACCGGAGGAAAAGGAAATGATTAATTATGAAAGAAATTAAAAAATGAAAGTATGTCCTTTTCTTTTCCTTCCATTCACTCGATCAAACGGGCTGCAATTCTTGGAGAAAACAAAAATGAAGGATAGGTGGGGGAGAAGGTAAACATAGCTCATGGAAGCCTACCTTTCTCTCCATCGCCTTTTCCTTTATCCCCTATCTTATGCACTAGTGTCTCATCTTGAATTGTGCAGTGACAATGAAATTCATTAAAGATTTAATCGAACTACTTCAACGCATATGGATTCACATTATGAGACGCATTGGTCTCTCAAGAAGCCTGCCTGAGAATCCATGCACAGAGACAGAGATCACCGCAAGGAATGAACACCCAGTGAAGGCCTTTGGATGGGCAGCCAAAGATGAATCTGGTGTCCTCTCTCCATTCAAATTCTCCAGACGTAAAAACACCGAAAAAGACGTCACATTCAAGGTGTTATATTGTGGCATATGTCACACAGACCTTCACTTCATAAAAAATGAGTGGGGTTTCTCCAAATACCCTCTCGTCCCCGGGCATGAGATCGTCGGCATAGTCACAAAAGTGGGTAGTGAAGTACAAAAGTTCAAAATCGGAGATAAAGTCGGCGTTGGGTGCCTGGTCGGATCATGCCAGTCATGCGAAAACTGCACAAGACACCTCGAGAATTACTGTCCTAGAATGATACTAACCTATAGTTCTACTTACCACGATGGAACCACCACCTATGGTGGTTACTCTGATATCATGGTGGCTAACGAACACTTTGTGATTCGCTGGCCGGAAAACCTTCCTCTTGATGCTGGTGCACCTCTTTTATGTGCCGGTATTACAACTTACAGCCCCCTTAAGTATTTTGGGTTGAACAAACCTGGTATGCATGTGGGTGTGGTGGGTTTAGGTGGTTTAGGACATGTAGCTGTGAAGTTTGCAAAGGCATTTGGGGTTAGGGTGACAGTGATAAGTACTTCCCCTAGCAAGAAGAAGGAAGCAATTGATCATCTTGGTGCTGATTTGTTTCTAGTCAGTAGTGACCCGGAGGAGATGAAGGCTGCTGAGGGTACAATGGACGGTGTGATTGATACCGTCTCTGCAGTTCACCCTCTGTTGCCATTGATTGGTTTGTTGAAGAGTCATGGTAAACTCGTGTTGGTGGGTGCACCAGAGAAGCCCCTGGAGCTACCGGTCTTTCCTCTGCTTTTGGGGAGGAAGATAGTGGCCGGGACTAGTATTGGGGGTTTGAAAGAGACCCAAGAGATGATTGATTTTGCGGCTAAGCACAAGATAACTGCGGATGTTGAGGTAGTTCCTATGGATTATGTGAACACGGCTATGGAGCGTTTGGCTAAAGGTGATGTTAGATACCGATTTGTCATTGATGTTGGGAATACGTTGAAGTCTGATGAGTGTGATTCTTGTTGCTCCTAATACCTAAGTTTCACTTGTATTATCGTTTAGTTAATCTTCTGGTGGTGGTCTCGTCTTGCATATGAAAGAATTGTTATAATGTATATGGTAACTCTAAATAAGGGATGAATCTTCTGTACTGTAAATATCAATAATAACGAGTAGTCCATCTAATTCCTAGTACTTGAAAAATTGCGCACTGAAATCAAAAGGAAAGGA
This sequence comes from Lonicera japonica, assembly GCA_021464415.1. Lineage (NCBI taxonomy): Eukaryota > Viridiplantae > Streptophyta > Magnoliopsida > Dipsacales > Caprifoliaceae > Lonicera > Lonicera japonica. Next base: position 62,859,570 of record CM038468.1, on the reverse strand, counting down.
AATTGATATATAAGGTAAAAGTTTTTATTATAACCAAATAGTCGAAAAATTATAAGTTACAGCTAAGTTCCTCGTTGCTCTGACCATAAGGAAAAATGAATGTATAACTAGACAAGACTTGAAAAAAATAATCTGAAACATCCAGAAATTTCTGAACCTAGTCTATGAGAAATTCTGAGAGGCCAGACTATAGCAAGCATGCAAAATCCACCATAAAAAGAAGGAAATGTTTTCCCACCACAAAATCTGGACAACCAGAAATTTTCTCATTGATTATGGTGAAAGAGAATAGCCAACATCCTTATGTTCCAATCCTCTCAAGATTTTCAGAGACGGTTTTCATCCTGGGCCGAACCTCGGGGTCACTCTCGGTGCACCCAAGGGCTATATGAAACATAGCTAGAACGTCCTTCTTGGCATGTACTTCTTGAAGTAACATGGGGTCCACTATATCTGATATGGGGTGTTCCTCTTCGAATCCTTTCCTTACCCACCTAACTAAATCTTGGATTTCTGTGGAAGTAGATGTGGTTGGAGACGAAAGTTCTGGAGATTTTCCAGTGAGCAATTCAAGTAAGACAACTCCAAATGAGTAGACATCCCATTTTTGGGCAGGCCGGTTGGTAGGGACACGAGCCTCTGGTGCTCGGTAGTTGTTGGCCCGCTCTGGTTGGACTGATTTTAAATAAGGAAGGGCCCCACCCATAAATCCACCAGAAGAGGAGGGGTTGTTGCCTGTTATGCTGATCAAACGGTTGAGCCCAAAATCAGAAATGTACGGTTGATATTCGTTATCTAGGAGAATGTTGGATGGTTTGATGTCTCCATGTACAAATTTCCTTGGACTACATTCATGAAGATAGGCTAAGCCCCGAGCCGTTCCCTTTGCTATTTTCAGCCTGGTTGACCATAAGAGGCTTGATGATGGCTGACCAGTTTTCCCTATAAAAAGATAAATGGTGCAACAGTCGTTAGATCAATAAGCAGCGTACTCAACCATCAATTGAAGTTCAAATTCAGATGATACTTTCATATAGCTCATTGTATTACGCAACTACGTACAATGATGTTACTACTGAAAATTTCGTTTTTGTTCTAGCCTTCCAAAGTTTTTTTTTCCTAAAAAGAAAAAGCCTTTATTGTATCCTGATACTGCTAAGATTGATAGCCTTATTAATCATAAATATTAGATAAATCACAGGGGAGAGACATAGCACATTACTCACCATCTGAAGCCCTTAACTGTTGGTATTTAAGTTTGTGTTTCGCCAACTTTTGGAATTGATATCAAAGCGCCCACAAATTCAAGTGGGTGTTTATAGTGGACCTTGCAGATTTCAATGTGAATATTTGTACTTGGTTAATTAAAAAACTATCATACAATTTCAATTGAACTTCAGCATTCTCAAACTAACACAGGTAAGAGTTTAGCTCTAAAGTCGGTTTCATGTACCCTCTTGTCACCTAGCTAATATCGTTAGCTTCCCAATTGGCCCATAAATGATTGATTAGTAGCTTTACTTTTCATAAACTTAAAATTATCATCCAAAAAATGGAACACAAATATTGCCTATTTATAACTTTAAATAGACAGTGACACAGGACCTTTAAATACCAAGAATTACTGGAAATTGAAGAAAGTGGGCCATCTTCAAATTTATCATCAACAACTATATGTGGACCAATTAATGCTTCGAATTTCTCTAGAAGGCAACATGCGTATTAGTGCCTCACTTAATCATGAAGGTGCAAACAATGAAATATCCTACTGACTGGCACTTCATTTTTACCTTTTCTCAACTTATGGAAAAAAACAACCATAAGAAATTACTCACCACTAAATTACTTATGAAAAAGCTAATAATGGAAGTTCCATCGTTATTGTCCCTATCCTAGCACCTAGATGTGTTTACCCAAATTCTTTGAGCGAAAGTCCTATTCCTAGTTATTGGGTTTCAAATCATGCACCTTCTCCAATAGGAGAGCCAAAAATATTAACAGAGGTATCTGCTAGTGTATGCTTGCAACATATTGGTAAAGTTGCTAATTATAAAAAAAATGCACAAACGCACATGGACACAAAATGTAAAATGGAACACAAATGCTAGCCTCTTATCCAATACCATTCAAAAACTCAAAAGAGCAATTTTATCACCTAATGAACAATCCATAGATAAATGTACCAAAGAAATGAAGAACTTACCCCGAAGAGCAGAAGCCAAGTTACCATTGGAAATGAAATCACTAATGAGAAGCTTCTCGTCAGGAGCCCAGTAATAAGCCCTTAACTTGACCACATTTGGATGCTTTACCCTCCCAATCGCCTGAATCTCCGCCACGAATTCCTTGTATCGTTGTTCACCCCCTTCCCCCAACCTCCTCACTGCCACTGGCACCCCATTGCCGAGCACAACCTTATACACAATCCCCAACCCACTCTTTCCCAACACGTAAGCCGATGCTCTCAATAGCTCGTCTAGCTCAAAACTAAAACCTTTATCAATAGCCACAAGATCACCTTCACCTCCACCACCACCACCACTACCTCCACCTTTTTCGGAATCCACATCCGAATCATTCCCTGGAAACCCCCTAATGCAAGGAAACAAACACAATTTTCTTTTCTCATTGCCACCAAATTTTCCTCTGCAAGTGCAGCTACAGCTCATGTGAGAATCCTTCCTCTTCCAATACACATAAACAATAACTAGGCCAATCAATGCCACTCCAATAGCATCAGCCACTGCAATTAGTATGATCAAACCTGGCTTTAGTCCTTTCCTAGTATTACCATTGTCAGATTCCGGCGATGAATTCGGGATTCCCGGAGGACTGTCTGAATCACTCCGGCAAGGGCTTTGGAGAGGGAATCCGCACAGTTGTGGATTATTGAGAAACGCAGTCGGACCTTGGTTCGCAAGTGAACCGGTCTGAGGTATTTCTCCGTTAAAATTATTGTTTCGAAGATCAAAGCTCACAGTCAGTGGCAAATCCCCCAATGACTTGGGGATTTTTCCAGACAAGTGATTGTAAGAGAAATTGAGAGTTCCTGACAAGGATTTCATCTCCCCTATATCTTCAGGGACTGATCCATTAAGTAAATTGGACGAGAGATCAAGCTGAACCAAATTTGCCAACCCTGGGAAAATTCCTTCCGGAATCTCTCCGGAAAACTTGTTTGATGCAAGAATCAACCGCTGCAACTGCCGGCAATTCCGAAGATCCCTAGGGATCGTTCCGGAGAGCGAATTGTTGGAGAAATCTAGGTTTTGTAACCTAGGGATATTGCAAACGGAAGTAGGTAAAGGACCAGAGAGATTGTTACCGTAGAGATAAACACTGTGGAGTGAGGAAGCATTGAAGAGCTCATCAGGAATTGAGCCGTAGAGATTGTTTCCGTGGAGGTTGAGTCGCCGGAGGTACACAAGGGTTCCGAGCTCCGATGGAATGTATCCCCGGAGATTCTGCCCGGAGACGGCAACACCGATGACTCGAGGTTCGGAAGAACCGGAGATGTTCATGCAGGAGATTCCGGCCCATTGGCATGGATTGTCATCGTTCTCGTTCCAGTCGGAGAAGATGGAGTCGCCGCTGTCGACGGCGGATTTGAGAGAGAGGAGAGAGAGGCCGTCGGTGGAGAGAGAAAATACATGATGAGGAGTAAGAAGAGAATGCAGATAAATGAAGAGAAATGAGAAAAGGTAATTAAAATAGAGTTTCAACATCTGTGTGGAATTGAATTCCTTCACAAGTAGTTTGTGTGCTATATTTGAAAGGAAGAGGGGGAGTGTTTGGTTATACGTATATAAGAGAAGAGGTTAGGAGAATGAGAAGACGATAGTGGTTGTGGCTGTGGCTGTGGTGATGGTGGTGGTTGTAAGTATGGAAGAGGGGGATGGTGGAAGTATTTATGAGAAAGAGACTTAAAACAGGGGAGATTTTGATTAACAATGGGGTCCATCTCCCGCCAAGAGAGAGAGAGAGGGAGAGAGAGAATTGGAATTCATTTTCTCGATTAAAAAAAAGAAGAAAACAAGAGTAGGAGGAAAGCAACGTGGCTTTTGTTATTGTAAATAGTTACTGAGGTATTATTCATTTGGACTTGGCAATGATTTTACCGTTCAAAGAAATTTTGGGTGAATTTTAATTATTTGTATTTACTTTAAAAGAAAATATATATAGAGAGTAGTATAATTAGTGTCTTTATTATAAAAGAAATGGGGCGTTTAGGAATATCCTATGAGTTTAAAAAAGTATATGATGCACTCCTTTAAATATTTTTTTTTTAAATCATATAGTACATAATTTTTGGAGATATCTTATTTTTTAATTTTTAGTATTTGGTTTTAGCGAGTACTCAAATATTATGTAGATAATATTAATTTTTTTGTTTTAAATATTATTATCTCTCGACACAAAAATATTAATTCTCTGACCGGAGAGATATTAAAGATGCTAAAAATATATATTACTTATAGTAACTGCATTTAAAAAAAAAAAGTTCTAGAGATCGCATCCAAAAAAAAGTTCAAACTCGGGATCAAATTTTATTTTATTCTTTTTTCTAAAAATAAAATGGGTAAATAAGGTGACGGTTCATAAATTCAATATGGAATATTGGACTCAAACTTAACATAGTGATCAGTTGTCTTATATATTGAACCTATTGAAAAAGCAAACTCCATAAATCCAACAAAATACAACTACTCTCATAATTACGAATTTAAAGTTTGAGCGAAAAGAACGACTACCCTTACGATGTTACCTCTCAACCAAAATGCTTAGGAGTGTTTTTTCTCTACAGAGGTGGCCCAAGACTATTTGAAACCCTAGGCAAAACGTGTTGAAGTAGAGCTTTTTATTTTAAAAAAATTCAATGAATTAATAGTATTTGTGATAAGTGACTTTTTGGTTTAATAATCTATTTCAAAAACTATATAAGATTTAAAATGAAGTTTACATTTACAATAATTAACTAAGACGTGTTTGATAAAAGGAATAATTAACAAAAGATATTATATGCCATATACTTAACATATAAGTGAGACCCCCAACTATCCTGAGACCCTGGGCAATTGCCTAAATTGCATATATACTATGAATTATTAAGGTGATCGGAGAAGCTTCTCTTTGTGTTATAGGCTCATGGTTTTAGAATTTTTTGCCAACATTGGATTACTTTTTGATTTTCTTTGGAATTTGTGTATCCGTTTTTTGGAGTTATTAATAATTTATCCCCTTAAATTTTATTAACTTTTGCACTTTTATTCATGAAGTTCATTCTACATAATGTCCATCCTTAAAGTTTACTCCAATTTTCACTTTTGTCCAAAACCTCACACGTTGTTAATTTGTAGGATAGAAAAGACCATGTAAATGGAACGTGGACACTGTAGCCAGGGTAAAACAATCAAGCCACTATAATGCTCTAATTCCCAACTCATTTTTCCATAATCAGAGCTTTCAATGGAACAAAAATGTTTTAGTTTGTTCACTTTTTTCTTTTTCGGCCTTTTTTCAACATAACACTTTGATTTTGCCCTAATTTGATTTTAAGACAAACATATATGATACTATCATAATGGCTTGACCGTTTTACTCTCGCTACAGTGCCCACATGCAATGCACATGGATTTTTCAGTCCAAAAACATAATGGTGAGTGGGGTTTCGGATTAAATTAAAAACGGGAAAAAACTTTAAGGACGGATGTTATGCGAAATGAATTTCCTGGACGAAAGTGCTAAACGTGGTAAACTTTAAGGGGGTAAATTATTAATAACTCTTTTGTGTGGTTATGAACGTAAAAATATAGAAGTAGTAATATTAAAAATAGGGAGATCTTGTACACACCTACCAAATTATTCTTCTCATCACAATGGTGGGTTACTTTCTCTTAGAGCCGACAATATTTGACACGACACGCTTACTCGACACGAACTTAACACGGAGTTAGTAGGTTTGGGTCAAGCATAAACGGGTTGGAGTCAATTTTGGATCAGACATGCTTAACCCGCAAACTAAACGGGTTGTGTTTGGGTTAACCTGCTAACTTGAAATTGACCACAATTAACACGATTATTTTTTATTTATTTTTTGCAACTATATATATATATATATTTTATTTTTCCATATTGCTTGGACAATTATATTCTTATTTTGAGTATTGGTAGTAGATGATAGTTATTATGTTTTTATGATGGATAAACTACTAATTTTTTATGTTTTTGCTTAGGTGATGGAATGCTATATATTTTGACTCTAGATTATTATTCTCATATTATTTTGATTAAATATTGAATTTTGGTATTGGGTGATACTTATTATTACTTATTAAAAATTTAAAACTATTATAAAACAAGTTACTTTTTTCACATGAGATTTAATTGTCATTATAATCTTAAAAGGTTAATCGTGTCGTCTCGAGTTGCAGGTTTAACACGACCTATTTATCAAACGGGTTAGTAGGATCGTGTCATGTAACCTGTAAAATAAACAGGTCGTATTCCAGTTAATATAAATGACACGATTAGTTACATGGGTCGTGTTCGGATTGACACTAATACTATAATACTTGTGTGTGACGCGACCCAAACATGACACGTGAACCCGAATTGCCAGCCCTACTTTCTCTTCACCCTACTAAAATTTCTTTTTTCCTTTCAACTCACTCCTGTTAATTCCAAAAGCCAAACAAAGCCTTAATTCCTTAAAATGCTTCTTCTCTCTAAATTTAGTAACCGTGAACAATCCACAAGAATATAAATGCTCATCTTCACATAGATCTTATTCTTTTTCAATTAATACTTCATTAATTTATAATATCTAACGTTAGATTCAAGTGAGAACAAATAATTTCTTTAAATTTGATGTTGCAAAAAGACATGGAAAATAGAAAGAAAGAATACATATATATATATATATATATATGCATATATAATTATACATCTACTATGTATCATAAAAATCAGATTGTTAATTACAAAATCAGCATAAAATCAAAACATATTTGATGCTTATGGGTTCCATTGATTTTCCTAAACTCGGGACCCATTCTTTTCCTTTTTCGGTGACCTCTTTAGCACTCGCTTCCTCCTTCTCCAGCCCTCGATCTTCTCCTTCCCCAACAACCTCTCTCGCTGTCACTATCCTTTTTCTCCAGCAATCTCTCTAGCCATCGTTCTCCTCCTTTGCCGCCAATTTCTCTAGCTAACTCTTTGGCTATCGTCCACCTCCTTCCTGATGATCTCTCCGGGAAAGGACCATAGTCAATTAAAAATCTTTTTTTGGGGGGGGGGGGGTGTTTGTAATAAAGATTTGTTTGGTTAGAAAAATAGGACTTTTTAATGCATTTTTGAAAAGCAAAGTGAGGTAAGAAATCAAATTAAATGGGTGCGAAAAAAGAATTGCCTTAAAAATATTTTAAATTAAATGTGTCTTAGCGAGAGGGGAGACTATGTTTGAATTGATAATAATATACTCATGTTGCCCGATAATTGAGTGAAGAATTGGTTAAGCAACTGACAAAACTATATAGATCGACAAAGAGCTAGCCCAGATCAATGGTATTAGATTTATTCGGAATTTGTAACACAACATAAATTTTGAAGATTTTATTCAATAGTAACTGAAAAAAAAAAAAAAAAAAACGCACTCCTCTCTCTTAAAAAACTCTTAACGGTTCTTACTCTCTTATTTTCTTCTCCCCTTCTTCTCCTTAAGGGGAAGGAGGGGGGTGGGTGTTCTATTTTTCTTTACCATTTTATATTATATATAATAATATTTCTAAATTTAAGTGTTTTTTGACATTGTTTTCAAATCTACGAGAGCTCGTCTTAAGGAAATTTTTATCATCCTTCTTATTGGATATAGAGATTTGTCTCAAGTAACTAGCACGAATTGGAGTAGAGATGAGCAGATACGCTCTTTTGGATGGTGGAAATTTAACTCAAAGTTACGAAGATTTGTAATTGCTAATTTGGTGGCATTTCGGCTCGGATGAAGACTCGTTTTAAAAGGCTTCTTTTGATCCTTTTTTTATATTTCGGGGTGTGTCTTATGAATTTTTATCTTTGATATCTCTCGCTTTTTCAAAGTTATTATTTGTATTGTAAGACTCTTGATTGATGTGGTCTATGTCTCTATGACCTTTGTAAGCTCTTTGATGTATTTTGTTATTTGCGTTGTAATGTTCGAATTTTAATATTAATGATATTATAATCTTATTTAGAAAAAAAAAACAAAAAACGCTATCTAACTAAATATCTACTCGTTTCAATCAACTCAATATCTAATTGTTTTGATTATGAAAAATAAATATATGGCATTTGAGAGATTATTTTTACTTGCTAAAATCACTATCTAGAACTTATTAAGTACTTGACTACTTGTTGAATGCAAGAAGTACATGAACTTTTTAACTTATATTTTCTAATAAGAAAATTAAATTATTTCTTCAATTAATATAACAAGAAATGATGGTGAAACTGAGGATCTACGTACAGACCCTGAAACAAAATGGCTTAATTATGGTGCAATTCTTTAAACGTACGTTTGAAATGTGCCTCACTTTAATAAAAAAAACATTCTAATTTTGTCATCATTATTTTATATTTTTTTCATTATTAAAGATAGTTGGGTGAGGGCTAAATACTAGACCTGAAATAAACTGACCGGATTACAGGAGGTGGTTAGTTAAATGAATTGGGTTTATGTGTAGAAGCATTTTTTTATGTAAATAAAGATGAGTATTTTTGTCCAAGTTAAAATGAATTGAGAGGGCTTCTCCCAAAATCTTTTCATACTGACCACTACTTATTTCTACTTAACTCATAGAGAACTTAGGGTGCGTTTGATTGCAAGCGTGGAATTTGCATGAAAAGAAAATAAGTTATCGGTAATTGAATTGCCTAGAATTGAGTTGCATGGAAAATGAAGTATAGTGTGTTTGATTGCCTTAATTTTCTACCCGGAAAATATTGGTTGTATTGTGGCATTTTTAATGTAGAAAAAATTATGAGTATTTTTTTTTACATAATTTTATAGTCATGATGGATCTTGTTTAATTGATCTTGATGAGTAGATTTTAAATATAAATTTTTTATTAAATTTTGAATTTTGTAGTTTAAGTTATAGCATTTTTAGTGTAGAAAATGGGTAAAATGTTGTCTCGAAAATCGTGCAATTGCCTGGAAAATAAAAACTAGCCCCCCCCTAAAAGAAAATATTTTCCTTGTTTACAAGGAAAATGTAAGTGTGTGAGCCAAAAGTGGGAATTTAATTGTCTAGAAAAAAAAGCCAATCAAACACCTTAAGTTGTCAAATCAAGTGGAAAATGAATATTTTCCATGAAAAATACTCCCAATCAAACACACCCTTAATATCTTAATCTACGATTTATTTTAGTTATAAAGACATTTTACAATATGTATTAAAATGACACTTTGTTTTTAAAAGTAAATTTTATTCTTAACAAATATTTTTTTTTATTCTTTCTCATTTACGGTGGTTGCTGCGACTCACTAATTAATGTTCATTGCTTATGGCTTTCACCACCACCATTAAAGCTCCAAAGGTGGTCATTAGTCGAAGCTCTAATGACTATCGCCAATGGTTAAAAGAATTTTTTTAAAAAAATAATTAAAAGAATAAAAGGGTATGTTAAAATAATTTTTTTTATTTGAAATGGATGTTAGGATCATTTTCTTGAATTTAATTATGGAGATAATTGTTTGGATTTCGAGAAGAAAAAAGAGTCGGACTCAAAACCGAGAACCATCGGGTGAGTATTTAAGGATAGCTATGTTATTAAAATAATATTCTTTTAATCAGAGTAAAATATTAGTTAAAAAAGTTATATTGTATGTTTTAAAAATTATATATTATTTTAATAATAAAAATAATTATTTTAATAATATTATCGCCGTTATTTAATGTTTACACGTGTCTCTGTTGAATCATCGTTCTGTATTTAATTACTTTGTTCGTTAAGTGGAGATCTAGTTGCATGATGATGATTATGTCTCACTCACAATCATGAAAACATGCTTAGAAGCTAACAAATACCAAAGGGGCAGGGGGTGAATGTTCTTCCTCTGCTTCTGTATCAGTTTATGGCTGTCTGCGTAGCGAACGGCTGCCGAGAAATAGTATCACAGAATTACCTATCAATTTTCTAACACCAATAATTACCGGGCGATGTGACAGGCACCACGATTTTATAGTTAAAAAAATATTAAGATTTTATTTGATTTATAAAAAAAAATTAATTTCTTTATTTTTTTTATGGAGGTGAAAAACTAAATTTTTTATCAAATTTATTTTCTTGTGTTTGGTAATGTATAAAAAGTATTTAGGTAAGAATATTATTATCTAAAATTTTTGTAATAAATATTTGAAAATTACATGAAAAAATTAATCATATTTGTTTTGAGAGGAATGGTTTTACCCCTTACTTTCTCCTCTCTCGGGAAATTGTTTCTGGAATTTGTGCTTACCAAACAAAGAAAATGAATGACTTTCTTTTCTCGAGTACTAAAATCCGTGAACCAAACGAGGCCTAAGACCATCTTTAATGGAATAGGAAAATGCTAAATATAGTATAATTGGGTTTGTGAAATGGTAATTGATTGATATATTTGGCAGCAGACAACCATTTACCATAACCGATGGACTGTGCACGGCCGATACACAGAACATCGACCTTTTAAATTTTTTTTTTTTTTGAAATGTCACAGCCAATACACAGAATATCGGCCGTGAGTTTTTTCCCACAGCCGATATTTAGTGCATCGTCTGTGTCTATTTTACCTTCCCTTTTAGCTTTTCCGATGTAAATAAAATTGAAATGGTAGGCTAAATATACACTTTTAGCCTACCATTTTAATAATGGGTGATTTTGTTTCTATTCACCATATCTTGCAGTTAATCCGCGCTATTAAGTAATCCCCATTACCCATTAAGTTAATCTGCAAATGTGGATAGATTGACAAAAAATATTATTAATTTAATTTAAAAAAAACCCACTTTTCCCTTTAAACTGCTTCGTATTTTAGGCATCACTTAAAGTACACTCGCACAACAAACACACAAACTAAAACCATTATCACTTCTGAGCTCAAATTCATAGTTTCTTCAAACAAAATTCAAGCTTTAGTTTGGTTCGTTTACAAAAATTTCAAAACAAAATCATTTATAAAAATGAAGCGTAATAATCAACCAGTATTGTGCATCATGAAGAAGCTCCGATCGACACTTCTTCACTGGAAACGATTTTAAATCTCGCCAATCATCTGTTCATCCCTTAGTTCGATCGCTTATGGAGAAATTGCTTCTTCGCATTTGACGGAAGGAGTTTCGTTCGATTCAAGCAGAATCTCTGTGAATAAACTGAAGGCATCTCTGAAGAAGAGAGGTTACGAGGAGATAAGTGATGCTGGAGTGAGTGAGAAGTTTGGAGGCTCAGAGCTTTGTAGGATTACTAGATCTTATTACAGGAAAAGGGAGATTAATTGAGAGAACGAAGGATAAGGAGATAAGAAAGATGTCAAAGATGCTGAAGTGGAGGTTTCGGAGTCTTCCTGTGTCGAGTCTTGTGCTGGAGTGGTTGCAGGCGAGGGAGATTTGAAGCTGAAGATTAAAATTGGAAAAGGAACAGAGAATGCGAAGGAAATTAGAGGATTGGAAAATTCAGAAGGAATTTAATTTGTGGATATACTTATCAATTTTGAAAAGGGTAATATTGTAAAATTTTGTACAGAATTTCCCTAATTTAAAGGTGGATTAACTATAAAATATGGTGGATAGAAACAAAATCACCCTTTAATAAATTGCTACATACGGTCTAATGTAGTCATTACGTTATAATTTTAAAATTATTGATCATAGCATCTAAATGGTGACCCCTCAAATTTAAGCAGTGAGTCAGTGTCTCGTTACCGAATTTTGACATTCGATAACCTTCCACGACTTGACATTCGGTAAATTTTAGTCGGATCAATTTTTAAAAATAGTTCATTAACATTTTTGATCTTGACAAAAGGTTACTGAATTTTAACCTAACTCGGTAAATTGTCACCGAATGTTACGGGGACACTCCAAATTTAAGCACCAAGTCTAGAATACCCCGTTGGTTAATTCGAGGCTAATCGCGTTCCTTAATCATGTTTAAGTCAAATTCTGACTTAGAGTGGTCATTTAAGATTCCAAGTGATTTTTGATGATTTGGACACTTTGTGCAAGTCACATTAGTCATATTACACATGCGTGTAGGCTTAAAATGCACTTTCGGTAGCCGTAGCAAAGTTTAGCGTGCTAATGGCAAAATTTTGAGATTTCGGAGTTCGGAATCCTTTTGTTCGATTTGGAACCTTAGCTATTGTGTTATAGACTATTTCGTAGTCATTTACACTTCATTATATCCCTCTTGTATGTCCCAATGCCTTGCCGAAGCATTGCATTGAGTTTGGAAGAATTATTGCAAATCTAGCCTTATCGTAATTTAGTTACAATTTCGACACAGCAGTGATTTTTGCGGTATAACTTCTTTGTACGACTTCCAAATGGACCCCGTTTGAGCCATTGGAAAGGTAATTCGATTATCTACAACTTTTGTGTTTGGCTCGAGTCTAAATTCCTGCATCTTCAAGGTCAATGCAGCAATCGAAGTAAACAACATGTTGTTGGAGATGCTTAGATAAGGCTGTGGGGACTGTCCCGAAATGGCTTAGGGACAGCATGTTGTTCATAAAAACATCATGCTGTTGACCCTAGACATTAGATTATATTTTCTTTCTTCCTCTTTCCTTTTCATTTTTTTCATATACACTACAAAGGCTTAGAGAGAGAGATAGTGGCGATTTTGGGGGTTTTGTTGGAGATACAAACTCTTTGATCCAAACATAATTCAAGTCCATCACTTTCATCACTATTCATTATCTTCTCCATCTTTCTCCTCTATTGGAGCTCAAAGAAAGCTTGTAGCTTGGAAGATTTGCCATCAATTCTTCTCCCAACACTTTAAGCTTTTGGATTATCATCTTTTAAGGGGGAATACTAATACTAAAACCTTGATTTCAACATTTACTTGTTGCATTAGAGTTTTTTACAAAATTTGGGGCTTTCTTAAAAAAATTATGTTGTGATGATTGCATGTGGGTTGGGCTAGTGTAATATTCAATTGGTGGTTAATAATAATTTATTATCACGTTATTTACATGATTGAACAATTAATTTCATTATTGAGCTTATATGGTTGAAGATTCATACTAAACCCACTAAGAATTGGGGAATTCGAGATTCACACTTAATTAATGATAGATTATGCCTTAAAATTATGAGATATACATGATTAAACATGTAGATACACATTCATGGCTATTTATGTAGTTTTTACTAAAGATCCTTACATACGCAAACTAGTCTTAACTAGTTTTAGATTTACTAGTGTATATGCATACTTAAGATGATAAATTATACTTAATGCGTTGGAAATACACCCTAGATGTTTTATAATCCAAATTGTTGGGGTGTGGGTTGCCGTAGTACTTATTGAATGAGATTAGTGTACCGTAATTACGCCGAATAGGTGAAAAAATTACACTTGGACTTGTCAGGATGATATCTATGCATGGAAAACACATATAGGCCTTAATGATACGGACAACACATGCTTTGAGGTGTATAACATTGATAGTGCGTAAATTGTCCACTGAACACGAATAATAGTGTAGCGATAAGATTATAGTTACAATTTACCTTGTGAGCCTTACAATGCAAGTGAGACATGATTTATATTGTTGGTGCTATGTGAATGATATTGATATTAATATGATGTTGTGACATCAATGTTGTAGATACATGTTGTTAATTGATGTTTTGACCTATATTGAGATTTTGTTGATATATTCGGAGTTAGAAGATAATCATGGCATTTGCAGTTTTCATAATAATAAGCTCGGGGGAACCGGGCTATAAATGCTAGGCCGGAGGTACTAGGATATAAATACTAGGCCGGGAGTACCAGTACTAGTTGTAGTTGGAGTGGAGCCACCCAATGCAGACAAGGGAAAGGGCTACCCAGTACAATATGGTGGTAGCCGCCTGTTTATATTATAATATTGATGTATATTGCCTTTTCGCGGATGAGTTTCGTAGTCCTGCGTTTAATAGCTTTCCTGGCTTGTGGATTAGTTCGTGTGGCTCTATTGATGGGACTGTGTGTTCCGAGCAGTAGTAGTCCTTACCCTTAGGTGAAAGATCTTAAGGTAGTTCTATCCTTAAAGGAACTTGCTTGTACGGGTGTTCTTCTTGTTAAGTATTTGGAGCATTGTTCCCGAAAAAATATCTTGCATGGGTTTAACTCCAAATGAATTACAAGTTAGGACCATGTCCCTGGGCAGTTCGCTCACTTGGAAGTGACATGATTAGTTTAGAGCTTGGGGTCCTTCGAAAATCGATGCTGTAAGCCTAGTGATCGCGGGGTGTAAGTTTGAGACTTTATACAAGAGATATGATGGATTGATCTTTGTGTGCTTATTACAGTTATGGTGGTTGTATATATCATATATCTTGTTGTTATTATATTCACTTCTCATATGGTTACTTTGGAATTATTAAATGACTAGCGTTGCATGTGCAAGTTGATGAGAGAAGTCGGATGAATAATGTACATAAATGAACACTTGGTCGATCCTACAACATAATAATATGCAAACTGGAAATTGGATAATATTAATGACCACTGGTATCAGATGTGGCACATGCGTAAATCTGTACATGATACGAAATATGATCCTTAGTGTTAAAACTTATAGCTAGCCAAATACAGAATACATAATAAACTATTTTCGTACTTTGCTTAGTGTTATCGACGATAAATCTTGTATTTATGAACTAGCCGTGGAATAGTTCGAGACATGAAATACACGGTGTAAATTACATTGTGGGATGTGAGCATACTTAGCATGACGAACCGTATGAAATTAGTGACTGGTAAGGTACAAATAAGTCCATTAACCCCTAGACTTACGAAAAATCTTATAGTGACACATTTATGGAATTTAGGGTTGAATGTGATTAGCTAAGTGAGTTAGCTTCCAGTGTCTAGGATGTGTATCCTAGTGGGGTTCGGCATGCATGTATGCGGTTGCATTGCATTATTTGCATTATTAAAAAGTATGTGTTCTATTTTATTACTAAGGCACGCGCATATGTGATGGCAAGGTGTACTTTCTATAAAACTTATATTAATTCTCACTGAGCCCGGTTTTGGCTCACTCCTCTTTCAAATAGTTTTACAGGTGGAATTTCAGGGGGGTGTGATTCTCCGTTCTAGATACCTCTAAAGTGCCGACTATTTCTAGTCCTTACAATAAGGACTGAGTTGTATGTAAATTGGATTTATGTGCAAATGTATTTGTGTACGGACTCTTTAAACAAAGAACTGGACTTTGGATTTGATGTACTCTATAGTTCAAGTGAAATTTTAGTAAAATGTTTTATATGTGGAGTTGGTTTTATTTTTCAATTGAATGACAAAAAATTCATGAAATAAGTATTATTATTCATAGGTTGGTTTATTGAGAATACGAATTCCACATGCTCGATTTTTATAAGAAAAAGTTTTTAAAAGTTGTGATTTTTATATTCTAAATCCGCTATTGCGCACGGCATCTATGATTAATCAGTTCCCGGAGGTGAAAATCTCAGAACAAGATTCGGGGCGACATAGAGTCTGTGTCTTGTTACCGAATTTTGACATTCAATTCGGTAACCTCCCACCGACTTGACATTTGGCAAAAATTTGGCCGAGTCAATTTTTAGAAATAGTTCATTGACATTTGATCTTGGCAAAAAGTTACTGAATTTTAACCTCCTACTTGGTAAACTATCACCAAATATTGACCTTTAAGTCGACAACTTACTACTGACTTATATGTTATGTATTGGGGGAACCAACTTTTAATTTGTAGCCACAATAGCAAATAATTAATATTTTGGTCGTCCTTGTAAAAAAAATACCTTGTTTAAATTTTTTAGTATTCTAACTACAAAAGAAAGGTGTATATAACATCACTTATAATTACCTATCAATTTTCTAACACCAATAATAAGACCACACTTGCATGCATATCTAATACTATTTTGCGCAGAATAAAGACAAATAATTTTATAGTGTCACATTATTTACTCATTTTTTATTTTATTTTTTACGATTGTGTTATATCTGAGTGGTTCTTAGGAGAGGAGAATCAATCCATGTGAATTATCATACTTTTAACCACTAGAGCAAAGTTCGGATCTTCATATCCTTATTATTGTTGAGTTCAAACGCATGATGCCATCTATATTTTCTTGAACTTGATAATTTACTTATTAGATAAATTATCTCTATAAATTCTTAACAAAACCGGGTGGAGATGATCCACTTATAATTTTTTTGAAAATATAAATAAAATTATTTATATGCCCTCCAAATAGACGCATCTTCTTCTTAAAGGGATTTAAAAATCCATCTTTAGGGACTGATTTATATATAATTATTGTCAAAACAATTATGACTGATAAAACCGGGTGGAGATGATCCACTTATAATTTTTTTGAAAATATAAATAAAATTATTTATATGCCCTCCAAATAGACGCATCTTCTTCTTAAAGGGATTTAAAAATCCATCTTTAGGGACTGATTTATATATAATTATTGTCAAAACAATTATGACTGATAAAGTATAAAAATATTCTTAAACGAGTGAGGTAGCCTAGTTGGTAATGCATCTCTCATCCAGAGTAGCTGAGTAGGGGTATTTTTGTTATTATTGTACTAAAAGAAAGACACTTTTAACATTCCTTTGTGCTAATTTTATTTTTTGTTTATAAGATGTATAGCAGTATTGCCTTTGAACCTTTTGTTTTGATAATGGTATTTCTTCCTAAATAACCATATATTTTAATCAGCTAATTGGCCAAAGTTTAGCAAATGGACTTAAAATAGGTAGGTGGTAAAAGGAAAAAAAGATTCCAAGATAAAGAAATGGGAAACAGGATGTCCTGTTTTTGCTTTGTACTGAAGGTAATTTTCGAAGTTCCCAACTTAGAAGAAGAGACTCCTTCGGTTAGTCAACTTGCTCATGAGTAGGAAGCATGAGGATAAAGGTCCCACGTTTCCGCATTAATTGCCACCCAACCATAATGCATTATTATCACTAGTACAATTAATAGAAAATGTAAACATCAATAGTGTGCCCATTTAACCCCACACAGATTTGTGCGAAATGCTATTCTTTAGCTATCAAGCGAAGTTGCTTGGTGCACCATGACTCATAACTTGTGTTCACCTATTGCAATGAATTCATAAAAGGTCCAGCACCCACAGAAAAATAGTTTGTGAATACATAATATCAATATATATCACGCAATGAATACTACCCAAACCAGCAGAAGGCTAAGTTAGAAACCGGGCCTAGAAGATTTTTGTTTTCTTCTTTCTGTAAGAAACAAAGGGCCTAAGCTAAGAATTGCCCCAAGACAAAGTATATTAGGCGTACGTAAGAAGAAAAAGGGGATCCTAGTCATCAGGCCACTGGGACATCAATCATCTCCTCTTCAACTGGAGCCGGTTCAACAGGAAAGTACTTATAGTGAAGTTCTCCAACATCATCTCCAGATAGCTTCTTCCATCCATTCGGTCCCACATAATAAACTGAATATTAAAACACAATAGTTATGGATGAAATAAAAGTGCACGCACTCAGACACAAAGAGTAGGGTGTTGTTGGGGGGGGGGGGGGGGAGTACATACCGCTAGCAACACCACCACTGGCCGCATCACGGAATGTTGCATGATAAATGGCACCTCTTGCCAACGCGGCAGCTTCTTTGATTGTCATATCATAATCGTATCTAGAAAATTTACCACAACATTCAGAAGAATATAGAGAAAAAGTGTCGATGTGAAATAAGAATCAATAAGCTATAGAATTGAAGGTTTTACATTATACAAAATATAAATGCTGGCATGTCCGCATTGATTTAAAGAGAATGGCTAGGCACTTCCCATAATTTACTCAAAAGAATAGTATGAGAGTTACAAATAAAGGAAATTTTATACGCTGCTACTAAAACATAAGAGCACAATTCCCCCACCCACCAACAAAAAACCCAACAACTAAATAGCAATAAGAGGAGCTTGGCAAAAGAAAAACGCTTTCAGGCAAAGTTCATTGGGAGAAATACTTTGCCAATTACATCCTAGCATTTTAATGGTTCCTTAGTTCGAAGCAACAGCATCTTTCTTTAACCAACCGCAGGAGCGAGTGGGTTAGCTTAGTGTTAAAGGCGTTCGCCCAGATCCAGGAGATCCCGGGTTCAAGTCTCACCCGGGGTGAGGAGGGTTTCTTTGTTATTTGTAGTAAAAGGGGTAAACTTAGACCTTCCTTTAAAAAAAAAAGGAAATGCAAGAATTTTATTTCATTTAGATGACAAGACTAATCTCTCTCTAGCAAGATGCTGTGAATTGTGTCTTCACAATGAAACATTATTTATCTTTTAGAACAGGGAGAGGGGGGAGCTCACCCGCTATCCAAGACACCATAAGCATAAGGTGAACCAGATCCAACAGAAAATTTTGTTCCTTCTAACCGCCCCCCTTCACTATCCACATAATATAGGCGAGGGCCCTGCAAGCCATCAAACAAGGTGAATTATATAATTCAAATTGCTCCACAGCCTCCACTACAGGACAAGTGTCACATGATGAATTAATTGTACTAACCTTTTCATCCCAACCAGCAACCATCGTTCCGACAGACAAACCCATTCCACGGTAAGAATATAGAGTGTTTGCTAGCAACTTGGAAGCTCCAGTAACTGAGATTCTTCTCTTGTTTGCTAATTCATGTGAACGGCACTGAAACATGTAAACTGGGTATTAGCTCTTCTAGTATGCAGGAGAATCCATACCATTATGAATCCAAAGATTCCCAAATGCTGAAAACAAAAACAAAACATGCAGTATGCCTTGCTGCAAAATCAAACCTAATCAAATACTTTGGTACTCCTAAGTATTTAAGTGGCAAGGCAAAATCAATTGGACACATAATTGCTGACAACTATGTAATTGGGCTGGGGATAGGCAATTAAGGACATCTACTTCTACCCAAGTTCAGTATTCTATCATGCATTCATGCTGATGTAATTGGGCTGGGGATAGGCAATTAAGGACATTTACTTCTACCCAAGTTCAGTATTCTATCATGCATTCACGCTGGTGCTTATAGTGTTGAAGTTAATGGAGAAGAAATAATAATTGAAATTATCAAGAACTCGAAAACACACCAAAATATCTTAGTATTAATGCACTGTCATATAAAGAGGAATCTGAACCAAAAGAAAAATAAAGAAACATAAAAAAAATCTTGCACTCTGAATAAGAGTTCAAGCCTCTCTCTCTTGTCCACTAGAAGGACTCACAATTATTTTTGCACTTGAGCACTCAATGCTCTTATTTGGAGAGTAAATATTTGGCTCTTTCACCTTATGTTTTGGTAAAACTTCTGTGCAGCAGGTTGCATTATTGCCATAATACAGGAGATCAGATTCTTTTGGAGTCTCAGATGCAAGTGACTCAAGGATAATACGCAAATTCGTTCTAGTTATTTGGAGATACATCTTACCACTTTATCCTAAGTTTCCCAGTATTGAAAGGGGTGGAAGGCCTTATTTTATGTGACTACCACTATCCATGTTTCTGTAAGATACCATCGTAAATTGAATATGGGCACATGTCTGTGAAACTCAGAACTCGGTATGCATCACAGCTAAACCCCCCTTTGCCGGTCAGTGGATATACATATATATAATGGTGAAATCAGAAAAATGTCAGACATAACCTTTCCAATTGGGTAATGTTATATGCACCCCTGCTTTGTAGCCAAGACACCACAAATGACACTCAAAATTTACACACTCAATCGGTGGCTCATTGCCGAAATTGAACATTTGATTCGGTAACGTTTCACCGACTTGACCTAAACGGCAACTTGCCACCGAAATTGAACATTTGATTCGGTAAACTGTCACCGAATATGAACCTTAAAGTCGGCAACTTGCCACCGAATCAAATATCCTCTCATTATGTAGCCACAACACCTTCAACACCCTAATTATGTAGTGTTTTGACTACAAAATAGGGGTGCATATAACATCACCCTTCCAATTTACAAGTCTCTGCTCACAAGTCATATCTGAAAAATTGCAGAATATTCACAAGCTATATGCGCAGCATGGTGCTATCTATGATTTTTTTTAATTTTTCCAAGTATCTGCTTCCATCCTAGAGAAAAGAAACATCAAATGCTTAGCCTAATCCAATTCAAAGAAAATAACAAAAGTAAATTACCTTAATTCCCAGATTTCTGAGCCAGAACTGGCAGTCAGCAGCTCCACCAGCCATTGTGCCAAGCATGTAGGGATTGATTTCAATGATTTTTCTCACAGATTGTGATGCTTAAAAAATAAAATTAAATGGTAAATCTGATGTGCTTTCTTCACTTATTTTAATAAAATGAAAATGAAAAAAAAAAAGAGTTGCCAAAAATGCACAAAGAAATACTATTGCATAAAAGCATGCCATGTAGATCCGGCATTTGATTGGACCATAAATGAGTTCATGAGGTCAAGGCTTGAGATAAATAGTGAATGAAATGTGTGAAACGGCTGATGACAGTGTGAGATTGATAAACTTATTCTTGAGTGAATGGTAACAATTGGGTGGTGGTTATTGCTTAACCAATGGGTGCAAAGAACAATACGAAGTTAAGGGTTTAAATGGAAACATTTCAATAGCAAATGAAAAAGTTACCATTTCTATATCAAGAATTTAAGTATGTATTCTAAAGTATTTTAGAAGTATCATATGTGTGACCCAATCAAAGTTGTTAAAATGCGCATGGGATCCACACCATGTCCCGGAAATATTGTATCATGAATTGCAACGCATCATAAAATACACTTTAATTTTCATAATAATACATAATTATTTCATACACTTGTTTATGTATATATGTGTGTGCTACAGAAGTAAAGTGAGACTGTTTCCCAAAACATACAGAATTACGAGGTACTCTTGCCCAGTCCTATCACTCTCAAACGAGACCCTAACTAACTCTTGCCCAGTTCTATCACTCTCAAACAATAGCTAATTCATATACTTGCCAAAACTTGTTGTTTCGCTTCTACAAGAGAAAGAATAGAAAGAATCTAAGAAGGAAAAGGGAAAAACATCAAAGTTATGCCTCTACTCCTTGCCTCAATGGAGTTTGAGCAAATATTTTAGTTCAAAGCTGGACTTAGGTCATGACATATGATGTGATTGACTACAGTCAACATAAAAACTAAAAACTCGACAAAAGCAACTGCCGTAAAAAGGCTTCAAAGGTGCGCTTGAAACCTTGCACGCACCTTTTCGAAGTGCATCTCTCTGCCCTGGGCTGAGGAGCGTGCCTTGGCACACTTTTGACAACTTCAATCCCATATCAAGGTCAGATGCAAAATTCTTCACAACAAATAAAACTTGGTCCATGGCTACGGTTTGTACTACCATGTACCATACGCCATGTAGATACTCAGTATTATTTACATATATTTTTTCATTACAGAATGCTATTTCATTATCAATTATCATGTATGCATGGGGACACAATAATACTGAATTGAACTATTCATACACAGTTGATAAAAACTGCAGAGACTGTCACAAATAAAGATAGCACTCAAAAACACCAAAAGTACATACAGATATATCCTCCCATGCTAGCACGAGAATCCGCTGCAACAATCACACCGTGCTTAAAAATAAAAGCCAAAGTAGTTGTTCCCTTTGCCGGCTTCACCATCTGAACTGTTTTTTTCTGAAAACCATCAAACTGAAGCAAAAGAGAAAATTAAATTAGCAAATATTTCAAAACACATGAGAAATATGCCCTTGACCCTCCTTGGAATAGAGGGCAGTAGAAGTGTCAAAAAGACAAACTCACATCAATAGTATCAGGAATTGAAAATGAAGGAGGAGTTGAAAAACCATTAAACAACTCATCTGCCCATGGTGCAGCAGTTGATTCCAGTCCACTAAAGTCAATCCTCATGATTATTGTTATTACCTATAAAACAAGAACATTCAACATTACAACCAATAACTAAGAAACATGTCCAGTTTGTTCACAACCAGATGCATAATTCGTCCTAGCAAAGAAAACAAGCAAAACAAGTACTTCCTCTGACACCAATTAAGTCAAATTAAGATTCCATTATTCCTTTTTGGATGTACTGAAACTCATGACAGTAAACAAGTTTTGTTTTAAACCATTCATTGTGATGAAATTGGTGCATTGTTAAAAATTGTGAAAGTTAAACATGGACTCAATGCAAAGGGAGTATAAACACTTGCTGCGCTCTCAGCAACTAACACATTACGCTAATTTAAAACTTCTATGTTTTTTGCACAATTTTTCTCGGCAAACAAAAACACGGATACAATTTACCATAGCTAGTAAATCAATTGGAAACTTGAATAAGTTCATGGCATTCAAAGCCAATCCCTCTCATCAAACCAGACTTGCTAATTTCAGAAAATAACAAAAAATTGCGTTAGCCACATTAAAAAAATAAAAATAAATTATCAGATCAAACGGATGCATTGATAAACCCTATCGGGTTAATCTACGATAATTTGTTTGAAGATTCAATAGATTGAAATAAGTTATTGATCGTACCTTTGTTTGGCGGAGAGATGAGAATCTTGACGTTGTGCTAACAATGGCGGACTATATAGAGGTGGGAAAGTTTTCTTGCGCTACAATATACTTGGAGAGGAAGGGAAAATATGTATCGGACCCGGTATTGATCCGAGTTTAACCCAACTGCCTTATTAATTACTCCGTATTTATTAGGTATTGGGTCCATATATCAGTTCTTAGAATATGGGCCCATTTAATGGAAAATCGTAACAATTTTGATTTTTGAGAAAAGGCCCATTCTCTACATTCTTTTTTGGGAAAATCCTTTCCGATGGTTTTGTTACATTTTGTATTTGATTTATATATTCTTAATATCATATCATATCATATTTAATAATAGATAATAAAATTGACTACTTTAATATAATGATGATATGTGGTACTATTAAATGCATTTTTTATTTTATTTTATAATATTTCATTTTGATTTTATCCTTTTATGTTCGTCCCTTCTCATACTGTCTTCATGTTTTACCATCAAGTCTTCACTATTTTTTATTTTATTGTTATTTCATTTATCTCTCTTAACGAATTGTAGAACTTTTATACAAAATAAGAATATTCAATAGCTAGAGATACACTTAAAAAAAATAAAAAAATTAGTTCACATAGTCATAAAAAACTTAATCTGAGTTTTAGTTAAATTATAATATAACACTACTAAAAAAAAATGGTTGACATCGTGCAGGAGTCATGCTTGTTTATTTAAGAAAATACCCGACATAATGTTTTGCTTATAAGCTACCAAAGCAAACATGATTTAAATGACTCAAATAATAATAGTAACTTATGGTAAATGGGACGATAACTCGATAATTATTATGCATTCGGCATGCATCATGTCCAAAGTTTCATTCTTGAAAACCTCAAGTATTTTATAGTTAATTTCAAGGACCTAAGATTTTTGATGGGGGTGGGTTGAACTATGACAAAATTTTATAATATATATTTTTTTTTTCAAAATTAAGGAACCATTTGATTCGACCGTGGAGGTATTTTTCACATTATTTTCAATTAAGCTATTAAAATTGAATTAGTTCAGAAAAATATGTTGGTTTGTTAAATGGCATTCCATAGCTTTAGAGCAACCAAGACACTTGTCACAATGAAAGTTGAAGAAAATGAAATTGTTGGTTCGTTATGAGTGTTGAAAGAGTATTTATTTGCGAAAGAGAAGGAGAGCGTATAATGTTTTGGAGACGGTATGAATAAGAGAGCAGTGTAACAAGAATATTCTATTTTTTTTTCAAATGTATCAAATAAATAGCCTTAATTTTTTTTTTCAAACATAATTAATATACTTTACTTTTAATAGTATATAAATTTTATCTTGCAACATCTATTTAAATTATTTTTTTTAATACAAAATCAAAATGAAACTAATAAGGACAAATGGTAGGAGTTGTATAAAACATCAAAAGATTAATACTAGGCATTAGGGGTGTGCACAGTTCAGTTAACAGAACTTTTTGGTTTAATAACCAATCAAACCGACTAGTCAATTTATGATTGCGGCAAACGAGCCAAATTGGTGACTACTTAAAAATCATCCGAGGTCGTTTCAATTTTTATTGGTTTTGGGCTTGAACTTAGGCCTCTTTTGTATTGTTAGGCCATGGCTTAAAAATCAATTTTATAAATAACATTTGTAGTTTTAGTTTTTACCTTCTATATCTTTATTTTATATATTTTTAAAAGCAAATAAACTTGTACATTTAATCAATAAGAGAATAACACGTCTATACTCGGTTCAGTTCGGTTTTCACCAATTTTAGAACTCCGGTAATTGATAATTGAGCCGACCCTATTAGTTTTCATATTTTTCAACCAAACAAGGATCATAAACCTTGAAAAAGTGGCTAATTCAATTCGGTTCGAAACGGTTTTTTCAATTTTTATGCACACCCTTACTAGACATAAAATTTGAGAAAGAGAGAATAAACTGTAAATATAGAGTAAGGAGTGGGAGGGGGATAAAGAGTTCGGAGAAGTACGGCATAGATGTGTTGACATGCCAGCTTATAAAACTCCTATCCACCACCTTCCTCTTTTTTTTTCGTTTTTTTTTTTCGGTCAGTTAGTTTTCCGGACCCAGCGGTATCTAGACCCACCACCTTCCTATAATATGGAGATTGTATTTATATATTATTTCTCATTTTCTTTATTAATGTTATAATTGGGCCACTAACATAAAAAAGACAAAAGAGTTATGGACCCTTTCTTTTTGTATTTTGAAGTTTTGAGGCTAGGCTGGGCTGTGGTGGGGTGGGCTAATAGTAGGCTGAACTATAAGATTGATTCTTTTCATTTACTTATACTTGCTAATAGGTAATTGATTTTTTTTGCCTTGGGCTGGAGCCTCTGGGCTGAAGCCCACATCCACCACTAATTAATTTATAACATACTATATCTTTCAGAATTCAATCTTTTCTTATGTGCAAAACAAACAATGAGTGTACGAGTAAATATTATTCTATCTCACTAATATTTCTTTCATTTCTCGATGTGAAAAAATCTATTTTTGAGACACTAGAAAGTTATAATCAACTTGTCACATACATACACAAGATTAAAATAATTAGTAAAATGTTTTGTATATATATTTTCTTTTTCACACTTGCACTTTCGAAACCCTACTTACTTTACTAGCTTTTTTAAAATAAATAAAATAAACTAAAATAAATTTGGCTATATCAACTTACCCACCGAAGAGGGAAATTTGTTGGTACTTTTTACTCCTTCCACTTAATGTTGAGGTAGAATTCATGGAGAGAAGGTGTAAAAGATTTTCCCTTTTGTTTTGGGCGGCTTTGGTGCACATGAATAAGATGAATACACATTATCGCATAGATGACCCTAACCACTACTACCCATTAAGCAAAAATGAAAAAGACGTTACCAATTTTTACGATAAAAGTAGGTCCATTAATTCTGACATATTTTGTTGACTCAAATTTTCGGATATCTTTGTTATTCTGTCTGGGACTCATAGCTAGATTGGATCCAAGGCTTGTGCTTGAATCTTGATACAGCCAAAATTATTTATTTCATCGATCATAGTCAACAATTTATTTGTGGGGACGTCATAAATTGATGAATTTTATTGCAACGTTTCACATACATATATCTTACGCCACCCTGGAGTTAAAATCACCATTCATCAAGTTAATTGGTGCACATATGCGAGCGAGTGCCTAAAAGTTAGGAAATTAATTAATAACGACTTTACAATACTTTAGTGTGTTTTTCTTTTTTGAAAGAAAAAAAAATAAAGTCATTTGTTATATAATCTCTGTCCCAAATTAATAATCTATCTTATTCATCAATATACCAAATTACATAATAATTAATACGTTATATATTGATTGTTGCGTATGTTAAAATTAGTATTTTTTTCATCAAATATCTTAACATGAAAGCGACATTCTTAATTAAAATGAAAGAACTAAGTTTTCAAGCTGAGATTAACTAATAATATGAACATCGAAAGTAAAATTATTTTAAGATGAGTGAAAGAACAAGAAGAAAAAGAAAAATCATACTGGAATCTATCATCTACTTTCTTTCTTTTTTATATATAAAGTGATATCCTACTTCTATAGAAGCATGAGGAATTCTCTTTCGATGGCGCTACTATTCTCAAAAGGTCAATAACACGTCGATGTGAAATTTATCATCCACTTTGTAGCTGTATATCCTAGCTAGTTTTTCCGCTAACTATATACAATAATTATATCAATATATGATGAGTGTATTAATTGACATGACGATCAATATAATGCGTTTATTAATAGAGAAAATATCCTTTTTTAGTTCATGTGATATTACGTTAACCAAAATTTAAAAAGTTTAAACCTTTTACTATTCTTGAGAGGATACATATTATATAATTATTGAAACGAACATTAAGTATATTTTAAGAAATACTACGTATGAACTTTAATCTTAAATTATATAAATTTTAAGAATCGTAATCATGTTTAATTTTTAAGAAATTGACCTTTAGGAAGCGTACCTGGATTTATGATGCCGTGAAGTGCGAAAACTTGAATAGGTTGTCTGAATTTTGGAGTGCTCAATGGGTTCTCTCTAAGATAGGAAAAAGGAGTAAAATGTATATTGATTCGACTCGAGAACCATAACCTATGTGTCTTTATATACTAGTTCAAATAGGTATCCATCAATCATAATATGACTAGTATTTTCTACACAGTGCAAAACCCATATTCATTAGGTACGTTAGATAACTCATAGTATAATTGATTAAATGTGTAAGCTCATTTATATATAAATCAAATTTTCAACACACTACTCTACATAAATGCACTGTTAACACTAAGAATGGTGGAATATTTTATTATAAACTAATTCCATAGCTTAGTCCACCACCTACCTAAATTTAGAATTAGTGTTGCTTAAAAATATATTTTTTTTCACAATATTTTTTCTTGTGTAAAAAATTAAGCAATCAGAGGTGGCTTCTATGCACTCGTTGGTGAACATTTTTTTCTTCATAGTTTTTAATAAGTGCTCTTAAACAAATTGTAGACTATTCGGTAAACAATTTTAAGGCGGAATATATGGGGTTAATTATGAGTACCACCAAAAAAAATGTTTTAATGACGGCCACTATTCATCCTTCAAATTTAGAGGGCTTTTTAATTCAAAATATATATATAGCAATCCTAATCCTTGGTCAATCAATCAAAAGCAAGATTTAAAGACTATTTAGCGAACAATTTTGGTCAAGAAAGGAAGGGTAAATACCACCAAAATGTTTAAATGATTTTCACTTGTAATCATATCATTGAACTTTATATATGGGCTTTTTAAATTCAAATATATATACCAATCCTCCTAAAACTTGGTCAACCGATTAAAGCAAAATTTCGGAAAGGGCTCACCCACCTAATTATGGTGTACAAGAAATGCATATGATAACTTGATTTGCCTTTTGCCTTTGTTTCTTCTTTTTTGATCATGGCATCACACCACGAATGACAACCGATGGTAATTAATGGAATGACAACGTTTTTCATATATATATATATATATGCATGGAAATCACATGATATATACAATATTAATTAATTAAAAAGAAACAAATATATATATATATATATTGCGTTATTTACCATACATTTGATTAGAAGGTTAGAAAAACATTAGATAATAGAAAAAAAAATGTCTTGTGCACCTAATATTCACAATAAAATAAGTTATTTCCTAGTAATTAACTTTTGAGATCGAGAAAACAAGAAAATCTTCTAGTTCAATATATATCATGCAATTAAATAAAAAGGCAAAAGATAAATAGATTGATACACGATCTCATAAATTTATTTAACTGTATCTTTTACGAAACTAGTTAGTGAGATACAAACTCAAATTAATGATGTGTTTTAAAGCCACCTAGCTACATTAATCCCCTCATCAACCAATAGTGATTGTGTAAAGAATATTCAAAATGATCGTTATATTATATAGATACAGATAGAAAATATATACAGCTAGGGGTAATTAACCTCCTTATATAATCAGATATTGCCTTAAGAACGTGATGCAATGTTTGTTTTGCTCCCTAGACCACGACAACGTACGGGTAACGCGTTAGCTGTTCCACATATGGCTCTTGACCCTACCCTATTACATGCTCCATTATTAATTAGCTCGATCACTCTTGTTTCCTCCCCGACTGCTATTCATATAACTAGAAGCGCAATGGATTTGTGCACTCGCATGTGTACTATCTACATATTTATAAAATAAAACGAAAAGATCAAAAAATAATGGCTATTATTACTATTTGGGTAATTATATTAGCACTTTATAAATGTATTTTTTTGTCTTTAATCTCTTTTTTTCTTCTTCGTACGTATATGTCCTTTTTTCCAATTTTAGAATATTAATGCTGACTTAAATTAAATACAATCCAAGTTACAATTTTCAAAATCTTGACCTAATGTTTAGTCCAAGTTGTAGGGTGGTTCTCAAATAATCATAGAAAAGTTCCAGTCCTCGACCAAATTCTTGAACCACTGTAGAGTGGTTATCTTGTAAAAATAACAACCATAGTATGTTTTAAAATTTTAAAACTCTGAATTTTTATCATTCTATTGGGACCACTTTTTTATAATTTAAATTTGATGATTGAATTTAAGAAGGATAGTCATATTGCCAAAGCAATATTCTTTTTGCTAGAATATATTACTATTTTGAAAAGTTATATTGTATGTTTCTAAAATTGTACGTTGTTTTGATAATAATATCACATTTTTTAAAATCACCCTAACAAAATGTAGAAGATTAGCTTTCTATTATGAGGTTTAATGGGGAAAAAAATCCGAGGGACATTTTATAAGTGATATCTAATTTAAAGTGCCAATAATGATATACTTTTAAGTTGAAATTAGGGATTTTTTAAAAAGTATAAAATTAAAATAATACAATATCTATAAAATGGACGGAATATAAATTAAACCTAATTAAATAAGTAATAAAAATATATGATCATTCTCTCTAATTTAAAACAACAACTTAGTAGGAAAATATAATAAAATTTATTGACTTGAGAGAGCCGCAGGTTTTCCTGAACTGAGGCAAGTTTATGGGGTGGGGTTGAATTTTGAGTTCAAGAGAGGGTTAGTACATAGAGAGGGCGTTTGGTTGTGTGCATGAGAGAAGGCATAGAGTGTCAAGTCTATTTTTAATTGTTAGAATTTTTTGGGATCAATTCTGGCCTTTGGTTTTTGAAAATTGAGGTCATGTCATGGACAATAATTGGTGCTTTGTTTTGTACTATATATAAAAATATATATATAATTTTGGTATGTTTACCGATTAATTAGTATTACCCTTGCCCGGGTAATTAGATTACAAGGTCAATACTTTTACTTACATTATTGTTGTTTATTTTCTAAGAATATAATAACGATAGGGCAGAACAATCTAAAATATTTATAAACCAAACAAAATCACATATATAAGATTAGTTCGGTTTTCAGTTTAGTCATATATAAACCAAACAAAAATGAGTCCAGCATATAACCAACAAAGTAAAACTTAAAAGGATGAGTCAAACATATAGCCATCAACATAAAATTTAAATATAACAGTACGTGGCTTTAATTTGATAAGATAACTAAGAAGTCTCACTTTTATAGTTTGATATATTCTAGTGAAATATAATAATATTTACACCTGTAAGTAATTTGATGGCTAGATTATTGCACGAAGTATTTTAAGATATTTTCTGAAACTTTTAATTAATTATTTATATGATTATTTAAAACTCTATAATATAACCGTCCAAATAAATTTACCAACTTGTTTTCAAATATTATATATAACATACTTGTAAGAAAATTGGTCGGGGATAGCGTGTGGAAGGTGTTCGAAGGATGGGAATGGGTCGAATGGCTGCAAGCTGTTTGAGATTTAAAAGGGGAGGCTGTTGATTTGGTTTTGACCATTGCATGACTGTTATGGTTCCTTCGTAATTATGTTGTCCATGAAGCTGTTCTTCGGAATGCAGTCGCTATAATTGGTAAAAAAAAATGCGGAAGGTATTTTGGTTGAGTTTAGAGCTGCGAATCTTTTTAATCATGTTACTCCCGTTCCTTCGTTAGTTATATACATGGGAGGCTCCTACTGTTGATTTTTTTAAAGACAATTGTGATGCGTATTGGGAACGAGACATCAATGAAGTCGGGGTTGGCATGGTTGTTCGAGATCATACGGGCGTTTTATTCGCGGGGCTTAGTATGGCAGGGGGGGGGGTAAAGTTTCGCCGATTGAAATTGCTGAGCTAATGGCAGCGCCGGAGACGATCTTTTTGCGTGAAAATTTGGGTTTCGAGATATGATTTAGGGTGACAATATTTCTGTCATCAATGCTATCCATTCTAATGAAATTGGTTTATCGTCTATTGGTGTGCTTGTTGGTGATGTTTTTCAAATGGGTTTGTCTTGTAATAGGGTGAGTTTTTGTTTTGTTAAGAAAAAGGACAATTGTGTGGCTCACTCTTTAGTTAATTTGCTAGGACCGTTGTTGATTTTGTGATCTGGTTAGAGGATCCACCTAACTAGCTTGAAGGTTGATTGTTGTGTGACATTTCTCGTCTTAATTAATGAATTAAATCCATTTTATCTCAAAAAAGAAAGATATTTAAATATGTATAAAATTCAATGTAAATAAATAAACACATTAAATCAAAATAAGTAGTTGACGTTTTGTAGGCATCTAAAATTTTACGACCGTCAATGTATACATATATATCAATTTTTTAATTAACTTACTTTTCGGTTGAATTTTTCAATGAAATTTGGTGGAATAATCACGGAGATAATTTTCATCAAGTTTCATCAAAAAGTTCATCCATTTACTTCTTTAAAATGGCTGATCCACATTTAAGGATAAAAAAATTGATCATCTTCAAATCATTTCTATATAAATGCAATCACCTAATGTTTTTGGACACCAAAAATTATCGTTGTAAAGGGCAAAGTACATTGGGTTAAATACTCGATTATGCAGTTGGCAAGGGTATTGGTTACTAATACTTCCAGAAACAGGAATCACAGTAAATTATGCACGAAAAATGAGGCACAAAGTTCGAGAAAAATGTGCGAAAATTCAGACTTGTGAAAAAGTGATTTTTCGAATCCTTGGACTCTATAGAACCCAAATCCAAAAATAAAAAAATCGCGAATTTCGAAAAATTTGTACTCGTGCTTATTTTTCGATTCTGGTTCTCTCGATCATTTATCGGTCTACACTTTTGTTAACCAAAAAGAATTTATTTTGAGGCTTTCTCCCATCAAAAGGCTTCATTTTGAATGAAAAAACTCCTACAATTTACACGTTTTCACCTACAATTCCAAAAACAGGAATCGCAGTAAATTATGCACGAAAAACAAGGCACAAAGTTCGAGAAAAATATGCGAAAAATCAAACGCGTTTTAGTTTTTTCGCAAATTACACCGCTGGCCCCGGGATCACGTTGTGGATGGTAGCTTTCCTTAATACGATGCGGCGTAAATTCGCGGCACGTTATTTATACATTTAACTAACAGTTACACATACACGTATGGAAGTCAGTTTATTTTATATATAATACTATGTCCCACAATAGACATAAACAAGAAAATATTCTTGTTGCATTCAATTTAAAAAAAATAAAAAATACACACACATATATATATATGGGGAAGGTTTCAAGTTACACCTATGTAAGATTAAAAATTTTTACACCCATCCATAACTTTTTTTTATATTCATAATTTATCAATTCCACCGTTAAATAAGTTATTTTTATTTTGTTTCTCACGCACGCAAAGTTTCAAATCAATCTGATATTTCACTATTCTTACTTTTATTCAATTTTTGTAAGGTTCATGATTCAATATATAACATAATTATAATTAGGGATTTATGTATTTCTGATTAGTGCAATTTTTTGCACTCAATTTTGAGATATTATAATTTATTAATTGAACGGTTATTTTTTTTTAATTTGTTGGGACTAAAAAGAGTTAGAGCATCTCCAAATGTTGCGTAAAAATTATCCTATGTGTCAAACAACTTTTACACAAAATTTGAAGTCGAAAAAAAAATGCTCCAATGGGAATTTTGTAAACTTTTGTGTAAAATTGAAAAGAACCAATAAGATACGAACAAATGTTAGATGTTATTGAATACATTTTTTTATTATTTTTTCTTGAAATTATATATGCATAATATTTTAATCAGAATGGATCTTGATTTATAGGTCTTGATAAGTATATTTCAAATATATAATTTCTATTAAAATTCATATTTTATATTAAGAGTTATTATATTTTAAAAGTTTATAAAAAGATTGAGGAGTGAGGAAGCTAACGTGGCATTGACAATTAATAGTATAATTTACGCATTCATTTTACACAAAACTCATTTTTAAATTATGAAAGTGAGAGAAAGTTATAGAATGATGTAAAACTTTTTTATTTTACATCAAGTATAACTAATAAAAGCATGAACACCAAGAAATTCTATAAATTTTAAATTAGAATTCTAAAATCGAAGGCAAATGAGCTCTAAGTGTTAATTATTTTTTTTTGTTCTTTTATTCAAGTACTTCTACAATAATATTACTTTCCTTTCCTTTTTACCTTCTTCTGTCAAAAAAGAAAAAAAAAGAGAAGGAAAATTACAATAAACTCTTTTGTGGAAGTACTTCTACAATAATATTAGTTTGCTTCTAATTAGACTTCATCACATTCTTAATTCTATTATCAAACCCCATTTACGAGTAATATATTTTTTTTATAAGTAATATATAACATCTGTATCTATACTTCTATACTATTAATAAAGTGTTGTAAAAGATTTTTGGTATCTCAATTTAATTACAAAAATACCTTTTATATGCTGAAATTAAATAAATAAATAGAACTTACTTGCTATGAGACTTGAACCAATAATCTTACAAATAATAGAATATGTTGTTAAATATACTGGCAAAATTATTTACTGCACCACACCTATTTTAAAATTGTTACACAAAAAAATCAAAATTCTTTAACCATTAGCCAAACAGGGGTTTATATACAGCAGTGAAGTGGAAGGGACAAAATCACAAAAGTGAAAATGTTGTTGCTGCAAACTGAAGTGTTTGACATTCTTTTTAGTTTCTTGTGGACAAGGTAACTTCGTAATGTATAAAAGTCTTATTATTGTTACTTATTTTGTCAACTTCATATAATAAAATACCGAAGATTTTGAAATTTGAAAGATATAATATAATATATGTATATATATGAGATCCATGGTCAAATAACGAGACTTTTCATTCTACTTGTCGGCAAGCAAAACTAAAATATCTAGTTTTCAAGTTTAGAACTAGAATTATATTTCCAAAAAAAAAAATCCAACCCCCACCCCACCACCAAAAAAAAAAAACTATGGTATTTGCTGTGTATCAAAAAAACTATTTATTTGTTTGGTTGAGATTTTAAAACATATTTTTTAGATAAATTTTTAAAAATTATGAAAGTAAGTTGAAAAGTTAATTTAATTTTTATTAAATTTTTTTTAAACTAATTCAAAAAAAACTCATGAAAAATAATTTCAAAAATAATCACAATAAATCTTATTTTTAAAATCTCGATGAATAAACTTTAAATATATAAATTTTTTTATCTAATTTTAATTTTTAAATTTAAAATTATAATATTTTAAAAAATTTATAAAAAATAAAATAAATTTATAAAAAATAAAAAATAAAAAAAATCTTTTTTATAAAAAATTTAAAATTTTAATTTTAAAATTTCAAACAAACTACGATTATAAATTTGAAAGTTACATGACCTATACTTTTGACCAATGCTTTTGAGTGGATCATATACTGGCCACGAGGTCTACATCAGTTACACTCGTATGTATTATAGAATCAAATAGCTATAAATGAATTGATGTTGACTTGTCGGTCCCTCATTACCACTGCATCTATAATATATATATATATATATATTCAGCTGCTCCATTTGTTTTATTAATCAATAATAGAAATAATTTTGGACTGCGCCGTTCTCGGTCCCCTTCGCTAATCTCCATCACATGGCAACATACAATTCGTAATTAGTAAATCGTATTTAGGTTTCATTTGATTTACGAATTTTAATATTTAAAAAAAGAGAGTCATTTTTTTTATTTGATAAATATAAATTTTAAAAATATTTTCTTGAGAAAGGAAAAAATATGAGGTAAGACAATTCCTCTTAAAACACATGCAATTGATTTAAACATGTAATTTTCAAGCATTTATTACAAAAAATTTAGACAATAATATCTTTACATAAATAATTTATATTCTTTACCAAACAAAAGAAAAGAAATTTGACAGAAAATTTAGTTTCCTACATCCATGAAAAAGATAAGAAAATTGATTTATCTTCCATGAACCAAACGAGGCCTTAGAGTATTCCTAGCAAAATGAGCAACATTTAGGACAAATTTAGTATTTCGATATTTAAATTTTGAAGTAGAACACAACGGATAGGCTAAAAATATAATTATACTAATGAACCTCACTCGTATAGTTTTTGTGTGAAAAAAAAAACAAAAACAAAAAATGGTTATACAAATTAAGCTCACTAGTATAAGCTTGAAAAAGATATTGCCATACGAATGAGGTTCATTCGTTTGATTTCATACAAGTGACCTAAATTTGATGTTAAGAAAACATCAATTTTTTTATTATGATAATAAAAAAAAATACCAATATATTATAGAGGCTATTGGGCATAAGGGTTCATTCTAATAATAACATAACTATAAAAGATACTTAAAAATTAGCCGTGTAAATTAAAGACACTGTACAAAAAAGACAGTAATACCATTTCTTATAACATATCACGTCTCATTATGACACTAACAACAACCAGAATGTGCTAAATACATTTAACACTACTACCAGAAGGTGCTATATGCATTTAACAATAAAACTAGAATGTGTTAAATGCATTTAGCACCACTTAAACAACAATCAGAAGGTAGCACCAACAACCAGAAGGTACTAAATAATGTACTAAATGCATTTAGCACTATCTGTCAACGCACATAATAACAACCAAAAGGTGCTAAAATAATTTTAACACCATTACAAAATATAGAATAACAAAATTGTTGAGATTAACATTCACTCAATTTATATATATGTATATATGGATCGACGTAGGGTTTGTAAAAAAAAATAAAAATAGTTATGATCATATTTTTTTTAAATCCTACTTGGCTGTCAAAATTGGTCGATTTCGATAGCAAAACGACATTTGATCATCTTGATTTTCAAGTAAATATAGTAACTTTGTCTTCCGAACAATATATCCGAAAATCAGCTAAATCCAACGGTTCAATCAAAAGTTATTTATGTTTTATGATTGCACATACAGAAAGAAAAAGATGACGATGATGATGAGAACAGTGCTCCTCTCGACGATATGATCGGAGAGTCAAGTGGTGGTGGTGGTGGTGGAGGAGGTGAGATCGTTAGTCGGAGGTGAGCTTGGTCGGTCGATTTTAGAGAGGGAGAACGAGGTGTTTGATTTTAGAGAGAGAAAAGATAGAAGAAATGGGGACCGGAGAGAGAGAGAGAATTGTTACTTTTAACATTAACTTAAATTAATTAGGGGTATATTTGTTCATCAACATTTATCATTTTCTTTAAAATAAATTAATATTATAAAAAATGTCCTTAATATAAAACTAAATTATAAAATGAGTACTATTTTTCTTTATTAAACATGAATATATCTTTAGAGTTATAAAACATTACTGAGCGAGATCTTATAACCTATTACTCTATATTATAAGACCGTCAACTATTTATAGTTTATTCTTAAAATATATAATTTTGAGTAACAAGAGAAACAACCTCTAATATTAATTAAAACTTACGTGGCGAATAACACCACTTTAGCTATATCCTCTTTCCTATTCACCACCCACCATTGGCATGCCATATCACTAAAGTGATATGGCACGAACATATGACATTGCCATCACTATTATATTGCAACACTAACACACACACACACTCTCTCTCTCTCTCTATATATATATATATATGCTATTGAAGAACGCTTAAAGGTTTTTAAATCAAGCTTATACTTAAATAATTAAAAATGTTAATATTTACGCAAAATATTAACTCTTATACAACTTAGAAACTATCTATGAATTAGTATTTGTGAAGAGTAGAGAGAAGTTTAATGTTCGAAACCTGACTCTTTTTCCATATTCTAGTTAATGTAATCAACATTATCACTAGTTATTGACATAATGTAATATATATTTTTTTAAGGCGGAGACTAGATTTACTGCTCTCCTATAGATGCCGCCTAATTTATTATAGTGCAACAAGATTATTGACATTTACAATTAACTTGATAGATGATTATTGACACAAATAAAACATGTTTTCTTTGGTATATGGCATAATAATAAAATTAATTTTTTTTAACATGCTACTGAAATTAAAAATTTACTCTTTTTATAACACTTTAAATTCAATTCAATTTTATTTTTTTAAATAATTTAAAAAATTCACAAAATATTATTTATAACCTAACTCATAAAAATCGTATCTCGTAAAAGTTCAAACTTATATCTTTGTTTACCTCTTTATCCACAAATTATAACTTTCTATCTATCTATCTTATAAATACAAATTTCTCTCATTTTCTTAACTGGTTTGGAGTGCAGCCCTTGTTTCATGCCTAAATTCACGTAAGAGTAAAGGGATCTATTCGACATTTCATTTGGTTCAGAAGGGTATATTGGACATAAGACGCACATTTAAGACAGATCTGTTCACCGACAAACTAGGAGGTCGGCAACTGTCGGCCGGTGAACCGGGGAGACAAAAGCGGGAAAATCCAATGAGTACCCTATTTCTTTAATTAATTAAAATAAAATCCCAAATAAATATTTTCTTAAACAATTAATTAATAACACCATTCTCTTAATGTTATTTTATTTCGTCTCGTCTCGTATCATTTTAATAAATTTCAAAAATGGAAATTCCTTCCCATTTACGCCCCTGTTCCGTAGGATAAACCAAATTCCTCCTCCTCTCTTTCATCTCTCTCGCCCACCTTCATCTTTCTCTCAATTCTTTTCCCCCTTTCTTCTATATATCCCTTAATAAATAAATATACATATAACCGTATTTTCTCGATCTAAATCGCCGATCCAAACGGAAAACCTTAGTGTGATGTTATGGACGACTTATAAACGAAACCCTAATAATAAACTGTATATTTTTCAAAATCTCCCTGTAATTGTTAGTTTTATGAAGCCTCCTTAGATGATTCAGTAATTTCCGGTACGTTTTTTTTTGTTTTTCATAAACCCTAGTTTTATTATTTTATTTTTATTTTTTATTCGCCTTGGATTAAAACACGCAATTTTTGTTCTCAGATTTGAGAATCAATGATTTAATCTCTTTGGTTGGGGCTTCTGAATTATATATTTTTTGCCATTGGCTTTTGTTTTACTGTTTTGCGTGTAATTTGAGGGTTCCCACGGCACTTTCAGAATCCATTTTGTTTCTTCATGTTGGAGATCTGAGCTGAGGAGCTAATCTAGATATTTTCGTTAACATTTTGTTCTGATTTGATTTTGTTGTTGTTGTTGGTACATGCATCGGTTGCGTCAATCTGTATGGGTTTTTCTTATTTGTTCCAATTTTGGGGAATGTTCGGTAAAGTATGTTAAATCATTTTAAATTCGTTTTGATTTGCAATGCAGTATGTTTTACATTGTTTTCAATTTATTGGTAATCATCGAATGGAGTTTTCTATTCAAAATTGTTTGATGTTCATTGATATCATGACATATTGCTATATTTGGAACTTCAGCTGACGAATGATTTGAGTTTCATATGTTAAATGGACTAATTAAGTTAACGTGACAAGTAAACATGGTTAGATTTAGCTATCTGGCTTTTTTATTGTTTTGGAAGGAAGGTTGCTTCTGCTTCTATTGACTTTCTCGAATTTCGTTGTTGAATTTCAGGCAACATAAAATTGTATAATCGGTTTGACAGTGAATGTGAATAATGGATACTGCTGAGATCGAAGAGAATTTATTTGCAATTGGCGAGCCAAAGGTATGCAGCTGTTATTTATTTTTGTATATGCCTGTGGAAATGTTAATCTTTTCAAGCAGAACTTAATGGATTTGGATTTGAGACATGGTGTTTCACTTTCTGAAAGCAGTATTTGCGCGATTTCGTTTTTGCCATGAAACCGGTTTTAGCTTTAAAGCTTGGCCCTGAGGACTTGATTCGTTCTTGCATAATTCTGGTCCTAATATTTCCATCACAACCTTGCTGTTAACACAGTTATTCTAGTTTCTACTTATTGGGGTAGTGTTTGAGAAATATGTGGTTTTTATTACAGTTACATGGAGGGATGTGCAAGACACTTTCTACAATTTATTGCAAAGTGTTGGGGGTTTTTCCTGACCTGGAAGCTGCACGGCCTAGGAGCACATCAGGTATTCAGGCGTTGTGTTCTTTGCACATTGCACTTGAGAAGACCAAGAATATTCTTCAACATTGCTCCGAATGTAGTAAACTTTATTTGGTATGATCACTCTCCATTATATATACGTATATATAGATGGGCCCTTTCTTTTCCAGTTTCTTTTGAAGAATGTACTACTAATGAAATAAAGCCTCCTGTCTGCACTTATTCACGAAACAATTTTTTTACTGAGAATTCTCACTAAAGTTTGGGACTTTGGGTTCTAATTAATTTTGCAATTATTTAATTTTTATGAGGTTGGAACCTTGTGTTTGTGCCAAAGGGATTCTTTATGAATACAACCATTCATATCATGCAGGCTATTACTGGAGACTCAGTCGTTCTAAAATTTGATAAGGCGAGATGTGCTCTTCAAGATAGTCTAAGGCGGGTTGAAGATATTGTTCCGCAAGCTATTGGTTGTCAGGTATATTTGTATAATTTGATCTCCTTTTCCTTGTACATAGTTGTATCTCTCTAATGCGCAGAGCGTTTAATGCCATATGCTGTTGATTAATAGTGCTTATAAATCTTGGGGTCTTTTCCAATAGTTTGTCCTCGTTCATACGGGTTGGAGGGTATAAAATCTTCTATAGTTTTCCACTTTATTGAAGATGCAATGTTGACCTAATTGTAATTATGCTTCTTTCAGATTTCTGAAATTCTAGGTGAACTTGCAGAGATTGAGTTCTCACTTGATCCGGTAGAGAAGCAAGTGGGTGATGAGATAATTGCATTGCTCCAGCAAGGGAGAAAATTCAACAGCAGCTGCAATGACGTAAACGAGCTTGAATCCTTTCACCTGGCTGCTTCTAGGCTTAGTATTACTTCCTCAAGAGCCGCTCTTAGGGAGAGAAGGGCTCTGAAGAAACTCATTGAAAGAGCTAGGGTTGAGGAAGACAAGCGGAAGGAATCGATTGTGGCGTATCTCCTACACCTCATGCGAAAATACTCAAAATTATTTAGAAGTGAATTCTCGGACGACAATGATTCACAGGGTTCAACACCATGTTCCCCCACCGTGCAGGGGTCTTTTGAAGGTGGTTGCGGTGGTCCCGGGGTTAATGGCCATGCCTTCGAGCGGCAACTCTCCAAACTCAGTTCTTTTAATTTCAAGCCGAACTTGAGAAGATCAGGGCAGATGCCTGTGCCTCCTGAAGAGTTGAGGTGTCCAATATCGTTGCAGCTCATGTATGACCCAGTCATCATTGCCTCGGGGCAAACATACGAAAGGGTTTGCATTGAGAAATGGTTCGGTGATGGACACAACACCTGCCCAAAAACTCAGCAGCAGCTCTGTCATCTTTCTTTGACTCCTAATTACTGCGTTAAGGGTCTGGTTGCTAGTTGGTGCGAACAGAATGGAGTTGCTATACCAGATGGCCCACCAGAGTCTCTTGACCTAAACTACTGGAGGCTGGCATTGTCTGAGAGCGAGTCTACGAATGTGAAGTCAATGGACAGTATTGGCTCCTACAAATTGAAGGGCATCAAGGTGGTTCCATTGGAAGAGAGCGATATTATTGAGGAGGCTGAAGGAAATGAAGAGGAAGATGGGTCTGCACAGGAGGAGGATGAGCCTGAGGTTAACGTGTTTGAAAGATATGAGGATTTTTTAACTGTCCTGCATAAAGAGCAAGACTTGAGGAAAAAGTGTAAAGTTGTAGAGCAGGTAAGGCACTTGCTAAAGGATGATGAGGAAGCTAGGATCTATATGGGGGCAAACGGTTTTGTTGAAGCGTTGCTTCAGTTTTTGGAGTTGGCTGTTCACAAAAGAAATGAGATGGCTCAGGATATTGGAGCTATGGCTCTATTCAACCTCGCTGTTAACAACAACAGGTATGCAATGGACACTTTTTTTTTTTTATCTCCAGAGTCAAGAACTGGCAAATAGGATTTTGTCGTGGAATTTATACCTGTTCCTAGGGTTCCAGACATTAAAGATTACTCCTGTGCACGTGCTATCTATAAAAATGATTAACATGGCTTTCTTCTCTTTGGACCTTGGTCTATATCTGTTTTAGCCCCTGTATCCCCTCCTTTCCTTCCAAGTTCCAATAAAAAAAAATAAAATGAAAAACAAACAAAATAGTTAGAAACACACATATACAGTGTATGATGTTAAAAGGAAAAATTTAGGATACCCAACAAGTCCTTGCACCTTTTTTGATACTAGTTTTTGAGCACGTGGTTTTTGTGGTTTTAGTCTTGACAAATGTAATTAAGCCCATTAATAAATATGTACATACTAAGAATTGAATAATTGGTATGAAATAAAAATAATAACAAATAAACAAAACAATTGAATAATTAGTATCAAATAAAAATCATAACAAATAAACAAAGCATAGTATCACATGTAAAATTTATTTGATTTTTTCTTTCCGACCTAAAAGCCTTGTAATTTTAATACGATCTATCAAATAGCTTCCTTCTTGGGAAGTTTGTTATGAAGTTATATAGAAGTCTTATACAGAACAAAATTCAACACAAATTCTAAATTGTTTAATTATTTTAGCCAAATAAAGTAGAGTTTAAATTTATTGGGAATACTAATATAAAAATATATGGATTTATACACTTATAGGCTTGTACTATTTTATTTAATGTAAATCTAGCTTAAAACTTTTGTTTAATTATTTTAGCAAAATAGAGTAAAGTTTGAATTTATTTGGAATACTAATACTAATTAAAAAATATATGGAGTTATATTGTTTTATTCAATGTAAATCATAAAATCTTTTGTTTAAAATCAAGGGGCATATTTGTTTACTATGAGCAATTCTGATGAACTCTTGATATCTTTATATTCAGAAACAAGGAAGTGATGTTGGCAGCAGGAGTGCTTTCATTACTGGGGGAAATGGTCGCTAATTCCAACTCTCATGGATCGGCTACAGCCCTTTACCTAAACCTGTCCTGTCTTGAAGCAGCTAAGCCCATGATTGGCTCAAGCAATGTCGTCCCTTTATTAATCCAGATCCTCCGCGGCGAAAGTAATCCCCAGTGTAAGCTCGATGCTCTCCATGCACTCTATAATCTCTCTAGCCTACCCTCCAATATCCCCCACCTTCTCTTGGCTGGTATTATTGACGGCCTTCAAGCCCTTATCACCAATTCCGGTGACCAAACATGGACCGAAAAATGCATAGCCGTGTATATAAACTTAGCTTCAAGTAAATCAGCAAGAGATGAAATGGCAACGGCCCAAGGCGTTATTAGTGGGCTTTCCACTATATTGGACAATGGGGAGGCCATTGAGCAGGAGCAAGCTGCTGCGTGTCTACTGATCTTATGTAACGGGAATGAGAAGTGCAGCCAAATGGTCCTTCAAGAGGGTGTTATTCCTTCATTAGTGTCAATCTCGGTCAATGGTACAATGAGAGGGAAACAGAAGGCTCAGAAACTTTTGATGCTGTTTAGGGAGCAGCGGCAACGGGACCCGTCACCAGTTCAGACACGACAGCAGGAGCAGCGGGCTGAAAGTAGTGACACGGTGTTGGCTGTTGAAGAAGCAAAATCGCTAAGTAAGTCGACCTCGAGAAGAAAGATGAAGAGTGCCTGGAGTTTTTGGTGGAAGAGCAAGAGCTTTGCAGTATACCAGTGTTGAGTTTATTACATTTATTTTCTCGGATCAGTGTTGTAAATGTCTGTTGCATTACCATGTATTTTTGTTGTTTTTGGTGGAGTACCAGTTTTAGCTTCTCAACAGAAAGAAGAGATGTACAGGCCAATGTAATCTATGGGATTTTTTGCCGCCTCTTTAGATTAGATTTACATGTAGTTTTTTGTGCTCTAATTCAAGCTTTAGATCAACATTTTGGAGCAACCCTAGCAGCCAGCGGTTTGATGTGAATATTAATGTAAAGATTCTCTGGATTAAGACAGGGTTTGGTTTCTCTGGTCGGTCTTTACAGCTACTCTTATCAGATATTTTTTAACTTTTAGGGCTAGTTTGGTTCAAGATTTAAACTATTTTAGAAATGTTAAATTCTATTCCAAAATGATTAACGTGTCTGATTAATGTTTTTGGTTTGGAATAAATAATTCTAGGAATTAGCCAATCCTTTCAAGTTTTCTTGATTAAATCACAAGAAATAAGTTATTATTATAAGGGATTTTTTCTAATTTTTTTTATTAGGACTAACACCCCTCTTCCTTGCGAATAAAATTTCATTTTTTTCACCTGTAATCCCTTTTAAAAATGATCAAATATGGGGCATAACCAAATATTGTTTGGAACTTTTTTTTTTTAAGTCAAGTTGCTGCCCAAAAAAAAAAAATTGATTGGGAATTTTTTCTTACTTTCTTTTTTCCTTTTGCTGGACCAAAAAATTGTAATCTTTTTGTAGGATAGTTATTAGACACGTGTAATTTTTGTAATTTATTATAGGAATTGTACCTTTTGGAAAATTAGGAGATGTCTTCTTATTTTATTAAAGGAATGGCATTTTTATAATTAACTCTTTATTCTATTTATATTCTCGATTGAACCAAACATAGTAAAAATAATGTAACATTTCAGGAATAAAGCATTTATGTCCGAACCAAACATTAGCATAGCATTCCTACAATCCTACATGCCAAGAAAAAAGTTTTTTAAGAACCAAGTATACCTATTACATTCCTAAAATTCAAACTAAATGAGCCCTTAGAAGACATGTTAAGATTTTGTTGGCGGATGTAGTTATTAATGCCAAGAAGCGAAAAGGGGCTGATGACAAGGAAAATCTCTCGGAAAAGATACAATGGAGTTTGACATTGAGAGAACTTGAGGTCAAAAAATTGACTCATATGAATGGGAAAGAGGTTTCCTTTGTTTGTTTATACGATTAAGAGAGAGATTTAGACATCTCTTAAATTTTATGAGTGAACTTGTCTCTTTCTTTCCTTTACAAGTTTTTTTTTTTTTTTTTTTTTTTGTCTTTTTTTTTTTGTTACAAGCATTACAATATCATATAGATCCCTGCGGTTTGAGCTAAGAGGAAGGGAAAGGGGAGAAAGACATAAGTCGACCCAATGACCTAATGGTTGTCATAAACTACTAAGGTTATCTCTAATGGTCATTTATATCCCTACAAATTTCTGTGATAGAAAAGAAAATTATAAAAAAAATGCTCTAATGAGGTTTTTTATAACCATTTCTATGTGAGGTGGAGTTGAGTCATATAGGGAAGTTCTATCACCATTAAAAATGGTAATAGAAATTTTTAATGTGATATAGCACATTCTCATTGGATATAAAAAACCTACTAATTCTCTCTCATTTTTAAATAAATGCCAAGTAATAAAGAAATGAACCACTACTGGAGATCAACTTTTTTATGATTTTCTACCCATAGAAAAATTGACAACTAGATATAGAAGTGTTGTAAAATAACATTAACACGTATGATAGAAATGGAAAAATATAAATTACCATTAGAGATGACCTAAGCTATAAATGGCTCTTTTAACAAGGGTGGCTGTTATTTGCACACCATAAAATACTTAGTTTTGCTATATGTTTCATTTGTTCGATAACAAGCGAATAAGTGTATATTACTCGCTCGATGACAAGCGAGTAAGGCATTGAAGTTTTTACTCATTTGTCATAAGGTGAGTAACATGCACTTACTCATTTGTTATCAGGCGAGGAACATGCATTTACTAACTTATCATCAGACAAATGAAAAGTGAAGTGTTACCAAATATTTTGTAGAGTGGAAAGAGCATTCACATTTATAAATGTTTATCGGTCAACTTTTATTCCCATTGCAATGACACTAAAGAAG
Organism: Lonicera japonica; assembly: GCA_021464415.1. NCBI lineage: Eukaryota > Viridiplantae > Streptophyta > Magnoliopsida > Dipsacales > Caprifoliaceae > Lonicera > Lonicera japonica. The sequence continues at coordinate 62,814,936 of CM038468.1, read as the reverse complement.
AATGCTTTGAATATACCTTTTTAAATTTGGGTGAGGCTATTGTTATCCCTCAAACTTCTTTGTAACACTTTTATATTAACTCGATGCAATAGAGCCGAGTATTTAGACATTACTCGGTGCAATAGGGTCAAGTCAGCATATTTTTTTTGTTCCCAACAATTATTCGGCCCTATTGCACCAAGTAAATAATCATATACTCTACTGTATTATACCGAGTCAATATAGGGAGTATTACATAGAATTATGGGGTGTGGCAATAGCCCTAGGAATAGATACACCAAGATATAAAATTAGAGGTAAAAAGTAATATCAAGCCCGTCTAGCTCAGTTGGTAGAGCGCAAGGCTCTTAACCTTGTGGTCATGGGTTCGAGCCCCATGGTGGGCGAATGGTTTTTATGTCAGAATCCAACTCATCTTAGCATAAATTTATTTGATACAAACATCTTATAATATATTTTCAAACTTGCCTTCATCTTATATTTCCTCACTTGCTTTTCACCTCCTTCCTCAATTCCCTCGAATTCATTTTCTTTTTCACTGGCTAACTGCTTTTCTCCTTCACTCCATTCGGAACTTTCACTCTTCTTCCTCTTCAACAACTTCAAGACTCCTATTTGCTTCTTCACTTTTCAGTTTATTCGCAGGTAGTTATAAAGCAAGGATTTTAAATCCACGTACAAGGCGTACAAATACGACATGTGAATGTGTATGTCCATTCGACCAGGTCTCAATAGTGCAGGATCTAGTCTCTCTTTGTGATTAACACTATTATCCTCTCGTCCCCACAACTTGACCATAGCCCATCAATGAAATTCAGCAAGCCAGACAAGGTTAACTGTCAAACAAGAACAATTTAATTATAATTTCATTCTTTATAGCTTTATATATATCCTTAACTGTCGAACAGGATTTTCATATTCAAACTTTGGATTCAGACAAAAAAGACGGACACATATTTAAGAAAGTACAACTCACCTGGCAATCGTTGTTGTTGTAACCTCCAACTTGTTGGTTCTGAAACTCAATGCTACAATCAATATCCTCAATTACAAGAATTAATCGGTTTGCAGTTGAAACCAGTAGTCTTCGTAGCTCTGCAATGCTATGGAGACTTGTGAACTCCAAGTCATAAATGTTGAATTTCAAATAGTTAGCCATGGCTGCAATCAAGCTCAATTTACCGGTGCCAGGCGGGCCATACAACAAATATCCGTGCTTCCACGCTTTCCTAACTCTCTTGTAGTAATCTCTTCTCTTCACAAATCAATCCAAATCGTCTATCAATTCCTTCTTTACTGTCGGATCCATTGCCAATGTGTCAAATGTAGATGGGTGTTCAAGATCAGTGTCGCCATGGAAATTCCCAAGCGCATAGAGCTTCACCAATTTATTCTCTTCTTTCACCGCCTCTGATATATCTCTCCATCACAAAAGGCAAGTAAGAGCCAAGTACCTTCTCCTTGTACTTTTTGTCGAAAGTTATCTCAATTGACTTGCTCTCAACAATTTCAGAAGAGAAGTAGCCCTCATATTCGAAGTTTGTCTTTTGGTTCTTGATGGAAATCATTTCCCACACGAGCTGAATTCCTTCGAATTTGCAACAATCTTTTCCCCTTTGTTGATGGTGACTGAGAATTTCTTTTCTCAGGGTGCCTTGGACACCTTGAGGTGTTGAGTCGAAGGGGTGATTTTGCTGTGCAAGTACAATTCTGAGGCCTCATATACTTAGTTGATGGTGAGGCTATTATACTCATCGATGATGAGAATCGTTTGAGGGGAGAAATTTCGCATTAGGATTGCAAGTTTGGAGATGAACTTTTCTTGTAGTCCTTTGGGAAGATCGAAGCTGGTTGGATATGTTTTGGAGTTGATTGAGTACGGTCCTAGGCAGCATTGCTGAGGCAGCAAAAGTGGTATATGTAGATGAAGCTTGGGTTGAACTTGAAGCTGAAGCTAAATTTAAATCTTGGCATTGGCAAGTGAAGAGATGTTTTATTTATTGGCAGATTTGTAAAGCTTGGGGGATTGGTGAGAGGTGGTTAATGTATTGCCAAGGGAATGCCCCAGTGTAATGTGTATTCACAAAAAAAAAATGTTTGTTAGTGTAAACATGATGGAAAAGGAAAGTTGTGGATTTTATAGAAGGAAGGAATTGAAGTTTTAGCTTTGGAATGTATTTAATTAGTTGCATGATGTTGTGAGCATTTTATAGTGAAGGACTAGCTAGCTTTCACTGGAAGCTCTTTGAATTTTAGTATCACTGTCAAGTCCAAAAAAAAAAAAAAATTGACTGGAATTGCTTGATCCATCTAGAAGCAGATCGAGTATGACTTCTTCGTTGGCAATCTTCTTAATGAAGTTTGACCAGGCCTACATTTAGCTCTTTTAATTAATACCTAAGAGTTTTAATCTTGGTAACGTTAATTTTTCCCTAAAAAAAATGTTTTGCTTCAAATGAAAACTCTAAACTTAAAATAAAAGATGTACGTAATACAAATTATTAAAGCTTTGGGCCGGATTAATGCTATTTTCTTGTTAAAAGATAATATGAAATTTAAATGGGTATGAATCATATTCATATTAATTATGTTGGCATAGCATATCGTATTATGATATTGTCCACTGAAACACTTTGGCTGGCACTTGGCAGTATAACAATCTTCTTTAAGAAAATAAAAAATTTACCTTTGATTCCCAATCTCCTTGCACAAAAACAATAAAGTAAATTACAAATATGCTGCATGCATGAAGCTACTGTTTCTTTTCTACCATTTTGCCTCTGCAATTATGTGTATATATGTATACACATTTTAACTACATAGATAACCCATTTGTAAGGGTTACAAAAGATAACCAAAAATAAAATAAAAAACTTTGTACAAACAATTAATTAAGTTGAGCATGTCCAGGTTGAAGAATTATGTTAATCTCCCAGTATATATGTAGTTGTATCTTTTTTATGCTACTAAACAAGCAAGCTCTTCACTTAGAAGGCTTTGGCCTCATAGAAGCATTGGGGCTGACATGGTCCTGCAAATAAAGATCAATAATGACTCCATTTTACAAAAAATTAAATAAAAGGAATGAGATGAGATGATTGGATAGAATCTAAATTAAATGCACCAGGTGGCACTAACTAATTGGATGGTTTTTTTTTTGGCCCGATCAAAAGGGTAGTATTTTCAAATTTTACTAGAAAAGATGGTCAATTGACTGTCAAAATGTTTGGCTGAACGGAAGTGTTAATTTTGGAGGCCAAAATGTTTGTTTAGCGGATTTGACTAATTCAAAAAATATATGTTATTATTTTTTTTGTTTGGTAAATACAAATTTTGAAAATATTTTTTTAATTATTCCATTCAAACCTCATGAGATTTATTTTCCCTTCTAATTTCCTAACATTTATTTACAAAAATATGTTATTGTCAATTTTCTATAATGTTGTTTTTATTTTATAATACAAGAGTATTATTGAAATATTAATATATTTTTACTTTTCTTTCCTATATTAACCAAATACCGCAAGGAAAATTAAATGGTATTTCCTGAATACTTTTCATGCTTTACAAAATATATGAAAGGAGACCCGGCAAGAACTTTAGTTTCCCACCTCCATGAAAACAAGAGAATTGATTTCTCTTCCGTGAATCAAACGAGACCTAAAGAGAAGAAGGCACCTCAAATCAATCAATACAAAAAACAAATGGGCCAAATTCAAAAGGCCCTTTTTATACTCGAGAGATTCATGTTGCCAATAAACTCTTTTCAACACGTTTAATTAATCGTCTGTAAAAAAAATTAATACCAAATGAGAAAATTATTTGAGTCTTGATGTTCTAAAGTGGTGTGACATAACAAGACCCAAAAAATAAGTACGATAAATCATCGAGTACGTACAATTTTTTTTTATTGAATCTCGTGATATCATATCCGTTTCATACAATACGGCGAGTGATGCAATTTTGCTAGTAGAAAAAAATTAACTCAAACAGTCACTAGAAAATATTTTAAAACAAGCAACTAGTTAAACAGATCAATGCAGTTTTTCAGAACTTTTGGTTCAACATCTACTTAAGGTAGAAAATAGAACAACATCTACTTAGGTACACGAACTCTTGGTTCAACTATATATATATTTCCCTCTAACAATATATATAATTACCCACTAGTATAGTAGTAGTATAATTTCCTAATTGTTTTTCCCTCCTAAATTCATGAATGCAAAAGTTTATCGAATTGGCATTCCTTTACCTTTTACTTGGTGGACTCAAGTGCCAGCCTGCATCAAATAGTTCTAAAATATCCCGATCTTTGGGTTGGCTTTTATCTTCATCTTCATCCTCCTCCTCGCCCTTTTCATCTTTTTTCTCGCTCCCAGTGGTAGCTTTAGGAGGAATATGTTTCAGGAGAGAATCATCCTTTGCATCTTTTTTCTTGCTCCCGGTGGCTTTAGGAGGAATCACCCTCGGGACATAATTGTCCTTCTTTACCAAGCTTTCTTTTGTCCCGGTTTCCAGTATTTCTTTGTAACTGCGCCTCCTACCAGACATTTTGGAGTTTAAGTTGACATTCTTGCTACGTTTCTCAGTTTCTTCAGCCTCCTCCTCCGAAGAATCGAATAGAGAAGAGCGGTTCTCGATCTTCGTGCATTTAGTATTGCTTGAAGTCTCATCTTGTGAAGAATTCTCACTTTGGATAATGTTTGTAGTTTCTACAGGACAATATGGTTTCTCAGGAGGGACTATTTCGTTACCGGGATTATCACAACTTTTATCAACCCTAATCTCCTTCTCCTTCATATTGTCCGATCCCCATTGGGTCAGTGCAATGATCCAGAAATTAATCCACGATATCACATGGGCCAATGTCCAATCAATAAACGGAACTTTGTGCATAATAACCGGGAATTTGTTCATGGCATCATCAAACTTTCCCGGTAAAGATTCTGCAACATGGACAAGCTTATCGATCTTATTGAATAAACGCGTTGAAGGAGGGAAAAGGGTCTCAACCGTGCTCACGACAGCTAGGATGCGATCATCGGCAAAGGAGAGGATTGCCAGCCATTGATCTTGTAGGGCATAGATGAACGGTAATAATGTAGTAACTAATATGAATACCCTTTTCATCATTGATCCGATGGGTCCATTGAAGTTTTTGGTCTTGGTGGAGGCTTTGCCAAGAATCTCAATCATTGAGATTCCACAAGTGTGCAATGGACCGCGTCTCGGCATCAATCCAGTGGCTGCTGTTAAATGCAATAGATTTTTAATTTCAAATGCCGGCAATAGCTAGATATAACAAAAATGATATCTATCTTTATTAATGAACTCAGAAATTGTATTTCTGAGTTTAAAAGTTAATGTGATGGAAGATTGAAAGCATAAATGATGAGAGTTGCTTTTTGGGCGAAGCAAATTTTGGGCGAATTAGATTTGAGGGACGGGAAAGCAGGAAAGTGGAAGGCTGTTATTGATTATAGCCGTTGTATGTGGATTTTGTGTCATGGAATTTAAAAGTTGGTTAGTGACCGTTTTAGCATATTTTTTTGATGGAATTTGATTCTCTAGTGACCATCCTATTCTGGCCCGAGGGATGAGATTCTGACTAGTGTTAGCACATGTATAATATTCCCTTCTTAATTAATTTAAGAATATATGTTTGAGTTCTACACATTTTTAGACGTTGTTTTCAACATAATCAATGGTTAAAAATAATTATTAGTGTCCGCATTTTTATAATACTACATCCATTCAAATTAAGAGTTCATATTTAATTGACATTTTCACATGTTTCTAAGGAGATATTGTTTTCAACCTAATCAATGGTTCAAAACAAACTTGCATTACTATATATATTAAGATTAGATACATTGATTATGTACTAAAAATAAAAATGTACTCTTTGTTTGGGTCTTCCCAATTAAGAAGAAAGAGTATCAATCCGGAGGAAAGAGAGTGAGAGAAAGGAAAATAATTTTCTCTCTTTTGTTGGAGAGTTTAAGAAGAGATAGAATGTTATAATCTCTCCTTTTTGTTTGTGAGTTGAAAATAAAAAGAGAGAAAATATCATCTTTTAAAGATTTGTTATGTATTTTAAGGATAAAATTAAATAACTCTGTTCTCTCCAATTTGGAGAGAGTTTTAATTAATTTTATCTTCTTTTTTCTTAAATTCACTATGTAAAAAACTCTGAAATGAGAGAACGGATAAACTTTCTCTCATTTTCTTAAATTTTCTAAATTGAAACTCTCAAACATAGAGTTACGAATTTAAATCATAAATGGGTTGATCACCAGACTAACTTGTTAAAAAAATGAATTATGTGAAACTAGGAAAGCACGACACAGACTCGTTATACACGATGAATACATAACATAAGCCCAGTTGGACATAATAACTCTAGCTAGCAAAACTTGAAACAGGCTGAAACTAGAGACAACGAACCGATTCTGACGTATATCCCTAATTTTTCTTGCAATTCTTTCTGTATTAATTCTAAAAGAGTATCACTAAATTAATCAAAAGTACTACAAAAAGCCATTAGATTATATTCTAAAGTATTAAAATATCAAGTCAACGACCTTACATCACAAATGTAGTGTTGTATAAATCTAGCAAAAATCATAGGGTTGGCTCATCACTGAGTTTTTATGTGTATTTAGTAGGAGATCTATGTTCGATCATTCCCGGGTACAAACTTCTTATGTGCTAGTGACAGGTTTAGATCCGCGAGCGGCCCACGAGCGGAAGAAACATCGGTTTTGTGAAAACATATTATAACTTGATCATCTCTCTACCTATAATAATATATAACATTCTGCCAATTACATATCTAATCTTAGGGTACAACACAAAAAAAGTACAAGTTAAGAGGAAGAAACATGTTCCTACATAAGTCAAGAAAAAGAAACATGTTTATGGTGTTTTTGAGTTCTGAAACCATCAATAGATTTATTACTTTAGTATGGTTATATATTAAAGTTAGTAAAATTTTTTAATTAAATTAAATTATATACGTAAAATCATGTTAATTGAAGATTTGTATGTTAATTTATATAGATTTATAAATATTATCTGTAATTATATTTATATTAAGATTTATGCAAAAATCATGTAAACATGATAGTTGGTGGAGGAAGGGTGTTAATGAGAAATTATCGACAGACGAACAGAGAGCTGGAGACTAAAGACACAGTTTAAGTAGTCTCGATTAATTTGTTTAAGGGAATGAAAAAGATTATGAAAAACCTGTGAGCTCGTAAAAATTCAAACACGCCCATGTGATATCTGACCACAAATCAATCAAATGTGCTTTTTCATGAATGAAAGGTACGTACTGATATTTATTTTGTCCTTTTTGTTGGCCGGAAACTAAAGTAATTAAACAATCTAATCAAACTTTTCCATGTGGCTTACATGCACGCTATCACTAATATGTGTGTGAATGCATTATTAGGACACTGGCGTAATTTTAAACATGAAGGCTGCTTGGTTAGTATTTCTAAATAATTTTTTTAAAAATTTAACTTAAAATTAATTTTATTTTTACGCTTCTCAAAAAAAATTCACTTTATTTTTTCTTTTTAAAAAAGCTTTTAAAATATTATAATTTTAAATCGAAAAATTAAAACTAAATAAAAAATATATATTTAAAACCTGTTCGTCGAGATTTATAAAATAAGATCTGTTGAAACTATTTTTTTAAAAAAAATTTATGAGATTTTTTAGTTAGTTAAAAAAACCTCAAACAAAAACCAAATTCACTTTTCAATATACTTCCAAATTCTACCAAATACTATATTTTAAAAACTCAACTCAAAATATCAACCAAATATCACCGAAAATATTATTAATACGTTAGTTATATTTTTTAACTTTAATGTCATAACTTCTACACTTCAAGGTCTTGATATACATAAGTTTATGTTGATGTTATAAAGCCTAGGAAATACATATATATAATAAGAGGCTGGTTTTTCATTTTAAAAATGTACTAAAATTTAAGATATTTTTTTAATAATTAATAGTATTTGACACGAATTACAACATATTATATCTATATAATTTATACGGTACATGCTTTAATATTTTCTTTGCAATCTTTACTATCAGAAAAGCTAAATACCAATATTTTCCCCTATCAATAAAATGTTAATTCCACATTTTTGTGTATTAAATTTATAACATTCTTATTACAAGAATAAAGAGAATGTCAACTAAAGAACTGTCGGCACTTATGAAAAATATTAAATACTAACTAGGGCTAGTCTATGGGTTGTGCAGGCTATGTAACCGTGCAGGGAAATAGTGACCAATCTTTATCAAATTAGGAGTCCAAGTTCCAAGCTTTATATTTATTTGTTGATAATAAATGTGACATTCCGAATCTTAAAAAAAATATTTTAGTATCATTTAAATATGTTTAAGTATTTATTAGTATTTACATTTATGTTTGTGCATTTAATAATATCAATTTATTCCTAATGTGTGGTGAATAGTGAAATTGTGCATTTTACCATGATGTTTGATTTTGTGAAAAATATATGAGTTAGATTTGTGTATATTATAAGAACTCATGTTAGAATAATAATTCATAAGGAACTTATTTAAAAATAAAGTATGTAAGTGGATTTAGTTATGTGAAATAGAAGTTGAGGGGGGTAGTGTGTAAATGGAATTATATGTGTATGATTGAATCAATTGATATTCTTGAAAAATAAGAGAAAAATTAAGAGAAAAACAAGGAGAAGAAGAGAAAAAGAGGGAGAAGAAGAGAAAAATAAGGAAAATTAGATAATCAAAGGGTAAGTTTAAATTATGCTATTTATGTTTTTTTTATCATCCTTTTATTGTGTTGTAGTAATTGAAATTGAAAAATTATAATTAAAAATGAAAGAACATGGTTTGAGTTTGTTTTTTGATGTTCTTGTGTGTTGTGATGATATAATTGGATTTTCTTGATCATGAAGAGATAATAATAGATGATATAAGTAGAAATCATGCTAAAAATTTATAAGTTTATAATTCTGGCATATTGGTGTCACTGTGTGAGAATTGTTATAACTCCTTGTAGAAAATTTCGATTTATGCACCGTAAATTGCATTAAAAAGTAGACATACAGAGCTTTCCAGAAATATATGGTAGAGCACCTAGCTCTTAGCCAATTGGTACAGTTTAATCCGTGAAGTTGGACTATTGCCATACATTATATTCTGGACAACATGTTTGTACTGAGTTGTTTTATGAATATCCGATGTTTTAGCCGTTGGATTATGCTCAAATTCTGGAATATTGTTTATAAACATGTTGTGTAACTACTATAAAAATTTGAGAATGATTGGAGAACGAAAAGTACCTAGTCTGTGCAAGGGATTTGGACTGCACCTAATTCTGAAAGGTTGTAATGTGTTGTAAATTAACAAGTGCATAAAGAGTATACATTTGTGTAATTATTAGTGTATTTTTCACACTTATAAATGATTATATTGATGTAGAATTAGAATACTAATTATGTTAGATTGGTAGGTGAAGGAACAGATACTTCTAACGCACCGAGAAAATAAAACTTGGAACTACGTTAGTGTGGACTTGAGGTGAGTGTACTTACTTGGAATTTATATACATTTGAATGTATAAATGTGAAGGGTGGTGTGGAATATGTATGTTAATACATCTGATGCCCATTATATATAGGGTTAGAGGATGTGTATATGGTAAGGATGCTTGATGCCTAATAATTGAGGCTATAGAACGGTTATGTGTGTGATACATCTGATGCCCAGTATATATAGAGTTAGAGGATGTGTATATGGAATGGATGCTTGATGCCTAATAATTGAGGCTATAGAGCGGTTATGTGTGTGATACATCTGATGCCCAATATATATAGGGATAGAGAATGTGTATATGGAATGGATGCTTGATGTCTGATAATTGAGGCTATATAACGGTTATGTGTGATACATTTGATGCCCAGTATATATAGGGTTAGAGGATGGGTATATGGTATGGATGCTTGATGCCTAACAATTTAGGCTAGAGAGTGGTTATGTGTGTGGTACATCTGATGCCTTATATGATGGCTAGAGGATGAGAATTGAATTTAATTATATATGATATGTGTATATATATATACTTTTACAGATTACTGTTGAGAAAAGTGGTGCATTCACTGAGACTATAGCTCATACCTTTATATATATTTCTCTTACAGGTATCAAGAAGGGATGTCCACTGCCAGGTCTATGATGGGTGGGAATGTTTATAGAAAAAAACACTACGGCGTTTTTGTTTATTGTATATTTTGTCAATAAGTTAAATACAAACCTAAAATGAGTTTGAGATGTAAATATTTACTAGTTTGTTTTGTGTATTTTGACTAGGCATCCTTATGTGTGTGAGTTGTGAATATTTGTTAGTGTTATTTTTTTTGAGACAAGGTTGTTTAAAAAAAATATGGATATGAGATGATGTTGATTTTAGAAATGATAATACTATTATTATGTTCTCTTGATTTAATAGTATTTTTAAGTAAGTATTATTTTTGTTATTTGGGTGTGACAATAAAAGGATTGAAATTTAAAACTAGAATGATAAAGGTTCAATTAATAAAAGATGTAAAGTTCCACATCATTCAAGTTTATATTTTTATGTCTACTTTTTTTTTTTAATCTTTTCAACAAAACTATAGCACTTCCCACTAATCCACTACTGATTTATCCATTACGCGTCTCCCACGTTGTCTCTCCAACTCCAACTATTGTTGAATACTATTAAGTATTTCATTTTTTAAGAAAAAAAATGTTATTTTTCTCTCTTCTTTCATTTGGGTTTATTATATGTTATGTCTTCTTTTTTTGTTGTTACATTTTTCTAATCTTTCAAAAAGTGATAATTTTTTTTTACATATTATTTACATGATTAAGTAAAAAAGTGTCTCATTTTAAATTTTTACATCATGCTCTCCAAATTATAGGATTAGCCCTGATACAAAAAAATTTGCATTGAATATGGTATGTCTATATATGTGCTTGAGACACCCCTAGGCCTTTCAACAAATCGATTATGGGCCGGATCAGGCTGTATCCAAATTTGATCTGAAAACGAATACAATTGATCCGATCCAATCCATTAATCCAATGGATATGTAAAATACTATCCATTTGCGATTTGTTATCAAACAAATATCCGACCCAATCAAAAATTTAAAGGATTAATGGTCATAGCAAAACTTTAATTTATTTTCGAACAAAATGAATTAAACATTTCCTTGAAAAGAAAATAAAGACAAATAATTTCAATTACAATCTTTTTTAATAAAATGAATCCAATCCTATAGAATAAGAAAAACAATAGATGCTATTCATAACCCTTATGTTGATGACAAAAAAAATTAGAGAGGGGAGAATTAATCTCCATCTTCACTTTTATTCCATGTTTTACTCCATATAAAATTATATGAAGGTGGAAGATTTAACATGTATGTATAAACATGAAGTTGGTTTTAAATAATCTGGTTACCCTAACGTGAAATAGTAAGAAGTGAAGAAGTGGAAGAGTTGTGGAAGGCTCTAAATAGATAATAACTTGTAATTTGTAACAAAAGATTAACATTAAAAATTTATAAAAAAAATAACTATGGATATAAGTGTATATATGTATGTATATATATATATGTATGTGTATCAGAACAGATCGGTATATATTCATATCCGACTTGTTAAAGAAAGGCTTAATAAATCGGATCGGATTTGAATAAACGGATCAGAAATCCCTCGCCATATCTGATTAAATGGATCGGACTTGGGTAGAGATTCGATCCAATGACAAGCTTAGACGCCACAAATAATCTCCTATTTTCTTTTTCCATGAGTAACAAGCTTATAAATATCTATATTATAATAGTATTCACAGCGTGAAGGAAATATAGCAATTAATTTCTTAAGAGTTTGCAGCGAGTATGGTAAAAAAAATAGCCATACAAGTATGCCAAGCACGTATCATGCATAAGCTTGAAAAAAAAAAGATTCATACGAGTAATTTTTACCGTTATGGTTATTTTATTTTTTTGTCGTACGTGTAACTCTTACCCTTATGACTCATAAAGGTAGCCTTTACCTTATGGTTATTTGCTTTAAGAGCATCCCCACCAGGTATGCTAAATGGCCAAATTTAGCATACCCCAACTTACAGCGGAGAAACTTGTATGGTAAATATTAGGCTTGTATGGCATAGAACGAATAAACTTACTATACCTTTAAATTTTACTCATACGGCTTTCTTTCACTCGTATCAACCATACAGGTAGGGTGTTTTCGGTTTCGGTCAGGGTAGAAATTTGGGTACCCCAAACCCTCTCCAAACTTTATAGTTCGGTTTCGCTTCAGTTCGGTTTTGATTTTCGTACATATGAAACCCAAACCCTCCCCAAATTATTCGGTTTCGGTCCAGTTCGGTCTTATTCGATTTTTTTTATATTGTTAAAACTTTAGTTCAAAATTGCACTAAAAATATAAATTCACTCAAAAGGTGCTACAAAGAAATTATATAATGTATTTATTTTAATAATTAGCTTAAGTAATTATTTATAAATGTAAATAATCTATATGGTTGGGTCATTTATATACTGTAAATGTTGTAAGAAAGTTTTCTTTTTTTTTTTCAACGTATTGTAAGACAACTTAAGTAATTATATTAAATTAGCAAATATTTTTTTTTAAAGATTCAGTTTTTTCGGTCCAATTCGGGGACCCCGAATCCCCAACCCATACAGATCCAAAGCAATCGGTTTTGATTTTTTTTTTGGTTCGAGAAATTTCGGATTGCAACGGATCGGTTCAGTTCATTTGTTCAGTTTTCGGATTTCTGACAAAACCCCTACATATAGGTTTAGCTCACTTGTATGGGAAAAAAATTCATTAGGGTGTAGGACACTCATATGAGTCATATATGACCCATACAAGTGAAGCATACTCGTATGGCACTATATATATATATATAAATTCATTCTATCTCACAAAAAATAAAAAATGCTTATACGAGTGTGCCTCACTCGTATGAAGCATTTTTTTTCTTTTTTTTTTTTCTTTTGAGCTCAAAATTGATACAAGCGAAGCACACTCGTATGACTATTTTTTATACCATACCCGCTGTATATTCGCTAAGAACTTAGTTAATATTTACAAATTTCACTATAAATGTTAGCAATCACGCTGTGGATTCTTTAAAGGATAAAATGTCTGCCAATTTCTTTCTTTGAAAACTACACTATTAATGGCTCAAGACTCTCCTCGTAAGCTTACATTCGACCTACATCTTTAGACGTGTTTCTCTACTCACGTTAAAGTGTCAAATTATAACTAAACAGTAAGACTCACATCCCCCTAAATACACAATAAAATACACCAAACTCACTCCATACTCTCTTTACTATTCCACATTACTTCTCTCACATCAAACTTTTTAATAAAATGTAAAAGGTTATAACTTTAAATCCAAAATCGGATTTTAATAAAACTTATATATTTGAAACCTACCGATCATGATCCATAAAACAAGATTCATTGCGCTCGTAAAATTATGTATAAAGATTTTTAAGAAAATCTATTGAAAATGAGTGTCCACGGTTTAATTTGTTCAGTTTTTTTTTTTTTACCATTTTCACATTAATATTTTCATTTTTGAGGTTTTAGACTAGATTGTATCATTTTAGTTTTTATGCGCACCAAACCAATTTGTCATGCCAATTTGAAATATTAGACACTGGATCAAAAAGTGAACACCCCTTTATACAACGGAGAGAGGCCATCTAGTCCGGTTTCTCATTTTCACAAACTGAAGATGAGACCTAAGTTACAATTCTTCATAATTTTAAACCAAGTCCGACAATGGACTAAAAAGATCGACCAAATTGTGTCGATTAAAATCGGTTCAAAAGATTCTGTTTATCCAATCAATTTTCTACGCACCCCTGACCCTAACTATATCATTGTTTGGTTAATAATTACTATAATTAAGTATAAACTTCGCACGCATTCTTTTTCTCTCCATTATCAAACTTTATTCTTTTCACCATTCTGTCCAGCACATATATATACATATATATTTTGGTGGAACAACACATATATATATATAAACCATAATTTTATATAAGAAAAAAGAAGCAATAATTCAACCACACCCAGGGCCGACTACATGGGCATGCAACCTAGGCATATGCCTAGGGCCCCATGTAGAGAGAGGGCACCAAAAAAAAAGTTTAGGTATCTAATTGTAATGATTAAAAGTTAAGGGGGCATTTTGTAAGTTGAAATAAACCTTGATGAAGAGAGAGATCCCGAGAGCTATCAGCTATCTATTTTGTCTCCTTTTTTTTCTTTTGCTCCTTAGTTCTCTTCATCTTTTTTCTTTTCTTTTCCGCAACTATTTTCCCCTATTTCTCTCTTTTTTTTCATTCTTCTCTCTCTCTGTTTTTCGTTTTCCACCTCTCCGTCTCCGTCCACGTCTCTCTGCTCACAGCTCACCTGCGGCTCCGACTCTCTGAGCCTAAGCCCCAAGGGCACCAACTCACCACGGTAGATTTTTAAGCCTTAAAATCCTAAATCCCTAATTTTTAATGTGTTATTTAGTTATGAACTTAGATAAGAGCAACTCACATATACAAACCAAAAACAGACTACTTGACAGAGACTCAAACTACAAAAGAATAAACCAGTAGCAATATGGAGACTTTTGCTGTGAGAGCACTAAACAATGAAGACACATTAGACTGGTTGGGTAAATATTGTGAAAGTTCTATTGAGATGTATGATAACTATTAGATCCATTTGTTGGTTGTCAAATGATGGTTTTACAATGTAGTACTTCTACTCATTTTGCATCAGCACTTGGATAGAATGGTATCGCATACCACACTCCATGTACAAACAAGCCCAACATTTATGGCATGGATGAGTTCACATTATCAAATTAACTATACATAACTTCTAAGTTCTGACAAACAAACAATCAATTACGATGATCTTTAACATTATTGACGTAAAAGTTCTGTTTGCCCAGAATTACCAAAACAATGTGCATCAGAATAACTACATGGCACGTACTTACCTACAACTACAATTACATTGTTGAATTTTAGTGATGTAATTATTAATTTCGCACTTCAAAAAGCACGAAGAATATGCTATTAAATATTACTGGGATGGTTTTGTATATTTTTGTTACAAACTCGAAGATTTATCTATCAATCTTATGTTAATTGTTGCTTTAATTATTTTTAAATTCAATAATAGATTGGTTCTATATTTTGGAGTTTTTTTGTTTCAAATTATTAAATATTATGATTTTGAGATTGCTTTGTTGAAAAAGAAGATAATAATTCGGGACCCCAATTTTCGTGAATATTAAATTTCGCTTAGGGCCTCAATCTCCCTCAAGCCGCCCTAACCACACCAATGCTCTTATATAGTTATACTATTGCTTAAGGGTTTTAAATGTGTTATTAACGAACCCTATGGGGTGGTCTAGGCTTTCACTAGGTCCTTGTGAGGGATCGATCTATTTAGCGGGAGATCTCGTGTGTTATTAACGTATAAATACTTCAAAAAAATTGGTATGAAAAATTATATTAAGATTTAATATAAAATAAATCCTAAACTTCAATTAAACAATGCTAATCAGTCACTTGTGGCTTTATTTAAATTTTATTTAGTTTATTAAATATTTGATGCTTCGTAAATTATTATTTTATTTTTATTTTTTAATGCAAATGTCTATCCATCACGGTTTCAAGTTTAGAATAAGTTTGGTTGACAGAAAGTTGAAAAATTATAACAAAAATATATAAGTTGCGCAAAAAATTAAAAAATGAGTTGAGCGGTAAGCGTAGTATAGGAAGAAGCAGTTGTGCAACTAATTAACCACCACATGGGACATGGAATTCGATTCACCCTCCGATCGCCATCAATTCTGCACCACTATTTCGCATTATTTCCATTCTTCAAAAAAAAATAAAAAAAATTCCCCCATTGTCTTCCTTATCACCCCTAAAATCCCATACTAATGGGGATCACCGTCATCCACAGGCAATTTCTTGTTTTTTCTTTTTTCTTTTTCTGCAATTTGCATAAGAAGATAAAGAATGCGAGGCAATTGGAATTGGTTGTTCTATGTGTTGCTGTTTTAATTAATTAATTAATTAATCTTATAGCTTGTTCAAAAATCATGCCCAAACCAGAACTTTCTCTTGGTAACCATCTCCGTAAAATTATTAGTATATGGACCAGGCCTTTTTACGATAAACAAACGTCGTAAAAAAGCCCAGTTCGTACGAAACGGTCCACACTTGAAAATTTCCGTGTTTCATCTGCTTACGTATATACACCTCTTCTTCACTTTTTTAGTTGTTCTTGAAATTGAAACTAAATGGTATATTATGCTTTTCTTCATTTGTTTGTCCTGTCCTGGTTTTGATTCTTTTCTCGCTTTTTTATGCTTTCTTTAGGATGATTCGATGGAGACTGGCTTCAATTTATTTTTAGCTGTCTTTATATTTTTATTTGTAGCTGTATATTTTTATTTATTTTTATCAAGGCTTGAAGAATAATTTTTCCCTCCTGGAAATTGTGTTATTTGCCATGGATTTGGGACTAGGTTTGTATTCTTCATTGTTTTTCTTTTAATTCTTCTTTTTTTTCCTTTTGTGGGTGGAGAGATGTGTCCGGTGATTTGATTTTATGAATTGCTGATCGGATTGTTTATCTGTTGTTTTGTCTGCTCATATTTGCAGCTCTAATTGTACAAAAACGAACACTTATTTTCCCTTTTTAGTTGCAGTTTCAATTTTATGAGATGCTGATAAATTTCTGTCTCTGAACATTGTTGAATTATCAAAGTAATACAAATTTGTAAAGAAAATAAAATTAATTGACTCTTTTTTTTTCTTTTGGCATGTTAACAGGAATCGTTATGGATTTTTGATCTTTGATAGCACAGTTTTAAATGAACTTAGAATCTGCATATCAATGTTTGGTTTCAACTATTCATAAATATGTTTAGCTGAACCACATAGCCATCAATATAATTATTCCCGATTACAAAAAGCAGGTTCAGTAATTTTGAGATTGGAAAATTCTGTTCAAACAGGCATACCTGGAGACGGAAGATGTTTGTTCCGATCCGTGGTTCATGGTGCGTGTTTGAGAGCAGGAAAGCCATCTCCAACTGAGAGTCTTGAGAAAGAACTTGCTGATGAGCTCAGAACCAAAGTATATTTTAATGCTTATCTTATTCTCACTGAAATCTCACGACATTGATATTGGATGTTCAGTTTTTTTTTTTTAACAATCTCTCGTTATTATATAGTTGTCCCTAAACCCGTGTGAATACTTATATATGAAGGTTTTGTGTGTATATATCGCATACAATCACCGCAGATAATTTGGTGGCCTTTTCTTTTTGTAGTTGATAGTTGCTTTACTCCTTTTCTACTTACATTCCTTTTCCTGTCCCGCTACTCTATTTATCTGCATTTATCTGCTCAAAGGCCGAAGTTGGATTATCGTTGCAACTTACTCCTTTTCATTTTTCGTAGTTACTGCTGTCAATTCTGTTCTTCCTTCTCAGAGAGATAACATCAGTTGCATTGGTTTCTTCACAGGTTGCAGATGAATTCGTCAAGAGGCGAGCAGAAACTGAATGGTAAGATGTCTTGGGTTTTGATTTATTATGTACCATTATTTGTAGTAACAAGTCAATTATGTACATAAAGTCATTTTCTTGATCACACCTTGATATTGGAAAGACAATCAAGCCAGATATTTTATATTGAACCAGTTTCATCATGTTTGATAGTAGAATCTTTTAAAGAGGATTTTGCTTCGAATCATACTTGGGGTTTGCAAAGAATATTGACAGACGCAAAAGATGCACATAAATGTAGTACATTAAAGTTTTTTGATTGGTTAGAATTTGGGTTCTTGGTTACTTGATAAATCAAATCACTAGCATTGTGTCGCCTGAATTTCTCCCTTGATTTTGCCCAAGTTATATTATATGATTCATCTCATAGGTATGCATTCATTTGCAGGTTCCTTGAAGGTGATTTTGATACATATGTACGACAGATACGAAAGCCCCATGTTTGGGGAGGAGAACCTGAATTGCTCATGTCCTCGCACGTCCTACAGTATGTATTCCATTCTTACCACAAAATTTCTTCCTCATTCCTCAACTTGAGGATGAGACTCATAATGGGGGATTCTATTGTCAGACTAAGAACTCATAATATGTGTCTACATTGATTAATATTGATGGGAGTGTGTTTGGTTCTTGGTGTTAGAAAACCTAGACCAAGTTTTGATGAGATTCTCATACCTCTGTTTCTGTTTACAGGGTTCCTATTACATGTTTTATGTGGGACAAGAAGTCTGGTAACCTTAAAATTATAGCAGAATATGGTCAGGATTATGGCAAGGAGAACCCTGTTCGTGTTCTATATCATGGTTATGGACACTACGATGCATTGCGGAGTCCAAAGCCTAACTTGTAAGAGCTCTAGCAGTCTTTTAGTTATGCCATAAGAAACTGCATCCAACTAAAATTCATAATAGTAACAATGATATTTTAATACAAAAGTTATATGAAATCCTTGCTGAACTCTTTTCGATGTATTGACAGGTACAGCCAATGAAGGGATGCTTGGACCACCACCAGACCGATTGTCATGTATAAGTACTCTGAATTAGTTTTCTTTAGGTTTCTGTGCACAATAATAACTAAAAAATGTCTCTCAAAGTGGTGACTCGCTTCGCCTTTTCTTTCTCCTCTATGTACTTGGACTTGACTGCCTGTTGTGGGTCAAGATACATGTATGACCCTCTAATGTCTCGCAACATTTGTGTGTGTATATATTGATGAAATTATATCCTTACTCTCATTCTCATTCTGGAGTTAATAGCAGTAAAGTCTTTAAAGAGAATTAAACTTCGCATGTATTACAGAACAACATGAGAGTAATCAAATCATAAGCCCCTGGGCGAGATGATGGAAAACAAAGTCTGTGTAAAAGTAAAAACAAGTACCAAAATGGCAGCAATAAATGAGGCGATGGACCATGGGTTATTGAAATAATCGCGCTTCAAGGTCGCCCTCCATCTTGGCCATTCAGATCTATAATATTCATTTACCTTCCGAGACAACCCTCCATAATAGAAGTCATAGACAAGAGTGTCATTATAAAGCCCGTTGAAGAGATGAGTTACATCCTCAATGCTCAATGCGTGTGCAACAATCCTTTGGTCGCATAGCAAGTCTGCGTCCCTGCTAGTGTTGATGAGGTTATCGAGGAAAACTGCGTATGACGTGAACTTGTCGGTACACTCACGGTCACATTGCTCGTAAGCTATGAGGTTGCGGAACAAGGATTCCGAATTCCCTTTAATCTTTATTGGAGGGATTTCAAAAACACCATTTCTGAAATCTATGTGAAGAATATCATCAGGATTCCCCTTCTTGAATTTCACCCCAGCTCGGAGTAAATCCGTTACCGAAGGAAATAGTTCCCAGTTGGTATTTGTTGGGTTATAATCTTCGAATGAAAACAGAAAACTACTGCGTAGCAAGTCCAAGATATGCTTGATTTCCCTTCCCCTAGACTTAAACTGCGCTGGCACGGTCATCAGCATCATTGTTTCAAAGAATTTGAGTACGAGTTTGATCAAGAAATCGGGTTCTTGTTCGTGGACAGATACGGTGAGGTAAAACAAATGCTGAAGAACGCACCAAGGGATTTGATTCTCTAGCAAAATCAAGTCATGGTAGAGATTTTCATGCATCCAAGAAGTGTTGAATATTGGGTCACTTTTCTCTCTAGGCACTAACCAAGAATCTCTTCTAAAGAGCTCTATTAAGAAGCAACCATCAACAACCATCATTTCTATGAACTTATCTTCGCTTAAATCAACCTTCTCCGCATAGTAGTCGATAGCGCAATCCGCTTGTTCCCTTATGCTTTGAACAAGGTGCTCCAAAGTCTCCTCTGGGGGCAACGGTAACCGTTCGAGGAGGCAATTCAAGTACCACAATTTCATCTTCTCCATGTGTAATAATCGCTCTTGGCCGTGGTGAAGAGGGCCAATTGAGACTACGTTAGGATCGTAGCTCTTCTCGTTGAGCCTTCTAAGGGTCGTTGGTACTCTGTAGATGCAATTTTTCGACAGGTACGGAGAATCGCGGCGTAGTTTTTGGTTGATGGTAGAGGCCAAGAGTTTGTTCAGGTTCTTTAGTTCAATAGAAACATGTTCATTTTTCTTCTCGCCCAACAGAGAAGTGACTTCACTTAGCCCATTAGTTAGTGAATCTGCCATCCTGCGAGGCGATATATATATATAGATGAGTTTACATATTCACTTGAAGACAAGTCGAGTTTCACACACACGAAGTTAATACTTATTAATTATTTAAAATAATATAATATAATAACATCACACAAATAAAGTCTACTTTAGTTCTAAAAATTGACAATGATAAACAAATACTCCATGAAAAAGAATAGTTTTTAAAACAAAAAAAGGATTCTGCAGATGAGCATTAAAGAAGAAGAAGAAGAAGAAGAAGAAGAGAGATGCATATAGAATTAAGTAAAGACAAAAGATAAAGAAAAAAATTATGAGATCGAAGAGATTATGATGTGTTAGGAGGAGAGATTACCTGAGTTAAAAGTATAAAGATCGCAGAAGTAGTGGACACAAGTGAACCTCTGGACAAGTACAACGTTGAACAAACTCAGTTAATTTTTATGTCAGCTCATCACAACCACATACATGTATGGTGTTCTCTTCCCTTCTTCCTTTTGAAGGAAAAGCTAATTAATGATGCCAAAAAGAAGGGGGATTTGTTTTCTTTGCCGAGGGGATGGATTTTACTTTACGTAATCTTCTTCTATCAAAGGAAATTAAGAAGTAAATGGGGGTGGGGGTGAAGAAGGCTAATCAACAAAAGAAAGAAAGAAAGAAAGAGACCTGTGAGGATCATAGGGGCCATCATTTTGTGCTACTGTGCAGCTGTGCTTGTCTAGATCTCAATTGATTTGATAGCCTTTAAATGGCAAAAAAATAATAAATAAATAAATAAATTGAGGGCCTTTAACAGAGTGGGATATGAGTGGCTCCAGTTGCTTGGACATGGACACTTTAACTTGCCTTCAATTAAGCTTCAAAAGTAAATTAGGAGCATTTGTATCATCTTAGGTGGTTGTAGAAAAAAAGCAGGTTGATCCAAAAAAACGCATCAATTAGTCTACGCTTCCGGGATCTCTAATAATCATTTTTACTAGATATGTTTTATTATTTTTTTAATATTAAAAGTTGGTAAAAAGAAGATGTAAATTCACCTATAAATTTATTTTTATTTTTGCATTTTCCAATAAATTAAAAAGTAAATTTGACATTTTATATTTAAAAATTCAAAAGTCCTCCTTCAATTTGTTTAATATTTAAAGAGTTTGATTGGAGGAAAAAACGACATGGCTCCACAAAAATTATGTGAAAGATAAAAGATTGTCATCAATTTTGCATTTTGAAGGCTCAGATGAGGGTTTTTTTTTTTTTTCTTGTAAAAAAAAATAAAATAAAAATAAAAAATATGGAGCAATGACAGGATATTTTATCCATAAATACAACAATATGAATTTGTAACGTGTATTTAAAATTTTAAATGAATCCAGTCCAGCATGACATTTCAATATATAATAAATATTTGCCATCTTGTGCTAGTAATGGATGATGCATCGAGAGTTTGTGATGACATGACACCACAGCACACCTCAAAATAAAAAAAAAAAAAAAAATTATAATAATAATAAAAAAAAAAAAAAGAGTCGCCGAGTCACTATCCTCTCAAAGCTAGCTGGCGTTTGTCAAGTCCGAATTGGCTCTTCAAATATTTTTTCAGTGTATCGCTTCGATACCAACAACATGATCCATCCTTTTCTGTATTGTTAAGAGCCGTGCGAAACCACCACCACTACATATATTGCGGTATTTTAAGTGATTGTTTGTTTTGACTCTTTTGGAGTAGACTTGCCATCGAAATGATTAAATACCACAAACATAATTGTTGTATTCTGTGTGATTGTTGACTCTTTATTTCTCTCATCAAGATTTTCCTTCTTTTATCAACCACTCAAAAATCTGTATAGCATGGGTATCCAATAACATCTTCCTAAATTACTCCTCTTATTTCAACAACCTTCTCAATGTTACTTGACAATTACTACTCTACTTTTTAAAACAAATTATTAGCGACTTATCCGGTGTCTACAATCCCAACTTATGTTTACATCATTTACTTTTGCTTTATTATTTTACAAGGAAGCTGAAAGATATTTATTTTTTAAAATAAAATATATATTTTCAAAGAATCCTGCAAAATATTGTTCAATCATAATAACACAACAAAGATGTTAACTTTAGAAGTATATCAGGCTTGTCGACTAATAGAGTAATCCAAAACATTCACAGGGATTTCCTCTGCCATGAAAGTATGACGCACTTGCATGAATGCCAGCCACTCTACCAAACACAACTTGCATTGCTTGCCCATGTTCTTTTTTAGTCAAAAGTGCATCATAATCAAACAATTCTTAGGCAATATTAAAAATGGGAACAAATACATACGATGTCAAGTATAAATGGCAACATTGTGTTTGTTTTATTGACAAAATAGACATAATTGAAAGCAACGTTCCTTTGAGTTCTAAAAAAACTATGATAGGATGATGAAAAAAATCATCAAACAAACAAGGAACAACATAAGTTACCATGGCTTCGACATATCAAGAAGGAAGGACAATATAGTATCTCCAACGCAATTGTAGTTGATACACGCATCTGAAAATAAAATAAAAATAAAGATGCTGTTCCCTAGGCCATACATA
Source organism: Lonicera japonica (assembly GCA_021464415.1). Taxonomy (NCBI): domain Eukaryota; kingdom Viridiplantae; phylum Streptophyta; class Magnoliopsida; order Dipsacales; family Caprifoliaceae; genus Lonicera; species Lonicera japonica. The sequence goes on along the minus strand of CM038468.1, from coordinate 62,791,999 downwards.
AGCACCCTGAGTAGCCTCTCCTCTCCATTTTCTGTAGTAATTCCTACATTCTTATTCCCACAGTATTCAGCAGCACATACCTTTTTTCACTGCAAAACAGAACATGAATCAATAAATACCATGAATTGCATTGCATCTTCACTCAACAGAGTAAACAATTTGCTCACAAGTCATCATTCAGAAATCAGCTTTTACTTTCCCAAAAGTTTTTGTGTAGCAATATTGAGCAACAAATGTCACTCAAGAAGTATGGATGCATAGGGTTTAAAGTGGGGAAGGCATTTTCACCTGTTCGTATAGGGGTGAGTTCAGTTTCTCCAAAAAATGCAAGGAGTTTTGCGAGTGGCAAGGGGTATACACAGCACCTGACTGAGGAATTTTAGAATGTTATACAATTTTTTTCAACACTGTTCGTGATGGGAATAAGCTGGAAGGGTCCCAAAGATAAGAGTACATAGATACCCTGCCTTTTTTTTACCTCCAATATTTATACTTCATATTTACAATAAGAAGATTAGGGTTCAACCTCCCTTCTTCCCTCACCACCGCTCAAAGTTATTTCACAGGGCTCTGACAAGCAAACACAAAACCCAAAAACCATCCATTTCAATGTATAGTGGGTTGTTCCTCAGTGAGCAGAGGCAGTGGCAGGCTCCTCATTTGCAGAGAAGGGGAAGAAATGCGTAAATTTACCCAGGACAGGCAGGCAACGATGTATTGTGTTGGGCATGGGTTTGGATAGGGGTCGTCCAGACCAAGCCCTTCTTCATTGCCCTTCCTAAACTGAGCTTAAAAACCTTGCTCCATTTAAAAAAGTATTGATCAACTAATGAGCAGATCTTCCAATTATGTCGGGGAGATTCTCAAAAGAGTAATGTTATATACAAGAAAAATTGTGCACAAGATGATGTGTCAAAAAACTTGACTGGTTCAATAGGGGACCCTTAATTACCTGACCAATGAAGTCCTTGACACAATTTTATGCTCAAATGTTGTACACAATTTGTGCATGTAAGTCATTCCTATTACAGCAGTTAGGAGCAGTGGCGTAGCCAGGAATTTCCGGCCGGGGGTGCGCAATTTTCGGCCGGAGGAGGAACTTGTTCCTATTTTACTATAATACTTCTTCATTCTAAAATCGGCATATAAATTCAACATTTATTAAATTAATAACCAATTGCATATCATAACATCCATATTATTGCTATTCGTATAATGGCCGTTATGTTAATACCCAACTGCATTCATAATATCCAATTGTCTTATGGTTGTTATGTTTTTTTTTATACCTATACGAACAAATATAAATTTTGATTAAAGAGAAAAATTCAAACATAACTTGTTCCTTTTTTTTTTCAACATATACGAACAGGGGAGAAGAGAACGAAAAAGAAATGGGGGAGAGTCTCGGGTTCTCTCTCCTCACTTAAGTGTATTTCAATTCTTCAAATGCCCCTCCTCTTTTATTTCTTACAATTATATATCCTCAACTATAAATTTATGCATATAAGTCCCTATATTTTTTATTTAAAAAAAAAAAAAATTGCCGAAATCATCGGGGTGCGCGCTCACCCCCTCGCCACAGTGTGGCTACACCCATGGTTAGGAGGATGACTCAAAATACTACCACCAACCAACATAAGCAATTAGGCACCCCTCTTAGCGTTTAAAACGCAAGGGTGGGACTGAATAGTATCAATGGTTGACTCAAAACATAGCTGCAAAATCAATTAGCAATTAGTCACCCTCTCTGGAGCCGCATAAACATTTAAATACAGAACAAGAACAGTCAAGTTCACTGAATGAACTCAGCAAATCTCTGAAGTCACAAAAAATGATATATTCAAAGATGCGAAAAGGTTCATGAAGAAACCTGACTCAAAGAATCAAGCAGCAGCAGCTTGCTGTAACTCTCTGTCTGCACGCTCCCTGATCCTCCTCTCAAGTTCGGGTCTAAAGTGCCTAATAAGACCCTGAACAGGCCAGGCTGCAGCATCACCCAAAGCGCAGATTGTGTGTCCTTCAATCTGCTTAGTCACCTCCTGAAGCATATCAATCTCCTCCAACTTTGCATTCCCAATCTTCATTCTTTCCATAATCATCCATAGCCATCCTGTTCCCTCCCTGCAAGGTGTACACTGACCACAACTCTCATGCTTGTAGAAGTACGATAACCTTGCAATTGCATCCACCACATCGGTTGACTTATCCATCACAATAACTGCTGCAGTTCCCAACCCCGACTGAACTGCCTTGAGTGCGTCAAAATCCATTAGCACATCCTCGCATATGGGCTTGGGAATCAACGGTACAGAAGATCCACCCGGTATAACTGCCAGTAAATTGTCCCATCCACCTCTAACACCACCACAGTGCCTCTCTATCAACTCCTTCAACGGTATACTCATCTCCTCTTCAACCGTGCAAGGCTTGTTCACATGGCCCGACACGCAAAATAGTTTTGTCCCAGAATTGTTCTTCCTGCCAAAGCTAGAAAACCACTCCGGACCCCGCCTTAAAATGGTGGGAGAAACAGCTACTGTTTCCACATTGGTAACAGTTGTAGGGCACCCATATAGCCCTGCATTTGCCGGAAAAGGAGGCTTCAATCTAGGTTTTCCTTGCTTCCCCTCAAGGCTCTCTAGAAGTGCCGTCTCTTCACCGCAAATATACGCACCAGCACCATAGTGGATATGTACATCAAAATCATAACCAGATCCACATGCATCCTTCCCCAAGTATCCAGCTGCATAAGCTTCTTTCCTAGCCTTCTCAAGATTTAATCGTTCATTCACATATTCACCCCTAATATAGATATATGCAGCACTAGCCCTCATACCCACTCCAGCTATAAGGCATCCTTCTAATAACTTGTGGGGATCATGGCGCATAATCTCCCTATCTTTACATGTTCCAGGTTCACTCTCATCGGCATTGACAACAAGATAGGAAGGACGCCCATCAGATACCTTTGGCATGAAGGACCATTTGAGGCCAGATGGGAAACCGGCACCACCACGTCCACGGAGACCAGATTTCTTCATTTCATTAACAATCCAGTCAGAGCCCTTGATTACTAGGTCTTTGGTTCTATACCAATCACCTCGCTTCATGGCACCTTTAAGAAAGGGGTCATGCAACCCATACAGGTTGGTGAAAATACGATCTTCATCTTTCAGCCCACCAAAGTGCGTTTTCTCGGGAGGTGGGGGAGCTTGTGGAGCACTAGCAGCTGGTGGAGACTGAGTGCTGAATAATCTACTGCCCAGGATCCAACTCTCGCCGTGATGCCTAGACAAAGCAATCCTTTGAAGAGAAAGAATGCCCTTGATGGGTGCCTATACAAATGTTGCAAAATAAGATTCTAGGTTAGACATATAGAAGTAATATCAGTACTCTTGCTCTTGCTTTTGCTTTTGCAAGCAGAGTAAATTAGAATACTCTATAGAGTTCAGAACACTGCTCTTACTTAAATTGTCCGAACAAGCAAATGCTAACCAACATGTTAGTGCAAGGTCTCAACACCCCCACACCGCAACTCACCCCCGGCAACAAGATTTCAGAGGGGGAAGGACCCTCAAGAGTCAGGAAATGAACTAAATCAGTCTCATAAACAAATTATAACTTCTCTAAATTATCCCCTCCCCTCAGGAGTTAGGTCTCTCAATCCAATTCCAGACAAATTTGAACTCCAAATTACTTTATCCAAGTGCAATACTGTATTAATTAGTTTAATTTAATAAATCATCCCGACATCAGCAAACCCAGTGATGGATCTAGGGGGGGGGCATGCGGGGGCGGTCGCCACCCCAAATTCTTTTAAAAATAGATTAGATATAGTAGTAATTTTGTATTTATAAAAAAAATATAAAAGCTCGTCCCCTCAAATTATTTTGAAAAGATTAAGTATGCCTCCTCAAATTATTTTGAAAACATTAAGTATCGTCCCCTCAAATTATTTTGAAAAGATTAAGTAAGTCAATGTGTTTAATGTAACTTACTCACATGGGTAATCATATGTATATATATATGTGTGTGTATTTTTTGTAATTGTATATATATTGACATATTATATATGTTATATTTTTGCGTTAACTTGCTTTATTATTTGATGGTAAAATTTAGGTTGAATAATTTTTGTAATAATTATTTCTTGCTGTTGATTCATTTATATTCTCGTCCCCCCAAACCTAAAATCCTGGCTCCGTCCCTGAGCAAACCCAAAAAAACACGTCTTTCGTTATTTTTCCTGGCTGGGCAAGTTCCAAGACAGAACCAAATAATTCCTAAAACATACAGTTAGGCAGTTAGCAGTATACTTGTCTCAAGCCCGAGAGTTCATACACAGTCAGAAGGGGAAAAAATCAATGCGCATCATAGATTCATATCATGGACAGATTCATAATCTTCATCTTCTAAGTAATACAATGAAAAAACTCTTTAATAGTGGAGAAGGAAACGGAAATGAAAATATATGAAGTCTAAGCGAGAGCCACATTGCAATTGAAACTTTAGGGTTTCCGTTGTCTCTTCCCCTCGACTAATTCACCAGGAGGAGATAAACAAATAGAAGATTGTGTAATTCACATTCGAATTAAACCGTAAGAAACGACAATGAATCAGTATACAACTCTCACATTTAACACAGACATTCTGATACGTAAAATGATATGCACGTGCGTATAGATAGAAAAGTGAAGAAAATAGCAAAAACAGCAATAGAGATCGAGAAGAAGAGTAATACCATGGAAATGATGCTTTGTAACGAATTTGCAGCAATTCAACTGATTGATTATGGAAAGAAGATTTCGTTGAATGTTGAGAATATTTGCGAGCTCACCTCACATAGATCGTGAAGCCCGATAGGCGAAAAGGAAAAACGGACGGTGAGGATGTAGTTTTCAGTTGAACAGTTATTATTGAGAGACGCGTCAGATGGTGGGTGGGGGACTGTATGGGTTTTTTTGTGATGATTAAACCAGACGCGTGGATAGACCATGGCCCGTGGGGCTTTGGACTTGCCCAACACTCGCTCAATGTCTCTAGGCCATAAACTGGTGGATAACTAAATTGTCCACTTTATTTGGGCCCTAAAAATAAGAGCTGGATTACAAATAGTCCACTTTATTACAAACTTGAAAGAATGGTGGGTGTTTTTTTTTTTTTTGTTTTGCGGGTTGCCCTACAGAGTGTTCAAGTTATCTTTCGCGCACCTTAAATAATTATCACTCGTGATGTGTAGCTGTCACTGACACACAATAATTTACTTGGTAACATTTTTTTTGGCATGTATATCGAACAAATGATCATATTCTTGCTGGATATATGCCGAGTAAGTGTTGGATACAAAATATATATATATACAAGCTCAACTCATATGCACCGAGTATGTACTTACTTATTCGATTCACATACATCGAATTAATGCCAACGTTAAAGTGTTAGAGTGTAAAGCGAGTGTGTCAACAGCACCACTCTAAAAATATTGTTGTATAGAGAAAGAGACAGACAGACAGATGAGAGAACATGAATTGTATTGAATTAATTTGAATTGGTACAAGAAGACCTTATTTATAGGGTTATGCATAAGGAAAAAATAAGGAAACATGATATAATAAGGAGACCTAATTAATTATAATATATTATAACACTCCCCTCTCAAGTTGGTACATAAATATTGAGCATGCCCAATTTGCTGATCAATCTGAAAAAATATCTTGTTAGAAATAACCTTAGTAAGTACATCAGCAAACTGATATCCCAAGCGTCTATGAGGCATTACAACTATGTTTTTCTCTAATTTTTCTTTAATGAAAAATTTATCTACTTTCACATGTTTGGTTCTGTCATATTGAACCGAATTTTAAACAATAATGCATACCATCTTGTTATCACAGTATAATATAATATGTTCTATTAATGGATAACCTATATTAGTCAATAGCAATTCCAGCCACAATAATTCTTGGACTCCTAGTGTACCAAGAAATTGGTATATTATAGCCCACTAATATATACTTTGGATAGTACTTATTTTTATATTTACTATTTTTTTAGTGTTTTTCAAGTGCTAGGGAATTTAATAAATAATATTGGCTTTTAAACGAAGTAATTCTGAGTTGAAACAAAAATGTTATGGCGAAAAAAAAATTGATGAATAAATTGAGAGAGCTAGGCAAAAAGAATTAAAAAAAAGGTAAATTAACAAAACAATTATGTGTTTAGCATGGTTGGATGATACACCAAGTATTTGCATTCAAGTGCATGGATCTATTCCTGGCAGTAACATATGGATTCTCTAGCTTACTCACAGCATGAGCCCACTGCCAGCAGCTTGCGAGCCCAGTAGCAATCCATCATCATACAGCCTGCGGGCCGCCAGCGACAAAGGCGGTGACCACCACACCACCAGAGGTCGAAGGCAGAGCCAGAGCAGAGGGAGTAAAGTATTCCGGTGGTGGTTGTGTATACTATTTTTGATCCTTTATAAAATACAATTATACAAAACAACTTTAGATAATTAATCATTAGTTTTTGTTTTCGGGTGGTGGTGGTGGTGGTGTTAGTACCGGATGTGGTGGAGAGAGAGAGGGAGAAAATAGGGTATATATATAGGTATATATAATTATATTATTAGTTTGGGATATTGAGATGGATTGGTGATGTGGCATCACTGTTATATATATGTAAGTTTTTCTCAGCTGCATGAGTCGATTTTTGGTTTTTTTCTTATTCTTAGGCAATTGGGCACAATTATCGATAATCAATACAGCCGCAATATTTTTTTCTATTCTTCTTTTTCGTTGATAGCCGTGCACAGTAATTTTTTTAAGAAGAATTTATTTTATTAAAGCTTTAATTGTCTTCTTATTGTCTTTAGATTAATTAAGGAACAACACTTTTATTTATTTTAGAGTGGATTGTCTTATGCTATTAATTCAATATTGTTTTTCTTCAATTTATTTGCGCATACCCAAGTAACTACTCAATCTATTTATTTATGTATTCTTTAATTATTTGTGTTGTTTTATTTATAAGCATGCTAGGTTAAGTTATTTTCTAGAGTTAAGGATGAGTTTATTTGATTGATTCTATTGCCCATATTCATGCTAGTTGACTCTACCAATTTAATACTTTAATGTTATAAATAGTTCTTCCTATTGAATGCTTATTTTAACTGATAAAAAAATAAGATTGGATTCTCATTATAATTTGTTAAATTCAATTTATGATTTGTTGAAAATTGATATAAATTGTGTTTTGACGAATATAATGAGTGTTTTGATCTTATATATACTTTTGGCTGTGAAAGAATTAACGCTTGAATTTTATAAATTAATTGGGTTTAATTGATTTTGTTTTCTGCATCTAATAGAGTCGAGAGACCAAATTAATGTAAGACAAAGAGTATAGTTTATTGAACATGAATATTAGGAATATAATATCAAATATATGACTCTGCCATTTTAATATTTTATTAATTGATTATTTCATTAGTATTTTTTAATTGATTATTTTATTCCTATTTTTAGTTGATAATTCATCTCTCCCAATTTTTAAGGTAGATTATGAATTAATTATAATTAATGAGAGAAATACGCGCGTTCCATCTGTCAGGACCCTAGGATTCGACCTTACTCTTGCCTAAGTTATACTAATATCTGATTAATGCACTTGCGAATATATAAAACATCCACAACAACTCCCACTGCTATTCCTTGATATTTTGCTTCCGCGCTCAAACGAGAAACGACATTTTCTCTATTACTTCGCCATGTAACGAGATTCCCATCAATAAATGTGAAATATCATGATCTAAATCGTCTGTCACCAACATTTTCGGCCCAATCAACATTAATGTACCCTTCCATTTTCAAGAAATCATTATTTTTTGTAAACATAATCCCTTTTTCAAGAGTTGTCTTTAGATAACTAAGAATCTTCATCATAACCTGCGTGTACTTCTCTCAAGGATTATGCATGAACTGGCTAGCTATACTCAATGCATAAAAAATGTCGAGCCTAGTATGTACTAAATACATTAACATCCTTACCAATCTCTGATAAAGCCATTTATTAACAAGCACTTGATCGTCTTCAATTCCCAATTTTAATCATTATTCCATGACAATATCTGACGGTTGGCACTCAGATTCTTTCATTTCACTTAGCAAATCCAATGTATACTTTCTCTAAAAGATAAAGATGCCCTTTGAAGACCTGGACACCTCAATCCCCAAAAAATACTTTAGTTTGTCAAGATCTTTCATCTCGAACTCCTAAGATAGGTGTTTTTTAAGTGCTTCTCTTTCACGTGGGTCATTCTCAGTGATAACCATATCATCAACATAAACAATAAGTTATGTGATTTTCCTATGGTACTTATTCAAGAATAAAGTATGATCAAAATTGCTCTATTTGTACCCGAACTTTCTCATTGATTTAGCAAATCTCCCAAATTAAGATCTCGGATACTATTTCAAGCCATACAAAGACATTCTTAATTTGCATACTTTATTTATATGCTCCACAAGAACATCGTATCCTGGTGAGATCTCCATGTATACCATATCCTTTAAATTCCCATGCAAGAATGTTTTATTCACATCGAATTGTTGCAGCGGTCAATTCACATTTATCGTTAAAGAAAGCAAGACACGCACAGTGTTACTTTTTGCCAATCGTGCAAATGTTTCCAAATGATTTATCCCATGTGTCTGGATGTAGCCTTTCGCTACGAGTCTTACTTTGTACACCTATTTGTAATAAACACACTTCTTCCCTACTAGGAATTCAACTATATCCCATGTACCATTTTTTCATTGGGATTTCATATCTTTGTCTATTATTACTTTCCATTTTGGATCGCCCAAGACTTTCTGCACACTGTTGAGAATATATACAGAGGATAATTAATTTACAAATGACTTATTCGATTCAGATAACCTATCGTACGACACATAATTGTTCATGGGTATTTGGCCTTACTAACAATATTAGGTTTATATATTGGTTTAAGCACGCCTCGATTGATTCGATTAGGAAGTTATTTTTTTTAGGTTTAGGAGAAAATACCTGAAAATCAAAATGAGGTACTTGATATTCATATTCAAATGGATCCAAATGAGACAATTGGTTATTCATACCAGGCGATGGTAAGCTTGGGAACTGTGGCGAATTTAGTGGCGAACTCGATAACTCTGGAGAATTCGATAGTGAACTTAGTGAATTCAGCGGTGAACTTAGTGGATTCGGTAGTTGTGAGGTTAACCATAGAGATATCTCTAGTTGAATTATTTTACCATCATCCTCATCAATAAAATAAAAAACTTGAACTTTACTATGACACTCCCCCTTAAGTTCAACATGATGAAAATACATATCTTTTTCATGAAAAATAACATCCATCGTCACGTATAATTTTCGAGTGAGAGGATGATAACACTGATATCCTTTATGAGATGATGAATAACCCATAAAAATATATTTTATAAAACATATTCTAATTTATTTCGTCGTTTTTTCGGCAAATGAACAAATACAACACATTCAAATACACGTACAAATTTGGAACTATAGGAGTTAAGACAACTTTGTGAAATATGTCAAATGGTGTTTAAAAATCAAAGGTTGGTGATAAAACACGATTGATCAAATAAGTTGTAGAGATAAATGTTTCACCCCAATAAGATGTTAGGGCATTGGCCCCGAGTAGTGATGCACGTACTACTTCTAACAAATGCATGTTCTTCCTTTCTATAACACTATTTTACTGAGGTATATACAAGTATGCTGTTTGATGAACAATTCCATGATACTTGAAATACTCCTGCAATTCTGTACTCATGTATTTTCTCCCATTAACACTCAAAAACACCTGAATGATAACTTTATATTGTGTTCTAAATTGTTTATTGAATCTCTAAAATAAAGAACTTATTTTACTTTTAGACTTCATGGGACATACCCATGTCATTCTTTTGCAATCATCAATGAAAATAACAAACCAACGAGCACCATTTAAACATTGAGTAGGAAAAAGCCCCCATACATTAGAGTGAATTATCATGAAAGGAACTGGACATTTATTAAGTGATTGTGGAAAAAAAGTACGATGGTTTTTTGTAACACAAGTTTTATAGCGAAACATTAGAGACTTTAACGTTCTTAAAAGTTTTAGGAAATAACCTTTTTAAATAGTTAAAGGATACATGATCTAATCGGCGATGCCACGGCCAAATCTCATCCTTGGCCTTTTTTCCTAGAGTCGCATCAGTTTGCAATACCTGATGTAACTAATTTGTGCTCTTCAATGCCAAATTTAAATAGTACAAGTTTTCTCGCTTAACACTATAACCAATTGTCTGCCTTTTTTGAATATACTTAATGACACAGTAAAAAGGCCAAAAAACAATAATACAATTTAAAACATTAGTAATCTGAGCAATAAATTATTTTTTAGTAAGGGAACTACGAGGGTCGAATTTAAATTTAGGGAATCTAAAAAATGAACAAACCCTTTCCCAATAACATGTACTGAATCACCATTAGTCGTGGTAATAAATTTGTTGGATTTAAGGGTAGGAAATGCGACCTATTTTTAATTGAATGTCACATGATCTGTAGCACTAGAATCAATTATCCATGTAGCATTCAAAATATATGCAAAAATTAATGATTTACCAAGTGTCCTAGTGGTTATAAGCAATCCCTAATTCTTTTTATCATCACCCTAATTTGAACGACGACTCTAAGATTGATCCCACAAGTTTGGATAACCAATTACTTCATAGCACCCCTTCTCTGAATGTCCGATTTGTTTGTACACTGAACAAGGTGGATACTTTAAATTGCTCTAATAATTTTAAAATTGTGAGACACCTGTTTGGTTTATGTGAATGTGCCAATTTAAGAATCTTCAAGGTTGATCTTGATTATTTGAATTATACTAATTTTGTAAGATGCAGTTACAAACCATTATGATATTGTAAATTAGAGAATCGAGGTCGATTATGGAAAAAATAATGTTATTGTGTTTAGAATATGCAAAAATCTCGAAAACCGATTTGGTCTTTCTAAAAACCAGTTTAAAAATATGTTAACTGGTTTAGGGTTTGTTATAGGAGTACGTGGTAGTCAAGCCTGTTAACGTACCAACTGACGTGGTAGGCAACTACGATGATGTAGTAATCAACTTTGATGCATGACGGGTGACATGGCAGTCAACTGTGATGATGTAGCAGGGTGATGTGTTGCTGCTGGGGTTTAAATTGTGCGCCAAAATATGGATATTAATATTGTTGCCATATAAGCTAGGCCTTACGTTGGTAATTATTCTCACGTTATAGTATTTGAATAGTTTGTTGTGTATTGAAATTTGGTGCTGGCACGTATGGCTGAACGGTACTAGTGCTCCAGATCTATTTGCAGTGCATGAGAGCTCATTAATAGTTATTTTAAGGTCTTCAAATAGGATCGTGATCGTCTTAATTGAACAATCAAGGTAATATGTGTCTTGGTCGTGTTTGATCTTAGGATTAGATAAATGATTGCGGGTTTGTTTAATCTTAGGGTTGGATGAGCGATTGCGGGTTTGTGGTTTTGATTTGACAAGGTTGCTATTTGGTGATGGGTCGTGGTGGCTGCGTCGTGAAGGCTGGCTAAGTAGTGTGTGTTTCTTCTGATACCATATTATTGTATATATAGAGAGAGACGAGAGAATATAAATTGTATTGAATTAATTTGTATTGATATAGTATAACCCTATTTATAGGGTTATGCATAAAGGGAAAATAAGGAAACCTAATTAATTATAATATATTCTAACAAAAAGAATTAGTCATTTAGATTTATGATATAAATATGGGGCTCAAACTCAAATATTTTCTAATATGAAAAAATGCATGGTTCATCTAAACTAATCCTTTCACTCATAATTTATTTTACTACTCCCAGTTTTAGGTTATATTCTGAAAATTAAATGTAATAAAATGAAAATTACAGTTAAGAATACAAACCCTAATGTTACAGAGCACTCATGCCTATAACTAAATCAAAATAAAGAGTGCGAGGTTAAATTAAATAACGGTGGCCACCTTGTGGTATTGTACTACAAATTAGTTTTATGGTTTATGACTGAGCAACAAATCTAACATAACGACATATGTATGATATAACACGTTACTAAGGCTTTTGTTTATTTAAATAGCTAGAGTATTTGGTTGGTTAAACGTTTATGGAATAAAATAGTGTAATACATTAATTCAACAATGTACAATTTATTCTTGGGAAAAATTTGGCCTTCCGCCATCCCATGAATTGGATTCAAACTAATCCATATTTCTTTATTTTCAAAAACCAAGTGCTATACTTTACTTTAGTAGATATTGATTGTATATTCATAAATTGTACATGGTTAAACAAATATATAAAAATATTAACTTGTAAAACGAGAAACTAAATACAAGGTAAAAAATATATTTATATACATATATATATATATAAACTAAGGAATATCTTGATAAATTAAGGATGTCCACATTGTCAAAGACTCAAAGCAATTATGGTTGTTGTTAAAGTAATGTAAAAATTAAAATAATAAAAACATGCAGTGCTTTGCTTTAGCAATATGAATATCCAAAAATTAATAAAATATTAATTAATCAATAAATTAATAATTTACTAATTTATTGTTAAATATTCACTAAATTAAGATATTTTCGTTACACACTAGACTATTAATTTATATCAGTTTTACTATACAACATTATCATGTCTTGTCTAGTCTCTTAGAGCAACTTTTTGTGAACTGTAATTATTTGCCACCTAGTTGACTGCTTCTTGACCTAAGAAGCACAAATAGAGATACGGGTATCCAATACAATACAATACTGACACGGGGATATAAAAAATATAGAAAATACTATGATACAGTTAGGATATGCTATAAAAATTAACATGTAATATATTCTTATACATAAAAGTTAATAGTTTTACAAAATTTATGAATACTGTTGTCGATATTCGTGAAGACATGAGTTTAAGAATCAATTATATATAACATGAAATCGTTATTTTGTATCAATTAGCTCCAAATATTTCACACACCCTGTAAAAAGAATTATTATTTTACATTTCATGTCCAATTCATTATTTCAAAAGATAACAAGTAATGTCATCATAAAAAAAAAATACTTATGACTACGAACCTTAAGTGAGTATTGATTTAGAACTATTTTGAAGATATTTAATAGTTTTATTCTTCACGTACATTTTCAATATAATGAAAATATTATCATGTATGCATGTCTTATCTTAAACGTATCCGTGGTATATCCTAGTTGTATTCAAGAAGTATCCGAAAAATAATAAATGCAAAAAATTCCGATATGTATCCAGGTGTATCGGGCAAGTATCAGTGCATGATATGCATCGGATACGTATACAATGACCCTATATAGAGTATCCGTACTTTAGAGTTATTAACGGAAGAAAACACTTCATTTTTTAAGCTAATAGTCCATTTTCTTTAATAATTTGAACTAAGAGCAATTCTGTTAAATGTATTGATGTTTTATTATATGCCTATCAATTTAGTTAAATTGTCTCGAGTACTTATAATCATATATTACTGTACTACAATAGTATTACAAAGTCATTTGCCTCACTCTTATTAATTACGCTCATTAGTAAGCACTAATTACATAAGAAATTTAAAGTTTAGATTTAATTTAAGGTATTATATTTTAAGGTTTTTTATATATGGACTATTATGAATACTCGTTGCATTTATGATGGTTAAGGGTTCGACTCATGGGGTGGGAGGGGGGGGTTTTCTTTATTTGTAGGATTAAGGGAGAGACTTAGACCTCCCTTAATTTAAAAAAAAAAACAATTGCTACATAAATAAGTTATAAAAGCACAAAAAAATATTTTAGGTTATATTCTTTTCATATGATTTTAAGATATGATTGGTAAATCATGTAATTTATGAAATTCAAGAGTGTTATTTTGGGATAAGGCTTAATATTTTAAAATTTCGTTAGATTTTGAAATCATGTAAACTGCTGATTTCATAATTTTGGGAATTTAATATTGAATTTGATACATCTATTTTTAACCATAATTGTCCTTCATTATTAGTCACTAACATTTTCTATATCTTACTAAAACATGTAAATGGATAAAAATATCACTTAAAGTCAATTTATATTACTATATTTTGATAATTTATAAAATACTTATAAATCTTTTAAATCTTTTTAAAAGAACAAGTAAGTAAAAAAATCATGAGATTTTAAAATCACAAATTTCAAAATTTGTGAAGATAACACACAACCCTATTTAATTCTCGAGTTAAAAACACTAAACCCCCTAAACTATTGCACTTTTTTACTTTATCCCCTAATTTATAAAAATGGACAATAAACATTGAACACCCCCTAAACTATTAACCTTTTATCACTCAACCCCCAAAATGACATAATTATTCCCATACAATTAAAGTTTGATATATATATATATGTATAAAAGAAAAAGGAAAATAAAAACTCACTTTAATTATGATTTTCAAGTTGAGATCGAATTTGTGAAATTTGAGATGGATCGAGGTAGGTTGGGCTTATTTTATTTATTTTTCTTTTTTTCTATATATATATATATTGAACTTTAATTGTGCATGGACAATTTTGTCATTTTTGTTAAGTGACAAAGGCTAATAATTGAAGGAGGTTTACTGTCAACTTTTATAAATAAGGGGGTAAAATGAAAACGTGCAATAGTTCAAGGGGTTTTAGTGTTTTTTACCCCTAATTCTTTAATGGAAATTAAGATAAATTTTAGGATCCGTTTGATAACAATATAGAAAATAATAGCAAAACCAATTGATTTGTGTGAGAAAGGTGAAAAATACATTGAAATATGTGGTGAGATTTTTTTCATCTCATGCTTATTTTTATGAGTAGATATTATCTATTATCTTTTAATTTTTGTGAAAAGTTTTTATTCACTACAACAAAAAAAATTACATATAGAAAAAAAAAAGCAAGAGAATATCTCATAATATCTCAAAATTTATTTTCAACTTCTCCCCAAAATAGATTATTTTGCTATAATTTTTTATATTGTTATCAAACAAAATCTTAATATATAAATAACTAAAGTATTGAACTACTTGATACCATTTTTTTTTTCTGGCGGTTGTGAGTAACTGAAATACTGAACTTCTTGTTTTCAAACAATAACAATATCCAATTTTGTTTGATAAGATTTTTTACACACAATCCGAAAATACAAATCTTCTTACGAGTTAAAGGGGATTATCCTAACTTTGTTGAAGTATTATTAAACTTACTAAATACGGGCATACATATATTTTGTATGTATATTTTATTATGTATGTGTAAAATTGAACATAATATTATTATTTGTACAGTAGTTAGATTATGATTTCAATCTTTAAATTATAAGTTTGAACTCAATTAATTACATATTTTATTCAAAATAAAAATAATTAAAAAAAATCCATCTAAAATTAGTGTGATCTACTTTATTAATTTCCTTTGCTTCCCTTTCATTTTATAACAATATATAAATGATTGGATGCGTCAAAGGACAAGATGGGTGATAAAAAGCTGTGTTTTTATAGCTACTCTGTTTATGACGTTATTTTATAAATAAAAGATTAAAGGCACGTACATGTGTTTGTTCTACAAGTAATTACAGTGCAGGCCAAATCCGGCTTATATCTGAGGACACTTCCCGTTGTCTTTTGTCGGGATAATTTATCCTTGCAGTCTTTAGCGAGTCACTTTTTTTTAATAGATATTTGAAACTGTCAATTCAACCAATATTACAATTTTGATACTTAATAATTTCATTGTATACTATTTTTTCGTCTCGTATTAATAGTTTAATTTTTCGTTTTTTGACAGATATCTCAAATTAATATTTTATTGTTAACATAATTGGCCTACTATATCTCAATTGAAAACAATTTTCTATTTTTGATAATTAATATATATTTTTTAAAGTCAATGTAGAATTATTAATTTTAAAAAAATAATTAATTTATATTTATATGTTTTTTCTTTAAATAAAACTTCAAAACCATTGGTAAGGATTACAATGAAAATGTATAAATATATTTTTGTCCCAAATTTACTTTTTTTCTTAAATGTCTCAAAATTAAATTTATTTTAAATCGAGAAGGCGAGTTTTACCACATAACTAAATCTTAAGTATTAAAATTTATACTTGTAACATAAGCAATGTGTTTCAAAATATTGTTACCGATAATGGCTTTTAACAATAAATTATTAAACTGTTTATTAGCTTTACTATTAATTTTATTTTCTTCTCATTTGCGTGCCTGAAAAAATAAAAATTACTAAAGTAAAATACAAACGCCTTTTCCATAATACGAGCTAACATTTTTTTTAATACTATTGTAAAAAGAGTGATTGGAACCAAGACCTCCTATTGGTCGAGTAAACATTAATATATATTTTTTGAAATACACATGTAGTTAATGGGAGAGGGAATGAAAGTGAAGAGAATTGAAATCTAGTCCATGAAGAAATAATCGTATCTTTTAACCGCTATATTGGTTAATACAACATGAGTAAACATTATCTTAGGATTAGGGGTGTTGCAGCCAATCCAAAAACCGACCGAATCGATCTATAAAATCTTGAATCAAAAAATAACCAGAACAAAAAATGAGAACTGAACTAAAACCGAATAGTTCAGTTCGGGTTTAAGGCTGGTCAGTCCAAAACATAATAGAACTGAACCAAGCCAAATTATGTATATATACACAAAAAATGTGTGTATATATATCTCAATCAAATATTGTAATTGAAGGTTTCTTTACCCTTTTTAAATATGAAAATTCTTTGTTTGGTGTTTCTTATGAATTACTTGTTCTTATATGTAAAAAAAAAAAAATCATCATTTGAGAATTGAGATTTTGTTAAAAAAAAATCATTAATGCGTACCCTGTATATTAAATTAACATACACGATGATAATACAAAAATTTTACTCACATATATGATGCTAAGATAATTCATAATTTTATTTACTTTGTAAATGTGCAAATAAAATAGTAGCTAAATAAAGAACATGGTTTCTGTATATTTGCTCCTTACTCTTAGAAAATCATTGACACAATTTGAATCGGAACCATCTTATATTATTATTAGTATTCAATTGTTATATTAAATTGATTAAAAAGATATATGTAAAAATCGAACTAAAAAGTTGGGTTCGAATTTGAGTTTAGAAGATTTTAAAATCAAAACCGAATTTTCTTTTTTAGATTGAGTTTGGAGTACCTAATTTATATTACAACCAAAACCGTAACTTTTAAAAAAGAAATGAGGTGTACCAAAAAAAAACAAAGAAATGAGACTTATTGACATATTTCACCAATAAATTTTATCACTTTTTTCAATTTGGTCGCTAAACTTTTCTTTTCTTTTTTGTCTAAAATCCCATTGAATTTTCAATAACGTTTCAATTTAACTAAACACTTTAACCCCGTTAATTAGACTTAATATAAAATCTGAGTTGAATATTAAAAAGTTCACATGTATAGATGGGATGGCAAAAACTATCATATGAAATGCACGTATGAAGTTCTCCTAGTTATCATGTGAGATGTGTGAATAAAGAACTCACATGTGCGTGTCATATGGTAATTTTTGCCATTTCATTTGTCCACGTAAATGCCTATAAACTCCTTAATGCCAAACTTAGATTTTTTTGTTAACTCTAATTATTAGTGTTAAAAATTTGATTAAATTGAAATATTATTAAGAGTTCAGTTAATTTTTAAAAAATAAAATTAAATTAATGAGCAGACAAAAAATAAAATTTGATAAAGTTCACGGGTGAAATACGTCATTAAGCCGAGAAATGTAAATCCATGAATTAATGACGGAGATCTAAATTAAAAGAGGGGCCCACGATGTCAATTGGCTGTTTATCCGGTCAAAACAAACGTTTGAGCATGGGGTGATGACTGGTGACCTCCTCAATAAAACGCAGAACATACTTTGCCTCCGACGCTCTTAAGTCAAAAAAACCGCAAGTTCATGCGTGAGTGACTGTGAGAGGTGGTCACATTTTGATTATCATCACCAGCTAAAATCTCACCGAAAAAATTCACAACATAATTCGAGAAATGACAGTATTTAGCAATTCCGGCGCTGGATATGTTGCCGGAAAGCAAGTTTTCCCTATTGATTACGGAGCGGAGGTATCGCAACGTCTCGTAGATGCTTCGCATTCCAATGACCACAAGTCCGCCTGCGAGTGCATGGACGATCCTTTCATCGACATAAATTTCATCGGAACTGTGTCCTTGAAGGCTAAGAAGACTGAGATTGTGTTACACGATGAGTCTGCTAACGAAGTTTGTGTTGAATATGAAGAGTTCAAAACGGAGGTCACTGCTTTGTTCCTAGCTGCACATAACGGAAATCCGATACTCGTCAGGAAATTACTGGTATGCTTTTTCCGTTTTAATACTTTATGTATGTATGTTTTTGTATTCTCTTTCAATTTATGGAGTTTTGCCAAAATCTGGTGTTTGCTTTTATTTAGTGCAAAAGTTTAACGTGCAGAGCATTGTTATAGGTTTGTTAATGTGAAGCCTCTGAATGAGATGGCCTGTCCTGCTTTTTATGTGCTCAATTCTCTGTTTTGGCATTCACACACATATTTGATTCTTATCAATCGATAGATTGTTTCGGATTAGCCTTTACACTGATTTTTTTTTTATAATTTACTTTAAATTTGAATTTTGTGTAACTGAAATGTATCCTTAGTCTTGATTTGGGATGAAAAAGAAGTCAAATTCATTAATATGATAATTACTACCTTAATAAATGAGTTGTGAGGACTTCTATTCCTCAAATATCCCCTCCCATCTCTATATGATTCTACTCTTTCCATTTATTCGTCACATCTAATTAACACAAATATACAAAAGGTGAAACTGTGGATGCAACCAGATGCATCATCATGAAAGATGAACAGAATACAAAATAATGATCAAGCAGAATGAGATACGCCTCTAGTTTTTCTCGGAATTTCTAATTCTATATTTTTGTCACATACAATTATGTTCTTAAAAATAAAAACACTTAAATTTACATTTTATTTCTTTCTTTCAGTTTACATAACAAGTGAAGTTCTAAAACAAGTTCCCATAACAGTGAAAAGAACCTACTAAGGCTAGTTTAATGATCATCTGGTGATAGCAGTGGGATTACTGATTTACTGAATCAACCTAAGTCGAGGTCATTGAATGGTGTCTGATATCTGAGGAGAGGGGTAGATAGCTAGTGTGCCCCCTTTCTAAAAACAAATTAACAGAAATATCTAAGAGAAATATAGAAATACTAATATAAATAATACGAATAAATACATTCTTTTTGAAGACCATCAAATGAAATGTGAATAACCGGTCCTCTTCTCTTTGAAAGAAGGGGCGCTTCCGGTTTTGTCGGTGCTTGAAACAATTTTGTTTTCTCCATATTACTGTTGGGAAATTGTGAAGGATGTGTAATGAGGTGCCCTAGGGAATCTATATGAATGAGGTTCTCTGGCCTCTGAAATCTAGTGTGAGGATCTTTGGGTATGCTTCTTTTGTCGTTGCTATTCCAAATTTATATTGGTTATCAACTCCACATGATCTTCATAATTTTTTTTGCTATAGCTGTTTGTATCACGATTCAACTGGTTTTCTTACTCAAATCTTGGATGCAAGGTTTGTGCATGGTCCTTAATCCATAGTAGGCTCAATACTAATTATGTGCTTCAGTTGCAATGGCCTTATAAATCATAGTCATTGGATACGTGTGTGTGATGTCTAGGGAATCTACAAAATCTCAATGTGTTTTTCTGCAATTCTCTTTGGATTTTCTAGTGATCGGGTGTGCCAATAGAGCATAGCCGCATCGGCCATGTTTTTTTAATGTGCAAGTAATGATTAACACAAATTTGCAACCATATACTTGTATCGCTTTTATCTTGTTTATGTGAACTTTTGAGCTAAGACATTGATCTTGACCATCATGTGATATCAGAATGGTCTTTCTTTAATCAACTACATTTATTTTGATGAGAAAAGTAGAAAATTAGAAGAAACAACTCTAACAACAACATTAGTAATCTTGGTGATTATTGTTACTAATTTAGCAACAGCAGCAGCAATAACAATAACATTGTTTTGATAGCACAAGGTTTGGTATTTTTTGACAACAGAGTGCTGGAGCGAATGTAAACCAGAAACTGTTCCGTGGGTATGCAACAACAGCAGCAGTAAGGGAGGGCCATCTTGAGATATTGGAGATACTTCTAAAGGGTGGGGCTGCTCAGCCTGCATGCGAGGAGGCTTTGCTGCAGGCAAGCTACCTGGGGCAGGGCAGGCCGGCTGAGCTCCTCATGGGGTCCGACATGATTCGTCCCCATATTGCAGTGCGTGCTCTTGCGACTGCATCCTGCAGAGGTTTTCTTGACGTTGTGGACACACTAATCAAGGTACATATACGCCTGTCCAGCATGCAAGACATTCTCTTTCAGTTTCTTTCACAAGACAACCTATAAATTGTTAGAAAATGGGTATTAGAAAACACATTTTCTACCATTTTGAGGGCAAAATTGTAATAAAACTTTGCACTCGGTTGTGAAAGTTCTTAATATATTTGTGTTCTCCTACATGAGTACATCGAAATTGTGTAGTTATATGCTCAAAATGGTTAAGTGGTGAATGAGAAATTGTCATCCAAAGTGAGCAAGTTGAAGTTGGAAAATGCAATGAAAGTGGGTAGTCCCACATAGGAAAGATGGAAAAAATTATATGGGCTTATAAGTAAGCTCATAGGAATGCCTTATTGAATGATTCAAGATAAGAGGCCCTCTCTCGTGCACGCAGGCGCAAGGGGGGTGTGCAAATCACGGACCGAAAAGCGAGCCTTGCGCGGGCTAAGTTTTGCACCAGAAAATTTAATTTTTTCCAATTTGAATTTTAAACTCATGCATTTATCCCAATTAAATTGTCACTTAAATTATCAGTTTTGAGAAACAGATTTGAATTTATGACCATGTTATGGTCATTATTCTCTCCAATTTGAATTAAAAAGGAGATCATGGCTCTTCCTCATACACACACTCAAATTCTCGAAATCTCTACACACACTCGGTTTTTTTTCCTTCTCCTCTCTAGACAGTAGGTTCCTATATCCGGTGGTAAGTTCAAGAATTTTTCAGTTCGATCAGTGTGCTTGCGTGCTAAAGTACAACTGAATCATCGTTTTATCCTGGGAAACAGGCGTCATTAAGCAGTACCTAAGCACAACCCGAGACGTGACGTAACTGTTTTAAGGAGACTGTGGTTATCACAGGACTCGATGTCGGATTATATCAGTTTTTATATTTAAAAGTGCACAAATTTTATAACATAAATCTTATTCAACAATTGTAGATCACAAGTTGAGGTGAATAAGAATGCAAATTCTGAAAAAAATGGCCTAAGAATGTTGAAATGTTGAAACTTGAGAGTAAAATACACAAGAACTACTAAAAGTTAAAGAGTTGTAGAGAAGACCTGTTTGAGCAAATGTGGTCTCATCCCAATGGTGATTAGATTGGCCAAAGTAAGAAACAAACACTCATGTGAGTAATACCGTAACCCTCCATTAGCAATTCGAGATTCCACACTCTCGAGGAAAATCAACATTCTTAAGGCTAATCTGTTTCACTCTTCAACTCTGTTCATTAGATTTGTTTTCCTATCGAATCTAACAAAGCTTATGATGGCTGTCCACTACCTAAGCATCCCTTTCCCTCTATTCAAACTTGAAATTGCCAAATGATGTTTATGATTTTGATTGATGTCAGGGTGGAGTGGCTACCAATGCCACAGCTCGGGTGCTTCTTCGGTCCTCGAAGCCTTCTCTGCATGCCAATGTTGACTGTAATGCACTTGTTGCTGCCATTGTTAGTAGGCAGGTTCCCGTTGTCCGACTGCTCTTACAGGTAACGATCTTGGTGCTTGATCACCACTGTCCTCATTGGATGTTTTCAAATTACTACATAACAATCTGTTTGAATCTGGTTCCATACCAACTGCATGTATGTGGGGCCTTTCAATGCTGCATAAAAATGAAAAGGTCCCATAGGCAGGACCAGTGGCTGTTTTTTTTTTTTTTTTGGAAAAAGGGAAGATTAAGTCTATCCCTTAAACTACAAACAAAGACTTGCTCATGGCTGGTTATTCTTTTTATTTTATCCTTTTGCAATTTGTAAATAAAACAGTAACAATCTAATACGATTTTTTTTCCCGGAAAGAATGGTGGCACCAGAACAGACATCAAGGTGAGACTTGGAGCATGGTCGTGGGACATAGATACGGGAGAAGAATTTCGGGTAGGTGCTGGACTGGCTGACCCGTACAACGTCACTTGGTGTGCGGTGGAGTACTTTGAAGCCAGTGGTGCTATCTTACGCATGCTTCTCCAGCACCTCTCCCCTAACACTCCTCATTTAGGGAGGACAATCATCCACCATGCCATCTTATGTCGTAATGCAAGAGCAGTTAACGTGCTTTTAAATTGTGGTAGTGATGTAGAATTCCCAATTGAAACAACCAAAAAACTAGAGTTCCGCCCTATACATTTGGCTTCACGTCTAGGATTTGCGGAAGTTCTTCAACAGCTGATCAATGCTGGATGTAATGTCAATTCAAAAACTGAAGCTGGTGAGACTGCACTCATGATCTGTGCAAGATATAAACACGCGGAATGTCTTAAACTTCTTGCTTTGGCTGGTGCTGATTTTGGTTTGGTCAATTCGGCGGGTCAGTGTGCCAAGTCAATTGCTGGGTCAGTGAGGTGGACACGTGGCTTCCGAGAAGCGGTTCTAGATGTAACCAGAGGTGGGAAGATTGCTCAATCTAGCAATGCTGCAATATTTTCTCCTCTAATGTTTGTGACTCGAGCCAACGATACCAAGGCCTTGAAAAAACTTATTGAGAAACCCGAAGTTGATCTGGACAAACAAGACGAAAATGGATTCTCGGCCGTAATGCTTGCTGCTGCAGGAGGCCTTGTCGACGCTTTCCGGTTGCTCGTTAATGCCGGTGCTGATGTAAAGCTGCAAAGTAAGTACGGAGAAACGGCAATTAGCCTATCGGAAGCAAATCTGAACAGCACTGCATTTGAAAAAGTTATGTTTGAATATACCCTTGCAAAAGGCAAAAAATGTTCTGGCGGATTTTATTCTCTACACCGTGCTGCACTTCGTGGTGACTTAGACTCTATTCGTACATTCACTTGCGAGGGGCATGATGTTAATGCCCCTGACAGTGATGGATATACTCCACTTATGTTAGCAGCAAGAGAAGGTCACGGGAACATTTGCAAATTTCTGATCTCGTGTGGGGCAAAGTGTGATATCGAAAATGCAAGGCAAGAGACGGCACTTTGGCTAGCGAGGAAATACGGGTTCGGAAATGATGCGGAACATGTAATAATGGACGAACTTGCTCGAACTTTTGTGTTGAGTGGAGCTTGTGTGAAGAAGCATAGGAAAAAGGGAAAAGGAGCTCCCCACAGGAAACTGCTGAAGATGGTTGGAAGTACAGGTGTATTAAGGTGGGGTAAATCGAGTAAGAGAAATGTGATCTGCAGGGGGGCTGAGGTAGGTCCCAGTTCATCGTTCCGATGGAACCGTCGGAAGAAGGTTGATGCTGACGAACCTGGAATTTTCCGGGTGATTACTACGAGGAACAAGGAGTTCCACTTTGTGTGCGAGGGCGGTGGCGAAATGGCTCAGTTGTGGGTTAGAGGGATCAAGCTTGTGACGAGGGAAGCTATTTTTGGCAAGAAACTTGGAGATGCGTAATGTGTGCCTTCTTCAGCTTTGGTTTTTCTGTTTTTTGTATAGAAGCTGGGGAGACGTAACCAAAACTCCCGCATTTTTTTTTCTTTTTTCCAATTAGACATTTCTTCTTCCCTTTCACTGTGAACATCGTTTGCAAGTGCTGATAATGAAATTTCCAATTCCCCATTGGTTGTTTGGGTGTAAGTTTGCTAGCTTTAATGACATTGAAGTCCCTTCGTAACAACATAAAAAATAAAAATAATAACTGTTGATTTTTGTAGAAAGTTAAAAAAAAATAAAAAACATGTAGTGAGATGTTTTCTTATTTTGTGAGTTTTTTTTATGGAAAATTTTTATTTGTTGATTGAGGAAGAAATAAAATTTCACAAAAAATTATAAAAGATGAATAATATTTACCTATAAAATAAATATGAAATTAAGAATATTTTATCGCATGAACTACCAAGATAAGTTTTCTAATTTAGTTATTTTCAACGTTTCTAAAGTAATTTTTATTCATTTATTTTGGTGATTATGAGCTGTGTCCTTTGCACCCAGTCTTCTTATATATTGCTCTTTAAGTACATCTACATGTTACTCAGTTAAAATGAGGGTTGTTATTTCAGTAAATCGGTTAGTAATGAGCCTTTACTAATACAAAACTAAAATAAAAAATTTAATACCGAATTTAATAGTTTACCACTTTACCAATTGGTATTTCAAATTGAATATCAATGCCATACCGCTCGATTTTTTTGGTATTTTCACTTTTTGATAGCTGCAATAATTTTAGATTGGAAACTACATTTTAGATTAAAATTTCTAATAATTTAAGCAATAATTATGCTAATAATCATAATTTAAAATAAATTAGTGGTCAAAATCACTCGATAATATAATTATAAATTTTATTTTAATAAAAGTAGTAATTTGTAAGTAGAAAGATCCTTAATATTTGTGGTACTAGATATATTTGACATTTTTTGTATATAATTATTTGATTTTTTTAGTATTATGTATTCTCGATATTTTTGGTTATTATTTTTGGCATATTATACTTTTTGGTAATATCATTATAGTAAATTGGTAGTTCAGTTTTTCTAAGAATAATACCAAAATCAAACCAAATTTTTTTTAGTATTTCTAGTTATAGTAGTTCAATTTTCAGTACTTCAATATGTGATACTAAAACATGGTTCAAAGTATCGGCCGATATCGATATGATATGACCGATACCGAATAAAAATGGAGCTAGTCGTAGTCGGTAGTCGTGACACGATATTTGTAAATACCGGTATTTCATTGAATCGGTGATATTTCACTGAAACAGTACTGAGTCACTGATATTTTGTGACAGATATTTCATTGAGTTGACTTGATATTATTGAAAAAAAAATGTTGATTTGTTCCAAAATAATTTGTTTTTGCTTAATTAGATTAGCAACTATTAAAAAAAATGTTGATTTGTTCTAAAGTAATTTGTTAATTATTACTTAATTAAATTGACAACTATTGAAAAAAAAATGTTGATTTATTTCAAAGTAATTTATTAATCTTTGCTTAATTAAATTGGCTTAATTTTTGTTGGCTTAATCTTTATGAGTCATCTAGTCATTCATCTCATCCTTGCCACACAAGTGTTAATTCTCAACGTCTTTTATATCCTTATTCTTTATCACTAGAGTCTTGGAGTAATGAAGTTGTGTATAATACATATCGTTATTTTAGGCCTAATTGACTTATATTTGATATATTTGTACCTTATAAAATTGTATTATTTTCTATTTATTGAATTATGATTTTAAATTGTATTACTAAGCGCGACACATGTTGATATTTCAATATAGATTATGTAATTCATACTAGATAATGATATTATGCTTATCTAATTGATCAATCTTATTAATCTCATACTTTAGAATTTTTCTTATTTTTTTTGTAACTTTTTGGGCCTTTTAAATAGCAAATCGGTGAGTATCGCCGAAATCGATATCAATATCCGAGTTAAAAATTGCATGGCCAAATCAGCTTTCGAAACCGCGACTTTGAACCATGTACTATAACAATTTTTTCCGAATTAATTTGGTTGGTTCAGTAAAAACTGTACTTATTCGGTTGGGGCATGGGGTTTTCTTGTATAGTATATTTAATATAGGGGCATGGGCGGATCAGGGTTTTAGGCCCAGACCATGGTTCAAAGTATTGGTCAATACTGATTCGATATGGCCGATAATGATTTGATATGGCCGATACCGAGTCAGAATGGAGGTAGCCGTGACACCATATGTGTAAATATCGGTAGTTCATTGAATTGGTGATATTTCATCGATATTTCACCTAGTTGACTTAGTACTATTGAAAAAAATAATGTTGACTTGTTCCAAAATAATTTGTTAATATTTTCTTGATTAAATTAACAACTGGGACTCTAAAATATTGGTAACTGTTGAAAAAAAATGTTGATTTTGTCTAAAGTAATTTGTTAATATTTACTTAATTAAAATGACAATTATTGAAAAAAAAATGTTGATTTGTTTCAAAGTAATTTGTTAATCTTTGTTTAATTAAATTGGCTTAATCTTTTTTGGTTTAATTTTTATGAGTTATCTAGTCACTCATCTCATCCTTAGCTCACAAGTGTTAATTCTCAACCTCTTTTATATCCTCATTCCTCAGCACTAAACTCCTGGAGTAATGATGCTGAGTATAATCCATATTGTTATTTTATGCCTAATTGACTTATATTTGAAAATTTTGTACCTCATAAGATTGTATTATTATCTATTTATTGAACTATGATTTTAAATTGTATTACTAAGTGCGACAAATATAGGTGATGGGGTTAAATATTAATTTTACCATTGGCCTACAAAGGTAATTCAACACTTTTATCTTCAGTAAAATCCCATTTTTACCTCCAGTAAAATCTCATTTTTACCTCCACACCTACCACACCTCACCTACCACACATACCACACATCACCTACCTCACCTACCTTCACCAAAAATTACCTTTTTGCCCTTCATTTTTACCTATAAATACCCCCTTCATTCATTCAACAACACACACCAAAAACATATCATTCTTCCCATCTAACACCATCATTCTCTTCCAAGATCTATCCATCTCATTCAAGAAATATAAAGTCATTGGCAATACAAATACAAGCCAATTTTAGAAGGGCCTTATACTATCTCTTTTCATACCCTAAAAAATACCAGCAACCCTTATAAACTCTCTCTTCTACACAGTTTATTATTTATTCTGTTGAAATATTTGTAATCCTAATTATATACTTATACATAGAATTAAGGAAATTATAGAAAGAGAGATTAGTAGCTTATATTATCATCCAAATTGATTGTCTTTGAGCTAATACAAAGTAAGCACACACAAAAGGAGGACGTACTGCTAGACTAGCATAAGCGCTACCGGGGGAACCTACCTTAATAAAAAATGTCATGTGTTCATCATTGCACCGCATTTATTTTTTATTCATCGATATTCACTTATTGATTGGTTAATTATCTATTTCTAGATTTTGACACCATCAGTTGGCACCGTCTATGGGAAAGACATTTCCTTAAAGCCATACGCTTCTGAAAAAGCTAAAAAAATCATACATTTACCATGTCCCAGTCAGGAGACACCCAAACAGACCCCCTGATAGCCTTAGTGGCTCAACAAACTGCTCTCCAGGTCCGGATTAACAGATTAATGGCTCAAAGAGAATCCCATTCGTACAGTTTAAGAGATAGATCGCCTCCGACCCCTATTTCTGTATCAGCTCCCCCATCCCCTGTGCGAATCCCAGCCTTTCAAAGGCTGGGGGAACGCCGCCGGAGGTATAGGAGGAATCGAAGCAGGCCCAGTGGGTCTGATGCCGACCAATCCAGTTCTAAACAAGGAGATTTTTATGATTAGTTCTCTGTTATAGCTCCCCCATCATCTCTAGAAAAAAATTCACAAGTTAATGTTGTTCGAGAAAGACGCTCCGAAAGACATGCTCAAAGACAAAGTGTGAGCAGAGGAGGTCGCACCCCGGTCCACCAGTTCTGAAGACAAATGACAGGCCTCGAGGGTCTGTGTTCGACAGGATCTCGAACAAGAGCTCTATTGAAGAAGTAGAGGAGAGGCTCAGATCGAAAATGAAAGCCCAGCTGGCCGAAATGATAAAAACCATATGCCATGTTGGAGGGAGCTCGGCAACAACTCTGATAAGGAATTTTGAATCCCCGTTTGCAACGCACGTCCAGACCTGTGCAGTCCTGGACATATTCAAACTACCTACTCTAGAGTCATATGATAGCTCAACCGATCCAGTAGACCATTGGTAGCAATTTAAAAATATAATGGGACTCCAGAATGTCCCAGATGGTATCATATGCAGGGCTTTTGTCACAACCCTCAAGGGGCAGCTCGGATGTGGTGCAACAGCCTATCCCTAGGTTTGATTTAGAGCTCGCAAGAGCTTGGTACGAGGTTCATAACTCATTTTTTGGAGACTAGAAAGCATTATAAGCCCTTCACCCACCTCTTCACAGTCAAACAAAGTTCGAACGAAAGTCTAAAAGAGTACGCTTGCCGGTTCAACCAGGAAAGCCTCATGATCAATGATCTCAATGAAGGTGTGGCCGTAGCCGCATTTATAAACGGAGTAAGCTCCCATTACTACTTAATGACCTTAGCTAGAATGGCTCCAAAGACCATGTATGAGTTTCTATATGAGGTCAACAAACAGATTAGGGTGAAAGAGACACTCCAAGGAAACAACCTGTCAAGATTTTTTGCTCTCTGACCCTCTTTCAAGTGCCAGGGGGAACATAGCCCTTCTCCTGGCCAAGAGAATGAGAACAAAAAGAATACCGAAAAGTTCGGATCTAGAGAGGGCAGAGCTCACTAGAAGTTCACTCCCCTTCCAGCTCCACTGAGCGAGGTCTATGCCCAATTAGAACCAAGAGAGGTACTTAAGCCTAGGAAGATGAGCACTTTAGAGAGGAAGAATGACTCTACCCAGTACTGGCGGTATCACAAGGACCACGATCACAAGACTAATAATTGCTGGAAGCTCAAGAAAGAAATTAAGAAGCTTATCCAGCGAGGTCAGCTCCGACAATACATAAAGAAATAAAAGGATATTCCCCCAAAAGCCAATAGAAAGGAGCACACTAAAGAAATATTCATGATTGAGGAAGGTTCATCCTTCTCTGGAAACAGCAACAGGTCCCAAAAGGCCTACATCAGGTAGGCCAAGTTTCCGAGCTCAGAAGCAAAATTCTTCAGTTCGAGGCCCTCAAAAATGGCCAAATACGAGGCCTCCGAGGTCACCTTCACTAAAGCGGATATGAATGGGGTAGAGTACCCCCATGATGACCTGTTAGTAATAACAACAATGATAAGCAACCACAACATCCACCGTATCCTTATCGACACAGGAGCGACCTCGAACCTCATATACTACAGTACTTTCAAAGCAATCGGTCTCACTAAAGAACACCTGGTCCAATCGTCGGTCACATTGGTAGGATTCTCTGGGGAGAAAACAAGGTCCTTGGGGGTAATCAAGCTTTCGATAACTCTACGAACAACTCCAAAGCAGGTCACGACCATGGCATAATTTTTAATTCTTGACTCAGCGCCCCATTACAATGCTATCTTGGGCAGAGGAACCCTCAACGAAATCAGAGCCGCCATATCAATCTGCAGCCTAACCATGAGGTTCCCAACCCTCCATGGAATTGGGGAGGTCAGAGGTAACCAAATGGAGGCCAGCCACTGTCAATTCAAAATCTTGAAAGAAGTCAGAACCACGGAGATCGCCACCATAGAGCTCGAGGTAGCAACTACTGAAGGGGTGAATAATATATGAGAATCCACCACCTCTGAGAGATTGGAAATTGATACCCTATACCCCGGGAATGAAGAAAAAGAGCTCAGGAGAAAGCCCGTTGAAGATCTAGAAGACTTGCTTTTGGATCCTTCACTACCTGAAAGAGTGCCCAAGGTTAGCAACCAACTCAACTCGGAGGTCAGACGGGAGCTCTCCCAATGCCTCAGAGCTAACGCCGATATCTTTGCGTGGTCCCATGATGACATAAAATGGTTCAACCCAGAGGTCATGGTGCACAGACTCAACACTGACCCGGCTTTCAAGCCCGTAAGGCAGAAAAAGAGAAACTTTGCAGCAAAAATGAATTTGACTGTCAAAAAAGAAGTCAAAAAATTGCTCGAAACTGGTTTCATCAGGGAGGTCCACTACCCAAAGTGGCTTTCCAATGTGATACTTGTGAAGAAGCACAGCAGGAACTGGAGAATGTGTGTGGATTTTAAAGACCTCAATAAGGCTTTTCTAAAAGACAGTTTTTCGCTCATGAAGATTGATTAGCTCGTGGATGCGACCACTGGGTATGAAATGCTAAGTTTCATGGACGCTTATTTTGGATATAATCAGGTAAGGATGGGCCTTGAGGACGAAGAAAATACATCATTCATCACCAATGAAGGGATCTGCTGCTACAAAGCCATGCCCTTTGGTTTGAGGAATGGAGGAGTTACCTATCAAAGGGTGATGAACTCCCTATTCAAAGAACAGATAAGCCAGAATATCGAGGTCTATGTCGACGACATGCTCATCAAGAGCCTCAAGGCTTCCAACCATGTTTCTGACCTCAATAAAGCCTTTTTTATACTTAGACAAAATGGTATGTCCCTGTGAACACCTCATTTTGCGATTTCCGTAAGAATTCTAATTTCCAAAGAAATGAACACACATACATGCACGAGCATTATTAGATGCACACATATTTTTTACATGTGATACATGTCAAAGAAGAAAGCCGAAAGGACCCCGGATGAGAAGTTACAGAATTATCGAAAATTGCCGGAATTGAAAACCGTCAAAACTCCTGGAAACTTGTGAAAGGAGAGTTAAATATTTTGGATCATCCTCAGACTTTGAGAGTTGTTAGACATTATCAAAAGGAGTAGCATACTCGAAAATCAGCTCAATCCGACAGTCGGATCTCCGAAAATTTAGAAAATCGTGAGTATGTTTCGGGTGATCAAATGGAGGTCTTCTCGAAGTTAAAATGGACTAAAATTTGGTCAATATATAGGTCTTTATCATAAGTAAGAACATATTAAAATATCATCTTTGTTGGAGTTGGGAACCTCAAGAATCAATTTATCTACCGTGCAATTCTAGTCGAAATGTCCTTTGTAGTAAATTAAAATAAATATAGGCCTTCACGAATTCTGATCGACCTCAAATTTGGATAAAAGTTAGAAAACATTTTGAGGTAAAACATATCCAAAATTCAGAATAATCCAACGGTTAAAAGTACAGTTCTTGAGCTTGTTGTACGCAAGTACGTTTCCCACACTGGAACAAACTCTTTGTACTAATTCGAGGAGACTGAGTCTTTCCCGAACTCCGATCGTCTTTAAATTTTTACAGGGTCTAAAAGACTTATATTGGCAATATATATCCAAAATTCAGTATTATCCAACGATGAGAACCTGACTTTTCGTGCAAACAAGGGACCTTGTCTACAACAAGTATCTTTCCTACGCGGAAACAAACTCTTCGTACCAATCATAACAAAAGGAGACCTTCCGAATTCTGATCGACCTAAAATTTTTACACGATCTAGAAGACTTCTATTTTTAATACAAATCCAAAAATCAGGATGATCCATCGGTGGGAAGGCTTCGCGATAAATTCCAAGAGTCCTAGTTGCAATCTTTTTTCTTGCTCTCCAAGTATTTTGACAACTATAAATAGACCCCCCCCCCTCCATTCATATTTTTCAACAACAATGAAGGGGATTTTGTGGTACACACCAAGAGATCCTTATTCTCTCCCTCCAAGGAGGCTCGGGTATAATTTTCTCTCTCTTTTTTTATTTATTCGTCGGTTTTATAATTTATATTCTTGTCTGCATAATTTCTATCACTTGATAGCTTTTTAAAACCCCTTTTCAAATTGTTTTTCAAAACTAAAGGTGTATAATAAACCCTAATCCAATTCCAAAATAGTATTATTACTTTATTACTTTTCCAAAAGTCCGGATTAGCGGGATCGTTATACGAAGGAATCGATAATCGCTACATATCCAATCTAACTCATAGATTACGATGTGTATGTGATAAACACTCGATTATGAGAACACTACTGCCATCTATACCGGTTTAATCAATAGGCTTTGGTATACGATTGGTCAACTCGTCTCATATTATATCGAGTATAAGATTCCACATTGAATCAGTTTTCGAAAAGCCCAATGCTTTACAAAATCACTTGTTTCATTGCATCTATTATTATCAAACTCTTTTTTTCAAATCACACACACACACACACACTTATTTTCAAAATCATGGGCGAACTAGGAAACACATCGTTTTTATCCCAACCCCAAAATCTCGATTTCTAAGGCAAGTACGGAAAGATGTAAAGTAATGGCAATAGCATGCAAGAACTAAATTATAACACACGCATATCTTACTCAAGAGACCGAAATGGCGAATTGGGTGCCTAACACCTTTTCGATTCGTAACTTAATCCCCGAACCTTCGAATCAACTAGTTTCGCATACATTGTGTATAAGAGGATATTTAGTCCATAAATACGTCTCTTTTACACAAACCTTTTTTGTTTGTTTAGTAAAACAAACTGGCGACTTTTATTCTTTTCAAAATCGATTTTTTAAGCAACAACGGAATCGCCGCCCATGAGGACCCCCGGGAGTCGAGAACGCGGGTTCTCACAGTCCCTCAACCCAGCCAAGTGTGCTTTTGGGGTAAAAGGTGGCAAATTTTTGGGTTTTATGGTAACATAAAGGGGAATCGAAGCTAACCCCAAGAAGATACAAGCTCTGATTGACATGAAATCTCCCACCAAACAAAAAGAAGTTCAGAGCTTAGTAGGTCGAGTGACAACCCTTAACAGGTTCATCTCTAAGGCTACTAACAAATGCCACCCATTATTCAAAACTCTGAAAAAGGCCTTCGAGTGGACGGAAGAATATGAGCTTGCTTTTTAGCAACTCAAGCAATACCTCAAAGCTCCTCCTTTATTGAGTTCTCCGAAGAAGGGTGAAATCCTCTGCCTTTACTTGGCTGTTTTCCAAACAGCGGTCAGCTCAGCTTTCATAAGGAACGAAGAGGGAGCGCAACTCCCTGTCTACTACACGAGCCGAGCTCTGCACACGGTCGAGCTCAATTACCCTAGGTTGGAAAAATTGGCATACGCTATCCTCATCACTTTTAGGAAACTGGGGCCCTACTTTCAAGCCCATGCCATCGACGTACTCACAAATCAACCACTACGATAAATTCTTGACAAAGCAGATCAGTCAGGAAGGTTAGCTATATGGGCTGTAGAGCTCGGGCAATTTATGATCGGTTACAAACCACAGGTGTCAATCAAGGGACAGGCTGTGGCTGACTTCATAGCCGAGTTTATTTTCACAGAGGAACATGTTGCCGAACCTCCAGAGCTACTGCCAACAGTAGACCTAAGCGCCTCGAGCCCTTCCACCTCAATAGGCCTGATGCCAGAGATCCCAGTGTGGATACTCCACGCAGATAGAGCCTCAAACTCTCAAATTTTTGGAGCTGGTCTGGAATTGGTCACCCCTGAGGCTAACACATTTGAGATAGCCGTCAAGTTCCTTTTCAAGGCATCAAACAACGAAGCAGAATACGAAACTATCATAGCAGGTCTGAGGATTGTTGGAGACTTGGGAGCAAAACAGATGTTGGTTTACAATGACTCTGTAGTCGTAGTTGGCCACAACATGGCTAAAGAAGATCACATGGCTGCTTATATAGCTAAAACTCAAACGGTAGCTTAAAAGTTTACAAACGTGGTGTTCATCAAAGTTCCTCGAGCTCAGAATAACAAGGCCGACCGCTTGGCCAAGCTAACTTCATCAACAGAGGCACTAAGCGGTGTCCATATTGAATATTTGAAAAGCAAAGCCATTAATGAGCTTGAAGAAATGGATGCAGCCCTAGTACAGGTCTGCAAATGCTGGATTGACCCAGTTCTGGACTACCTCACAAATGGAGTTCTGCCAGAAGAAAAAAAGATAGTCAAAAGGATCAAATACATCTCCAACAAATATGTAGTCATGGAAGCAACCCTGTACAAGAAAGAATATGTTATTTTGTTCTTACTCTGCCTACACCCCCATCAAGCTCAAGCGGCCTTATTAGAGATCCATGAGGGGTTATGTGGTGGGCACCCGACAACTCGTTCCTTAGCTCTCAAAGTTGGACGACAAGGTTACTTTTAGCCAATCATCCTACAAGATGCCAATGAACTGGTAAAAAAGTGTGACAAGTGTCAACGGTTTGCCAATGTCCAACAGCTCCCAACAAAGCTCATGACTCCTGTCAGCAGCCTATGGCATTTTTCTCAGTGGGGGATGGACATTGTTGGTCATTTTCCCTTGGGTAAAGGACATACCAAGTTCGCAGTTCTAACCATTAACTACTTCACCAAATGGGCTAAGGCAGAGGCATTGACCACCATCACCACTATGAAAATCCAAAGTTTCGTATGAAAAAATATCATCTGTCGTTTTGGCCTCCCAAAGATTCTGATCACTGATAATGGCAAGAAATTTGATTGTGATCTCTTTAAATTTTTTTGTGAAGGTCATGGAATAGAGAATCACTACAGTTCGCATGTCCTTCCCCAAGCAAATGGCCAAGCAGAAGTCACCAACAAAACTCTCCTGAACTCACTGAAGAAGAGACTCGACGACGCTGAAGGAAATTAGTTTGAAGAACTCCCCTCAGTTCTATGGGTTTACAGGACTACGATCCGAGGGCCTACTGGGGAAACTCCTTTCTCTCTGACCTATGGAACTGAAGTGATGATTCTAGTAGAAATGGAAATGCCAACGAACATAATCAACCATCATGACCCAGCTCGGAATGACGAAAGACTATTAGCCAATTTAAACTTCCATGAAGAAAAAATAGAACAAGCTCGGATCAAAAAAGATGCCTACAAAAGGAACATGGTCAAGAGTTACAACAAAAGGGTTAGGCACCGAAGCCTAACTGTGGGCGACTTGATGCTCCGAAAAGTCATTATAGCCACCAAAATTTCCTAACATGGGAAGCTAGCTGCCAAATGGGAGGGTCCATATGTGATAACCAAAGTCAGGAGACCTAGTACCTACTACTTAAGAACCATGGATGGGATGGAGCTCATGAGGCCATGGAACATAGAGCGCCTTAAGAGATACTATCCCTGAGCAAAGTACTTTGTAATCTTATAATGACTTGCTCCGAAAGAAAAATATATGAAATTTTACTTTGGTATACCGTTGTTTACAAGAAGAAAAACTCTCACAAAGAGGACGACAATACGTTGAAGAGGCTGTATAAAAAAACTAAGAAAGTTGTCATAATTTGCTTAAATCAAAAGGAGGCATGACATTTCTGTTAACTTAACCAAAAAGCACACGTTTTCCTTTTATACATCAACGACCTCGAAAAAATTGCTACTGTCATGTAGGTCAGCCACCAAGCATATAACGTCCAAATGCAGACTTGCTGAGAGCTGAAAGATTTCTCTAATTAAAGAGGTCAGTTTGTTGGTGCACAGTTCTCTTACATGAGTATACTTACACTCTGAGGAGTCTAATTGGCGTTCGAAAAGAATCTTACAAAATTTGCTTAAAGTCTAGGGGGCATAACTCTTATAGACTTAGCCAAAATAAGAATAATTCCTTACGTACAAATGACCCAATAAAAACCTGTTGCACACCAGGTCTCTATTGGGAAAATGCCAAAAGACCTCTAACACAAGCATCTTTACTAGATTTATTTTATGTCTTTTGCCTTTACCGTTTTACTTTGAGTGTAGGGGGAAAGGGATAACCATTCATATATGGCTTGTTCAAATCTCACAATAACAACTTAAAACAAAACATAAAAAGAGCACACAGAAGATATAAAAAAATCTGAAACAAACTTGTTTATTTACTAATGAAAGGAGATGTTACAGGTGGAATATCTACGGAACACTTGTTTAAAGAACAAAACCCTCACTAGAGGTGCATACATTGTCTGGGCTGAACGGTATGCTATTGAATGATAAGCAGATATATGTTGGACCCCTTTTTCGTAAACAAAAAGACATGGAAGTGGAGAGGTAGATAATTTATCTAATCAAAGAAAAGGCAAAAGAATCTAAAGATCATCAGCACAAAAATTCAAAACAACACTGAAATCAAAAGAACAATAATAAAAAAAATCACGTCCTATATCCCTAAAAGCTGTCAAGTCGGGCTCGTTGGTTCGGCAACTTTCGCAACAAAATCAGCTTGAGAAGATTGCGACAAAAAATCGTCCGAGGTAGCGTCGTAATAGGACATATTCAGAAATGACGGCAAATTCACTTCAATCAGAAGAAGCCCCTGTTCTGAAAAAATTGCGACAGTCGAAAGAATATCATGTACACCATCTTCGAAGCAAGGATATGCCGACAAATCCGCATCGATCAAAGATATCCCGTGTCCTTAAAGATTCGAAGCAATCAGAATAATATCAGGTGCAATATGTTCTGCCGATGATAGGAGCCTTGAAAAACTTGCAAAATGAGCAAAGGAAAAGTATGGGTTAGCACTGGAAGACGCTCCTTCTAGTCGAGCCACTAATATCGTCACCCGTGATTGCAACTTTTCTACCTTCTTTTCAAGGGAAATAATGAGATCAGTACAACTTCTAACGGGATTTTCGGTTCTTGCCCTAGCTTCAAAGATAAATGAATCGAGAGTCTCATAATATTGGTGTGCAGGAACATTTTGCAAAAACGATGCAACGTTTCTTACCCCGAAAACAGTAAAGATTGTTTGATAGTCATCACGACTAATTTTGTGACGACCAATCACATTTTGAAAATTTTTAACATATTCACAAAACGGAGGGCATCTCATGTGGCTATAAACACAAGCTTCACATGGAGGACCTGGAAAACGGGGAGTGTCCGACATTATTTTGGTTTGCTTTTCTTTCGGTAAGAAAAATTGTGTTACAAAAGAGTAATGGTGTAGGTGTGGCTGGTCTAGTCGTGGATATCCCTTTTAAAACTTGAAGAAGATAATAGGATCTTGAAGAAGATGAAGAGGGAGAAGGGACAAAAGCCCTGGACGAATTTCGAGGTCGAAAAGGAAGGGAAAACTGCCGCACAAAAATATATATATGCATGTATATTTACATATGAAGATAGTTGAAAAAGGCCCGAGTAAAATCAAACTATTTATGATCAAAGTCTAGTCAGCTTTACACATTAATATTCCAAGCCTCATAAACTTACGGTCAATGGTTAACAAAACCTTACACGTCGATTATTCGAGCTCTCCCCATGATTATCTTCCTCGACAAGTACTCGCTCTCACGCCTTAGCTTTGAGCGGGACCACTTATCCGGCAAAGACATTTATCCTTAACATTCAGCTTTCAGCATAAAAATAAAAGATATGGGGCAATTGATGGGGTTAAATACTAATTTTACCATTGGCCTACAAAAGTAATTCAACACTTTTACCTCCAGTAAAATCTCATTTTTACCTCCACACCTGTCACACCTACTACACCTCACCTACCTCCACCAAAATTTACCTTTTTGCCCTTCATTTTTATCTATAAATACCCATCATTCATTCATTCAACACACACCAAAAATATATCATTCTTCTCATCCAACACCATCATTTTCTTCCAAGATCCATCCATCTCATCCAAGAGATATAAAGTCATTGGCAATACAAATACAAGCCAATTTTAGAAGAGTCTTATATTATCTCTTTTTATACTCTAAAAAATACTAACAACCCTTATAAACTCTCTCTCCTACACAGTTTATTATTTATTCTGTTGAAAAATTTGTAATCCTAATTCTATACTTATAAATAGAATTAAGAAAATTATATATATATAAAGAGAGATTGGTAGCTTGTATTATCATCCAAATTGATTGCCTTTGAGCTAATACAAAGCAAGCACACACAAAAGGAGGACGTACTGCCGGACTAGCATAAACGCTACCGGAGGAACCTACCTTAAAAAAAATGTCATGTGTTCATCATTGCGCCGCATTTATTTTTTATTCACCGATATTCACTTATTGATTGGTTAATTATCTATTTCTAGATTTTGACACCATCAATTGATATTTTAATATAGATTGTGTAATTCATACTAGATAATGGTATTATGCTTATCTAATTGATCAATCTTATTAACTCATACTTTATAATTTTTCTTTTATTTTTTTTATTTTTTGGGCCTTTTAAATTGCGAATCGGTGCGTATCGCAGAAACATATACTAATACCGATATTCGAGTTAAAAATTGAGTGGCTAAATCGGCCTCCGAAATGGTGAGTTTGAACCATGGCCCAGACAACTCATTTTCAAAGTAAAACAAGAGCCTTTAACTGTGTTAAATTATATTTTGTTCTTGCAAGTATTAGCTTGCCCTTTTCCCACACTCAACCTAGTATCTGGCTCAAGCCTCGACCCGACCCTTTCTATAGTCCATGTGTAAACAACTCACTTTATTTTAATACAAAAAAGTAAAGTTATCCAAAGGTTAGTCGTGAGACACATGAGGTGAATGTCTCGTTAAATTTGAACCTCATTATTTTTTTATTTTTTTCAGTGTAGTCAAACACTAATATTAGGAAGACATTAATATAGGACATAACGAGGGACACCATGCGTTGGTTTTACACATGGCAATTGACTAAGATTTACAAAGGAAATTCCTAGATCTATTTACATGGAAACAATATTTACATATGAGAATACAATTCTCCAAAAAGCTAGCCTAAGCACAAGTCTAAAACTAGATGATGCTTGACGACCTGGTTGTGCTGGTGCTGGATCTCTTGTTGGGCCGTGCTGCGCTTGGGTGCGTTCATGGTATTGGTGCAGTGTAGTTAGTCACGAGTGCTGTTGGGAGGCAACCCGTGACATCCTCCCCCACCAGAGCTGTTGACGCCATCGTCGACTGTTTGAGGTATGTGTGATCTGGTCCTGGAAGGCCGATAGGTCTGATGCTCTTTCCCAAGTGTTCTCTTCTGGGTCTCTTCTTACCCATTTGACGAGAAACTCTTGATGTTGTTTGCGAGAAGCTGTCACAACTCGATCGCCTAGGATGGCTTCCACTGACTGCTTCCCTTCTGCCCTCTGCTTTAGCCCTGGACGACTAGATTCTCCCCGGGATGGATCGATAGTATCAACAAAGTACGGTTTCAGCATGCTGACATGAAATACTGGGTGAACCTTCAACCAACTAGGGGGTTCAATCCGATAAGCCACTTTCCCAATTTTCTTCACAATCTTAAGTGGCCCCTCATATTTTTGCAGGAGTCGTGGGTCTCGACCCCTCAACAACTTCCTATCTTGTGGGAGGAGCTTCACCATCACGAGATCTCCTACCTGGAACTCTAATGGTCGCCTTTTCTGATCTGCATACTTCTTCATTCGATGGGTAGCATTCTTTAGGTGCGAACGAGCCAACTCAATATTCTGCTTCCACTATTCTGAGAAATTACGGGCTCTAGGAGATTTTGAAACTGGCATTGAGTTGGCGGTGTGATGAAGGATGGGTTGTTGTCCTGTAACAATTTCGAAGGCGCTCTTGCCCGTCCCAGAGTTTTTATGGGCGTTGAAGCACAGTTGAGCCACGTCCAATAACTTGACTCAATTTCGTTGTGTCGCACTAACAAAGTGCCGCAGATATTCATCAAGCATCGCGTTGTATCTTTCAGTTTGTCCATCGAACTAAGGGTGGTAACTGGAGCTCATACACAGCTTAGAGCCGAGAACCTTAAAGAGTTCCTTCCAAAAATTTCCTGTGAATCGTGAGTCTCTATCACTAACAATGCTCCGAGGGATCCCCCAATACTTAACCACACACTTGAAGAATAGTTGTGTAGTCTCCTCCCCCGATGTGTTCTTTAGAACTGCAATAAAAGTGGCATACTTCGAAAAACGATCAACGACCACAAGGATAGTTGTCAAGTCCCCCACTTTGGGCAGACCTGATATGAAATCGAGCGAAATGCTCTCCCAAGGTCGTTCCGGGATGGGTAGAGGTTGTAGTAACCCTACAGGCTGTCTTCGCTCAATTTTGTCTTGTTGGCAAATCAGGCAAGTTCTAACATAGCTCTCCGCATCATCTTTTATTTGGGGCCAGTAATACCCTTACTTGAGGAGGGCCAACGTCCTTTCTTGCCCAGGGTGTCCCGCCCATAAGGTATCATGACATTCTCGAATCAGGGTACGCCTCAAATCACTTACTCGAGGAACAAAGACTCGATTTCCCTTTGTTAAAATGAATCCATTGTCTAACTAAAACTGACGCGTCTTCCCTTTTTCGATCATCTTCAATAGTTGAGCCGAAACGGGATCTTGCGGTAGTACGTTCTTGATTTTGCTTCGGATTTTGGTAGATACTTGACTGTCGATTCGAAGAATGGCATTGAAGAACGTGTTAGCCTGTTGGTTGAACTCAACCCTGCGGCTCAAAGCATACGCTACTTTATTGGTCGAACCCGCTTTATACTCTATCCAAAAGTTGAATTCAGCAAGTAACTCCTGCCACCTTGCTTGTTTAGAACTCAATTTTGGTTGACTGAGAAAGTGGTTAATTGCAGTGTTGTCCGTCTTCATAAGAAATCGAGAACCCAGAAGGTAGTGCCGCCATAACCTCAGACAATGGACAACTGCAAGTAACTCCTTCTCGTGAGCAGAGTACCTCCTCTCGGTGTCCTTAAGCTTATGACTCTCGTATGCTACTGGGTGACTTTCCTGCATTAAGACTCCTCCTAGGGCTACATCCGATGCATCAGTGTGCACTTTGAACGGCTTGGTCATATCCGGTAGAGTAAGAACCGG
Source organism: Lonicera japonica (assembly GCA_021464415.1). Taxonomy (NCBI): domain Eukaryota; kingdom Viridiplantae; phylum Streptophyta; class Magnoliopsida; order Dipsacales; family Caprifoliaceae; genus Lonicera; species Lonicera japonica. The sequence continues at coordinate 62,751,183 of CM038468.1, read as the reverse complement.
ATCTTCAGACATAGCCTTCTTCAAAGCATCAAAGGCAGCTTGGCACCCTGTTGACCAGTTCCAAACGTTCGCCTTCTTTAAGAGTTTCGTTAGGGGCATTGCAATACCGGAGTAGTCTTTCACAAACTTCCTGTAGTAATTGGCCAGTCCCAGAAAAGAACGAAGTTCTGATACATTGGTGGGAGCATGCCACTCTCGGATGACCTTGACCTTAACCGGATCCATCTGTACTCTTCCCTGTTCAATGATGTGGCCTTAAAACTTGATGCGTTTCTGTACAAATGAGCACTTCGATAACTTGAGATACAACTCATGCTTTCGAAATCTTTCAAATATCATCCTTAGGTGCTCTTCGTGCTCCTCCATGCTTTCGCTGTAAACCACAATATCATCGAGATAAACCACGACAAAATCATTTAAGTAGTCCCTAAGAACCTGATTCATCAAAGTGCTGAAGGTTGCTGGAGCATTCGTGAGTCCAAACGGCATAACAAGGAATTCATAAGCTCCGTATCTTGTGACACACGTGGTTTTTCCCTCATCGCCTGCTGCGATGCGAACTTGCCAATATCCGGATCTAAGGTCGAGCTTTGTGAACACTTTTGCTCAGCTGAGTTGATCAAAACAATCTGCCACAAGAGGGATGCGATAGTTATTTCTGATGGTTACCTTGTTGAGAGCTCGATAATCGACACACATCCTTAAAGAACCGTCTTGTTTCTTTTGAAAGATGACGGGGGCACCATATGGTGATTTGGCCGGTTGCACTAAACCTGCATCCAATAGTTTATTTAGTTGTTTTCGAAGTTCGGCTAGTTCAGGCTGAGACATTCGATAGGCTGCGCGAACTGGAGGCTTGGTACCCGGTACAAGTTCAATCTGATGATCTATTTCTTTACGAGGAGGTAACTTCTTTGGAAGGTTATCGGGCATCACATCCTCGAACTCGGTTAACACCAGTCGAATGGATCTCGGCAGGGGTCCTGATGTCTCTTGAATTTTATCCCATTTCAGTGCAGCCACAAAAGTGGGATTGTCCTGCTTGAGTCCCTTCTTCAGTTGAATTGCCGATAAAAACTTCCCACTACTTGAAGGGGTCATCACCGGGATGACGCATGGTTTCTTGCCGAGCATCATGAGGCTATTCGTGCTGGGCATAACGCTAGCCTTAGTTTCTCTTAAGAACTTTAACCCTAGGATAACCTTGAAATCGTCCATCACCACAACTGAGAAGTTGGTTCTCCCTTCATAAGGACCCGCCTTCACTAACACAAATTTCGCCATTCTAGCGACAGGTTGAGAGGCCGAGTTAATGGCCTTCACACGGCCTACTCCTTTCTCCAAGATAAGGCCTAACCGTTCGACTTCGGTACTTGCCAGATAATTGTGCGTTGCGCCCGTGTCCACCATGGCCTGAATCGGCTTCCCGTTGATTTTGATATCAACATACATTAAGCCGTTTCCTTGAGGACTCTTCCTAACACCTGCTCTCCCATTTGGGGTTGGTTCTACCTTCTCTTTATGTCAATGATCTTCTTCTAATGTCACCGCGTTACAAGAATGCATGAACTGCCCTTGATAAGCACTAAGTGAAGCTCCTTCACACTCTTCGATTTTTTCCTCAGACTCTGCGTGGTCATTTGGCTGGATACAAAAAGGTTGTCTGGAGGCAGATGGTATTTTGGAAAACATGCTGCCACCTCTGGCAACCAGAGCACTTAGAAGTTGCTTGTCAGGGCAGTTGGCCATGAAATGATCACCACGACACAAATGACAAAGTCCAGGAGAGAAAGGCTTCTTCCTACTACTGCCAGCTTGGGAGTTCCCGGTGAACTTGTTCCCATTCTTGAAATTATTTTGCTGATTAAATGACCTGGTGGGTGCGTTGCCTCCCCCAACTGGTTTGGCTTGATAATTTTGCTTTCTCTCCCCCGCATTCTTCGTTTATCCGTTTCTTGGTGCATTAGTTTTGGGAGCTGCTGTATAATCTTGCAAGCATTTCGCAGCTGATATGGCTTGAGGTAACGTCTTAACTTGCCTTCGGTTCAATTCAATCTTGGCCCAAGGTTGTAACCCAATCATAAAGAAGAATAATCTATCAGCATCATTCATATCGTGGATATCTAACATGATGGTGGTGAATGCGTTGACATACTCTTTGATGCTTCCTGAGTGTTTGGTTTGAAGGAGTTCTTGTCTCGCATTATGGGAAGTGTTTTCGGGAAGGAATCGCGCTCGCAATTCTCTTTTCAGGTTTTCTCAGATATTGATCTCGCACTCGCCAGCTTGAATGTCATTGTACTTGTTCCGCCACCATAACTTGGCATCCCCGGACAAGTACATAGATGCAGTGGATACCTTGACGTCCTCTGCGTTGACCATTGTGGCACGAAAATACTTTTCCATGTCAAACACAAAGTTCTCTAATTCCCTAGCATCATGAACACCAGTGAATGCTTTGGGTACGGGCACTTTCATCTTGGTGCGCTCCCCACCCCCAACTGGTGAGTTTGCAACCGCCATTGACACAATAGTCAATTTATGATTGAGCTGATTGATTTCGTTTCTCATCTCCTCAATCATCTCCCCAAAGTTTCCTCCCGGTGGGATTCCCTGAAGGTTTTGGAGGCCTTCCTCCAAATCTTATATACGGTTTACGAGCGCGGATGAGCTACTCGACGCACCCCCGGGTGGGACAGTTTGGCTGAGTGTCTCCAAACTTTGCACACAATCGACAAGAGAGGGTGTTCCACCCATCTTTTTCATCAGTATGCCAACATTCCTTTCGAGGGCCTTGATTCGCTGGCTATTAGTTCTCATCATAATATCACCAGATAAACAGACTAGGCTTCACAAGGCACCAATCGAAAACAATCCTTCTGATACCAACTGTCACGGGGTGTCCTTTGATGGCACAAAGGAGGCCGCGTGAGCAACCGTGCTAACCGATAGCCCGGTCGAGTTCAATCGAATCTTAATTATAATCAATGAACAACATGCAACAACAGTAATTTGAAAAGAGCTTGAGCATAAATTGAAATCACTTCATTGCATTAAACTTGATTACATGAAAAGCTATTACAGTATGAAAGAAAGTAAGAGCTTGAAACAGAGTGCTAGACAACGTGCACTGGTAGGCAATTCGGGTGTGAGGCAGATAGTCTTATCCCCACATATAACCACTTAATGAAAACACTAAAGTGGTAGCAGTGCACGTTGGCTCACACAAGTTACAAGAACATGATTACAACGGAAATGAAAATGCGATTACAAAGGAAATTCCTAGATCTATTTACATGGAAACAATATTTACATATGAGAATACAATTCTCCAAAAAGATAGCCTAAGCACAAGTCTAAAACTAGATGATGCTTGACGACCTGGTTGTGCTGGTGCTGGATCTCTTGTTGGGCCGTGCTGCGCTCGGGCGCGTGCACGGTGTTGGTGCAGTGTAGTCAATCACGAGTGCTATTGGGAGGCAACCCGTGACACATGGCCATGTGCAGCGCTATAGGGTTCAATGACTCTACTTAAAATTTAGGATAAACAATTAGAACATATTCAATAGTAGGGTATATTTAGGTATTGTGTAAAATATACAAAACTTGTACAATTTTTGAGTTCCAGCAGTCTTTTAAATTTACCTTTTATGTAAAATGAATGTGTAACCCCAAGTTTATACTGCCACATGAGCTTTTTCATTCCTCAATTATTTTATAAAGCTTTAAAATGTAATAACTTTTAATAGAAATCATATATTTTAATAAAAAAATATATACCTAAAATCTACTCGTCAAGACCGACAAATCAAGATCCATTGTTGTTATAATGTTATGTATACCAAAATTCAAGAAAAAATAATTAAAATTGAATAAAATAATATCTAATATACATAATTCTCTTATTGGTTTATTCAAAAATTTACACAAAAGTTTAAAAATATACCATTGGATCATATTTTTTTTACACTTCAAGTTTTGTGTAAATGTGTCTTGACACATAGGATTTATATAAAAAAATTTACACAATGATTGGAGATGCTCTTAAATAAGGTAAAGTTTATATAGGTTTAGATTGGTGTATATAATTTACACCACTTAGATTTTAAAAAAGTAGTTAGTAGTGGGGTCAAACTAAAAAAAAAATATGAAAAGGGTGGCTCAAAAATATTTTCCATAAAAAATGCTATTCACCCAAAAAATTGTATTTTAAATTTATTTTGATCACAAATATAAACTTCAATATCATAACGTGCATGAAAGTTTTGAGTGATAGGAGATTCGTTTACACTAATTATTGGATTGTGCTTTTTTGGGCCGACTATCATTGCTCATTATTATTATTATTATTATTATTATTATTTTTTATTGATAATTTAATCGTTACAATTAGTATGAGATTTGATGATACATTATTTAATGATCCCGCTAATCATATTTCAATACATAATTTAATGACTCTACTAACCAAATTTTCTGGTTATGTCAGTGCATCTAAGTAAATAAATTGAACCGTTGCCTGCTTATAATTTTTAAATATTTTAATCATTTGCATAATCATGTCCCTTGAATTATGAGTATTTGAATTTATTAAAACGATAATTATGCCAAAGCACAAAGCCATATGCCAAAGCAGTTTTTTATTGCCACTCTTTATTAATGAGTTTGCTCAGAAAAAATAATAATAATTCATTAATGAGTAATTTTTATTTGCTGTTGAGTTGTTGATTTCAAGCCGGCACGTTCCCCAATACAATAGGGATGACATTCACATGATCCAATGCTAATTGCCTCCTCAAAACAAATAGTAACCTCGTAAAAATACCTTACAATTTTGGCTTTTACTTCTCAAGCATTTGTTCTCGGCATGGTCCTCTAATATAACATAATTTAAATTGGAATTATTTGACTTTTGGTCCCCATTAATTATGCCATAATTAACTTTGGGTGCTAAAATTTATCATATTTTAGGTTTGACACTCACCTTTAATCAAATTGACAGTTAAAAAACTAGTTACATGTCTAAACTAACCTTTATTTTAATTAAAAAAACGTTTATATCCATAATTTAATTTTTTAATATTAAATATTCTTCATCTCTTTTCCTAGTTCCCCTCTCACAATCTCACAACAATCCCTATCCGCCAGAATCCCTACCGATGTTGGAGTGGCAAGCTCCACAACAATGGCAATATGCCCTCGTCACCTCCCAAACAAAACCCACACCCTACCCAAACATTGCCCACCCCCAAAACAGTTTCCCAATTAAAACCCCACGCCCATAATACTTTTCTATTTTCCCACCCCCTCTCTATATATATATATATATATCAATGTGTGTAAATATAAGTTCAATCTGTTAGATCTATACACTTCTGTGTGCATATATAAGTATAATGGTGGTTCGCCTTTCAAAATTTCCCCTTCTCTATATGTATGTGTTATGTGTATAAACACACACATACACATATATGTAAATATAAGTTCAAATATGTTAGATCTATACACTTGTATGTGTATATATAAGTATAATTGTGGTATGCCTTTTCAAAATTTATTCTTCTCTCTCTATAATAATGATGTGGGCGGGTAGATTTCTTGAGCTCTGTTTTGCTATAGCTAATTAAGGTCTTGGCTTTTTCTCTCATTTCTCTTATTTCTCTCTCTCTATATATATATACTAGGGGTAACCCGTGCTGATGGCACTAAGGCATAATTCATGTAATTATTGATTATGCCTTAATGACACCAAATTAGTAATTGGATTACGACTATTACAATCAGTATTCCTGGAGCAATTTATGTTATAAAATCAACTTTGTTGGATTATTGTACTAAAGTAGTAGGCATAATGTTTAAAAAAATGATATAACAAATATCGAATAGTAAAAATTAAAAAAATTAAGGGCAGTTTAAAAACAGTCCACTTGTTTTCCTATTCCTTGCTTTCCTCTTAAAGAAACCCTGACACTATTATTCTTAATCTATTTTGAAAACCTAGAAAGCAAGATGTAGAATCTGCAAAAGAAAAAAAATAATATAAATGAGAATCCAATACGAAATGAATAATTAGTAAATGTTAAAAAATAGATAAAAGCACCGAATATGAAACCAAAAATATTCTTTCATATAAGCGCTTTAGAGCATCATGAGTTTTAATAACCTGAAACTTGAAAAGCCATAAGAGGATAAGCTAGTGAAGCATAGAGCTAAGAGAGATGCTTTGTGTAATTTGCAGAAAGTATAGTGAAAGAAACTATTAATTTGAGACGAATGGATAATACTTACATTGTTAAAAAAAAACTAAGAATGCTTGACCAGTGTGTATTGGGTGTTCATGACACCCATTGTCCATACCAACCAACCACAGCCTCCTCCCATCTCAAATCGAACAAAACTTCTAGATCCAGATCTTAATCAATGTATTACATATACTATCAAACACATACATACATACATATATAATTCATTCACTCAATCTATATTTAAATAGAATATATACATTTGTATAAATAAAAAGATGTGTATATATAATATACGTATAAATGCATCATCAATTAAATAATATGTATACGTGTATATATAAATGTAATGTGTTTGCATAATTTATATATTTTATTAATAGAGAGATACGGAAAGCGTTAAAGGGTTTGTAGTGGCCGGAGGAAGGTGGGCGGTTGGTGTGGCTGGAGGAGGGGATAATGGTTAACAGAGGACATTTGAGGGCTTTTAGTTAAAAAAAGAAGTCAACAAACGAAAACTTCGGTCAAAGGACAAAACCCGTCCAAAATGGGTGTCAAACCTACAATAAGGTAAAATTTGGCACCCAAAATTAGTTATGGCACAATTAATGGGGGCCAAAAGCTAAATAACCCTTTAAATTGAGGCAAAAATATTGGCATTTTAAAAATATTTAGTAAAACTCTTACATTTATTCGGCTTTTGTAATAGGTGGTGTTATTTATATTCTTTAAATGTGTTACAAACACTCCGTTCAAAATTTAACTAAAAACACATTTTAACACCTCTTATTTATTACAAACACTCCATTTCATTAATGATATTAGGGGTGTTAATGTCAATCCGAAAACGACCGAACGGACCGAACGGATCCATAAAACCCCGAACTGAAAAAAATGGAAACCGAACTGAAACCGAAAAGCTTGGTTCGGGTTTGGGGCAAGTTAGTCCAAAACCGAACTAAACCGAACCGAACCGAATTATGTATAAGAAAAAAAAATGTTAATATATACTCTAATGGCACACGTTAATTATATTATAATAAAAAAATGGCATTTTATGAGAATATAGTCCTTATTAATTACATATTGTGATAATCTTAAAAGTCATTAACGTGTACGCTTATTATTGAAATAACTACACAATGCTAAGATTTTTTTATCATACATGATGGCAATATAATTTATCATTTTATTTAATGTGTTTTATTCTTGTAAATGTACAAATAAAATACTAACTAAATAAAAAACATAGTTTCTATATATTCGCTCCTTATTTCTAAAAAAAATGACTTTAATTAGAATGGAACCATTCTTACATTATTATTAGTATAACATTGTTATGTTAAATTGATTTAGAAAAAAAAATGTTAAAACCGAATAAAACCGAACATAAAAGTTTGGTTCGAGTTTGGGTTTTGAAGATTTAGAAACCGAAACCGAAACCGAATTTTTATATTTGGCTTGGGTTTGTGGTACCTTAGTTTCTACCTCGATCGAAACCGAAAACACCCCTAGATGATATTAGGTGAGTGCTAAGCAGTACATTCTCTTCATATGAGCCGAATTTATGTAAGTGCATCAGGTTCTTATTAGGCGGACCTTATTTGGAAAACACTCTACTAACTCATTGATTGATGTTAGGCGAGTTCTTAAAAACAAACTCTTCGTAAGTAGGACGAGTATGTGACTGTACTTACCTTTCATTAGGCGAGTTTAAAAGGGGTGTTGGTGATTATAAATTTACTTTATGAGGTGTTTGTAACAAATATGGGAAATGTAAATAACACCACCCTTTGTAATTGAGTAAGGTTTTTGTTTATTGAGGATCGAATATAAGTCTATATACTTGATTCTTGATAACCGAGTAAAGTTGTCAAGCAAATTACATGTATGCTTACTCGAGTTGACAAGGAACGAATGAAAAGTTAAAATATTTTCAAAGAATATTTGGAATACCAATATCTCCTAAAATCTCTGCCCATAAATTATCGTAATGCGATTAAAAATAAAATATATATTTTTTTTATTAAAAAAGATGATGGGACTAAGCGTTCCCCTCCCTCCAACTTGGATGTAGCTACGGGACTTGTTCATTTCCACCCATTATCTCAATAAATAAAGTAAAAAAATTGATCGAAGTTTCATGTACAAATGAATATGTTAAGGCTGCATTTGACGTGCAGGATAAAAGAGCTGGATAGGATAACTTTATCCTATCCTATGTTTGGTGTTTGTCGGGATTGGATATCTGGACAAATTATTTATCCCACTTACCATTCTTATCCTGCCGAGAAAGGGATTAACAAATCTCATCTAAGAGGTGTGATTGTTTTATCCCTTCCGGATGTGATTAAATAATTTTATTCGACTCCTTAATCCGGCACGTTCAGCATGCCAAACAAACCAAAAGACATTTTTTTAGAGTGTTTAAATACTAAGGGTGCATTTGGTGTGCCTGATAAGGAGATTGAATATGATAAATGTCGAATAGGATACGAGTTGAAATTAGTTGGATATGAATTATATGAGATATGATAGGACAAGAATCAGTCGGATAGTGATTAAGCGGGATCGGATAGGATAATGACTAGTCGGATAAAGATTTAATAAACTTTGCATTTGATGGAGTTCTGAATTACAAGTCCAGATATTATATAATACAACTTGCTTTTCTTTTAAAAATATATGCAATTTTAATTGTTATCCACAACTTTTTTTTAACTAATACAATTCTCTTATTTATAAATAAATTTCGTAAAAAACTCTTTCGGAATAAAAGTTCTATATTACATACAATATTTACGAACTATGCATTAAGTACAATTTCAAATTCTAATGTTACAATTTTTTCTAAAATTAAAGTTTCTTATAAATACTTTAATTTAATTAAAAAAAAAATACCATATTATACAAGAAATGAATTTTATTAGTTGAGTTACTGTGATTTTAGGTGGTTGAAAATTTTCATTAATAAATTTAATTATTTAAGAGGCGTAAAGAAAAAGATCAAAATAAGAAAAAAAATTAATTAAAAATTAATTTTTATATTCATTTTGTTATTCGGCAACTATTGGATAAAATAATACCACTTATAAGGGTGGTATATATTTATCAGGTTCTAAGGAGATAAAATGATAATTAATCTTGAGTGTATTCTAATCCCGTGTTGCACTAAACGCGAGAGAGAATTACAATATTCTATCTATCTTTGCGTTAAACACATGATAGGATTTATTTATCCTATCATTTCCGACAACAAACATTGAATATGATTATTTAATCCAATCATGCTTATAATCTCGTGAGACAAACACACCCTAAATGATTTGGATGGCGTAATATGGAATTTTAATTAAATTATACTATAAGTTTATAAAAAAAAAAGTCTTTTAGATTGTAATAATATATATATATATATATATGTATATTTATGAGGTACTTTTTTTCTTTCTTTCTTTCTTGTTTTTACTTGAGATTTTAAAAATGTTATGCAATTTTGTCTTAATGTCAATTACAATTGGAGCAATTTTTTTTAGTCTTGTTTGTTATACATGTCTTGCATGTATGAAAAAATAAAAAGAATCAAGAAAAAGTAAATGGGGCCATGTAATAACTTTTAGTACAAAAAAATTACATTTTTTATATTAATGTGACATTATTAAAATAAATTGGTGAGACAGCACTAATTATATGATAAGCAGTGATGATTTTGAATTTTTAAATTTTAAAAACATATAAAAAATGAATTTTTTTTTTGAAACGGGTTACAACTCATTTGTATAATAAACAGTAGTAATGACTCACAAATAAATTTTAAGAATAGGCAGTCACAACGGCGTCCTCCCCCATTTGAACAAACTTTGAAAAGCCCGTCTCGTCTCTCTATATCTTCTATATGTATATGTATAGGTGGGTACACCTACCCCCGTTGCTAGACTAAACAAAAGGAGGAATTGATCACCAGAATTAGATTTAGAATTTAGATAGAGAAGAAAGAAAGAAAGAAACTACACATTTCATCTCAGCAGCAGCAGCAGCAGAAGAAAAAGAAGATAGACAGAAATGGGGAGTTCATTGGAGGATATCCCATCCCTCGATATGATGACCGAACTCCTTCGCCGCATGAAGTGCTCCTCCAAGCCCGACAAACGCCTCATTCTCGTTGGTACGTATCTACTTCATTCTATTTCTATCATGTCAACCAATTCCTAGGGTTTAATTCCTAGAGATCTCGAAATGGAGACCTTTGGATTTTTATTTTCTTTTCTATTTTTTGCGAGATGTTCTGTTCGTTCATGTGCGACCCTAGCAAACAATCCAAAAGTGCAATATTTCATACCACTTTGCTCAAACATTTCCTCCCATTCAAATAAACAACTTCTCCCCAAGTTGTATTCTATTTCTACCAGCAGTTTTTGCATTAACTACCTCATTAGATTTAGCAAATTTCTGCTATGAGTTTCTATCTATAATTATGTTCCAGAATTTCTTGAACTAGTAGCAATTGGAATAATTCGTTAAGCACCTTATTTGCTGTGTCAATGCTCCAAGTGCAAAGACACCTATTTTATTTTATTATATATGTTTTCAACTTGAAAATTCGTGATTTAACTCGTAAATGGATAAACTAATGTGGGAAAAAGTCGAGTTCAACATTGTGGTTCTCACCAAGTTCTGAGACCATTGTGGTTAAAAGTTAAAACAAATACCTAACCTACCTGGCAATTGCGTTGGAGATAATATCAATTGCTAATTGAATTCCTGGACCTACTAGTGGTAAAAAAATTGGGGCTTTGGTTGAGTATCATGCACTCAGGATGGAGATGCTTGTACACCATGATAAATTTCAAAATTAGACGCTTCCTAGCATGCAGTGATGTTGTATAACAATTGCTTGAGTGACTAAAGACATAAGCCGTATTTATATAACTCTAGGAGTCTAGGACCAAAGCATGTAAAATCTCCCGTGTTGGAAAATGCGAAATTCAACATGCAATAATTGTGCATTCTACTTGTATTTTGTATCCTAGGTTCCTAACATTATCCAAAGTTTCGTCTCTCTCTCTCTCTCTCTGGTTTTCTGGGTAACGGGAATTGTCGTCCTCCCCAACCCCCACCCCTAAAAAATCCAAGTAAAAAGAAACACCAGCGGCAACACTTTTACAGGAAATGGTATAGAACTGTTCATAGTTAATTTACATGAAGACTTGCATTCTCGTATTTCAGATCTATAAATATTGTTTGTGGAAGATAGCTAGTTGCAAAAACTTGCATATAATGATATTTTGCATTTTACTCAATGGGCTGTTGATTTTTACCGAAGCCAGTTATTTCATGTTTAATATATTGTTGGAACCTTTGGGGTGGATACAAGTTGTGAAAGCGAATATGAGGTTATATTTTGTTCAATGCTCTAAAAATCGCCGGTCGGTCCTAGGTCGGCGAGGTGGAGATTGAGGGATTAATCGGACAAACAAATTTTCACTATAAATATTATTTTGAATAATATAATACTAATAAAACAGAAGAAAGCATAACACTTTTTAAAGCCACCAAACTACCAAAGATATTGCAACATAACATAGCATTATTTTAAGGAAAACTAGCGAAGTTTATACAATTCCCAAACTAGCAAACTAACAACTTAATAGTCTCCAAAAAATTGTCAAACTACGAAAGTTATAGTAAAATAACATTATTTTGAACAAAAGTAGCAAAGATGAGTTGAAATCAAACCTCAAATCAAAAACCTTAAAAGCTAGGGTATAGAGATTAATCACGAATTTTCCCCTTTTTTTAAAATCCCGTTTTCTTAAAAGACTAGGCCTAGTCTCCATCATCTTCACCTGACTATGGATTAATCCTGATTTTTAGAGCACTGATTTTGTTTGTCTTGGGAACTTTACTTATGGTACCTTATTGAAGTTGATCTTATGAATGGGATTTTTAGGGCACTGATTTTGTTTGTCTTGGGAACTTTACTTATGGTACCTTATTGAAGTTGATCTTATGAATGGAATTATCTAAAGTCTAAACAGTAATTTTTTCTAAATTTACTGCTTATTCTATCCTTCTTTTTGACATTGAGTACATCAAATGTACTAATTCAGTTGGGCATGTGTTTCTATTCCCTTCCCTCCACCGTACCTTCAAAACAACTACCATTAGAGTCCCCAACTCTTGTGCGCAGTTTGTTGCTGAAGGACTTAATATTGTTTTTGTCCAAACATGCACCCAAGTACCCAACATATCAACCCCTGGATTCTTATCACACTATTTCACTGAGTGTAAGGATGGTAATTAAAGAGTTATCTCTCACCGCCTCTATAAAAAGGAATAGGGGAAAAATGGTAAAAGAAAGGCTACCGTTGTGTGAAACTTATGTCCTAGCAGTCGTACATGTAATGGGTTTATGCATGTTGGCTAATTGCAATTATGTGCGTAATAGCAAAAAAATGAACAAATGGCAGGTCCACCTGGGTCCGGAAAAGGTACCCAATCACCCATCATCAAGGACGAGTACTGCTTGTGTCACTTGGCAACAGGTGATATGCTGAGAGCGGCTGTTGCAGCTAAAACTCCACTTGGTGTTAAGGCTAAGGAAGCTATGAATAAGGTAAGATTGTTATTGACAAGATGAGTTCAACATATTGTTTGTTCATTTTCCTTAATATTTTCAAATGATGATTGCATATTGGAGGTTTGTTCTGTTTGCTAGGGAGAACTTGTTTCTGATGACCTGGTTGTTGGAATCATTGATGAAGCAATGAAGAAGCCCTCGTGTCAAAAAGGATTCATCCTAGATGGTTTCCCGAGGACTGTAGTCCAAGCAGAGAAGGTTATATTATGTTAATCTCCTGCTTCCCTCCTATATCTTTTCCTTGTTGGACTCTACCTTTTTTGCTTCTAATCATTTTCTTTTTAAATTGACACAGCTCGATGAGATGCTTCAGAAGCAGGGAACCAAAGTTGATAAGGTGCTCAACTTTGCAATTGATGATGCAATATTGGAGGAGAGGATTACCGGTCGTTGGATCCACCCATCAAGTGGTCGAACCTACCACACAAAATTTGCTCCTTCCAAAGTTCCTGGTGTTGACGATGTGAGTTGATGTCAGATACGCAAATACGTCGTCTTTTAGTTCTAGATTCATGAGGAACATTCTAGTAGAAATATTTGTACTGACAAAATTTGTTACTCTATACACTATACAGAAAACCAACCTACTACTTTCAAGACTACAAATGAGAATGAATGTAATGTCTTTCTCCTGATGCTGAATGTGGGAGACGCTCATTGAAATTCAACTGCCCCGAGTGTCAATAATAACTCATAAATGGGGAGAATAAAAATATCAAAAGATGCCAGCCAGTACGGCAAACGCGAGTTTGATTAAAAATTTAAGCATACCACTTTTTGAAACGATTCATTGAAACATAAGTTAAAAAATGACACTGTGGTATGCACTACACCCTTAAACCACCAAGTGTCTTTGTTGGTAAAATTAGAAACCATGTATACTCCTGGCGGTCCAGAAATTAATCATCTATCATAACTGTTGCATCTTATATACCTATTTCTTTGTTTTGCTGGAGCAGAATCACTGACGGTTGCGTGTATGTTGTATATATACTCATTTTATTCCTTTGATCTTCATGCTTACAGTTTTTGTTACCATATGTTATTGATATGTATTCATCTGCTTTCAGTAACTTCATCTCTATTTTCTTAGTGAATTTGTTGGTCAAATTTTTTTTGGTTATGAGAAGCTTCATTTAGGTTTAGAATTAATTTTCTTATGTAAGCATTGATTTGTTTTTCCATAACTGTAGGTTACTGGAGAGCCATTAATGCAACGAAAAGATGATACTGCAGAAGTTCTAAAGTCAAGGCTGGAGGCCTTTCATCGGCAAACTCAGCCAGTAAGTCTTTGCCATTTGATCCAAGTCCAGTATGTGCATGCACATTTAAATAAAATCCATATACGGTAACTACAGCGGATTCTGAAATTAGTAACGAATTATCTTGTTGACAACATACAAGAGCGAGCATCTCCAACAATGCTCTCTACTTTAGAGAGCAACTTTTGAAATTTGGAGAGCATCTTTTAGAGTAAAGACCATTGTTTGAAGAGCGACTCCAACAATGCTCTCTATTGTATTATTTTATTACTTTTTCCTTCTTAAATTTATTAGCCTATTTTTCTTTTTAATATATCAAATTAATTGTTAAATTTTCTTTTTGGAACACAATCAATGCCTCAAATCTCACAATAAAAAATAAGTTAAATAAATTGAATTCAATATTGATCAAAAAAGTTGAAAATTAGATGAAAACAGGCTTGTTTGGCTAGCCAAAGAATGATTGTCTTTGTAATTTATCCATTAGAAAACAGTTTTGGCCAAAGGATGACAGTAAAGCTATAGTAGTGGGTGGCCAACTTGTAGTAGTGGCTGTAGTGTTTGGTTTTGCAAATCGAAAAGGTGGAGTATCGGGTGTCCATGCAGGCGAGATCTAGCGAGCCTCGTAAGGCTCTCTACTTTATTTGGATACTTTAGACTTTAGAGAGTCTCTTGAAGCATCATTTTTATGGTTTTACTAGCTATAATGAAGAGGATTAATAGAATGGTGTCTCTATATACCAAAATTGGCTTTTAATCTGTGCTAAGGATAATTTTTTTCACGCTGTTTGGAATGTAATTTTTGCATTTGTTGCCGGCAGGTCATAGATTACTATGCGAAGAAGGGTGTTGTTGCAGAGCTTCCTGCGGAGAAGCCTCCAAAAGACGTTGCAGCTGAGGTTCAGAAGGTTCTCTCTTCCTAGGAGAGAGGCCCCCTTCTTTTCATACATTCCTGTGGTATTCTCTGCGTGTATTTAATCCGGAACATTATCAGAACGGAATTTCTATTGGTTTTTCCGTCATAACATTTCCATTTCCAACCATGGCCCCTCAGCTGGCTGCGAGATACTGTACCAGAATAAAACTCTTGCTTTAATGTGAGAATTTTGTTATGAAATTCGAAAGTTGTTTAAAACTATGAACTTTCCCTTTTTTTTTTAGATTGATGATGTAATTTCTATTGAGTTGGTTAGAGTTAATTTCTTTGGAGTTATTTCATGGAAATTTTTTCTTATTTGTCACACAGAGTTAAATTATATGAAAAATCGAAAAAGCAATAAAATCTCTTTCCATATCACCCAATGTCCAGTTGACCCTAACTTTAGGTAATTTAAGGTGGTTGATAGGTTCCGCGTTTAGAAGGTGGCGTATGGTAATAATACCTGTTATGAAAAGTTTCACTTTGGTAACAGGGATGGGGCGCCTAGGTTTCTACTTTCTAACATCACAACAAAAGGTTAGCATGGGAAGAAAGTTTTCTGATAGAAAAATTCTGTCATCCAATAGAACATATGGTCCAAAAAAACGTTACACTAGAATTGTAAAAGGTTAGTATGGGAAGAAAGTTTCTGATAGAACAAAATTCTGTCATCCAATAGAACATAAGGTCCAAAAAACCGTTAAACTAGAATTGTAGGGGATCTTTCAAATAGAAAAGAACCCTCCAAAATTAGGCGTATGCCACTAATCGTGATTAGTATATGATATTCTTTAATAAAATGCAAAAGAAAAGTTCTCTTTGTGCTCACTATATGGCTGCATGATTTTTAAAACAACTGCTTGGCACTTCAAATGTGCAGGGCTGGAGCCACGTGGGCCCACCTGGTCTTTTTGTGAATTTTTAGAGAGTAGAGGGGCCGCTGTGTGAGGGGCCAAAATAATTGGGGGCTAGTTGTGTGAGTGAAGTATGTTGTTGGTCGAGGGGTGCGTAGTGCAATTAACAATATAAGTTCGGGGCGTGTTTTAGTAATATAGGTTTAGGTTATATATTATGTCATTAATGAAAGCTTAATGAAAGTAAAAGGAAAGCAAAAGGAAAACTCCGCCCTCTTTCTTCTTCAAATAATTGCTGCTTATATTTATTTTATTTTTAAGTATAGTGTTTATTTTTTTTAAGCACAGCGCAGTAGTAATTAATAGTGTCTTTGCCCCTCTTTTCATTTTCATTTTTCATTTGTTTCGGTATTTTAGGTTAGATTTCTTTTTTATAATCTTATATATTTTTTAAAAAAATTTGAATATTAAGAATTAGGTGTTTTAATGTTGATTTGTTTCTTAAATTGTTAATATATTTGTTTGTTAGTTATTATTTATTAATGTTGATTTGCTTCTTAGATTGCTAAATATTGATATTAAATTTGATTATTGAGGTTGGTTTGAATATTAAGATTTATGTGTTTTAATGTTGATTTGCTTCTTAGATTGTTATTATATTTGTTTGTTTGTTGGTCATTATTTATTAATGTTGATTTGTTTTTTAAATTGTTAATATATTTGTTTGTTGGTTATTAATTTATTAATATTGATTTGCTTCTTGTTTGTTGGTGTATATGCAAAAAATTCTTGTTGTATTAATAGTTTGGCCCTCCTGAACAAAAAGCCTGGCTCCACCACTGGTGATGGTGATGTGGGGATATAGAACAATTAGTATATTAGTGCCAAATGTATGTGCTATACCTTGCTTAACACCTCAACCAGATTTTGCCGCATATGATTCGTTTTATAAAAGTACACAACTTTGAATTAATAGGTTGTAACACAGCTGGTTTTGTTCACAAACATCATGGATTGAGAATAAAAAATCGGGAATTCCAATCTCATAAAGAAAAACAAAGTTATGGATCTAAAAATAACCACTGAACATATGAAAAACTTGTTTTCACATTATTCTCTCCGTTCGTTGCCTTGCATTGAATATTCTGAATGTACATTTTGATATTTAAAAACCCTAAGACCTTGATTGGTTCACGGATTTGAGCACTCAGGAAAAGGAAAGTTTTTCCTTTCTTTTATTTGGTAATCACAAATTCCAGAAACACTTTTCTGACAGTAAAAAGTATGGGGTAAAGTCATTTCTCTCAAAACCCATATAATTGATTTTCCCTTGTAATTTCCTAACATTAATTACAAAATTTTTGGACAATAATACTCCTACCTAAATACTTTTCATGTTTTACCAAATACATGAAAGGAAACTTGGTAGGGATTTTAGTTTTCTACCTCCGTAGGAAAGACAATGGAATTGATTTTCTTTCCATAGTGCAAATTTTTAAGCAAGCGAAAAAGCCATAGTAAAATGTTGTTATTGTATGCGGTGTTGACATGTGGCATCAATTCATTATCTATATAAATGTTTTCATCTCTCATTAGTTGTATTTAAATGGCAGCCCAATTAAATAAATAGTATATATTATATATAAAATGAGAGGAGTGAGAATGATTTGTTTTGGGACTAACATGTGACAGTCATTAATTATTTTTACTATTATATTATAGATCAATTTAAATTTCTTTTCGACTTTATAAATAAAATAATATAAAATTTCTAATTCATTTATAGAATTATAATAGACAATTCCTTTTTCTAATAATTTTTGACGTAGGCACAATTTTTATAAATCAACCTGTGCATAGCACGGGTTATAATCTAATTTATTTATATAATTGTTTTCATTATAAACGTGGGTCTCCCAATTCTCCCATTAATTGCATTTAAATGTAAGCAGCCCAAATTACATATAAATGGCAGCCATAGATTTCGATTTCTTTCTGTTTCATGCCCCCAATTATAAACGTGGTTCTCCCAATTTATTTTTATTTAAAATTTCAGTTTCTCCCTTATTAGTTGGTCCTCATTAATTGCTCTATAATATTAAATTATAAATTTAGAAAATTTATATTTTATTTATTTAAAACATTTATAATTTTATTTATTTAAGATGCTGCTCTATAATTTTAAGTTGTAAATTTAAAACTGATTTTATATTTTTATCTTTAAAATCTACCTAATTAAAAATATATAATATTTGTAATTTTATTTATTTAATACCTAAACAATTATAAACATCCAGTATAGTATGTGTGTAAATATACAAGGAGCTACTATTGACACACCTTAAATAACTCTCTAACACTCCTTATAAATTAAATCACTTTATCTTTATTGACACATCCCCATTATTTCTCGAGAACTGTTATTGACACACTTTAAATAATTCTATAATACTCCTTAACGCATCTCAAATATAAATTTTATAAACTTAACATTCCCACCACTCCACACTTTCTATCTCTCTCTTCTTCTACCCATCTCTTCATCTCAACTTTTTTCTTCTTTATGTATGCTTTTTCCCCCCTTCTCTTCTTTTTCTTCTTTTACATATGCAAGGAATGAAAGAATTATGCAGTATAATCTTTCAAGCATCATCATTGATCTTATTTCCTCAATTGATTGGTTTAAAGATGGTTGTTATAGATAACTAAAATATGAAGATATACTCAGTTCGTAGGAACCAAGTGGTGTTCGTCATACTTGACTCAAAGGAATCGACTCTAATGAAATTGAGAACAGATAACCAACATATGCACAATACAACATACTTGGTTCTTTAGGACCGGGTATAAAGCCTTAGACTCAGTTCCTTAGGACCAAGTATGAAGAATATCACTTGGTTCCTTAGGACCAAGTATTAGGAACACCACTTGGTTCTTAGGACTAAGTATTAGGAACACCATTAGGTTCTTAGGAACCAATTATACCTTCATCTATGACAAAAAATCTGTATTAATCTAATATTGGAGCAAAAAAAAGAGGGACGAAAGTAAAGATAGTGCACTATTTAGGATGTGTGTATTTTCGTCCAACAATACTTTAGCTTATGTGCTTGTTTGATGGGCCAATTTGTGTAAAAAGAAGTTGGAAGAAGGTTAAAAATAAGATTTGTGAGGTGAATGAACTGATTTGGTTTGTTTTTTTTAAATGTAAAGAGAGATAGTGGAGTTGTGAGAATGTAATTTTTTTAGATTAATATTAATTAATTTTAAAATTAAATATGGAGTAATAGGAGTGTTAGAAAGAAGGAAAATGTACTTATAAAATTTTAGGGAGTGAAATTGTGTATGTCAATAGCAGTGCGCTATAAGTGGCCTATTAAATTCAAATATTTCCCACTCCCCTGTGCATGTATATGCTTTAATAGCTTAATCTATAACATATATGTAAAACTAAGGAAGTAGATCATTTAATGTTACATTAATTACTGCACCTTTTGACTTTGTACTTCAATATATTTCTCTTAATTAATTCTCTCCCCCTATACAAGGTTATCTCTTAATCTTCCTTTCCTTATATGCATTTATTTCCTAATTCACTATACTTTCGTTTCTATATACACCATAATCCCATTTGTTGAATCTCTATGGCCGTTTCTTCTTCATCATCCTCTTAGCTAAAACCGCCAATAGGCTTTCTCAGTATTAATATATAATTTTAACACATTTTGTGTATCATATAAGTTCATACAAGTTCTCCTATTTTCTATAATTTTGCAAGAATATTAATTTATTTCAATTTCATATTTTCTGAGATGCAAATTGTTCATTTAAATTGCACATAGTATTTTAACGAATGGATAGATGCAGCAAAGGTGGAAATCAAACATTTAGCAGGTAACACACCAACTATTGCTATATATATGTATATATATATATATATATTTCCCTTTATTTTAATTTACAAAAGGTTGATTCAAGTTCGCTTAATTAATTTACAAATTGCACATAGTGTCTTTACTCACTTTTATTAATTGTTTATGCACTTAATTCAACTTTCTTAAAATGTACTTTATAATTTATATTTCTTCATTTGATATTCCATGTATATTTTTTGTAAAATATATATGGTTTATATATGCATACATATCTCATCTATAAAGTCAAGTAAATAATTATGTTAAAATTAAATTGCAAAACTATATATCATGAACATAAGTTAATTAAAGCATTCTACAAATGTATAGAGAAATATACGTTTATATCTTACTTTTCTACTTTTCTTTTTCCCGTGAAAATATATTTTACATCACTTAATGTAATCTTAGTATTTAGACGATACGCATATGTATAAATATATTTTTAAAAATTTGCAAGGCACCCATGCATCGCACGGATTGCAAGCTAGTTAAAGCTAAAACGCTCTATATATGCAGCTACCGTTAATCATGTTCTAGTGTTACCAATACTACTATTTATTGCTCACCATCTTCTATTTTCCATCCTTTTAAGAATAAGATAACAATTATGCATACCTGACTTTTGGTAATCACTCATGGAGTCTTGCAACGATTATAAAAAGCTTCTTCTACTATTGGACAAAATGCATAACAGACAAATATTTCATGGAAGTTTTTTTTAATCCTTTGGTTTGAGATTTTTTACAAGCAGTCATCTAATTAATTGTGTCTAATTTTGATAACTTAGGCCATATTAATGGTCATTTCTATACAAATAAATTTTTATATTGAAAAAGAGAAAAAGGGAAAAAGTACTTTAATGGTAATTTTTATAGCTATTTATTTCTATATGTGGTGGAAGGTGAATCATATATGGAATTTCTATAAGCATTTCTGCATGTATAAATAGTGATAGATTTTTTATATAATATGGAACAATCTTATTGGATATCACTAAAACCCACCAATTATCTCTCTTCTTAAACAAATGACAAATAAGGAGGATCGGATACCATTTTTTCCATCATTTTCTACTTATATAAATATATTTAACGAGGTTCATCTTTCAAGAAGATCGACCTATCAACCTTCCTTTGACTTTTTGTATTGTCTATATATATTTTCATGTATATTATATTGTTATAAGTTTCTTTTTGATCAACTTATTTTGCTAGAAGTTTAAGTATAAGTATTCTTATTTTTTTTAAGAAAATATTTTCAAGAAGCAAGATATTTGATAGGAAATTAAATATTTTACACTCGTTAATTATTGTGCCTATACTTTTGCTAAATAAATTAAAATTATTTTTTGTTTTTCAAACACAAGGCTATTCGACCTCCCGTGCATCGCATGGGTTTATGGCTATTTAAGATTTAAAATTAATTATTTTTCACATTACGTGAATTTTACGGACAATATAAGTTTGTAGTAAACATTTTTTTACATCTATTAAGTTATATGGAGTTGACTCTTCTTCATTACCCAATTTTCCCCAATTCCTTTATTTCGAGGGTTAGATGGGTTAATTTTTTTTCATGAAATTTGGTGAATGAAGAGATTATTTCTACAAAATTTTATTAAAAGATTCAATTTAAAAATTGGCGAGACTGCCAATTTCATGAAAGTAACATTTCGATCACGATTTTACAAATATTTTACATTTGCTATCGCCTTTATGAACAAGTGAAGATTATTCTTTGGGTGTTGGTAAATGAACCTTCAATTTTCAGTCTACACAGCTATTATTAAAAAGTAACAAGGGTGCCTTAATTAGAAATCTCTCTTCCTTTTATCATCTTTTTTTTCAATCTAATTCTAAACACAAAAACCACTTCATTGTTTATTTCTTTTCAGCTTCCTTTATTCCCTTATATTTTAGAAAATTGAATCTCACATTATTGCTATAAAATAAATGTCATCAAAAAAGTATGCAAAGTATGAAATGAAAATCCATCTACAACTCAAAAGAAAAATGTTTAAATGAAATCCTATATTAATCAGATTGTGTTTATTGAATGTAAATATTAGGCCGAAGAATTGTTATTTTCAAAATCCAAAAGAATATATATATTGAGTTAAAAATAAAATAGCTAATTAACACTTGTTATTTTTTAATAATGAATATGTAGACTATAAATTAAGGGTAGCTTTAGTGATACCCTTATTCTTTTTACAGTTCTACGGCATTGACGAAAGAGTGGCCCAATAATTGTGCAAGAACTTTTATTTAGATTTATCACCGTAATTTAATTTCAAATTAGCAACCGGAAAAGTATAAATTCATAATCCTTGACGCCTATGAGGTATACGAGTGTAAAATCCATAATATAACTCAGTCTGAAAGTCAAAATAATATTTTGAATTTTATACTATTTTCAAAAGTATTAATGTGAATTCAAGAAATATAATTTGAATTCCTTGTAAAATTAAAAACATTAATTAAGTCACAAAATTTCCAATTTGCGCATTGGCCTTTTGAAATAATTTTTTTCAAAAATAAAGGGAGCATTAGGGCTGGGACCTGTTCGGTTCCTAGCTAAATTATGAAGAACTGGAACCGGTTTTCTGTTATTCTTAATGGTTCGGTTATTTGTGTATTTTTTGAGGAACTGAACCGGTTATAACGGTTTGGTTCCACCGGTTTTTCGGGGAACCGTTAGAACCGTTTAAAAACCATTCTAACGGTTATTTGGGTGACCGTTAGAACTATTAGAACCGGCCAAGAACCGTAAGATCTGTTATGTATTTATATATAACGGTTCCTAACGGTTCCTATAATTAAATTTATTAAGAATCTGAGAACCGAACCGTTAACAATTATTAGGAACCGAATTGTTAAAAATGTGCACTTTAATACTAAGAACCGAACCGGCCTTTTTTGGTTCGGTGCTCCAGTTTTCGGCTCGAAAATCCCACCCCCAGGGAGAATTTGAATGACCGGGAAATAAAAAGAAAAGTGAAAGAAATTTATATTTTCGTGCACTTTTGGTACGTTTTGTTCGAAGGAAAGTGTTTTCACCACTTCAATACAACCTTCCTATAGGAAAACTTTTCAGGCAAAATGAATCCCGCGAAAATTACAAGATTTTTAGGAAAAGTTAGGCAATTATGAATGAAATGAAATGTATACTTATAAAATAACAAAATATTTTATTTTTGATTTTGTAAACATTAATTTTGAAAATTCCTTATTATTAAATTATATCAATTATATGTCATTAATATAATATATTTTATAGCCTAGGATCTTCTTGTAATAATAATTTTCGATCCTAATAATAGAAGTTAAATTGTTAATTAACATTCCTATAAAAAAAAAATTTAAACAACTACTTTTATTAAAAATTTAATTTTATGTGTTTATATATATAATATAATTTACATATAAATATTTGCTAATTACCAATATCACATTGCTATTAGTTTATTTATTAGTATGTTAGAGTATTTATAACTGTTTTGTATAATTTTGGTTTATTATATATATATATATATATAAATATGGTGCATTTTAAGTAAGCATCTTAGCTTAAGGATCTTATTTACGGACAGAGCTATTTGACATGCTTCTCAATGAAATTTTTTGATAAAATTTAGTGGGAATGTTATTCATCAAATGTAGAGCATTTTCACCAAATTTTATAAAAAAAATCATCCAGAAAGAGGATTAACTACTTGATTGAAAAAATATTGGATTTTATATATCTATTTCTGAACCAAAAATTTTCAATCATGTAGTTAACTCACTTTCTAGTTGAATTTTTTGATGAAATTTGGTAAAGATGTTTTACACATGATGAAGAACATATCAACCAAATTTCATCAGGAAGTGCGCCAAATGGTCCGGTTCGTAAATAAGGTCCTTAAGTTAATGTTCTTACTTGAATTTTTTCCTATAAATATAATATAATTTAGATATAAATATTTGGGTAAAAAAAACATTAACCCCCCTCAAACAATCACTTTTTTGCACTAAAACCCCCCTCATCTTTTAAAAGTGACACTAAACCCCCCTAAATTATTAGATATTATGACTTAACCCCCAAATTACATAAATGCCCTTGTAAATAAATGCCCTTTTATAAATTAGAGGGTAAAGTGTCAAGTTGTGATAGTTTATGGGGGTTTAGTGCCAAAAAGTGATAATTTAAGAGGATTTAGTATTTTTTACCCAACTTTATACAATGGCATTTATGTAATTTTGGGGATTAAGTGATAACATCTAATAGTTTTAAGGGATTTAATGTCACTTTTAGAAGATGGTGGGAGGGGGAGTTTAGCGCAAAAAAGTGATAGTTTGAGGGGTTTAATATTTTTTACCCTAAATATTTGCTAATTACCAATATTACATTGCTATTAGTTTATTTATTACTATGTTCGAATATCTACAACCGTCTTGTATAATTTTAGTTTGTGTAAAATTTACCCGTTTTGTAAAAAATATGTTTTCCAACAGTCGTTTAAGAAATTTTGACACTGAGATTTATGTAAAATAATTGTACAAAATAAAAACCCAATTTACACATCTACGTCATCTTACTCTCTCCTTAATTTTTTTATGAAAACTTTAAAATGATATACCTATAAATCTAAAAATTAGTTTTTAATATAATTTATATATTTGAAATCTATTCATCAAGAACTATAAAATAAGATTTATTGTAATTATGAAATTATGTATAATTTTTTTCATATAAAACTATTAAATATTACATATAATGATATATTCTATTTGTATGATTTTTATTCGTCCATTTAAATTTTATATATAAGAAGTTAAGAACCATTAAAGCATAAAATAAATAAGTGTATAATTTATGTATAAAATTTTCTTGCACGTACAATTTTACGAAAATAAAATGAAATATATATATTTATACAACCATTGAAGACGCTGTTAGTGCTACTAATGATGTTTACGGCTGTAATGTGCATTTGTTTTGCATTGGTGAATATTCGCGGAGTGGACATCACAGTGCTGTGCGTAAACGGATTCCATTAGCCTGAGAAAGTCAGACAGAAAAGGAATTCTCGACCAACATTTTCAAGCAAGCAGAAAGTGCAGTAGTACTCCTGCCTGGTCGGAACGGTGAGACAGCCTCTTACCTTTCCTCTTTTCACCCTAAGCAAGACTTCAACCTTTGTTTGAGAAAATCATTAGATTCTTGCCCTAATCTGAACAAACGTAAAACACATAAATTCCACTCTTCACTTACGGCATCACAACTGACGAGAACTACAAAGCAGAATCATTTTCTTACGCAATCCAACCGTTTGACGCTTGGTCGATCAACTGGCCCGGTTTTTATTTTGAGAGTTGACACGATCAGTAATTAACAAATTCTGCTTGCGATAGATTAAACATATACGTATACTTAGCAGCTGGTTATTGAGTTCTTCGATAGAGTAACGAATAGTTTGGATAGGGTTAAGCACTACTACTTCTCCGAGCTCTGGATTTGTGATGTGATTGCACCAGTGAAAATCGTGAAATTTACTTTTTGTTTCAATGTTTTTTAACCTTCTATGTTGACTTTGAAGAAGTTTTTGTTTGTACGGAGTGTTATTTGGCAGTTTGTGTGCTTGAATTTTTTGTTTGGTTGTAGACAGTGACCTAGAGCCTTAAAGGGAAAGTCAGAAAAATGATGTTGGTTCCGAGAGAGGTCGAGAAGTTGATGCTACACAATGCTGGGTTCCTTGCTCAAAAGCGGCTTGCTCGAGGCCTCAGGCTCAATCATGCTGAAGCGGTAGCACTTATAGCAACACAGGTATCTTTTTACATCAACCACAAACTGCATCTTGTATTTCTGTCGGTAATGATCATCCATATCTAGATTTCCTTATACATTTGTATAATAGTATAAAATAAAATGCTCAACTTTTACACACTGGGCCATTTGTATGATTGTGTTATTTCTAGAAACGTGCTTAAATAGACTCAATATGATCATACATAGATAACATTATTTAAACTTGTACCATCTATTTCAGTTAGAGACATCATTCCTCCTTATGGAACTAGCGTGCACCCACACAATGTGGTGCGGTAAAAGCAGTGTTACATGTTTGTCTTTAATTTTTGCCTTCTGTTTGATCTTTTTTTTCTTGCTCATTTTCATTCTTTAGATCCTTGAGTTTGTACACGATGGTGACAAGACTGTGGCAGAATTAATGGACATTGGGAGACAACTTTTAGGAAGGTATGATTTGAACTGTTTTCGAAATTCTTATTTATTTAAATATGAGGTACACCGTATATTAGCTTGCGCCATCTATTTGTTTCCCCTTTATCTATCTTTGATCAATCTAGTCATATTGGTCATTTTTTAGTTCCGGGAAGAGGATGAGTTAAATAGAAGGCCTTGATTTTATTCAATGAAGCCAATAATGCTGATGCTTGAATGATCCAGTTGAGAACATGTGGTAATCCAATCTGCTTTTAGCAGAGAAGAGAAGTCAGTAAAAAGTTCTCATGATTGTTGAAAATTCAAGTAGCAATTAGGATTTTCTCACCTTTTGGGTTTACCAAAAAGATTAAAGTTACTTGGTTATTGATGTAGTTGTTCTGAAAATATTGTGGCAGCATTGGTTTGAACAAGGTGATAGGAAGTGCAATTGCTTCAACAAAGGTTTCATAAAGTTCTTTCATTGAAGGGTACATATGGGATATTTTGAGTGATGACAGAAAAGAGTCCTTGCATGTTTCTCTAACCAGGATCCAACAATTGGGTATTCATGGACCCAATTTTAATGACCATATAACAAGCTTGTGAGGCCGTTTTACCTTTGATAACAATTACAGAATCTGACAGAATCTACTTCATTAACAGGAGACAAGTTCTTCCGGCTGTCCCATACCTTTTGGATGCTGTGCAGGTACCAAACTGTATTTATATTTCATTTGATATGGAACTTTCTTTAAATAGTTATTAACAAGCCCATTCTAGTTTAACAATCTTGAGTCAGGTGACTTACATCTGTAAGTATGTGACAGTGCTCAGCAAACATGGAGTTCTTTTCTTGTCTTTCTCCGTTAATATGCTCATTTTTGCTGAACAGATCTCTCCTCACCAACTAGTAATATTGTCAGACACTATTTCCTGGTTTCCAAATTGCAAACTCATCTCCCTTTAATTTGAATATGTGCTATCTCGCTGTTACTTCTAGAAAGTTTGTCAATCTTTCTGCTTTGTACTTTTTGATATTTTCTTCTTCTCTCTGTTAATTTCCCTTTTTTGTTGCATATTTAAATTGTTTCCAGTAAATTGTTTAAGTGAATATTAGCCTCTAATTCTACATTTAGGTTGAGGGTACCTTTCCTGACGGTACAAAGTTAATCACCATCCATGATGCAATCGCCAGTGAAAATGGAAATCTGGATCTAGCTTTACAGGGCTCTTTCCTTCCAGGTGAGGATGCTTTGTACTTGTAGTGTTCACTTTATTTTGTCTGGTCAGCTGAAGCATTCTAAAGATTATACAGAATTGCCGATCCCATACTAAGTACCTGCCCACTTCTGATATATAATTGGCCACTAAAGCATTTTCTTGTATGGCTAAAGAAAATAAATTCAGAGAAAGCAAAGGACCATGACTACTATAGTGATCAAGGAAAAACCATTCTCTGGCTTGAACCAATCACAAAGTTTATTGAGAGAATATATCCCGCCTCTTATTATGCACCTTTGTAACCTCATAGGATAGCCGAGCCTCTTTTTCCCGACGACCAAATATTCTCTAGATATATTAACAATGACAGACCTCTGGAAGAACCCCTACTCTATTCAAACCCAAACACTTCCAGACAATAGCCTGATAAAATTTTCTCAAGTTGCAAATCCCCAAGTTGTTTCCTGGATAAGGCTAGAGACCTTCATCCATACCGCATCTTTATTTTTCAACTGTTCACCCAGCCTCCTCATAATTAAGTCTTTTAGAAGTTTAGCCGTGCCCTTTTAAACAAAATCAGTAATAAGAAAGACAGACAACAAATAGGTAGAAAAGCAAGATAAAAGAACTTTTAGGTCGGAAAACACCTTACAGAGAGAGAGGGGGGGGGGGTGAATAGGGTTTTTGAAACTTAATCTGGTTTTAAAAATAGTTTCAAAAAGAATTTAAGTCTATATCAAGAAACAAGCAAACCAAGCAAGCAATCCCAATCATAAGAAATAATAATGCAAGAAAAATAAAGAGCTAGAGATAGAATGATTAAACCAAATAAGCCCAAAACGTTTTGTTCTCCCGGTTCGGTTGTTTAGACCATATGTCCGCGCCCAAGTAGTTCCCCAAGAAATTCCACTAAACCGATTTTCTTACGAGTGAAAATCAAACCTCTTACAAGTGTATTTTCTCATTACACTCACACAAGAAACCATCTTGCTATCCTATCAAATGAACTTCTCACAATTTGATGAATAAAGTTTGTTTGGTGATGAACGCCCATTTACAATAGCTCTTAAGTGTATCTTGAGATTACAAATGAAGCTCACACTAGAGTTATCAAGTTTGATCAAGAATTATAGCTCAAATAATGAATGATTGATCAACACAATTTCTTGAATCTTTGAATATTGATGAATAATAGAGATGAATAGTGATTCAAGGTGGGTTGAAAGTGTCTTAGATGTTGTATATATAGTCCTAAACAAGATATGACCGTTTTAGAGAGTGGGTAGAAGTTTGGTGCCAAAAATGGTAAAATATCAGAAATACAACGGTTATATTCTGAAGCATCAGTCGACTGATGGAACTCAGTCAACTGAGCCTAGGCCATCAGTCGACTGATGCCCACTGTCCAACCAACCAACCAATTTTCCAAAATTTAGACTTTCACAATTTAGCTCCAAGATTAATTTTAATGCTTGGGGGATGTTAAAAACATGTTCCTAAGACACCTAGTTTCGGGAGAGCTCAAAATATGCTCATTTGAATTTAATATAAATTTATTTTGAAAACCGGTTTTTGGAGAATGATGTTTCAAAGGAATTCAATTGCAAACTTGTTTTGGATCAATCTTTCAATGCTATATGAGTATGTATGAGTTATATGATTGATCAATCAAGAAACTTTACAATAAAACTTAAACACTCACGTAAAGATTTAATGAGTCTTCGAATGCTTAGCTCGTTTCTTGTTTCTCCACATGTTCTTAGACATTGATCCACAATGGAATGTGAATTTTGATATTGATCATTCTTGCATGAGGAGAGCTTGTGTGTACTTGCGGAGGTGTGATCTCGGTTTCGGTTTGTCAGTTTTGTTCCACATATGATAATCATTGAATAGTGGCTATACTTAGAAACAACACACATGTTAAATTACATAAGATTAACCTACTGTTATTATCAAAACAAGATTAGTGACTTTTAGGTCAATAGAACTCCTTATGAGAGGTAACCTATCCCCTAGACAAGTATTGCCTCTTCCAACGCACCGTCTCTTCAATTGTTCAAGTGCCTTGTCCCTAATCATTTTGGTTCTACACGGGGACCATTAAGAAGCCTATGATGTGTGACATGTAGAATATTAAGTAGTAACAACAATGCAGAGGATGTCTGAACGATCTTGAACCTCAATCACCATAATAACAGCTCCTTTTTCGCAAATCAATCTCGGAGACCACCTTAAATGACAACAAAGCATGGTGCAGATATCAATACTGCTACTTGTATGCAAGATGGCTAATATTAGCTCTGCTAAGGCTTCTCACTGACAAGATGGGTTTAAAGCCCCAAAAAAAACACCCTTCTCCAACATTTTTTGTTCTTAGAAGTTTGTATGACCAAGGTTATTGCATTGAAACTGTGGCAAAAGCTGTTTATATATATGTAAATACACATTTATTTTATATGCATATATAGTTAGACTTTTCATCCTGTGTTCTTTGTGTTTTTCAAATACAGTATTTTTGAAACAGATTATGCATGATACTGGTTCCATATTATTCCTTGAAGGGCATTGATGGATGGTTGTTAGTTTTGCAGTTCCATCACTAGAAAAGTTTCCCAGGATAGAAGAAGATAAAATTCCAGGCGAACTAAAATTTGGAGGTGGATACATTATGCTTAATTCGGGAAGGAAAGCATTAATCCTTAAAGTTACTAACACTGGAGACCGACCGATTCAGGTGGTTGCTCTATATTTTCTATGGCTCCTAAATATGTGTTACATTCATTAAATACTGCCATCTGCAAAGAATACTAAGTATGATATTTATAAAAATCATCTCCCATTGGCTACATCACCCACTACTTCCACTACTTCCATATCTGCTGACAATCATGGATTATGGAGTAAGATGTGATACATGACGTTACCTGCATTTGCACCAAAGATGTGGAGTCTGCAAGAGACATTGATAGTGGTTCATTCACGTTTCTTTATGGTTTTCTGTTTAATAACTTATTGTATTAAGGAATCTAATTAATGTATCATGTCAACTATAGTAATCTCATATATCTGTCTCACAATGAGCTAATCAACTTTTCATCTTATTTTATTGTATACAACTTTTGTGTAAAGATAATAACAATTTTTTTCAATCGGCCAGGTTGGCAGCCACTATCACTTTATTGAGGTGAACCCATGTTTGGCTTTTGATCGGAAGAAAGCATATGGCATGCGATTAAATATACCAGCGGGGACAGCCACTCGGTTTGAGGTTGCACCTTGTTGACTCTCGATTTCAAGTGTAGCTAATGATGTTTTTGTTGTTTTATATTAAAGCTGTTAATACGAGCAGTCTTCACAAACACACACATAATATATATCTTAAAGTTGTTTATACCAGCTGTCTTCGCATTCTGTCCTATTTCTATTCTTTTGTTCATTGTTTACTGGATATATATATAGTTCATGTCAATGTCCTTACTTACTTCTCTGCCATTTAGTTCATCCCCTGCATGCTTTCCAGTTTAAACCAATAGATTTTATGCTTTTCCAGCCAGGGGATACAAAAAGTGTCACTCTCGTAAGGATTGGCGGTAAGCAAGTTATCAGAGGAGGAAATGGAATTGTTGATGGTCCTGTTCATGATGCCAATATGATAGCAGTGGTGGATACTGTATGTGCAAGAGCATTTGGGAATATTGAAGAAACACATGCCAGGTTTAGAAAATTGTTGAAGCATTTTTCTGTTGCCGGTGTTTGAATTTGTTTTTTGCTCTCCTCAGAAGCTAGGATTTCTCTATTGAGATATCCTCTTTTGCCAATATTGTTATTGATTAAGGAGATACCTTACTTCGAAACTGGTTTGCAGTGAAGGTGTCATTGAAGAAGGATCTGCTTATACCTTTACATTATCTCATGAGGCCTATGCTAATATGTATGGTCCCACGGTTGGTGACAAAATTAGACTTGGTGACACTGATTTGTTTGCAGAAATTGAGAGAGATTTTGCCGTTTATGGCGATGAATGCGTGTTTGGAGGTGGAAAGGTTTTAAGAGATGGAATGGGGCAGGCTTCTGGGTATTGCGCTGCTGACTGTCTGGATACTGTAATCACAAATGCCGTCATTGTTGATTATACAGGAATTTTCAAGGCTGATATTGGTATTAAAGGAGGGTTAATTGTTTCACTTGGGAAAGCTGGCAACCCTGATGTTATGAAAAGTGTATCTAACAACATGACAATTGGGGTGAGTCTAATTTCACATTACAAATACTGGCAGAGATTTATGATTACCCAGTAGCTTAATGCTGTTTTTTTTCGTCCTTTCAATTAGGTTAGCACAGAGGTTATTGCTGGAGAAGGAATGATAGTAACAGCAGGAGCCATAGATTGTCATGTGCACTTTATATGCCCTCAATTAGCATATGAAGCCATATCAAGCGGTGAGCTTCAAAAGTTTTGGCTGTCAAGTATATGGCAGAAGTTTATATCTAATTAGATAGACAATTGATAATGTAGTTTTAAATGATTCTGTTCTGCTCATCAGTTCTGCGTAGACAGAAATTTTATCTTGATATGTAGGGCCTTGTCACATTTGATTTATCACCTCTTAAATTTTATCTGCGTAGACAATTGTTTAAAATAGTGTTTTAGTGAAATTTTTGTTAATATTTGCTAGCTTTCATAATGTTTCATTGAGTTTGTGGGGAACATGTTGATGCCACACATATACACTTATCGTTAAATTATCTACCACATGAAAACTTAGACCAAAACCACCATTCTTGGTTCCAGATAAGCCAGCTGCAGACAAGACAAACAATATATCCAAGTGGATGCGTATATCAAAGTAACCATATTCTGGATCCTGCTTAGAAGCAAGAGGGAATCTTCCGGTTATATGTTGAATCAATCAAACGAGACAAACCATTTAGTGTGCTCTACCCAGGATTTAGAGAGGTTGATGTTTGATCTTTTTTCTTTAGATAACTTATGGTATCCATGCCTCTTAAGGCACCTGACTAATCCATAAGGGTGCATCTAGACCCTTCAATCTGCATGCAGGGACTCGTTATTAGGAGGTGTCCCCAAAGAAGATTTAAATTGTTAGCCACTTGCTCCACAGGTGCCAGATAGATATAATTGAAAATGGATCATATATTCCATTGAGAGTGAAAAATCCAGCTTCAAAATCAGATTGAAGGTGACCTAACATCTATAGCAACTTCCATAACTAGTATTGTTGCTTTCAACATGGATGATTGAATGTAAACTTATGTTGAAGTCATTGGTAATTTTGTTGGTACCGACTGCAGAAGATAGTATATAGATTGTTTCTAAAAGTACTATGTTAGCCATTCAAATCATGCACCATTCCTATCAGACATGGATGGAGCCAGCTAAGGCCTGGGGGGGGGCTCAACTTTTTCCATTTTTTTTTAATTTATGTAGTATTAAACAAATATTTAGAGATAAGATGTAAAAAGTATAAGGATAAACATTACAAGCAATGTTTTAAATCGCCGTAGCATAACGCGTTGCGTTTTGGTTCTGGAATTGCGTAGCGCTCACAAATTGCGCAATAGCGTAAGTAATTTGGATAATGAATAGCGTAATAATTAAAAAAATAAAAAATAATATTATACTAAAAAATATTAATAAAAAACTAAAAACCATTAAAAACTTATATGAAAAAGGATAACAAAAAAAGAACCCAAAAATAAAAGGGTTGATAAATATATTAGAGAAAAAGAGGGGTACAAAATTAAGAACCCAAAAATAAAGGGGTCATTGTCAATAACATTAAAAACCTATCTCTTTAATTTTATTCCCTTTGTTATTTTCACTATTCTCTCACAAACGTTCTTTCCCCTCTTCTCCACCAAAAGCGATCGTAACTTCTCCTAAAAAACGATTCTCTCTAACCCACCCCTCTCCGATTACTCTCCTATAAAAAACCCTAATCAGCTCAAATCCACCTAAAGCAGAGCAAGATCAAGCCTCTTCTTTTTCGCGCTAGGGTTTCACATCTATGGAGAAGAGGAGAAACAGTGAAGAAAGGAGAAGAGCACTCGTTTCCGTTGAGAAGACAACGAGAAGAAGAGAGAAGAACATCTTGACAAGGCTAGGGTTTGTTATTATAACTTGATCGATTTTGCCCTTAATTTT
This sequence comes from Lonicera japonica, assembly GCA_021464415.1. Classification (NCBI taxonomy): domain Eukaryota; kingdom Viridiplantae; phylum Streptophyta; class Magnoliopsida; order Dipsacales; family Caprifoliaceae; genus Lonicera; species Lonicera japonica. The sequence continues at coordinate 62,717,752 of CM038468.1, read as the reverse complement.
TTTTAAGCGGCTGGTTCAAATAGCGTGAGGAATTGACCAATTGCGTCAAATTGCGTTCGTATAGCATGAAATTGCGTGCCACGTCATTAAATAGCTCACGCTATTTAGTAAAAACGCAAGTACAATCACGTTATGTAGCGTTTCTCCGCTGAAAAACGCAATAGCGCGCCTCGTAGCGCACTATTCAAAACACTGATTACAATTAAGATACATTAACTTAACATTTAACAAATTCCACGTCTCTCTTTCTTTCTTTCAACGTTTACATAGCATGATGGCCATATCTAATGGCTTTTTTCTTTAAATTCATTTATGTCTCGGGTATCATGGTCCTTTTAGGAGATTTTTACATATATTTGTCAATATTATTGTGTTCATGGAATAGTTTTAAATAAGGTATCTCCTATGGTATCAATTTTATCTTAATTTTCTATATTGGTTGATTTATTATTTTCAAATATATAATTAATAATTTCATTGGTCAAGGTGTTGGGAGCTCCATTTAATTATTTATATGTAAGATAGAACAGTTTTTTACCATTTTTACATGTAGGGTCTGTTAGGTTAAATTTTTTTTCGAAAAATGATTGGAGAAAAAATTAAGTTTTATGAGAAGTTGGAAAATGTGATGGGTGATTTTGATGAGATGTTCTTTCTCTTTTTTTTATCTTTTTTCATGGAAAATTCTCACTTTATTGATAATTTAGTATTATTTATTTATGTTATTTTATTTGATATATTCTAGTTAGAGAGTTTTGTGGGTAGTGTCCCTCCCACCTTGAGAGGTATTTTAGGTCAGTTAGGAGTCATGTCTGCTTCTTATATAAGGTGCTTTGTATTCAGTCTTTATTATTATGGAATAAAAATAGTAGTTCTCTCTAATTCTTCATGGTATCAGAGGAGGTTAGGAAGGAGTGTTAGGAACACCATAGGCCGATTTATTCCGGCCAAAACCCTAGCCGCCAACAAAACTATTCCGGCGCAATCTCAAACCCTAGTCGCGTGTATCTTTTTTTTTTAATCACACCACCCACACAGAGGTGGTCAGAATCTTCAGACGACCTCACGCCAGAAAAATCACCGGAAACCAAACCCACACAAGCCACCTGCTCTTGTGCGTGGATCTTACGCGCCATTAACTATAACCGCGCGTGACGGCTTGTTGCTGCCCTGATCATTGCCAAAATCTCTAGACTAGATCGTCTCCTTGTTCCAGCCCTGGTTTGGTTTAATTTAGTCTGGATTTGGCTTGGTTAGTTTGTTCCAGATTTGGTGTAACGTGATTTAGTTTGATTAGTTGCTGATTTTGTTCAAGATTTGGTTTTATTATGTCCTGATTTTGTTTGATTAGTTGCTGATCCTCTAGCTATATGAATTATAAACTGGCTATGGTGGGTGCTACTACTCCGGGTCTCACAGATTCTGCTAGTGGTTCCACCACAAGCACGTCTTCTATGTTCATAGATCTTATATCGCAGTTTGCTTCTATTTATTCGGTGAGTGAAAATCCGGTAGTGAACATCAGTCACATGTTGAATGGAAGAAACTATCTTGAATGTGCACAATCAATGAGGCTGTTTATTGATGGCAAAAGAAAATTAGGTTATGTGAATGGCGAGGTGGTACCACAACCATCTAACGACACGGGCTTTAAGTCGTGGCGCAAGGAGAATTCGATGGTTACCTCGTGGTTGATCAATTCCATGGAGGCTGGGCTTGGTAAACCCTACATTTTTTTATTAACTGCTTGAGATATCTGGCAAGCGGTTAAGGAAACGTACTCTGATCTAAACAACTATTCTCAAATGTTCGAACTTAATAACAAGTTGTGGAAGATGCAACAAGGGGATCGTGGGGTTACAGCTTACTACCACGACATGATGGCCACATGGCAAGAGTTGGATTTGTTTGAAACCGAAGAGTGGGAAAACCCGAATAATAGCGCTCGTTACAAGAAGAAGGTTGAGCGAGGTCGTGTGTTTGTCTTGTTAGCTGGACTAAACAAGGATTTAGTCGAAGTTCGGGGTCGTATTTTAGGTAGGATTTCTTTGCCTATTATCAGAGAAGTGTTTTCAGAGGTACGGAAGGAAGAGGCTCGTCGATGTGTGATGTTGAGAGACGAACGTGAAACCTGTGCAAATGGTGAAGGATCTGCTCTGGTAGTTCATGATAGAGCAGTAGACGGTGATAAGTGGGGAGGAAAGCAAAGATTGTGGTGTGATCATTATAAGTGGCCAGGTCATACTAGGGATAGTTGTTGGAAGCTTCATGGTAAACCAGCAACTTGGAAAAAGCGGGATAACAAAAAAGGGGAGGAACACGAGAATTCTAAGCAAGCAATGCAGATTCAGAGCATCAGTCTTCCTCAGAACCACTTGCATTCACAAAGGAACAAATGGAGCATTTGTGTAAAATGGTTCAATTTCATTCCTTAGGAAACTCTGGCTTCTCATGTTCTATAATTCAGTCAGGTAACACATTTTCAGCTACAATTGCGTGCATCAAATCCCATAACAACTGGATATTAGATTCAGGGGCCACTGGTTACATGACCGGTACCTCGGAATTCTTTTCGTCATATACTCCATGTGCAGGGAATCAAAAAGTTAAGATTGCTGATGGTTCTTTCGCTGTAGTTGCTGGTAAAGGAACCATAATTGTCTCACCGTCTCTCTCTTAAAAATGTCTTACATGTCTCTCATCTATCGTATAATCTTATATCTGTTAGCAAATTAACTCTTGATCTCAATTGTCAAATTAACTTTTGGTTTTGTCATTGTGAATTTCAGGATTGAAATTCAGGAAAGACGATTGGGGTTGTTAAACAGGATGGGAGTTTCTACTTTTTCGATAACGTCTACTTCTGGAAGGCAAGACTGACAGACTTGTTTTAATTCTATTTTTGTTTCTAGTGATAGTCAGATTTTGCTATGGTATTATAGGTTAGGACGTCCAAACTTTCAATAGTTAAGGCATTTGTTTCCCAAGTTATTAATGAATAAAAATTTGCTTCAATTTCGGTGTGAATTTTGTGAATTAGCGAAACATCAATGCACTGTTTTTCCGTCTAAACTATATAAGAAATCACTGCCTTTCACCTTGATTCATAGTGATGTTTGGGGTTCCTCTAGATTGCCCACTTGCTCTGGCAAACGTTGGTTTGTGACTCTCATTGATGACCACACTAAAATATGTTGGGTCTTTCTCTTAAAAGAAAAATCAGAAGTTTGGAGTGTGTTTCAGAGCTACAATATGATACACACAATTTTAAACCAAAATTCAAATTTTTCGGAGTGATAATGGGAAGGAATTTTTTAATAAGATGTTAGGGGATTTTTTTGTCAAAAATGGGATAATTCATCAAAGTTCTTGTAATTATACTCCTCAACAGAATGGAGTTGCCGAAAGAAAAATAGGCATCTACTAGAAGTTGCTAGAGCTTTAATTTTCCAAACTAAAGTTCCTAAATACCTTTAGGGAGATGCCATTTTAACAGTTACTTACCTTATTAACCAGCTTCCAACACGATTTTGAAATTTAAAGCCCCTATCAAGTTGTTTTTTAACCTTTTTCCCCACACTTGGTTATTAGAGGATATTCCCTTAAAAATATTTGGAAGTGTTGCCTTTGTTCATAATCATGATCCAAAATGTTCTAAACTTGATTTAAAGGCACACAAATGTATTTTTGTAGGCTATCCTACAAATCAGAAAGGGTATAAATGTTTTGACTTGATTTTCAAAAAATTGTACGTCTCTATGGATGTTATCTTCTTTGAGGGGCAATCATATTATAACGACTCCCATCTTCAAAGGGAGAGCACGAGTGAAGATGGTGGTTGTGATTTTGATAATTCGGTGGTTGATGTTTCGTATGAACAAGTACCTACTTATTTTAACACAATCTGAGAAAACAAATGAATTAAATATTGAAGATACTTTTGTTGATAATGGTGGACAACCAGGGCTAGTGTTATCCCAAAATCTGACTACCGATGGACCAGAGATGTGTGCAAAACGTTATTAAGGTCTTGTTTATTCTAAAAAAATCTAGAACAAGAAGGAAAGAAACAATCCCTCAGCAACCCCAAGGATCCAACCTGGTGATGGATCATGATATTCACGATGACTCTTTCGAGATACCTGAAGGTAGTTCTCCCGATAATACCGAGTCAAATCAGTTTGATCAACTTGATCTTCCCATTGCTCTTAGAAAAGGAGTCAGACCTTGTACGAAATCTCTTAAATACCCCATTTCGAACTTTTTGTCATATAGAAATATCTCACCCTCCTATTCTGCGTTTATTTCTCGTTTGTTGAATATGGTTATTCCTGATAATGTTCAGGAGGCTCTAAATGTAATGGAGTGGAGAGAAACAATGTATAAGGAGCATAGTTGTCAGAATCGTCCGATTCACAATACGAATCGTATGATTCGATTCGATTCTTGATAAAATAGATACAAAATCGTGGAGTGAATCGATTTTGTTCATGAATCGTGAAGAATCGGTTGAATCGGTGAATCGGTTGAATCGAGATTCAGTACCGATTCAGAAAGTCTAGGGTTTGGGTTGGGTTATGCTGGACCCGATGACAAAAAAGCCCTTTTAAGCATTTTTTTTTTCACTTTGTGTACGCAACTTATATTGGACTCCAAACGACTATCAAAAAGCCTAAACCAATTTGATCCCTTGTTTAAAAACCCACAGTCAACGATCAAAAACCCTCCTTAGTCTTCAACGCTTGAGCACCTTTTTCCTCTCTTCACCTTTCAAGTTTTAACTGATCAGAACTTCAGGAGTATAGCACAGTGGGTCCTCTGGTTAGTTTTACCTTCTTCTTCTCTTCGCCTTTCTTCTTATCTTATCTTCCATTCCATTCCAGATTCCACAGTCACAGAGGGTCTGTGATCTGTACCTTATTCCACAGAGTCACGAGAACTTGGTCTTGCTAGATGATGATGACAACAATGAGGAATTAACCCTTGATGATGATGAAGATATGGATTATTGATAACCTTTTGAATAGACTATTTTTATGTTTTTTGGTACATCTAGTATAAACTATGAACATGTTTTGAGGATAGGAACTTAAAAGAGTTACATGAAGGCAAACGTCATACTGTTAGACGATGTGTAATCATATCCAAAAATTATTTTTGTTATTTAATTATGTTTATAGTTACTCAATAGAGTTTTATATACATTAATTAGTTGTTTAAATCCTTTTTAAAAGTTTTGCACCGAATCTTACGATACGATTCACGATATAATTCGCGATACGCGATTCATAGGTTTTCGATTCGCGATACGATTCACGATTTGACAACTATGATAAGGAGATGAGAGCGCTGGAGACGAATGCTACTTGAGAGAAAGTAAAGCTTCCAGAAGGAAAGACAGTTGTTGGTTATAAATGGGTATTCACTGTGAAGTACAACTTAGATGGGTCAGTGGAACGGTACAAGGCTCACCTGGTGGCTAAAGTTTTCACTCAAACGTATGGAGTGGATTACTCCGAAACCTTTTCTTCAGTAGCAAAACTAAATACAGTTCGGGTTCTCTTATCAGTTGCAGTTAACCTGGACTGACTTTTGAATCAGTTAGATGTGAAGAATGCCTTCTTGAATGGAGACTTAGAAGAGGGGTCTATATGGAACTTCCACCTGGTTTCACTGAGGAATTTAAGACAAAAATCTGCAAGCTAAAGAGGTTTTTGTATGGCCTTAAACAATCCCCTAGGGCTTGGTTCGAAAGATTAACGAAGTTTCTCAAGGGCCAAGGATATATTTAAGGGCAGTCTGATCATACTCTCTTCATAAAGACGTCCACAAGAAACGAGCTCTCTGTTCTCATAGTTTATGTGGATTATATGATTTTGACCGGGGATGATGTTGAAGAAATGAGTCGATTGAAGTGATATCTTGCCAAAGAATTTGAGATTAAGGATTTTGGCGACCTACGGTACTTCCTTGGAATGGAGGTGACTCGTTCAAAAAATGGTATTGTAGTCTCATAACAGAAATATATATTGGATTTACTGGCAAAAACTGGGATGAGTGGGTGTAAGCTGTCGGATACTCCCATAGAATTGGGTACCAAGCTAGGAGATGTTAAAGACGGTGTTCTAGTCGAAACAGGGAGATACCAAAGGCTAGTTGGGAAACTAATTTACTTGTCTCAACGTGCCCTGACATTGCTTTCGTTGTGAGCATGGTTAGTCAGTTCATGCACTCACCATGTGAAGAGCATCTAGTGGCTGTGTACCGTATTCTTCATTACCTTAAAGGCTCCCTAAAGAAAGGTTTATTCTTCAGAAAAAAATGATAAAAGAAGGATAGAGGCGTATACTGATGCTGATTGGGTTGGATTGGTTACTGATAGACGGTCTACGTCTGGCTACTGTACGTTTCTTTGGGGTAACTTGGTTACATGGAGAAGCAAGAAGCAAATTGTTGTCGCTAGAAGCAGTGCAGAAGCTGAATTCAGATCAATGGCCCAAGGGGTATGTGAGGTTCTTTGGCTACAAAGGGTCTTAGAAGAACTTAGAAGGCCAATATGTCTCCTGATGAAGCTATATTGTGATAACAAGGTTGCTATCAGTATTGCCCACAATTCGGTCTTACATGATAGGACGAAACATGTTGAGATTGATAGGCACTTCATAAAAAAGAAGCTAGAAGGTGGAATAATCTGTACTCCCTTTGTTCCGTCTAATCAACAAGTTGTAGTTATTTTGACCAAGGGCCTGTTAAGGCAACCGTTTGAATTTCAAGTGCGCAAGTTGGGCATGACATATATCTTCGCACCAACTTGAGGGGGAGTATTGATAATTTAATATTATTTATTTTGTTTATTTATGTTATTTTATTTGATATATTCTAGTTAGAGAGTTTTGTGGGTAGTGTCCCACCTTGAGAGGCATTTTAGGTCAGTTAGGAGTCGTGTCTGCTTCCTATATAAGGTGCTTTGTATTCAGTCTTTATTATTACGGAATAAAAATAATAGTTCTCTAATTCTTCACACCTATTGCCCAAAGATTTGGATTCCATGTAAAAACTGAAAAGGTAATAGCACAACTAACAAATCACTGGTATCTTATTCCAACTTCTCATTTTTCCAAACAATATATTCTAACTTCTCATAAATTTATAAGTATTTTCAATCATTTTTCAATTTTAAAATCTAACGTACCCATCGGTGATAGAAAAGTTTCTTGTGACTCACTTGCCATCTCTAAACATTTGCAATGTTTATTAAAAAAAAATTCTCCATTGTTTTATCACGTCCACTCACAATATTCCTGGCTCCCCTGCTATCACACAGTGGTGTGGTTTATTTATGTATCTCAAACTTATCTTGAGTTTCAGTTGAAAGTTGAAACTCCTAGTCAGCCTATTTAAGTTGAACACGAGTAGAAATGGAAAAACCAATTCTCACATGATCTAAAGTTCTACACAGTTTCCCAGACTAGTTGGCAATAGAAGGAAAACTGGAGGATTAAATTACTTCCTAAATTTACTTGAGATTTACTGCATCTATGTACTTCTGGGGTACCCAAGTTTCCTTAAGTATCATCATATATCCGCTGCTTACTCTATAATTAAAAGCTTCATATCTGCTGTCTATAGCTTTGTCCGTTTGCTTCTTCACTGGTGTAGAGTTGGGGACTAAATGAGATAAGATGAATATATGTTCCAAAGTGTTTGTTTAGTTCTTTTCCCTGAGATTTACAACTTATGCAGGTATCACCACATTAGTGGGAGGTGGAACAGGACCTGCCTTTGGGACTCGCGCAACGACTTGCACACCAGCACCTATACATATGAAATTAATGCTGCAATCTACCGATGACCTACCCCTAAATTTTGGTTTCACTGGAAAAGTATGCTTCATTCTTTTTGAATTACTTTTTCTCTTGTATCTCAGGTCATACTCGTTCAAGCATGTTCTTGTGCATATTCGTGCCCATACTAATTTGAGTAAATCTCTTTGTATAATGTCTGGAAGGTTAACATATGTTCTGAATATACACTTCTATTTTCAGGGGAATACTTCTAAACCAGAGGGGTTGCATGAAATTATCAGAGCTGGAGCAATGGGACTGAAGCTTCATGAGGATTGGGGAACTACTCCTGCAGCAATAGACAATTGTATGAATGTTGCAGACCAATATGACATTCAGGTTATTTTGATATAAGTTTTTACTAAACAAAATGAAAACTTAAAACTTCTTGCTTTTTATTTCACACTAACATTCACTTCTGTTCATTGCGAAATTTAACAGGTTAATATCCACACCGACACCTTGAATGAATCTGGATTTGTGGAACACACCATTTCTGCATTTAAAGATAGAACAATCCACACTTATCACAGGTATATGATTCAAACTGAATCTTGATTATTTTGCGATTATTTTTTTTTACTGCAGGAATCTTGAGTATTTTGTGATTTAAATTGAAATATTTTCCTATTATATTTTTTATGCAGTGAAGGCGCTGGGGGTGGTCATGCTCCAGATATCATCAAAGTTTGTGGTGTAAAAAATGTTCTACCCTCATCAACGAACCCGACACGTCCTTTCACATCAAATACTATAGATGAACACCTTGACATGCTGGTAAGATAATAAAAGAGTTTATACAGTATTATCCTGTTTTATTATCTTTTGACGATAAACAATTTTCTTCAAAAAGTTTGTGATTGTATCTAACACCATTATTGAAGTTGTGAGGTTAGGCTCCATCTTGGAATAATCGTGTAGTCTTTGCATGTTCTCTAGTTAGAAAAAGTTTGCGAATCCAAGAATTAAGCCTTTTTGAAGTCCAAAATAGTTCTCCGTCACAAATAAATCTCAAATCAATTTGAAGTAATTGCAGATGGTCTGCCACCACCTTGATAAGGACATTCCAGAGGATGTAGCTTTTGCTGAGTCTCGAATTCGGGCTGAAACGATCGCTGCAGAAGACATTTTACATGACATGGGTGCGATTAGCATTATATCTTCAGATTCACAGGCTATGGGTCGCATTGGAGAGGTTCCTCAATTATCTCATATAACTGTGATATCTATATATATATAGAGTTGGTACAACAAATTTAATATTGGATGCTTCTATTGAATATTCATGTATCTAATATCATAGGTAGAAAGTAGTCAACTGCACTTCTCTCTGGTGTGCAGTAAGCGGGAACAATGTAAAATTAAACCAGTCTTTTCATGCTATATAAATTCTGAGGCTATTCACTTATTCAGGCAAATACTACTTTCTGTACCAGGTGATTTGCAGAACTTGGCAAACTGCCCACAAGATGAAGTTAATAAGAGGACCAGTTGACGCTGGTGGATCAGACAATGACAACCTCCGGATTAAGCGATATATTGCAAAATACACTATAAATCCCGCAATAGCAAATGGGTTTTCTCAATATGTTGGGTCAATTGAGGTATGGTAATTTTAACATTAATTGTTGTTTTTCTGAGCTGCGAAATTATGATTGGAAATTACCCTAGGATTAAGTGTTTCATTTGATTATTATGTTATGGGCAGCAATTGCAATCGGAACTCAAAGAGTATCATACAGTAAATACATTTGGTTGGAATATGTCTTTTAACTGTTCTGGTCAAGAAGACAATTTGTACTCTTGATTCTAATCTCCACAACGAATGGTTTCACTAGAGATATGATTCACGACAGACCACTATGGCGTCGTTTGATATGTATCATTGATATTGATTTTTCTCTGACATTGAAGTTGATTTGGAGTATACATTTGCTGCAGGCGGGGAAGTTGGCAGATCTTGTTATTTGGAAGCCGGCCTTTTTTGGGGCAAAACCTGAAATTGTCATAAAAGGTGGTGATATTGCATGGGCTAATATGGGTGATCCAAATGCAAGCATCCCTACTCCTGAACCGGTAAATGATCATCTTGTAATTCATCTCTTTCAATATCTCACTAAGCTATTGCAAGTTTCAAGTTTCTGACAAGTTCTGCTCAAGGCTGCTACTTTTTGAATCATAAACTTAAAGATCCTCCATGTCTTACCATTTCATATAATTTTCGTAAGGAACTCTAGTGTTTGGATAATTGAAAATTTGTTTTGTTGGACTTTAATTCTTTCCAGAGACTATATGATTAGATTAATAGGATAAAATCATGGACTATATAAGACTGGACTTTTATTGAACCACAACTTACTGCTGCAGGTTATGATGAGACCAATGTTTGGCGCATTTGGCAAGGCTGGAAGTTCTAATTCCATTGCTTTTGTCAGCAAGGCATGGACATCTCTCTCTCTCTCTCTCTCACACACACACAGGGAGAGACGCACACAATGATTCAAATTCTTACTCATGACCATAGTTTTGTTTTGACTATTGGGATAAAAACAGGAAGCTCTAGATGGTGGAATAAAGAGCGAGTATGGAATAAACAAGAGGGTGGAAGCAGTAGGGAATGTGAGGAAGCTAACTAAACTAGACATGAAGTTAAATGATGCCCTTCCTAACATCAAAGTTGATCCTGAGACTTACACTGTCACAGCAGATGACGTCGTTCTTACCTGTGCTGCTGCCACCACCGTTCCTCTTTCTCGAAATTACTTCCTCTTTTAAGTCCGCGTTTGGTAAGTAAACTCTCTCACGTGCCACCTTTTAGGTTTGTGTAATAAGAATTTACTTTGTCAGTACAGCCATTATTAGCGCTTGTAGTACACACTTTTCCCTCTGGCTTGGGCTGTCTCGCAATACCTTCTATAGCTTGGCTCTTTAGTAGTGCCTTGGACAACTCCAGGTCCAACAAAAAACTTTACAGCCGTTCCAGCAGCAAATAATGGAGGTGGCAGACTTGAAGGGATTTTAGATAAGTTCCTCACAAAAAAAAGAAGAAGTTAATCATGCTACCAACGGGTGAATTGCGACTTAATTATCCCATTGCTACCATTCATATATTAAATGCAATTGTCGAAAAATGCCTTAATGAGCGAGTAGGTGTGAATAGTAGCCGTTCCTTCGTATCATATTCTGCTAGTGTTTTCTCAATCATACATATATATGGATATTTCTGCATTTTTGTTTTAGATAGTCATCTCTCCCAATTTCTAGTTGACTTTCATTTTACAAAAGTTGGTGGGGATGATCTAATTTGATAAAAAAAAAGTTAACGATTTACATCCCTTATATATAAGGAACATTTTTCATACATACCAAATTATAAATACCAGGTTTACGGGCTGAACTATTTGAAAGGGATAAATGTATGAATATTTTGATAAAACTTAGTGAAAATGATCTGTATCGTGAAGATTATCTCTACCAAATTTCATCAAAAAATTCAACAGGAAAGTGAGTTAACTAAATAAATTATGTGTATTTTGATCATTGAAATTTTACATGTCTAGTTAACTCACCTTCTGGTTGAATTTTTTGATGAAATTTGGTGAAGATGGTCTACTAATCATGGTGATCATCTTTATGAAATATCATAAAAAAATTTGTCATTTTACTTCCTCAAATGACTCAATCAGTAAACTTGGTATATCAGTCTGCATGGAGTGTTATATATATATGAGTTTTTGCAACCAAAAAAATAAATATATTTATATGAGTTTGTAACCTAGCTAGTGACAGCCTGACCTCACAAACCATCGTCATCCCTATTGAAAGTCTGACAGTTGAGAGATGAGGCAATAATTAAACGGGTATATTGTATTTGTGGTTGGAGTATACAAGAACATGACTTCCTGACAGATATAGATCTAACAACATGCAGCATGGGCATGTTTATGTAATTTGTGTAATCTGTTTGACATAAAAACTTTTTAAACACTTTTTTTTTTAAAAGCAGAGAAGTAAAATGTAGTCCAATGGTAACTAAACTGCAACTATTTCCCTCTTATAGGCTTCGAGCCTTAATCCTAGTGAAAAAGGAAAACCCTTAAATCTTGGTCACAATTTTTTTCATATATATTTTTTTTATTTTAAGATTAAAGTAATTAGAAGATTAAATAAAAATAATTTAGGATTATTATGAGGTGAATTAAGATTGAGGATGTGGTGATTAATTCTTACTTTACTTTTTTCATGAAAAATTTTCTTTGGATGATGGTGGAGAAATTTTTTCACAAAATATTAAAGGAGGATGGAGACATATACTCACAAAAATGAGTATAAGATGGAGAGTATCTCACCATATGCCTTAATTTATTTTTCATCTTCTTACTAAATTAGTTATTTTTATTTTTATTTTTCATGTTACTATCAAACGGAGCCTAAATATTATTTTTTTATTGATTCAGCTGTAGGATAGTCAATTACCTTGCTAAATGATTGGATTTGATTTGAACTCTGTCCGTTCAAAGATGTTTGGTATTGTAAAATCTAAATAATGGAAGGTACGGTAGTTATTTTTTTTTTGTTAGACTAATAGAGTTGGCTGATGGCTCTTTTAACGAATTTAAACCTTGAAAATGAAATTCTATGTTGAGATGAGTCTAATAGTCTCCCATAAGTATTATAATGAGTGGTGGGGTTATTGTCATCTCTCAAACTCTTCTGTAACACTTTTATTTTGACTCAATCCAATCAAATCAAGTATGAACGTATTGATTTGATACAATAAAGTTAATATGTGCACGTTAATCAGTACAAGAAAATTGAGTTAATGTATATTTTTTTGTTTTCAATAATAATTTAATTTTATTATACTGAGTTAATATAAAAAGTGCTAGAGGCACCCATCCATTATAAAAGCACCTTTGCATACCATTTTCTTTGCAGAAAGGAGGGAAATGAGAAAGAACATGGTACACGTGTTAGGTTGAGGTGTTGACTATTGAGAGGACAGTGTCCCACCATAATAGCCGTCCTCTTCGGATCTCGTAAATTAGGTACCCCGGAGGAAGCCAAACCCCCCCCCCCCCCCCCCCCCCCGCCGCCCTCCCCATTTTTTATTTATTTAAGATAATCGCTATTTGCATTATACAAAATATTTGATACTAATTTATTTTTTATTTGCTTAATGACGGATTCCGAGTATATGTTTACATACTTATTCGATAACGAGCAAATAAAGTATTTTTAAGCTTTTATTCGCTTGTTATCGGATGAATAACATGCGCTTATTTGCTTGTCATTTGATAAATGACCAAGTGGAGTATTTTATAGTAATTTTAGTATTTGACAAATGTCATTAAGTTTATTAATGAATACGCATATACTAATAATTGAATAATTAGTATAAAATAAAAATAATAACATATAAACAAAACATAGCATCAAATGTAAAATTTAATTAATAATTATAAGAAAATCATATGATTGGTCAACTATAGAAAAATATTGTAGATACATGAAAAAATTTGTCGCCTTGAATTTTTTTAGTACATAAGTGATCAAGTAGACTATTAATCAGATATATAAGAGAGTAATATGTTTTTACTAAGTTTTTAGAATTGGTAGATTGTTAATTTTATTAAATGTATGTAGATTATTATGCACAGTACTAAATAATAATATAATACTAATATAAATAATATATTATATAAGCTTGATTATGTTTAACATGAATATTTTACCATAATACCAAACAATATAATATTCATCTAAATAATATATTATATAATAGTGAAAATATTAAAATGGTGAAAAAAAACAAATTTAATATAAATGTTTTACTGAGTTACAATTAGAATATATTCATATTTTTTGTTTAAACATTAAACATAATTATAAATAAAAAAATAAGTTTTAGAATATATAAATTAATATAAATTTGATTTATTATAATATTAAAAGCAATCAAGTAAAATAGAGTTTAATATACGTACTTTTATAGTGAGTTTTGAAATGAAATTCTAATTCATGCTAAAAGTTAGTAGAGTTTGAATTTATTTGAAATAATAATACTAATATAAAAAATACGGGGTTATACATTTATGTTATTTTATTTAATGTAAATTTTAAAATTTTTTATTTAAAATAGAATTTTTATATAAAATACATAATTAAACACAAATTATAAATTATTTAATTATTTTAGCCAATAAAATAAGGTTTGAAATTATTTGAAATAATAATACTAATATAAAAATATACGGAGTTATGCATTTATATTATTTATTTATTTTGATTAATCATTTATATCAAAGATAATTATATGGAGTTAGATATAAAATTTTGTCTCTCTAGATATACTATGAACTACATAATTCGCTGACCAAAGAGATACTTTGCATCACCCTCATGAGAGTTTTTCAACCGAATCGAGAAAGCAACTTTAACTTCCTTTTGCTTCAGTAACCACACGAACTGCCATGAACAATATCATATGTATCGTTATCAACAACCATCCACATAAGATGTTGACATATCACCAACCGCCTGCAAAGGATCCACAAACCACTTTATTAAGTTCAAATATCACTTTATGCACTTATACTATTTTATTTATTGTAAATCTAGCGTAAAATCTTTATTTAATTATTTTAGCTAAATAAAGTAGAGTTTGAATTTATTTGAAATACTAATACTAATATAAAAATATATGAAGTTATACCATTTTATTTAATGTAAATCTTAGAATCTTTTATTTAAAGTCAAAGAGCATATTTGTCTTCACAAAAAATAAAAAATAAACACTTTAAATTATTCGTACTTTTATATAGGGGTGGATATTTGTACCATTATTACCAATACCAATCCATACCATACCGTACCATTGCCAAAGTGTACCGAACTTTGGTAATGGTATACTACCGATTGGTATTTGTACCGTACCGAAATAGTATGGTACGGTACTGGTATTAAAAATCGATACCAATGGTATACCGTACCATACCGAATTTTTGGTACATGCCATGGTATACCAAACCGTACCGTATCAAATGTACCATTAATACCAATTAAGTTTTGTTATAAATTTTAATGCCAAATATACCACACGCTCCACAGATCCACACGCGTGAGTCCTCATTTATTTTACTTTTAGGTATTCACTCCTCACCCCCTCAAAGTCACACGACTTGCTATCTCTCTCTCTCTCTCTTCTTCTCCTCCAGCGGTGCAGCACGCCATTTCTCTTCTCTTCCATAGCCGTTAGCCCATTTCCATAGATCTGGTCTCTCACACTTTTTCTCATCCATAGTCATTGCCATTTGCCACAGATCTGGTCAGTCTTCTTTCTCCCCTTCTTATAACTCAATCGCGTGCTTTGATAGTTTGATTAGTATGACTCTTTCATGATTATATATATATACATATGCTTCTGAAAATGTTATGTTTTTGACTAAAATGACACCAAGTGAGTTAGCCCTTTAATTTTAATTTGAAATCTCTGTATATATATATATATATTCGTATCACATGTATATAATTGTATTTTGACTGAAAGTTTTGAATGTCTAGCCAAGTGGGACATTGATTTTTCTTTCCATATGGTTGACATTCTAGTCATGAAACAAAAATTCAATGGACAGCACTTTGTTATGTTTTCCGAGTGAATTCATTTCTCAATTGCCAAGTATATATAGTATGGTGTAATATAGTATATATATAAATTAATTATTTTTCTAATCTGACAATCAATCAAACGGGAGGCTCTAACACGCTTTTATACGGTTTGGTTTTGAATGTAAACTTAGAATTGAAATTACAAATATGCACAACTAGATTATGTGTAATCTATTTTTCCCTTGTCCCGATAAATATATTTCATTAATTTGAAATTAAGTCTTATTTTGACATAAAACTTACAATCTTTGGATTGAAACTTTTCAATCCACCCAAAAGTCTCTATTAGCTTAAGCCATGAGTTCGAGAATGGAGAAGCTAACCATTGTTGGACATAAAAATATTGAAGAGATGTCATTTTATGATTATAAAAGAAAAGATAACCCACGCATTGCCCAATGTGGACAGACAGTTATAACAAGCTCCATATGGCTAGGAATTGAAAAAAAAAAAAACAGATATCTTTATTACAACCGCACCTAAGGGATATATATTTATAATATTATTGACTAGTGTAGTATGAATTTATGGGTATCCATCCTCTCTTCCTTGCTAGTGAA
This sequence comes from Lonicera japonica, assembly GCA_021464415.1. Taxonomy (NCBI): domain Eukaryota; kingdom Viridiplantae; phylum Streptophyta; class Magnoliopsida; order Dipsacales; family Caprifoliaceae; genus Lonicera; species Lonicera japonica. The sequence continues at coordinate 62,701,680 of CM038468.1, read as the reverse complement.
ATTTTAATCCAAGTCAAATCCTGCATGTATGTACCTAAAGATCTCCGCTTGGAAGCATGGATCCAATATCCTTGCATTGGATAATTCTACTGTCTTTTCTTCATTCCACAATTTCCATGCCTGCAAAGATCAATTCAAATATAAAATATTGTCATTAGTTAAACAAATTGTGATGGTTTAACACAACATAGAGGCTAGAATTTAAGAAGACAACATAATAGTATGTATGCCCTAAAAAATGAAATGGTAGTTCACTATATACTCTCACTTCTTCCCAATGTCTCTCACCTTTTAGTGCTGCCATCTATTTTACTTATTCTTCACATTATCAAGTACGTAGAATAAATCTTCTTCTCATTATGATGTTATAGGGCTCGTAAATATTGAAGGTAATATGTAATCTAGACTTGTTTTTTTTTTTTAAAGAATAGTATATATATATATATATATATATTGGAAAATAATAATAAAGGACATTACAAAAATAATGTTTATAATAAAGGACATTCATTTAAAATCACTAGTTTAAAGGACAAGTTTTTAACAGAGGACAAAATATGAATTATTTTATTATTTCAATTAATTAAGTTGAATTCCAATACTACCCTTCTTAAAGATAAATACAAGAAAATAAATTTATAATTAAATTCGGAATTAATTCAATAAAATTAAATTCAAACTAATTCAAACACATATCAAAGGAAAATCAAACAAGAAGATAATGTAAGAAGTATTCAAGAAAAGTCAAAGGAAGAAAATGTCTCAAACTAACCAGACGCTTTATGAAACTGAAGCTGTAAATATGTTTGAGATATATATTAAGTTATGTTCTTCTAATTAATTTTATGACAGGTATATTAAGTTATGTTCTTCTAATTAATTTTCAGGCGGACATATTAAGTTGTATCTTTTCAATTTTCTATCAGATATATTAAGTTAATTTTTTAAAAAAAAAATTCTTGCAGACATATTAAATTACATTTTTAAATAACACATGATTGGATGATTGTTAGAGGACACATGGCATTTTTTAGACATTATATCTTGTTATTGTTCATCTCCAGAGTAACTATATGTGTGTTTTAATTTCAACTTGATTAGACATATTTTTATAGGTATTGTATTTCACACGTGTAGAGTGTGCTTTAAGACTAATTTACATAAAGTGATTTAATAGAAGATTACATGAATACAATTTCTCTTAACTTACAACTATCCAACAATTTATGTAATAAACTTTATATTTTGTTCAAAATATTCCACAATCTTTTATTAACATAAACTATTGAGGTACGTTTGGCGCACCAGATAAGGAAGTAGAATATGACATGATAAGAGTTGGAATTAGTGGAGTAGTAATTATGTAAAATATGATAGAAAATGAATTAGTCAGATAAGGATTAAGCGAGTTCGAACAGGATAATAACTAATCGGATAAAAATTTAATAAACTTTGCATTTAATGTAGTCCCAGATTACAAGTTTGGATATTATATAACACAACTCGCTTTTGTTTTTAAAATAAATGCAATTTTAATTGTTATTCACTAAAATAATTATTTTTTTTGATGATGCAATTCTTCTATTTATAAATAAGATTCGTAAAAAACTCTTCCATGAAAAAAGTTATATATTATATACAATATTTATAAACTAGGCATTAAGTATAGTTTCAAATTATAATGCAAATTTTATTTTTTATAAAATTAAAATTTCTTATAAATACCTTCATTTAATAATACAAAAATAAAAATACCATATTATACAATAAATGAATTTTATTAGTTGAGTTAATGTGATTTGGGTGGTCAAATTTTTTTATTAATCAATTCGATTATTTAAAGGGCATAAAGAAGAAAGTCGAAATAAATTAATTAAAAAATTATTATATTATTATTATTATTATTATATTCGTTTTGTTATCTAGTAATCACGGGATAAAATAATACCACCTATAGTGGTGGTATAGTTTTAGACAGTTCTAATGAGATAAAAAAATAATTAATTAAAAAATTATTATTATATTCATTTTGATCCATATATTACAACGTGATCTTGTGTATTATGACTTATTGGGCTTCTTATATTTTTTAAAACAGGATTTAGCCCAACGGTTTAGGTGCCATGGAGCAAACAACCTCAACCGGGTATTTTTTGGTTGGTCTTTCAAAAATTACTTTTGATTTTTTTTTAAGAAAATTGTGTTTCATTCATCTATTTTAAAATTTTCATTCAAATTAAAAGAAATGAAGTTTTTGTTTATTTTTTATTTTTTCTTTTAGAAATACTTTAAGAAATGAAGAAAGACAAATATTATATTTTTGTAAAAAACATTTTAAAAGTAATATACCAAACATAAATCGAATTAAAAAATAATTTTAAAAAATTTAACTTAAAACTAAATTTTAAATTAAATATTCAAAACTCCCAAAACAACCTTAATTTTTTTTTTGCTTGCGTTTTGATCAATAACCTCAACCTTAATTGAATGGTAGACTTTTACACTTTTACAAGTGGTTCCTGCACATGGTTGCAAATTTGCAATCATGTCGTGCATTTTCTAAACATGCATGAGTTCAATTTTTTCCTTTTTCTGAATAAGCATATTTAATTTAATTTTTAATTGTATTAAATTAGATTAGTTTGGGGTTAAGCTTAATGTCTGTACTTGTATACAATAAAAAAGCTATAGCCTGTCTATATCATAAAACAAAGAGTTTTTACAATAAAATAGTAAATCAATTTAATGTTTCATATTAATTTTTAATAGTGTTAATATTTTTAAATCATTAGACTATTTTTATATTCACAATAAAATATCAATTTAATTTAACATTTACTCACACGTTAAACATATATATAAACGTAACTCTTACATCTCTTTATTTTTTTTATAACATTATCTATCATCAAATTTTTAAAAAACTTTCAAATGCCATAACTTTTAAATCACAAATTCAACTTTAATAAAATTTATATATCTGAACTATGTTCATCAAGATTTACAAAATAAGATATATTGTGATTATTAAATTATGTATAAAAGAATTACAACTATAATAGCATACTTAACGTATTTTTAACTTATTAGTCATTGAAAATATTACATAATATTAATTATAAGATATTGTGATAAAATAAAAAATATTAAAATATCCTAATTGTGTGAGTTTCAATCCAAATGGAGCGGAATGGGTCGGGAATTTTTTGTATCAGGGTTCAAATTTCTTTTAATATAATATTTGTTTTTTTCTTTAAATATATACACTCATAATACTATTATATTATAAAAGAGTTGAGGTGATTTCAAGTCTAATTGTATAAGTAAAACTTGTATCAAATGGTAACAATTATTTTTTAAATAGACAAAGTTTCGTTTTTACGAGAACTAATTTGCTTTCATCCCTAGATAACATACAGTTATAAACATATTTGATTTTCATATTTTTTATTTAATTATATTTTATTTAATTATTATTATTTAATTATTTTTATTGTATCGAACGGCACACATATATTTTATAATTAAAACTTGATTTTCACTTTTTGGGTCATTAAAAATTGAATGAATGACAAAATGAAAAAGTACAGGAACCATGTTTTATTTTTCTTTTGGACGATCATAGTTGACGAAGAGAACACCAGTCTCTTTTTTTCTCAAAGTTGTTATTTTGAAATCAATTGGTACTTTAATTAATTAAAAGTTCCCACTCTCCTTCGATGGCGAGTAAACTTAAGGCGTTGCCATCTCTTATCTCTATCTTGCACAAATATGAGATCGTGACAACCACGCGTTTTCATATGATTGCTCCCTCCATCAAGCATGCTTCAATCAGGGGTGTCAAAATTAATCCGAAAATCGATTGAACGGACCGAACCGTCCTGGACCGATTCATAAAACTTGGAATAAAAAAAAAATCAAAATCAAAAACGAAAACGAGAAAACTGAACAGAAACCAAAAAGTTTAATTCGAGTTTGGAACAAGTTAGTCCAAAACTAAACTAAATCAAATCAAACCGAACCGAATTATATATAAGAAAAAAAATGTTAACATATATTCTAAGAGTACACGTTAATTATACTATAATACAAAAAAGAGAACATTTTATAAGAATATATTCTTTAATAATTGCATATTGTGATAATTTAAAAAAAAAAAAATTATTAACACGTACCCTTATTATTGAATTAACTACACAATGCTAAATTTTTTTATCACATACATCATAGCAAGATCATTCATCATTTTATTTAATGTGTTTTATTTTTATAAATTTACAAATAAAATAATAACTAAATAAAAATATGGTATCTATATGTTTGTTCATTATTTCTAAAAATCCATAACTTTAATTTAAATATGAACATTCTTATATTATTATTAGTATTACATTATTATGTTAAATTGATTTAGAAAAAAGGAAAAAAATACATATGTCAAAACTGAATAAAATCGAACAAAAAAAATTTAATTCGAATTTGAATTTCAAAGATTTAAAAATTAAACCAAATTTTTAAATTCAATTTCAATTTAAAATACCTTACTTTATACTCCAATTTGAAACGAAAAACACCCCAAGCTTCAATATACGTACAAAAAGCAAATCTGAATCCTTGACGTTGTCTTTCTTCATATTTAATTATTTATACTGTGTAAAAATAGGAAGCGTTCCATTTGCATATCATTGTATTATTTTATTATTATTATACATAAAAAGAAAGAAACCCACATTTGGGAAAAGTTGGTGGGTTATCCTTGGGTTTCCAGAGATGTTGACAAGAAACTTGTTGCAGTCAGACATATTCAGCGTCCGGCGATCGGTGTCGATCTCCGGCACGGGGAAGAGTGGGAGATGGAGTTGGAGAAGGACCCATGTGAGGCCTAGTTTGAGGTCAAGGGTGACAGGTAAACATCATCAAATAGCAATAAGAGCAGTGATAAGTGGAGGGGACAACAGCAAGATTGTGGAGGGGGGTGGTGGTGCAAAGGGAGTACTGGAAATACAACCTAACAAGGAGGACCTTTCTTTGCGGGTGTCATCTTCAGGAAAAGGGGAAGGGGGGATAGATGTAAGGGCAGTGATCACAATTAGGAAGAAGATGAAAGAGAAGCTCACTGACAAGATTGAAGATCAGTGGGAGTCTTTCATTACTGGTATTGGTCAAGGCATCTTGATCCAGCTCATCAGTGAAGACATTGATCCTGGTACTTTCCGATTCCTTCTTCTTCTTCTTCTTCAATTCCTTATGTTATGTGCGATTGTGTGTGTTTTCAGTAATATACCTCAAGGTTATTTATAAATAAAAAAGGAAAAATAATCGAGATCTTAATAAGTACAGTTTGTATGTGTGTAGTTTTGGTTACTTTATCCGCAAATAGAGCCTTTTTTCCTATTTTTGTTGAAAAGATGATTCTAATTCTATGATCTAAACTTTTGGAGTCTTCCACCTAAATGGAAGGTTCTGTTTTGGGGTAAAGACTTGAGAAGAAAGTATTGTTGATTTAGAACCTTTCTTTTATAATTTTTCTTTTTAGGTCCACACCAAGATAGAGTGGAATAAGAACAAAACAGGGATTTAGGTTTTTAACTCTTATATCTTCCTTCTCACTCTACATGTACATATTGTGTATTGATGCCAAATTTGAAATGGGTTTAATTTCCGCATATTCTCTTTCTAAACTAATCCGTGTTTCTTGTCTGGATCCTTCTGTAATTCTTTTTCTTCTTTTTTTTAAGTGCATTATTTTACATACTCATTTATGTTGAAAGAGGGGCTGGGTTGTTTGGGTGGGTGTGTGATGGTTTTACTTGGATTTGATCCCCAATTTACATGGTGCTATAGCACCCCTGATCGAACTACTTTGATGCTACAGTGACCAAGTCGGGGAAGAGTGTGGAGTCTTACGTGAGGGGATGGTTGCCAAAGCCATCTAACCATCCACACATTGTTGAATATGCTGCTAATTTTACTGTCCCTTGTGACTTTGGACTACCCGGAGCCATTCTTGTTACCAATTTTCACGGCAAGGAAATCCATTTGATGGAGATCGTCATTCGCGGTTTCAGTGAAGGGCCCCTGTTTTTCCCTGCTGATACGTGGATCCATTCTCAGAACGATAGTCCCGACCGTAGAATTATCTTCAAAAATCAAGTATGTAAAACCAACATCTTTTCTACTCTTCATACTAATGTTACCAAATCGATGATAGTTTGTTGATCTCGATTGCCTTTTATCATGGACAGGCATACTTACCATCCCAAACACCACCTGGCATTAAAGATCTGCGACGTGAAGACTTGCTGAGTATTCGTGGTAATGGTAAAGGCGAGAGGAAGCCACATGAAAGAATTTATGATTATGCACCTTATAATGATTTGGGTAAGCCCGATAAGGGAGAGGAATTAGCTAGGCCGGTGCTAGGTAGCAAGGAGTGGCCCTATCCTAGGCGCTGCCGAACTGGTAGACCTCCATCTAAGTCAGGTATACTTGATATTGCTGCAAATTTTTTGTTTTCCTTTGTTTTTCTCATTGGGTTTTCGAATATATTCATGTTTGGTTTGTGTCACTTGAAACAGATCCATTGTGTGAGAGTAGAATAGAGAAACCTCACCCAGTGTATGTTCCCCGGGATGAAACTTTTGAGGAGATTAAGCAGAATACCTTTGCTGCTGGAAGGCTGAAAGCTCTGTTACACAACCTCATACCATCTATTGCTGCTTCTTTGTCGAGTTCAGACATCTCGTTCAATTGCTTTTCTGAGATAGATAAGCTTTACAATGATGGCTTTATATTGAAAGTTGAAGACCAGAAACAAGTTAGTGATAACCGTTTTCTTGCCAAGCTGATGAACCAAGTATTGACGGTTGGTGAAAGGTTGTTCAAGTATGAAATTCCAGCCATTATTCAAAGTATGTATGCTAGTTTTTATCTCTTTTAAGGAGGCTTTGTGTGTTTATTGTGATACTCCTAAACTATTACAATATTCAATTAACTCTGTGTTTTTAAGCTTGTAGTTTCAAATATTCTGTGACCTTACACTTCTTTTGTTTTCAGAGGATAGATTTGCATGGCTGCGGGATAATGAGTTTGCTCGCCAAACTTTGGCTGGTGTTAACCCAGTAAACATTGAACTACTCAAGGTAGTTTTTGAAATATTTTATTGAAGCTTCTCCTGTTGGTAGTTAATTGAGCAGTCATTAATTGGGGTGTATTTTTTTTTTTTTTTTTTTTACAGGTGTTTCCAATTATCAGCAAACTAGACCCTAAAGTCTATGGCCCGCCAGAGTCAGCAATCACAAAAGAACTGCTTGAAGAAGAACTGAATGGAATGAGTATTGAAGAGGTACAAGATACTCGTTTAAATTATGTGATGGATGCCTACCTCCCCTGCTTCATATTTTGAAAGTTTACTTGTATATATTATATACACAAATATGGGTCATACACTTATTTTAACAGTAGAGGAGAATATTATGGGGTAATTTGCCTCCTGTCCTTACTTTTATGTTGATTGATGATACAGGCTATTGCAAGCAAGAGGTTATTTATACTTGACTACCATGACATGCTTCTCCCATTTATGGACAAGATGAACTCATTGCCAGGAAGAAAAGCTTATGCCTCCCGGACAATTTTCTTCTATACCCGTACTGGTTTTCTAAGGCCAGTTATTATTGAGCTCTCGCTTCCTCCAACACCTTCTGCACCGCAGAACAAGCGTGTTTTCACCCATGGACATGATGCTACTACTCATTGGGTTTGGAAGCAAGCCAAAGCTCATGTTTGCTCTAACGATGCTGGCATCCATCAACTAGTGAATCATTGGTAAGACGTAGTTTTATTTCTCTCTTATCTATATATGTAGCCATGTTTTTTTGAAATTAAATACTTAGATGCATATTTTTCTAATTTGTTAGTGATTGAGATTTAGGCTGAGGACTCATGCTAGCATGGAACCTTACATTATTGCAACCCATAGGCAGCTTAGCTCAATCCACCCCATTTACAAGCTGCTCCACCCTCATATGCGCTACACCTTGGAGATCAACGCACTAGCTAGGCAAAGTTTGATAAATGGAGGAGGAATTATTGAGGCTTGTTTTAGCCCCGGAAAGTATGCCATGGAATTAAGTTCTGCAGGTTACAAGAGTATGTGGAGATTTGATATGGAGGCATTGCCAGCAGATTTGATTCGGAGGTATAGAAGTCCTAATCCTTTTACTCAAAGATCTTTCTCTTCCTTCTATATCATTCTTGACTTACTAAGTAAAAATTTGATGTTATATATTTCATGATAAAATTTTCAGGGGCATGGCTGTGGAGGATCCTTCGGTGCCCCATGGTGTTAAACTTGTAATTGAAGACTACCCTTATGCAGCAGACGGGCTTCTCATATGGTCCGCTATTAAGGAATTGGTGGAGTCCTATGTTGACCACTTCTATTCCGAGCCCAACTCTGTCGCATCTGATGTTGAGCTACAAGCCTGGTGGGACGAAATCAAGAACATGGGTCACTACGATAAAAGGAACGAGCCGTGGTGGCCCAAACTCAACACTGAAGAGGACTTATCGGGCATACTTACCATAATGATTTGGATAGCTTCGGGCCAACATGCTGCTATAAACTTTGGACAGTATCCCTTCGGTGGGTATGTACCTAATCGACCCACCCTTATGAGAAAGCTCATGCCTAAAGAAGATGACCCTGCTTATGAGAAGTTTCTGATTAACCCTCAGCTTACTTTTCTGTCATCTTTACCTACTCAACTGCAAGCCACCAAGGTAATGGCTGTGCAAGACACCTTGTCGACTCACTCTCCTGATGAAGAGTACTTGGGTAAGGAGCACCATCTTCAGAGGCATTGGACTAATGATCAAGAAATTCTAAGAATGTTTGATAGATTTTCGGCTAAGCTAGAGGAGATAGAAGAGACGATAAATAAAAGAAACAAGAATAACCGTTTGAAAAACCGATGCGGTGCTGGCATTCCTCCATATGAACTGCTTCTTCCCTCATCAGGGCCAGGTGTAACTGGCCGAGGTATACCCAACAGCATATCTATTTGACTAGTTTAACTTCAATATTTGGTAATCTTGTGAACACGCATGATAGAACTGTATTTAGTGCATTACGTATGCTTTGTCTTTTGCATGTCTTGTAACTCGTCATCACTTGTAGGGTTCATGAGTGCGTGTAGTAAGCACCTCAAGCTGTGTTGTAATCTTGTGAAAAGTAGAATATAAGACTCGACCTTTGTGTCAATTTATTGTCTATCAGGCCAAAATGAAGGAATTTGAATGTAAGGAAGCGGAATTTGATGCTTTTGGTAAGCGTAGTCATTTTCCTACTCTCAATTCAGACTGGTTGGACCTATCATAAATGCATAATAGACTTCGAAAAGTCACCTATTTTCAGTAGTCAATTTATGGTTCGAGTCCGGGCTCAGACATTATTATATATATATTTTTATCTCTATTTCATTATTTCTGAGATTTTCAAAATGAGAGTATTACTTTGTAGGGTTAGTTGCAATTGTGACACTTGATTTGTGTCTATGGCAGCCAGGAGGACTCTTCGATTTACATTAGTATAGGTACATATATTTTCATATTTTGTTCTTATGATTGTACCCCTAGGTGAAATTCCTGTGATCATCAATGTTCCCATGGCTTCTGGTGCATTAAACGCGGTTAGTATGCTTTTAATGAAGTTAAGGTAAAACGCCTCCTACAGAGGTGGTGGTACTTGCCCATGCTTCTATCAATTACTCTGATAAAGTGGTTGTGCGTCGTTGACTTTAGCTCGGCAAATGAGCTCTGGAGTTCCAACTTTGCAGACTTCTGGCCTCGAATACAACATGGACGTTGTTTCAAAATCCCCACGAGCTCTTCTGAATGTGTAGCGTTAAGGTCATACCTCATAGCTTTGTTTTGTCAAGCTGGCAGTAATACCTATGAGTCCTCATGCGATTGGTTCACGAGGCAAAACAACCTTTTTACACCATCAGTTTCGTCAGAAACTTGTACGTGAGAGATTAATCCCTGAAAAATTTTCGGGTAACTAAAAAAGATAAACTTTTCAAATGTTTCGATAGAAATGTGCCAAAATTTTAAAGCATGCCTATCATATAGTAATATGAGAAAAATAAATGTAAATAATTTTAATAACAGAAAAATAAAGAATAATAATTTTACGTAAGTATTATTAATCTTTCTTTTATCATTTATGTTAAATGTATATATACAAATTTTTTAAATAAATTAATGTGATCAACATGATATAGTTAGGCTATAAAGAGTGATCCTCTCATTTTAATAAAAAGAAGGGATGACTATTTAGAGGTGTAAATTAATGAATTTTTTTTATGAAACTTTGTAGAGATGATCTAAATATTGACTAGATCACCTCCACAAAAATTCATAGAAAAATTCAACCTAGAAGTGAGTGTTTTGAAAAATTGATATATATGTACATTTTCGGCCGTTAAAATTTTTGATGATCATCTCACCCACTTTTAGGTTGAATTTTTTTATGAAATTTAGTGGAAGTGATCTACTCATAATATAGATCATCTCTACAAAATCTTACGAAAAAATTCATCGATTTACCCCTCTAAATGGTCATCCCTTCTTTTTGTTAAAGTGAGAGAATCCCTCTTTATAGCCTAACTCCAACATGATATATATATATATATATATATGCTAAGTCACGCTTTTAATAATTTTCATATCTCCTCCATTATCACGTCAATTTGTCTAAAAAATTTCCGTAAGTTTTACCATGTTTAGTAAATTTTCATAATAATGATTTTTCAAAAAAAAATTGGCATAGATTTTTCATTTTAATTACAAATAACGAAAATTCCCTCCAATCTCCTTATAAGACTTGAACTTAGGACCCTGAGTAAGAGGGTATTTGTTTTTGCATCTGAATGTTTAATGGGAAAATTTAAAACATTTAGATGTTTAATAAGCTATTTTTTTTTGTTTTTTAATCATTAAGAAGTTAACGGCTATTTTTTTAATGATTAAGTATTCCACAGTAAGAGGTATCAGCCCCACTGAATGTTTAATGTTGAATTTAAATCATAATTTATACTAACACTTAATATTCAATGCCTTATTTAGAAAAAAAAAAACAAACATCATCTTTAAAGTTTGGATTCAACATTTGATGTACTCAGAAATTGGTATAATTTATCATGTTAATTAATAATTTAGAGAGCATATATTATTATCAATTCTTATATTTTTATTGCTTCTCAGGTGGTAGAAAGATTTGAAAAAAATTGAAAAAAATAGAGAAATTAAAGATTGTGAAGACACATAAAGTATTTAATATTTATGGATGCATAACTTTTTACTCATAATTTCAAATAATGCGATTATTGAGCTTAATTTGAAGAGAATTTCGAGAGTTACAATTTTGTAATTCAATATGTTCTCAAATTCAGTCATCTTGGCGTCTAAAATTGCGACCCAAAATTTAGCAATTTTATTGTGAAAAATTCAACAAATTGTATTAAAATAAATGGGCCCAAGCCCATTCACCAGCCATAAGATAGAGAAAAAGAAGTCTAACCCTGCATCAAATTTATTAAAGTTCAATTTGGTCACGTCATTTACTCATTGGAGGAAATGCTTGTGTTTATGCCCATTCGAATGGGGCAGGTTTAGTACTAAGTTAGTAATTAATGGAGCTTGATTCATCTAATCATTTTTGACATTGATTTATTTCGAAAATTAATCAGAGCACGTCCTTGGATTTGAATTATCTGGATATGTGAGAAATGATTGATAAGCTGCTAACCTATTTCACCCAATTTCCATTGCCATTCCTCAAAAAAGGGAAGGGGAAGAATATGGATGAGAATTTAGGGATTAGAGAGAGAATTAGAAGATAATTTAGATAGAGAAATATAGAGAAAAGAGAGACACAGAAGATCAGAAATGAAACGGAGAAAGAGAGAGAATTCGATTTTAGAGAGAAAGCAATTCTGATGAATTTCCTATGATCTCAACATTACGATTCTGATGAATAAAACACACATTATATAGGGTATTCACACACACAAACACACATTCCTCACCACACTCACATGATTGCCCTAACAATAAAACTCCTATACTACCCTCAAATAAACCTCTAACCCATTTCTGACAATTGACTTAGTCTAAGTTTATTTATTTGTAGGATTAGCTAGTTAAATTTTTTAAACTTGATTTCTAAAAGAATTGAGATTAAAGCACCCTTTTTGTTCAATTTTTTTTTTCCTAAAAGAAACAATACCCTTGTAAGAATCTGAAGATATTTAGAAAAAAAATTGAAAGTGGATTAGAAATTGAGGGTTACATTCTAAACTGACAACTTTAAAAAACTTAGACAATTTGAAACCGGATTCATGGGTGCCATTTTTTTGAAGTCGTTTAAGGTTATTATATTTTGGTAGTGTAAGCATATCCAATTTGCTTGCAATTATGTGACTTTGCTTCTCACGCTGTTATGATTTCTTTTATGTTTTTGCTTGTCTATCCCCAGCCCCTTTGGAGAAATTTCTACCCAGAAAAATTGCAAGCACCCGAGCATAGGAGGAGTGGACATTGGGTATTCTTCGCTGTTATTGCACTATGGTAATAACATATAATTTAAAATTCCATGTTCATGAAAGAATAATTTGTTGCCCAAAATATTCTTTCTTCTGTTATTTTCTTTTGTATACGGGAATATTTATTAGTGCAATATGCAATTAAGTAATTCACTACATAATCACTTAATCAGTCTTCACATGGAATATATTTTTATAATGCATTTGATTTGTTTCAAAAGAGAATACCTATGGTGGGTATATTTCCCTAATGGTGTTGTGGTGTTGCAGTCATTGAAGATTTTTTTTTTTATCAGAAATGAAGCTTATATTGAAACCAGAAATGAAGCTTATATTGAAACGAAAAATCAAATACAAGCAAAAAAGAGGCTGCAATTAGACGAGAGATCCAAATCCAGCCTTAAAACAAAAATAAAATCTATCTGCTCGAACAAACAAGACTTCCACCACCTGATCAAGCAACAAAAATCAACTACCCTACCTACACTATAAATCCTACCAACAGAAGCAACTAGACAACCGGGCTAAAAAACTACAATCCACTACACCAAAGCTGCTTTTCAATCTCTAGCTAAATCAGAGACACAATGACTGCCGAACACACTTGAGGAAGAAGCCCACATAGATGCCGTAACCTTGACTCTGTGCCAAATCTATTCCTCACTTTCCTCTTTGTCTTCGAAGATTCTAGAATTTCTCTCTCTCCACACCTACCACAAAACTGCCATACAACTACTTCTCAACAAAATTTTAGATCTCTTCTTATTTCCCTGAAAATACCACCTTCAACAAGCTAATTATACCACGGACTTGAAGTTGCAGAAACCAAGTCTAATTATCTCCAAATATTACACCAAATAATGTGAACAAAAGAACAATGCAATAGCAAATGGTCTAAACTTTCCCCGCTCCTCTTGCACATAACACACCACAACGGAGATAGAAGTAGGTACGGCCTCCTGATCTGCAACAATTTTGCCATACTCACCCTCTTCAGCGTTGCTTACCAAGCTAGCACTTTCACTTTTGATGGAACTCCATTCTTCCAAATCATGTCGTGTGGCTCAAAATTACCCGCTTCATTGGATCAAGTAATAACCTCGAAGTATGACTTCGTCGAGAATTGCCCAGACTTATCTCTTTCCCACTCTCTAGCATCCCACCCATCTCTAAAAACATAACAATTCCCAATTAACCCCAAAAGCTCCACAAATCCATTTTCTTCTTCAACAGTGAGATTTCTGCGAAGACGAATATTCCACATAAAATCATTCTTTGATCCCTAACAAATATTAGATGCTACTGACGCCTCCGAATGGACAGCCAACCTGGAAATTCTAAAAAATTTAACTGACAGCGCTCCTTCACCCACCCATTTATCACTCCAAAACCGAATCTTGGAGCGATTGCCTACTTTATATCAGACATTTCCTATGAATTTCCTTAATCCTCCAGAGATCACCTTCCAAGGATTGCGAGGAGTCCCCCTGGCCATCGCATTAGCATCCCACCCGAATTCTTGAACCCTATATTTGCTTCTAATAATATAATGCCATAAAGCATTTTGTTCTTCTGGGAAATGCCATAACTATTTTCCTAACAAAACTTCATTTTTTTTATTAAATTTCCGATTCCCAACCCTCGTGCCTTTTTGCTTCGACCTACCTTATCTAACTCACTTAATGCTCCCCCTTCCCCCTTCAAACCCTTCCCATAGAAAATTCCTCATTAATTTTTCGATACTTTTCGCTACTATGGTAAGAATTCTAAAGAGAGAGATAATAAATCGGAATACTCTCTAAAACCGTTTGAATAAGCGTTAATTTTCCACCTTTCAAAATACACTAGCTGGCTTAACCCTCAAGTCTCTTGCATATTTTTTCAATTACCGAACTCCAGAAACCTAACCTCATCGGGTAGTCCCCCAACGGTAGCCCCGAGTAAGACATTGGCCAACTCCCTACCTTACATCCCACCTCATTGGCTAACGGTCTCATTTCTGCCTCCTCAATATTTGTGCCCACTACCTCACTTTTTAACATATTGATTCTTAAACCCGACGCATACATGAAGATGTCCAAAGTGCCAACAAGATTACTAATTTTTTTCCTCATTCTTAGAAAGGAAAACGATAGTATTATCAACAAATTGTAAGTGCGACAAGCTCACTTTATCCCTCCCAATATTGAAACCCTCCACTAAATCTCTACTCTTCGCCTTTTTTACCAATAAATTTAAAACATCTGCAACCAATACAAAAAGAAAAGGAGAAAGTGGATCCTCTTGCCAAAGCCCCCTCGATGCCTTAAAATACCCTCTTGGCCTCCTGTTCATCATGACAGATAAATTAACCGACGGCAAACACCCTCGAATCCACCTCCTCCACCTACTACCAAATCCCTTATTCTCTAACACGTGGTCTACAAAGTCCCATTCAAATATTCAATATCATCATACGCTTTCTTAAAATCAATCTTCATCACAACTCCCTTCCTCATTCTATCCTCATACTCCTCAACCCCTTCATCGACAATGACAACCAAATCGAGTATTTGTCTTTCTTTCACGAAAGCCCTTTACGGCAATCCTATTGTCTCGCCCATCACTCCCTTAAACCTTAAAGATAGTACCTTAGCCAAGACCTTGTAAAGGCTTGTGATGAGACTAATAGGTCTAAAATCTTTAAGTTTTAGATATGCAACCTTTTTCGTTATAAGACAAATGAAAGTGGAATTTGTGCACGCATTCACCACCCTGTTATCATAAAACTCCTTCAAAACTCTCAAAACATCCTCCTTAATCACTTCCCATTCTTTATTGAAAATCTCAAAAGTGTACCCATCCGGACTCGGCGACTTACTACCTGCTTAAGAGTCTATTGCAGCTTTCATCACTCCTTCCTCAAAGGGTCTCTTAAGCTTGTACGCCACTCCAAGCCTTCAAATCCCACGTGAGACCTCTCTTTTTTGGTGTACAATCGCTTAAAATACTCCACTAATTCGATCTCTATCTCATTTTCATCCATCACCACCGACCTATCCTCTTTCTCCAACTTTCTTATTAGTTTGTTTACCTTTCTCTGATTAACAACCTGGTGGAAAAGTTTATAATTGGCATCCCACTCTGATATTCCTTTTACTTTCGCCTTTGGCCTCTAAGACCCCTCATCATTTAGTAAAATTTCATCTAACTCTTCTTTTAGTCTTCTTCTCTCGCCAATTTTACTATCATCAATAGGACTTATAGCTTCTTTCTCATCAATATTTTGCATCTTACAATAAATCTGCCCATTTTTAACTCTTACATCCTTAAACACTTCCACGTTCCATCTCTTTATCTTATGTTTCACTAGCATTAGCTTTTTCATAAATTTGAACCCCTCCCACATGTGAACCGAATGCCCTTCCCACAATTCTTTAAACTTCTCCAAGAACTCTTTATGACTTAACCATATATTTTCGAAACGAAATGTGGTTGGACCCTATCTAAATGCACTAGTATCCCAAGCCAACGGAAAATGGTCCGACACTACTCGAACTAGCGCCTCTTGTCTTGTTAAAGCAAACTCCTCCTAACTTTCCGAAAATATAAATATATCCAATCGCAAGTGAGCTCTCTTATTCGACCACGTGAAACTAACATTACTAATACCCAGATCACTCAAAGTCGAATTTCTAATAAAGGTATCAAACTTCCGCATGCTTCTAGTCCATCTCCCGTTTTCTCCACCTTTCTTCTCTGAGGGATATCGGATAATGTTGAAATCTCCACCTAAACACCACTTATTCCCGCAAAGACCGTAGAGACTTGCCAACTCCTCCCAAAGCACCACCTAAACACCTTACTTTAGTCTCAACTTAACGGATAAAGGGTATACACCCTTCACATATTCCTCACAAGTCACCACCCACATATCCCAAACTATTAACACCCACCATCTACCTTCCATCTGAATATAAACCCAATCCTTGAATCTCACCCCCCATACTGCCCCCACTATATCCCATGTAATCATTGAATCATTGAAGAGTTGTAAAATTTCATTTATAGCGGATGTCTTTTTTCTCTTTTTGTTTTTCAATTTTCATTCCATTCTCATTTGTAACGTTTGTAATTTATGTTAATATAATCTTCAAAAAAAGAAAAAATTTACTTCGTGTATTTGAGTGGTATACTGTCTTTCATTTTTCTTCAAAGCAATTGGAAATTTATTTAAGATCCGTTGACAATAATGCTTTGCTGAGCATTTTCTTTTTCTTTTATCTAATTTAAAATACCACTATTGTTTGTATAAGAAAGTCTAACAAAAGAGGATGCAAAACAATGATTTCTGCAGATGGTGGATACACTTCAATTTCAGAATTCATCTTTCTTTACTGTTCGCAAGATTGTTGATCCAATGAACCTTTTTCCTGAAAATATCATTTTGGCCATTAATAAGCGCGAGGTGAGTCTTTAAGTTATACACATATATGGTGCTAGGGGCTTTTGAGAGGGTAAACGAATGAATTTTTTTAATATAACTCGGTATAAATGATCTCTATGTTTAGATCTTCTCCACCAAATTTTATCAAAAAATTTATCTGGGAAATGAGTTAGCTAAAAAATTGATATATACTCGCATTTTTTGCTGTTAAAATTTTAGATGTTTAGTTAACCTTCTTCCTGGTTGATTTTTTTGCTAAAATTTGGTGGACGTGTTTTTCTAATCATGGAGATCTTCTCCACCAAATTTCATCAAAAAATCCACCAGTTTACCCACTCAAAAGGTCCAATCTATATATACGGTATGTATGGCAAATTTTCTATATAATGTGAGTTCATTTCATACTCAGACCAATCCATGCGGAAAAGCTAACTTAAAATACTTTTATCTAAGGGCCTATTATTTACACCTTTTAATTTTGTCACTAGCACCACCTTTGTCACAAACACCTCCCTCATGTCAATTTTTAGTCACTAACACCCTCCACCCAATTAAAAGTTAATGCAAACATTAATTAAAAATAAAACTGTTGGTCGAAAAACAACCCTAGAGGGGGGTGGATAGGGTTTTAAAAACTTAATGCAAAATTAAAACTTTTTTAAAATGTTTAAGCAAAGCAACTTAGCTAAGCAACAATATCAAGGAAATAATCAATTTCAAGTAATCAATCCCAAGACAAGCAAATAAGCAATGTCAAAATACAAGCAATAATATAATAATAAAAAGAGAGATTGAGTTTATAAAGATTAAACCAATTTGAAGCTCAAGACTTTTTGGCTTCACGGTTCAGTTTCCTAAACCATACGTCCGCACTCAGTTAGTTCCCCGAAAATTTTCACTATTCAATCTTCTTCGGGTGAAGATCAAACCTTAATACAAATGTCTTCATCACCATCCATTGATACATCATTATCTTCATGTTAGATAGTTTTGAGAGCTAAGGTTTTCTTTGGTTTTGTATCCGCCTTTTCTTCTCTTTGAAGTTCCTTCTTATAAGTTTTTAGAGATCCCAAAAGCTCGTCCATGCTGAGTGTTTTGAGATTCTTTGCTTCTTAAATCGCCGTCACCTTCGGTCGCCAGTTCTTTGGAGGAATCCTAAGAATTTTTCTTATCTTACATTCATTAGAATAAACCCTTCCAAGAAAATCCAAATCATTAATAATAATAGAAAATCTACTATACATGGAGGCAAAAGATTCATTAGGCTCCATCTTAAATAATTCATAATTATGAACAAGCATATTTATATTATCATTTTTAACTTAAATGGTTCCTTCATAAGTAACCTCAAGTTTGTCCCAAATCTCTTTGGCGGTTTTGCAACTAGAGACTTTATTATATTCATCTATGTTTAATGCACAATTTAAAGAATTTAAAGCTTTAGCATTAAATTGATTTTTTTTAATATCATTTTCATCATATTCTGACATTTTCTTAGGAATAATCTTTCCATTTTCATCGATTTTGTTAATTTCATATGGTCCTTCAAGTATGACTCTCTATTGCTCAAAATCGCCGGCTTGCAAAAATATGTTCATTCTACTTTTTCAATAACTATAGTTTTTTCCATCAAACAATAGCGGCCTAGAAGTGGAAAGACCTTCCGAAAATCGGTTCCTTGATAGAAAGACATAATTGTAAACTCTAAGATTGTTAAATCAAAATAAGAGTACAACATCTAATACTAATTGTTGGTCGAAAAACAACCTTATAGGGGGTGAATAGGGTTTTAAAAACTTAATGGGGAATTAAAACGTTTTTAAAATATTTAAGCAAAGAAACTTAGCTAAGCAACAATATCAAGAAAATAATCAATTTCAAGTAATCAATCCCAAGACAAGCAAATAAGCAATCTCAAAATACAAGCAATAATATAATAATAAAAAGAGAGCTTGGGTTTAGAAAGATTAAACCAATTTGAAACTCAAGACTTTTTGTCCTCACGTTCGGTTTCCTAAACCATAAATCCGATCTCGGTTAGTTCTCCAAGAATTTTCACTATTCAATCTTCTTTGAGTGGAGATCAAACCTCAATACAAATATTGTTATGCACACAACACTCATAATGTAACTATACCCACTACACTTCTCACAAGATATACTCTCTTACTCTACAAAGAGATATTCTCTTTTGAAATGAAGAATGAATTATTTGTGGTGATACACACCAATACAATAACTCTCAAGTGTTTACAAAATATGAAAATTAGCTCACTTTAAAAGTTAACAAGTTTTGATAAAAAAATATATAGCTCAAAAGATGAAAGATTGACTAAAATGTGTTCTTGAATCTTTGTATATTTGAATATATGAATAATAGAGTATTAGAATGATTCAAGGTATGTTAAAACATATCTAGGACCTTATATATATAGCTTGCAAAACTATATGGCCGTTGGGGATGATTAAGAAAGGTTTTGAATCAAAGGTATACATTTTCAAACTTTCTAACAGCTAGTTTTGTTGACTAAAAATTCAAATTGTTTTGATAATATCTCATAATCTAACTGTTGGATCATGCTCAAATTTTAGTCAAAAGTGTTAAGAGATGTTGTCTAATTACTGTAAAAATTTTAAAATAACCGAAGTCTAGGAAGGCCTCCATCATACCGTTAGATCAAAATTGTGCCAAAATTGAGTGAATCTAAAATGAAAAATAAAAATATTTTTGCAATTTAGCAATTTAGTTCCAAATACAATTCTAATAATTTTTGAACCTCGAAGATATGTTTATAAGAGATCTATTTTTATGAAAGCTTAAAATATAATCATTTAAAATTAATATGAATTTATTTTGAAACTCGGCCTTTGTAAAATGATGTTTTTCAAAGAAATTCAATTTTAAGCTTGTTTGAATCAATCATTTAAAAGATGTATGAATACGTTTGAGCTATAAGAATTTGATCAATAAAGTAACTTTACATAAATCTTAAGCACCCACTCAATTACTGAATTAACGAGTCTTCGAATGCTTTGATTTGTTTCTTCAAATTGATTTTCACTTAAAACTTTTTCCTATATAGTCTTTTCATATAGTCTTTTGATCATTTGTGCTTCATGACTTGCATTAAGAGATTTGATCTTCATTGTCTTATTTAATGATCGAATAGTGAAAGAGTGATCATTGTCATGTTTTTCTTGAATTTCTCAAGAAAATAAACTATATATATACTTATATAAAAAAAACATGTTAAATTACACATGATTGATTTATTGTTATTATCAAAATAAGATTAAGACCTTAGGTCAACAAAAACTACTTAACATTGAAAAATAAAGAAGTTATTTGCGTCTCTCACATAATGATAAGTGAGTGAATTTACACACATTCATCCCACATCAGGTGAATGTGTTGTAACCGACTCGCCTAATATAAGGCAATGAAGTGCGGAGTGTATTGGAGTATTTCTAAATTAGACTCAATTAATGATAGGTAGGTGGATTCACACACACTCACCACACTTCGTTTTTAGGTGTCTTCTTGTTTTGGTTTTGATTTTGAAATGGAATCATTTTCTATAACATCATGGAATTGGATTTTGATAAAGCTTCTTTTTCATGGAATCATTTTCTATAAATGATAGGCTTGGCTGAGCTACTTTATGTTAGGAGGAGAGATTATTATATTTTAGGAGGAGAGATTCTGCATATTTGAAATAGGCCCGGCTGGGCTACTTTATGCTTGAGCTTGACGTTGGTGTTCAGGTCCCAATTGTAAAAACATGACCAAATTTACAATTCCTAAAATTCCAAATTTCTTTCCACGTTTTAACAATTCTTTTGTTGAATTTACTACTTTTTTACATATACTAAACATACCCCTACCATGTTTTTACAATTCATAAAATTGCCAAAGGCCATGGCTGGCATTATATGTTTTTTTGCTGTGAATTTACTACCTTTTTTTGCTAAGGGCCGTGGCTGGCATTCATGATAATTGGGTAGAGTTGTTTAGTGAAAATTATAATTTGTAATTGATATTTTCCTACTATTTTGACTTATAAAACTATTGTAGTTGATTTAAGGATTTGAAGATATGATTATCAATGCTTAATTAGTTTTACTTTGATATAAAATTATATCTTTATATTTTAAAGTTTTGTCAAGTTTACAAATTTTATTTTATGACTTTTTGCATTTAGTGAGGTAATAGTGGTTAGTAATTTTCATAAATGAAATGGGTTAGATTGGTTGAAAAATTTAAATTATATAGTCTTTTTTATTTCGTTTGATCTATATAAACTAGTAAGTGCAAAATTGTCATATTAAAAAAATCCAATTTTCAGATGTATTATATTTAAACCAGTGTTTTCAATATCGTAGAATAATGCACTATGTAGGGCGCTATAGCATGTTTTTTGCCACTAACGCTACATAGCGTGCTTAATATAGCGGGAGGAATAAAAAGCGTGAGTGATTAGGTTACGTGGCACGCTATAGCGTGAATAACATACGCTATTCGGAAAAAACTCACGCTATTTTGGAAAGTGAAAGCTAGGTCAAATATGAAAAAAACCTTAACAAATCATAAGCTCGTTGTTCTCCCCCAGCCGTCATCTCTCACAGAATCACAGCTCTACCTCTGTACGTAGTCGTCGTCTAAGCTTTGTGTTCACCTGGAATCCTATTTTTATTTTAGTGTTGAACTGGGCTGAATTGTTTTATTTGAACGTTGAACTAAGGTATTCCTTGAACCCTAGGCTGATTTTACTATTCCAGTGAACCTAGAGAGAGAAGACAAAAGAAACCGAGAGATAGAGAAGACAAAAGAAACTGAGAGAGAGAGAACAAAAAAAAGAACAAAAAGAACTGAAGGATGTCAGCACAGCACTCGGTAGTGGGTGGGGTTTGATATTCTAAGATTTAATTTTGTAATGACCCTTAAATTTTTGTTTCTTACACTTAGGTACCTTTAAGTATAAATTTATACATATAAATCCCTATATATATATTCAAAAAAATACCCCATATCTAGTAAAAATACCCCATATTTAGCGTAACATTATTTTTTATTTTTTTTAATTATTATGCTATTGGAGTCCCGAATAACTTACACTATACGCTATGCGATTTGCGCTACGCACTTCAGGAACCAAAACGCTATTACTCGTAGGGCTGGGATTTTAGAACCGGGAACCGGAGAACCGGTCCGGACCGAACCGATAAAACCCGGTTCGGTTCGGTTCTTGAAAAATAGGAAACTTTTGTTAACGGTTCGGTTCTTGGAGGTTGTTAACGATTCGGTTAACGGTTCTTGATATAATTTTTTTCTAATAACCGTTAAGGAACCGTTATTAGATTTTCCTTCTAAATTGCTTAGGAACCGAACCGTTAGAACCGTTATAACCATTAAGGAACCCTTAGAACTGTTATTTCTTTCCAATAACTATTAATATTTCAATTTTTCCGGTTTTTTTCTTGTTAACGGTTAACCAATAAACCGGTTCTTTCCAATAACCGTTAAGGAACCGGTTTTTATCTTGTTAACGGTTAACCGATAAACTGGGAGAACCGAACCGTTAGAACCGGTTCGGTTCTTAAACCGGTTCTTCACTTTTTATAGGTAGAACCGAACCATTAACATAGAACCGGTTCGGTTAATGGTTCCTCAAAATTTTTTAAAGAACCGAACCGGTCCCAGGCCTAATTACTCGCGCTATCACTATTTAAAACATTGATTCAAACAAATAACATTTTTTCAGATACAGTTTTCAGAAGTAAACAAATAGTTTTTTCAGTTTCAGTTTTTAGTTTCAGATGTTTTATCAAACGCCACCTAAATCCCTTCCCCACGCCCGCCGCTCACAGCTCACTCCTCCCCCCCATTGGCCATCTCTCTCTCTCTCATACCACCAAGCACCATTGCACCAAGAAAGGTTGAATAATAGAGTTTTTAGTTTCAGATGTTTTATCAAACGCCACCTAGAAAGGTTGAAAATCTAGAAAGTGGCTAGTCTAACATTTCTACTAGTCTAACATTTCTAACAGAGTAAATTATGTGATGGATGCTTACCTCTCCTGCTTCATATTTTGAAAGTTTACTTGTATATATACACAAATATGCGGTCATACACTTATTTTAACGGTAGAGGAGAATATTATGGGGTAATTTGCCCTACCTGTCCTTACTTTTATGTTGATTGATGATACAGGCTATTGCGAGCAAGAGGTTATTTATATTTGAATACCTGACATCCTTCTCCCATTTATGGACAAGATGAACTCATTGCCAGGAAGAAAAGCTGATGCCACGCCGACATTTTTCTTCTATACCCGTTCCGGTTTTCTAAGGCCAGTTGTTATTGAGCTCTTGCTTCCTCCAACACCTTCTGCACCGCAGAACAAGCGTGTTTTCACCCATGGACATGATGCTACTACGGAAGCAAGCCAAAGCTCATGTTTTCTCTAACAATGCTGGTATCCATCAACGAGTGAATCATTGGTGAGACTTAGTTTTATTTCTCTCTATATATAAATGTAGCCATGTTTTTTTGAAATTAAATACTTGGATGCATATTTTTCTAATTTGTTAGTGATTGAGATTTCAGGTTGAGGACTCATGCTAGCATGGAACCTTACATTATTGCAACCCATAGGCAGCTTAAGCTCAATCCGCCCCATTTACAAGCTGCTCCACACTCATATGCGCTACACATTGGAGATCAACGCCTTAGCTAGACAAAGTTTGATAAATGGAGGATTGATTCGGAGGTATAGAAGTCCTAATCCTTTTACTCAAAGATCTTGACCCTCTCTCCTCCTTCCTATATCATTCTTGACTGATGACCAAGTAAAATTTTGATGTTATATGTGTCATGATAAAATTTTCAGGGGCATGGCTGTGGAGGATCCTTCAGTGCCCCATGGTGTTTGTTAGTAACCATCTCACCCAAAAGCTTAAGCTGTTAAGTAGTGGGCCAACAATGTATATCATACTCTTCAACACTCCCCCTCACGTGCGAGCCACTCGCACGTGGATAGACAAATGAAACCAAAGGCCAAACTGGCCAAACCAAAGGTGCACTTTGTGCACAAACACAAAGGGGGAAACAAATGCAAGCGGGAGGATTTGAACCCGAGACCTTGCAGAACCTGAATAGAATGTCAATGTAATTAGGTAGGGTTGTGGACTTTTGTGATTGCATTTGTGTATATATATGTGTGTAATTCATCCTTCAAAATACAAGAAATATATTTTCTCCTCTGCCCTTCTCTTGTTTCATGGTATCAGAGGAATAAGGGTTCCAGTTTATAGCCAAATAAGCTCAGTTGCATTTCAGTCGCCAGCTTAGTTTTCTAGGGTTTCTAAGTTGCGATTTCAGTTTACCAATATACGGCCTCCATCTATCAACACCACCGGCGTAGTTAGAAAGCCCACCTGCCGATCGGCCTTCGCCCAGAATCCGGTGGCCGGAATCCCTGCGCGTGAAGCTCACGCGCCGCCCAAAGTCACGCCACCGTCACCACGCGCCGGCGCGTGAAGGCGCGTCCAACGCCGGAACGCCGTCGTTCGAGCTCCGTCAGGCTCGTCTGGTCTTCTACATCACGAATCTGTGATTTGTTGGGGTTGTCCACACCCGTTTGTCTTCCGGGGTTATTCTTGCATCTTTGGGTTGCTCGTCTCTTGGTTCCAGAAGTGGCTGAGGCTTATTACACTGTTGTTCTACCTCCTTTTGTAGTTAGAATTGCTGATATCCCATATTTGAGACTTGTTCAGTGGTTCGCTTGGTTTATCCTTGATTTGTGTGGCTCGATTTCTACCTTTGGGCGTGCATAACGCATTTCGGTACGGTTTCATCCCTACTTTCTGATTTGTACGCTGTTTTGTGCTCTACTTTGATCGTGAAAATCTTTGATTCTCGCTATAAAATTATTTAAGTATGTCGGAGCAGAAGGCGGCAGTTGTTTCTGATGTAGTGTCTGTAATGTCAAAAATCACTGAACACAAACTTAATGGCTCCAACTATCTTGATTGGAGTAAAACCATTCGAATTTATTTGCGTAGTATCGATAAGGATGATCACTTGACTAGTGATCCACCATCAGACAATTCGAGACAAACGTGGCTGAGGGAGGATGCCCGGTTGTTCTTACAAATTCGAAATTCGATTGACAATAATGTGATTAGTTTGATTAACCATTGTGAATTGGTTAAGGAGTTAATAGATTATCTGGATTTTCTGTACTCTGGGAAAGGAAATATCTCTCGTATTTATGATGTGTGCAAAGCCTTTTACCGTGCTGAAAAACAGGACAGATCTATTATGAGTTATTTTATGGATTTTAAGAAAACTTATGAAGAACTAAATATGCTACTGCCGTATAGCTCCGATGTTAAAGTCCAGCAAAGTCAGAGAGAGCAGATGGCAATTATGAGTTTTCTAGCTGGTCTTCCGGCTGAATTTGAAACTGCTAAGAACCAGATTCTTTCTAGTTCTGAGATCTCATCCTTACAAGAAGCATATAGTAGAGTCCTTCGCACAGAGGGGGCTTCATCAGTTCAGACTCCACCAGTTCCGCTAAATAGTGCTTTGGTTAGTAGAAATAATGAGTCTGAATTTGGGCGATCACAGTATCGTGGAGGATATCAAGGAGGAGGATATCGAGGAGGATCGAATAGTAACAATTTTGATATTCACGCACATGATTCAGGAGGAAGTGTAACTCGGGGACAGGGCTCTGGAGGAATCATTTGTCATTACTGTCATAATCCAGGGCATTTGAAGCGGGATTGTAGAAAGCTTCGGAACAGGACTCAGAGAACTCACTCGGCCCATATTGCATCTACCAATGATATGACTGAAAAATCAGTTATTATCCCTGCAGACGAGTATGCCAAATTCTCTAAGTACCAAGAATTTCTAAAGTCTTCATCCCCACAATTCACCTCTGTCACTGCGATTGCCGATTCAGGTAAACCAAATACATGCCTTGTCTCCTCCTCATCCAAATGGGTCATTGATTCCGGTGCTACGGATCATATGACAGGTAATTCTAGTCTCTTTTCTAACTTTCAGTCATATGTATCCCCTTCTAGTGTTACTTTAGCAGATGGAACATTATCCTCCGTTCTAGGGTCTGGAACAATAACACCAACTCCTTCGCTTCCCTTATCATCTGTCCTGCATTTACCTCAATTGTCCTTTAATTTGATTTCTGTAAGCCAACTTACTCGTACTCTTAATTGCTGCGTCTCATTCTTCCCTGATTATTGCTTGTTTCAGGATCTTATGACGAAGAAGATTATTGGTAAAGGACATGAATCGGGAGGCCTCTACGTCCTTGACACACATATACCTAAATCTGTTGCTTGTTCAAGTGTCACATCAGCTTTCAAGGCTCATTGTAGACTAGGCCATCCTTCTCTTCCTCTACTTAAGGAGTTGTGTCCGCAGTTTAGTAAAGTGTCTTCATTAGATTGTGAGTCATGTCAGTTTGCCAAACATCATCGTAGTAGTCTTAGTCCAAGAGTTAATAAAAGAGCAAGTGCTCCGTTTGAATTAGTTCATTCTGATGTTTGGGGTCCATGTCCTGTTATATCTAAAACTGGGTTTAAGTATTTTGTTACCTTTGTTGATGATTATTCTCGAACAACTTGGTTATACTTAATGAAAAGTCGTTCCGAATTATTTTTTCATTTTTGTGCATTTTGTGCTGAGATTAAAACTCAATTTGCTACTCCAGTCCATATATTGCGCAGTGATAATGCCAAAGAATATTTATCTTCAACTTTTCAGACTTACATGATTCAGAATGGTATTCTTCATCAAACATCCTGTGTTGATACTCCGTCTCAAAATGGAGTAGCAGAGCGGAAGAATAGACATCTTCTTGAAACTGCAAGAGCCCTATTATTTCAAATGAATGTACCGAAACCATTCTGGGCTGATGCGGTTTCCACAGCATGCTTTCTCATTAATCGAATGCCTTCGTCTGTTCTTCAGGGTAAGACTCCTTATAGTATTCTTTTTCCAAAGAAGCCACTGTTTCCTATTGAACCCAGAATATTTGGTAGTACTTGCTTTGTTCGGGACGTCCGTCCACAAGTTAGTAAGTTAGACCCAAAGTCTTTAAAGTGTGTTTTTCTTGGGTATTCTCGCCTTCAGAAAGGATATAGATGTTATTGTCCGAGTCAGAATAAGTACCTTGTCTCAGCTGATGTTACATTCATAGAAGAAACACCATATTTTCCGTCCTCCACTTCCGAGAGTCGGGGGAGGATGATGATTTGTTAGTATATACTGTCTCGTTTCCCGAACCCGTTACTGAACCCGAACCAGCACCAGTCCGACCTCCAATTCAACAGGTATATTCCAGAAGAAGACCTCCTGATCCCTGTCCTCCACCATCTTCTTCTTCATCAGATTCAGAGACGAGTGAAGATCTTCCTATTGCTTTACGCAAAGGTAAACGTCAATGTACTTATCCTGTTTCTTCTTGTGTCTCTTATGATCACCTGTCATATTCATCTTGTTCATTCATTGCATCTCTTGATTCTATATCTATCCCTAAAACTGTTCACGAGGCAATCTCTCATCCTGGATGGCGTAATGCAATGATCGAGGAAATGGATGCTTTAGATACAAATGGTACATGGGAATTGGTCACTTTACCTGCAGGAAAACAAGCTATCGGATGCAAATGGGTGTTTACTGTCAAGGTCAATCCTGATGGGTCTGTTGCTCGTTTAAAAGCCCGTCTTGTTGCTAAGGGTTATGCTCAGATATATGGAATTGATTATTCTGATACTTTTTCTCCTGTTGCTAAATTAACATCTATCAGGCTATTTATATCTTTGGCAGCTACTCATCATTGGCCTCTGCATCAGCTCGACATAAAGAATGCTTTTCTTCATGGTGATCTTCAGGAGGAGGTCTATATGGAGCAACCTCCTGGGTTTGTTGCTCAGGGGGAGTATGGGAAAGTTTGTCACCTTCGTAAATCTTTGTATGGCTTGAAACAGAGTCCTCGTGCTTGGTTTGGGAAGTTTAGCCAGGCCATTGAGACGTTTGGCATGAAGAAAAGCAAGTCTGACCACTCGGTGTTTTACAAAAGGTCTGAAGCAGGCATTATTCTGCTGGTTGTGTACGTAGATGATATTGTCATTACTGGGAATGATACTGCAGGAATCCTATCTCTTAAGTCCTTTCTTCATGATCAGTTTCATACAAAGGACTTAGGGACGTTAAAGTATTTTTTGGGTGTTGAAGTCACAAGGAGTAAAAAGGGTATTTTTCTATCTCAAAGGAAATATGTCCTTGACTTATTAGCTGAGATAGGAAAGTTGGGGGCAAAACCGAGTAGTACTCCGATGATTCCTAATGTACAGTTGACAAGAGATGGTGAACCATTTGAGAATCCTGAGAAATATAGAAGATTGGTGGGAAAGTTGAACTATCTTACAGTGACTCGCCCGGACATTGCATACTCTGTTAGTGTAATGAGTCAGTTTATGTCATCCCCAACAGTTCATCATTGGGCAGCATTAGAACAAATTCTATGTTACTTGAAAGGAGCACCTGGACGTGGTATCTTGTACACCGATCATGCACACACTCGTATCGAATGCTTCTCAGATGCTGATTGGGCGGGTTCCAAGGTGGATAGAAGATCCACATCAGGCTATTGTGTCTTTGTTGGAGGAAATTTGATCTCATGGAAAAGTAAGAAGCAAAATGTTGTGTCCCGATCTAGTGCAGAATCAGAATATAGAGCTATGGCTCAGTCCGTGTGTGAAATAATGTGGATATGTCAGCTCTTAACCGAAATAGGGATTAAGACTTCGGTACCAGCAAAATTGTGGTGTGATAACCAAGCTGCCATACATATTGCATCTAATCCCGTGTTTCATGAACGAACGAAACATATCGAAATTGATTGCCATTTCGTCCGCGAAAAGATACAGCAAGGATTAATCTCTACAAAGTATCTAAAGACTGGAGAGCAATTGGGTGATCTTTTCACGAAAGCCTTAAATGGGATTCGAATTGATTATCTCTGTAACAAGCTAGGCATGATCAATATCTATGCTCCAGCTTGAGGGGGAGTGTTATAGAATGTCAAAGTAATTAGGTAGGGTTGTGGACTTTTGTGAATAGAATGTCAATGTAATTAGGTAGGGTTGTGGACTTTTGTGATTGCATTTGTGTATATATATGTGTGTAATTCATCCTTCAAAATACAAGAAATATATTTTCTCCTCTGCCCTTCTCTTGTTTCAGTGTTAAACTTGTAATTGAAGACTACCCTTATGCAGCAGATGGGCTTCTCATATGGTCTGCTATTAAGGAATTGGTGGAGTCCTATGTTGACCACTTCTATTCCGAGCCCAACTCTGTCACATGTGATGTTGAGCTACAAGCCTGGTGGAACGAAATCAAGAACAAGGGTCACTACGATAAAAGGAACGAGCCATGGTGGCCTAAACTCAGCACGAAAGAGGATTTATCTGGGATACTTACCATTATGATTTGGATAGCTTCGGGCCAACTTGCTGCTATAAACTTCTGACAGTATCATTCAGTGGGTACGTACCTAATCAACCCACCCTTATGAGAAAGCTTATCCCTGAAGATGACCCTGCTTACAAGAAATTTCTGATTAACCAACAGCTTACTTTTCTTTCATCTTTACCGACTCAACTGCAAGCCACCAAGGTAATGGCAGTGCAAGACACCTTGCCGACTCACTCTCCTGATGAAGAGTACTTGGGTAAGGAGCACCATCTTGAGAGGTATTGGACTAGTGTTCAAGAAATTCTAAGACTGTTTGATAGATTTTTGGCTAAGCTAGAGGAGATAGAAAAGACGTTAAATAAAAGAAACAAGAATAACCGTTTGAAAAACCGATGCGGTGCTGGCATTCCTCCATATGAACTGCTTCTTCCCTCATCAGCTCTGGGTGTAACTGGCCGAGGTATACCCAACAGCATATCTATTTGACTTGTTTGATTTCAATATTTGGTAATTTTGTGAATACCCATGATAGAACTGTAGTTAGTGCATTACGTATGCTTTGTCTTTTGCATGTCTTGTAACTCGTCATCACTTGTAGGGTTCATGAGTGTGTTGTAGTGAGCACCTCAAGCTGTGTTGTAATCTTGTGAAAAGTAGAATGCAAGACTCGACCTTTGCGTCATATTATTGTCTATCACACCAAAATAAAGGAATTTGAATGTAAGGAAGGTGAATTTGATGCTTATGGTAAGCCTAGTCATTTTCCTACTCTCAACTCAGACGAGGTTGGACGTAGCATAAATGCATAATAGAGTTCGAAAAGTCACCTATTTTCAATTGCAAATTTATGGTTCAAGTTTGGGTTAAGACATTAATTTTTTTTATCTCTATTTCATTATTTCTGAGATTTTCAAAATGAGAGTATTACTTTGTAGGGTTAGTTGCAATTGTGACACTTGATTTGTGTCTGTGGCAGCCAGGAGGACTCTTCGATTTACATTAGTATAGGTGAAATTCCTGTGTATCATCCATGTTCCCATGCATAATTGGGCATTTAACATTTCTCTAGAACATAAAATATATGCAGTTAATCCAGAAATATTTCGATGTAGATAGCACCAGTTTCGTCTCTAATTTCGACACATGTTACAAATTAAATTAACAAAAACAAACATTAATTTTGAAATCTATGATAACAGTTGTGGTTCATTTATATCATTAACAGAATGCAAATATACAACTATAATTTGGACAAGGCAAGCTTGATCAATTCCTTTCTCAACGCCTTGCCAGGAGCATTCTTTGGTATTGAATTGATGAAGGACACTCTCCTTATTTTCTTGTATGGAGCAACCTACAATCCATTACAAAAATCAAAGAGATTATTAAGTGAAAAGTATGACCATCACTTTCTTCTCATATTTTGGAAGCAATTTCCATTGAATCTTTAGGGCCTGTTATGATCTGTGGATGAAAAAGTTTTCATTAAACATAAAAAGTGCATTGGTAAAAGACATTTTTATCTACTATTTGGTGTTGGACTTTATAGTATGTGCATTCATTATTTATCTTACAGGAACACGAAATCTATCACCGAACCAAACCGGTACTTAAAAAGGTTAGAGTACCTTTTGAGCAACAAAATCCTTAATTTGGGATTCATCAATAGTGCTCTCAGATCTTTTCACCACAAAGGCCATGGGTACTTGACCAGCTTCTTCATCGGGGTACCTGCTGATGAATGGTTGGTTAGATTTACAGGGCAACAACTTAAAACCCATGCAAGTTGACAATACTTACGGAATTACAGCCGCATCAATAACGTCTGGATGAGATTGAATGAGATGTTCCAGTTCCGCTGGAGCAACCTAATGAAATACAAAAACCACATCATACAATTTCAATTAGGGGTGTTAAAGCCAATTCGAAAACTGACCAAACGGACTGAAACGATCCGTAAAACTCTGAACCGAAAAGAAAAACCAAAACCGAAATCAAGAAAAATCGAACTGGAACGGAATAGTTTGGTTCGGGGCTAGCTATTCCACAACCGAACCGAATCGAATTATGTATAAGAAAATAAAATATGTATATATATATTCTAAGGCCACACGCTAAGTCTACTATGATACAAAAAAGCAAGATTTTTATAAGAATATGTTCTTTATTAATTGCATGTTGTGATCATATTAAAAAAAAAAAGTCATCGATGCGTGCCTTTATTATTGAATTAACTATATAATGCTAAGGTTTTTTTATGACATACATGATGATTAAATAATTTATCATTTTATTTAATATGTTTTATTCTTGTAAATGTACAAATAAAATAGTAACTACATAGAGAACATGATTTCTATATATTTGTTCATTGTTTCTAGAAAACCATGTCTATAATTATAATATGAACCAATCTTATATCGCTATTAGTATTCTATAGTTATGTTAAATTGATTTAAGAAAAAAAAAAAACATATGTCAAAACCGAACCGAAAAGTTTGGTTCTGATTTAAAAGATTTAGAAATCGAATTTGAATTTCTACATTTGGTTTGAGTTTGGGTGCCCTAGTTTCTACCACAACCGAAACCGAAAACACTTTTTATTTCAATCAACTAAAAGAAAAATGAATGTTACTTCCTCATAATGAGAAACATACATACTCATGTCTATATTTCTCTTGAATTAAATTGAAGGTAGTAAAATAGGTGCTGAAACAAATAATGTACTACCTGATAGCCTTTGTATTTTATTAGTTCTTTAATTCGGTCGACAAAAAATAGGAAGCCTTCGCTGTCAAAATAACAAAGGTCGCCAGTTCTTAACCATCCTTCTGAGTCCAAAACTGTTTTAGTCGCTTCTTCATCATCCACATAGCCTACAGTAACATCGCAAAGAAACAAATAGTGAAATTTATTTGATCCACATTTCCGCCCCCCCTTTTCTCCATCATTCTACATAATTTACATTTTACGGATATAATAACATCATAATATATTTGTTTTGACATCTAAACAGAGTGTTACAAAATGGTTATCAATACTTGCTTAATTTGTACCTTTCATAAGGGACGGGCCTCTAAGCCAGAGTTCTCCTTGCTTGAAAGGAGGCAAACCAGTGCCAGTGCGAGGATCTACAATCTTGGCCAAGCAATTTGGATCAAGGCGTCCAGTTGCACCTATAGTCTGGCTTTCGTTGGGGCCTAACATTCTAACAACTCCTCCTGCCGTTTCAGTCAATCCATATGCCTATACTTCCAAAAGCATTTGCAATCAAAGTTTTTGAAATGTTCACAGCATACATAAAAAGGGTTCATTTTTCTATTTACCAATTAAAAGCTATAGCAATTTCACTATCAGGTGCAGGGTTAATGTCACTACATGTCATGTCAGAACACCATCGGATATATTCGAAACCAACGTTTGACAATTTCTTTTGAAGAGATTTCAAATAGAAAACGAAACTTCTAAGTTGAAAAATAACAGATAGGGTTCGAGTCCCTTTGAACCATCAGGAAAAAAAGTAACAATCGTCAGTAGCATCCAAGAAAATAAAAATAACACGTACTAATCAAGGAAAGGGCTAAAATGACCACTCAAAGTAGCGGCATGCGCAAACCTGCACCAGTGACACTTCGTGGAACTTTTTCTTAAACCTCTCCACCATTGCATTAGTTAACGGAGCTCCGCCGCTCAGCACAACCTCCAGAG
This sequence comes from Lonicera japonica, assembly GCA_021464415.1. Classification (NCBI taxonomy): domain Eukaryota; kingdom Viridiplantae; phylum Streptophyta; class Magnoliopsida; order Dipsacales; family Caprifoliaceae; genus Lonicera; species Lonicera japonica. Next base: position 62,668,423 of record CM038468.1, on the reverse strand, counting down.
AGCTTAAATTATTTCCCGCAGTCACGTCATCGTTATTCACCATCGCCACGACCACAGGTGGCGCCACCGGCAAGTGAGTAACCTTAAACTCTTCAATTCCTCTCATCATAAGTCGCAGATCAAACCTCTTCATCGTCACCAAGCTTATCCCCAACGCCACCGATCTCACACCGTAGACAAATCCGTAAACATGAAAATACGGAACGGTACACAGACTAACCGCCGGCGAAGACCTAACCGGACGAACCGAACTTGCTACGGCCAACATCGATATGAAGTTCCGATGTGTTAGAACTACTCCTTTTACTTTTCCGGTGGTGCCCGATGAGTACATAATCGCCGCCGCTTCCGATTGATAAACGTCGACTCGGTTGAAATTTTCAGTTGGACTCGTCATCATCGAATCAAACTCGGCCGAGTCGAGGAGGATGGTACGGTATTTAAGCGAGGGGAGTTTGTGAGCTGTATCGGAAGTGGAAAAGGCGATGACAGGTTTGCATAGCTGGATTTGGCGGGAAATCTCGGAAATTGTGCTGGCTGGATTGGAAGGAGAGACAATAACACTGAGGGAGAATAGGGAGAGGTAGAGGATGGGAATGTTAAGTGAATTTGGGGAGAGAATGAAGGCAGAGTCGCCTTTGGAGAGGCCGATTTGGTGTTGGAGAGAAGCGGCTAGGGCTTGTACGCGGAGGAGTAGTTGGGAATAGGGAACGCGGAGGCTAGTGTCGGCGTCAATGAGTGCTGCGGTGGTTTCAGGGGAGTGTTGTAGTAGAGAGAAGGCGTAGTCGGTGACGGAGAGAGGGGAAGACTGGGGAGGGAGTGGAATGTGAGGTCTGAGGCTGTGGTAGATTTTGGTCTGTGAGCAGAAACCGCAGTTGGGATCGATTGAAGATATTTGTTTTGCCATTTTAATCAGAGTGTTGTTAATGATAATTTGTGAGTCTGAGAGAAGGGTTTTGTGTTGTGTTGTGTTGTGTTGTGCTGTGTAGTATTCATGGTTTTAGATTACATGCTCTTTGGAGGAGAGTCAAAAAAGTTCGAGCCAAGAACAAAGACTACAGAGAGTGTGTGGCGTGTGTAAGTGAGTCACACTTGTGTTGCGGTGGGGGGCCCACTAGCCGGTCGTAACAATTTTACCAGAACCAACCGCAGTTTTAATCTTGTAAGAAATACTTTAGTCCCTTAAAGTTGACACTGCATCGAAGTTTCAATTTCAACCTAAAGTATGTTTCTAGTTGCAGTATACATCCAAAGTGGAGATGCCGTTAGTTCCTTTGATGGAATCTTTCATGTGCACCTCATGAACGACAGTTTATAAGGGTAAAATGGAAAGAGAGACACTGTGAAATTTCATTTGTATTCTAACATTAAAAAAAGAGGGTGGATTTCTTGGAGAACTAAGGTTTGACACTATTTTTTGGGAAATACAACCAGGTAATGTATAAGCAAATGAGGCAGGAAACAAGGCAAATGAGGAGGAGGATAATTTTGAGGAGTTGAGAAGCTTACATGGTTCAAATGATGATGAAAGACCCATATTTCTAATTTTCAACCCAAAAACTGATATGGCATATCCAAAATTTATGTTGGGTATGCTTTCTAAAGACCATAAGGAGTTTTAGGACAGTGAGGTGCCGTTTAGTAAAAAAACTGAAAACTGAAAACTGAAAACTGCAATTTGAAAACTGAAAACTGAAAACTGAAAACTGAAAACTGAAAAAGCTGTTTGTTTACTTCTGAAAAATGTATCTGAAAAAATGTTGTTTGTTTTAATATAACACATTTGAAAACTGAATTTTTTTTATTATGACCATTTTGCCCTGTCTGTGTGTGTGTGGACGAGAGAGAGAAAGAGCAATCTGTGTTATCTGTGCATCTGTGTGTGTGTGTGAACGAGAGAGAGAGAGCGATCTGTGCAATCTGTGCGAGTGTGTAGGTGTGTGCGTGTGTGTGTTAAAGAGAGAGAGAGATCTTACCGGAGGTGGAGAACAGCGACAGTGGAAATCAGTTGAACGGAAGTGACGAGCGGCGTGGGTGGAGGGGTGGGTTTTGTGTAATTTTGAGAAAAGAGGGAGGGTAAAGTAGACTTTTTCTACTCTTTAAAATTAAGTTTCAGATTTAAGTGGTAACTTTGCCACTTAAAATTTTGGATGAAAATTTGAAGTTTTAAGTGGTAAAAATTAAGTGGCCACTTAATTTTTTTAGTTAGTGAACAACTTTCACAGCCACTTAAATCTGAAAATTTTAAGTTTTCAGATTTAAGTGGCAAATTAAGTGGCAAGTGAACAAGGCCTGAGTCTTGTTCAATTAAGAATGGTAAAGAGGTTAAGCCCCTGTTTGGTAGCTCTCTTTTTATTTTTTTTTCTACAAATTTTAAAAACTCAACTCACAAACATCTCTACTTTTACACTTCCCAAAAAAATTTTAACTTTACTTTCTCTCTCTAAAAAAACTTTTAAAACGCCATAACTTTAAATCCAAAAATTCAAAAATAATAAAAAATATATATTTGAAACCTACTCATCGAGATCTATAAAATAAGATCCATTGTGACTATTTTTTGAAATTTTTTATGCATTTTTTTCTTTGTTTGAAAAAAAATCAAACAAAACCAAATTCACTTTTCAAAAAACCAACTTTAACTCAAAACATTCAACCAAACACCACATTTTTAAAAACTTATCTAGAAAAAAAAAAAAAGAGAGCTACCAAACAAGCCCTAAGTTTTCTAAAAATGAGTCTTGGAAGGTGAAAGGTGTTTGTAAAAAGGAAGGCTGCCAATGGACAATATATGAATTTACGGTGCAAGATTCCACAACCGTGCAAATCAAGACATTTGTTGATGAACACAAGTGTAATAGGGACTTTCAAAAACATGCATGCTAACACTAAATGGCTGTCTAAATAGTACATGGAAACATGGAGGTTAAATCTTAAGATTCATACTCCGAGCTTTAGAGAAACTTTTATGAAAAAACATGTTGCGAATACGTCCAGGTCCCAAGCTTATAAAACAAGGGCTAAGGCAATGGCAATGATTGAGGGAAGCTACAAAGAGCAGTATGCTAAACTTTGGGGGTATATGGAAGAGTAAATGAGAACTATCCCTGGCTTTATAGTAGTTATAAAACTTGTAGATGGTACTAAGACATGGGGGAACCTAGGTTTAAAAGGTTTTATGTATGCTTTGCGGCCTGCAAAAAAGGGTTTAAGTTAGGTTGTAAAAAGTTCTTTGGTGTTGATGGTTGTCACTTGAAAGGGCCACGTGAGGGGGTATTGTTGGTTGCAGTTGGGGTAGATGCAAAAAACTCAATGTTTCTAATAGCATATGTAGTGGTTGAAGGGGAAAACAAGAGTAGTTGGACCTGGTTTATAGAGTTGTGTGAATATATTGGGATTAGGAACCAACAGTTGTGTACTATGATCTCTGACAAGCAAAAGGGTCTTGTTCCTGGTCCATATGATCTACTGCTTGACGTTGAGCATAGGTTTTGTGTCATGCATTTTCATGCTAATTTCAAAACTACTGGTTATAGGTCAAAGGCATACAAAGACTTACTTTAGGATGCAGCCACGGCATCAAATGTGCCTTACTTTGAGGCAATAATGGTAAAGATGAAATAGATAGATGATGCAGCATTTAAGTGGTTTAATGATAAACCACCTCAACACTATTCTAAATCTCATTTTAATACACTCACAAAGTGTGACATGTTGCTTAACAACATTTATGAAGTGTTCAACAAGCGTATTCTCGATGCAAGGGATAAGCTCATCACAGGGTTGCTTAAGGGGGTTAGAGTGTACTTATTGACCAGGCTGCAACAACATAGAAAGAAAGTGAAGAAGTGAGATGGTCTTCTCTTTTGAACATCAAACAGATGGGGAGAAGTGAAGTCCTCATAGCTAACACCAGCACCACCCTTATCCCCACCTGCTCAAGTATCCAATGAAAGGCAGTCAATGTCATATCCAACAGCAGTACCATACCCATCTGCTCAAAATGTTTAATAATTGGTTTATTTGGCTTAAATGGTTTTTCATTTGCATTGGTACTAATTGTTTGCATATATACTCAGAAACGAAGGGGAATATATTTTGACAACAAAACATAGCATAAACACTAAGAAATCATAAAGCAGAATATGAAAAAACAAACCAAAAAGTAGAGCACAAAACAGAGTATTACCTGGTTATTTGCACAAGTTACAAACCTCATTCTTAGATTTTAAGATGTCCATGACGTTACTAACTTACTCCTCAAACAATGACAATATTCAAGATTCATGGCCTTTCCTTTTTCTTTTCCTCTTTCAATGTATAATGTGTATTAATTGAGGGGAATGTAATATATATCACTTTGCACAGCTTGTTTCCCTGCTCAAATAAAGTATCAGAGCTGCTCTCCCTATTTTACCCCTCTGGCCATTCCGTTCCGTCAATGGAACTAACGGCATCTCCACTTTGGTTGTATATTGCATCCGAAGACAAACTTTGGGTGCAAAATGGTGAAATTGAATCTTTATGGACTAAAATGAGATGCAGTGTAAACATCACGAGACTAAAGTATTTTTTACTCATTTTAAGATCATAAATTTATCAAAACAAGTCTTATTTAGAATGTAATATAATTTATATTTATATATACTTTTCAAAGGTGTAGTTGTTGAGCCTTCCTAAAAATACTATTATTTTGAGATATTCTTTTATGACCATTTGTAAGGGTGGTGATGTTGGCACCACCAAAATCTCTTGAAAATACTCCCACTTTTCATTCGGTCCTTTACAACCGAATAACGTGAATAACGTATACGTTATTCGGTTGTGAAGGACCGAATATAAACTTGCAAAAATTTGAAAAAACTTGAAAATGTCTTACTCGGTTGTCAAGAACCGAATATATAGACCTATATTCGGTCCTCAACAACCGAATAATAGACACTTTACTCGGTTGCGAATGATCGAATTAAAATGAGAGTGTTACCAAATGTTTTTGGGGTGCCAACATCACCACCCATTTGTAATGCTTTTTTGTCTTTACAATTTATTTTAGAGTATTATAATATTTTTATAAAGTGTCATCCATACCTTTAAATACAATTTTTAATTAAAGATGAAAAAAGTATTTTTTCACATGGATGTAACGAGGTGGGAGTGAATATGCATTTCCCATTCATCTCTCCAATTCTCGTTCCCATCCCATCGGAGTTTTGATTCTTTATGGTTTTCTCTACGAAGATCTATGCCACAATAATATAGTTAAAAAATTAATAAAAAGTAATAAAAAAATATGTAAAAAACATTTCCCCACTATTATATTAATATATATTTAATTAATTATAGATAATAAATTTATATTTTAGATATTAAGAATTAAATTTAAAAAATGGGAGAACAATTCCTTATATGATTATATTTTCACGAAAGGTCTACGATAATATATTGTAATACAATAAGGACACATTATATTAACATAACCAATGGAAAGGACAAAATTAAAATTAATTATATTAAAATTTTACATATGTGCCCATGTCAATATATATATATATATGTATATATTGTATATTCAAATTGTTTCTTAACATGAATTGTTTACTAATTTGATAATTATTCCTTATATCTATTGTTTCCTAATTTGCCTTTCTTTTTCCTTGATTAAATTCATTGAGAAACACTAAATTTTTTTTATAGAATTATAATATTTTTTGAAAGTTAGTTACAAAACTTTAATTAAAATTTAAAATTCCCACTACAAACTTGAAGGGAAATTTATAAATTCATTGCATATTTGTAAGATTTTTTTTTTGTGAAATTTAAAAGTTTTACTACATGTTTGCAAAAGAAAAAAAAAACTATGTGAAATTTACAAATTTAACAAAGAAAATATGAATTGTAATGAAATTAACGAAGTTAATGCAAAAAATATTGCAAACAATTGTTTCCTATTTTTTTTTTAAATGAAAAGGAAAAATATTACTGCAAATCAGAAAGCAAGACATCCAAAATAAACGGAGGAGGGACAGAACCCCAACACTCACGACCATACATAAAATGCTCTACCATCAATAATCGATGAGCAACAGCATTAGTTGATCTTTGAACAAAACATATTGTGCATTGATCTATATCCTTTATGAGGGATTTACAACCATTCACTACCATACCAACATGAGAACAATTTGGCTTGTTCGACTATATAGCTTTAACCAATAATTGAGCATCGATTTCAATTATAACCTTGGACATGCCATTCAATTTTATCTAGCTGAGCACCTTCCTCAGCCCCAGAGCTTTTGCTAAGAAAGCCGCATAGTGTTCCCGAATGTAACCTCGAACTGCTGCGATAAATTCACCTTGCTCTCCTCGAACTACTGCTCCAAAGCCGCTGTAATCTTTAGAAGTGCTTGTATCAATATTACATTTCTACCAGCCAAATACTGGTTTACTCCATTTTGACCTGGGCCGTTGTTCATTGTTTTTTATGCCACATGTTCGAATATTCACCTGCTGCCATTGGTGTAACCAGTTCAATGCTTTATGCACCACAGCGCTAGCAGCCACATTTGATCCCTCCCACACTAGCTTGTTACGGTTACACTATACTTCCCATAAGACTGAAGCTAGCTGCTCGATCTTCTCCACTCTTCTGCTATGAACCAAATTACACTACAAACTGGCTATATTAGCTACATTTGCAACATGTATCCCCCTGTTGTCGCAATCCCAAACCCTCCGAGTAAACACACATAAACCAACGCATGTAACTCGTCTTCTTCATCTCTTTTGCATAATGGGCAAACATAAAGTACGTCCACAGCTTTATGACGCAGTGCTGAAACCTTTAGCAAACATTGAGAGAAAACTCTCCACAAGAAGTTTTTCATTTTCGATTCAATTTTCAGCTTCCATAAAAACTTCCAGTCTAATGCTGGAGTAGAGAAATCTGCTAATTGCTGATTAACCAACGTTTTATACCCCGACTTCACCATGTAATGGCCCTTTGCGTCCGCCACCCAAAACACCTTATCCTCTTGTTGGTTCTTCGACAAAGAAATTCAATATTTTTTTGTCTCTCTCATTGAACAATTGATTAAACACCTGCATATCCCATTCGTTTGTCCCTGGTATTCACAGCGTGTTAACATTTAATAATTTGTACCCGGCTAGAGGATCTAATTCATTATACGGGTTCTCATCATTAAGCCAAAGGTCCCCGCCACAAATATACATCAGAACCCGTCCCTATTCTCCACCAAACACCCCCCCCCCCCCTTTTTAACAAAGATTGAGTAGCTATAATTGATCTCCAAGTAAAACTAAGATTATACCCAACTTTTGCACCAAGAAAATCAGTAAAAGGATAATACCTTGCTTTCAACACTTTAGCCACCAAAGAATCCGGCCTAGTCACCTATTACACCCTTGCTTAGCCAACATAGTGAGGTTAAATAAATGTAATTTGCGAAAACCAAGGCCGGCTCTATTTTTCCAAGTACATAACTTGTCCCATTGCTTCTAATGAATACCAAGATCCCCTTTCTATCCTACCAAAAATTATTCATAAGCTTTTCTATATCATCACAAAGAGTAACGGGAAAAAGAAAAATACTCATAACATAGCTTAGAATCGCTTACACCACTGATTTAATTAATACCTCTTTTCCTGCACGAGATAAAAACTTCGTTCTCCAACTAAACATACACTTGTACGCTTTTTCTTTGACATAGTCGAAGACTTCAACTTTATTCCTTCCCATCAACGAAAGCGCCCCCAAATATTTTTCATGGTCCAAAGAACTAGTAACATCCAAAGTCGTACAAATGCTTGCTTGTATTACTTCATTAACATTCGGGCTAAAAACAATCGAAGATTTGTATTATCTTTATTGTAAATTTTTTAACTTTGCAAGTATTCTATAAATGACTTGTGTAGTATTCAAAGTAAGTTTTCATGTTTTATTCGAAAGAAGATGGTTGTTACTTTATTGGATTTTAAATCTTGAAAATTGAAATAATGATAAAAGGGCTATTTTTATCCATAATAATGTGGATTTGGCAAGAAAAGAGTTTTGGTTGAAATATTTTTTTTATCATATCCTCATCTTCTAAATCCATACATATGAAGGGATTTATCACTGAATGACCCAATTAAATTTAATTAATAAGTTTTCTACATGGTGTGTCATTCTCAACGTTCCTAACCCAATTCTTGGATGCATATCGAAGAAAATATCATGTCCATACTAGAGATGTTTTTGGTTTCGATCGGAGTAAAAATTACGAGACCCAATTGGTTCAGTTTGGTCTCAGTTTTCAAATCTTCGAAACCCAAACCAACTTTTCGATTAGGTTTTAATTCGGTTTTCATATATTTTTTTTAAAATAAATAAATTATGAGAAAATACTTATTTTAGTAAAAATAATAATAACTCTATACTTGCTCATATTTATTTTGGATAGAAAAAATATTAAATCTTACATTTATTATATAGTTCCAATATTTATGATAGCTTAAATAGTCAATTTCTCACTATAAATTTATAATTTTAGGAATATAAAATTTTGGTCAGTGAGGTAATATTATTTTCAAGTCACATATGCAATGATTCAAATTAATTCATTTAAGTTTGGTTTTGAAATGTCACGCTTCAAACCCAAACTAAACATATTCGATTTCAGTTTGGTTTTAGGGTTTTTTTTTTCCAGTTCGATTTTTTACAATTGATTCGGCTCAGTACAATTCGGTTGTTTGATTTTCGGTTTTGCCACAAACTATGCTTCGATGGAGGCAGTTCCCTACAAGGACATAATTTACAGGAAATTTCGCTTCTTCATTCAAATTTAAACATAGTAAGTTTGGGAAAAATAATAATAAATAAAAACATTTATAATCAAGATTACTTGAGTAGCTTGGACATGACTACATCAAAAGTTCAAAATTTAAAAATTAAAATATGACAATGGGATCAAAATTGCCTAGGTCTCAAGCTTTTTTAGTAAAAAAAGTAAATTTGTAACGCATTTCTATATTGCTCTTTTTTCTTATATATATATATATATATATATATATTAATACCTATCCATAGATTGAAAATTGAGTTAAAATAAACTTAAATAATATTTGAGTTAAAATTACAAACCTGAAAATATGTGTTCACTTTGGCCGTTGAATTATGCATGACCTTATATCACAATAATTCTAATAAAACATAAATATATATATATATATATATTGCATAATTATATATATAAGGCCATAATTTTTTTTTATAAAGGGCCTTTTTTTATTTTATTGATAATATGACATTCCATTATAAAATGACTTCCAACCCTTACAAAAAAATTCAATCTTAAAATATGGACTGCAATTTAATATTTCACTGTGTGAACTTTGTTGTGCAAAAGCATCTATTTTATGCAATGTGAACTTTGCAGTCCATATTTTTAGTGCAAAAAGTATATTCTCGTTTTAATGATTCAATCATTCATAAAAAGGGGTTTTCATCATGTTTTTATTAATTAAATGATATTTAAATTTATTCATACATTCATTTAAAATAAAAACAAAATAGGCCTAAACATTAAAAATAGGCCTTCATCCATGGCCCTTCATTCAAAAAAATATTATTCATTGAATTTTTGGTAGTATAATAGATTTTTAGTATTAAAAAAATTCATCTTACATTTAAGGGAAAGTCTTATATTAATCCTTACAAAAAGTATATTCTCGGATTCAATCATTATTTAGAACAAGGTTCCTTATTTAGAACAAATTTAAATTTGACCACCGTGGCCCGACTGGTGGAGTGGAATGGAGACTAAAGTACCTGTCATCTCTGTTTGACAATCATTTATTTCACATCTATTATTTTCAAAGATTTCCATTATCATTATTATTCATCGACAATCAAACCATTAATACTCACCCCTCCTAAATTAGAAGAAAATATTGGCTATAACCCTAAATTAATAAATTTTCTTATAATTGTAACTCTTGGCTAAGTAATATTTAACTTATACAATCGACTCACAATAATTTTAGATTCGACTTGGTGTTTTTAAAATTGACTCAATATTATTAAAATAATATTTAACCATTAACAATCACACACCACAAACAAATATTACATGCGTAAAAACTGGCCCTGCTGCATTATTATACAATCTGAAGAACACAAATTTACCCCAAGACCAATCCCCCTCTCATTCCTTCTACTACTACTACAGAGCAGCCTCAGCCCCAACAACAACAAAACGAAGAAGATCATGAAACACAGTTAGATAAATCCCTTCAACGATTGTATTTGTTCCTCACTCTCATTGGATTCAACCAATCCTCTGTGTTGAGAATTGTACTCTCGTGGACTGCCTTCTTGCTGATTGGAGTTGCGATTCCGGTGCTGATACTGGAACTGCCCGACTGTTTGGATTGCTGTAAGTACCAAATCAAAGCGTTCAAGCTCGATATCGTCGCTTCTTAAGCCTGTTTAGCCGCTGTTTCTCTCCTCTGCCTTTCTCACAATTTGAGAAAATATGGCCTTGAGAGAGCCTATATGTACGCATAGTGCATGTTATATTTTGCTTGCATGTATGTATTAGGGCTAGTGGTCATAAAAATTGTACTAGGTTTAATTTAAGAACTATTAATATGTATCCATTTCCTTGATGAATGAGTGGAAAATTATGTGATTGAGGTGCTACTGATAATTGATTTCCATGTGAAATTTTCAATCCATTATTCGTATCTGAGCCTAGTACTGGACAAAAATTTTGTTCGGGCTGTTTGCAATCTGAATCAATGGTCTCATTAGTCGTGAGTTTTGAGTGTTAAAGTTGAATTAACTGCCACTTGTCACGTGATAATTAGAGGTGGAATTGTTTGTGTGAGAATTACAATTCTAATTTGGAAATTTGTCCAATTATATACGGGACGTGTGTGTTTTATTGTGGCAACTGGCATTCAAATCGCCTGATTCCAGAAAAGGCTCTATAGTTATTTGCTCCCAAAAATGATTCAGAGAAATTGCATTACATCCAAAACTACTAATCCAGCTTCTAATCTTTAACTGGACATATGTTTAATTTCTATATGAAAACAGGACTTAGAGAAGTTATGTGCACGTTTTCATTTCTGCACAATTCGATACGCTTGCTAGCATTGTGGATAATACCATGTTTCATTCTGAAGACTGCACAGTGAAGTTAGTTGCATTTTATGCGCGCCTCATGAGTCACCATGGCAATCTTTTGGTATTTCATTAGCTGATTGTCTCATAGACTTGTTCAACCACAATCTTTTTCCCAGCCTGCATTTTGTTCCATTTGGTCTGCAACTTGCGAGTTATCCACTTTGATGACTATTGGAAGAAGCTTCTGGAAAGAGAATCCGATGTTTTGGTATTTATAGAGACACACACTCGTCTACGACATCATCTGTCAAAGATAAGCCATAGGTTCCGGATTTATCTTCTTCTCGAGTTCTTGGTTGTCACAAGAAGTCAGTTGTTACATCAACTCATTGCCACTTTAAAAAAAATTATCCACATTTAAAATAGCAATATTATTTAGATAACAAATTTCTTCTCGATGAATTATTCGAAAGCTAACCCCGCTCGCATCACTAGCCAAGATCAATTGCCATAATTAAAAATCAAAATTAAGCTATTGTTGGATCTATAAGATTGAAGAGTCATCTTCTTCATTTAAATTGGGGCAGAATACATCTCATCAATGACCTTTGACAACAAACGGAGGTATTCTCGCATGGTGTTGTGGCTGCGCCAAGTGTTGTCAGAAACTTTGGGAAGACAAATGATCTATGTTTTTTGTTTTTTATTTTTCTAAAAGTTAAGATTTGCATAGGTTAATGTGAAAAATATATTCAATACAACGATTACAACAACACATGTTAATGTGAGGCTATGAGAGTCTGCAACTGTGAAGAGTTTCATCGCATCTGGTATGCGGTTATGGCGGCAACAATCTTGCCAGAAAGTTGAGAGTGGTGGTTAATTTTTTTAATTTTTTTTTTAATGTCAATGAAAAATGCTAATGTTTAATGGATGTTTTTAGCCAATTGAAGAGGGTTATGGTCACCGTAATTTACATAGGGTCAAAAGTTGGACTCTAGAAGAGTACATTGGCAGTGTCTTCACCAACCTCTTTATCAATGAACCCTACCCTACTCGAACATCAATCAGCAGCTTACAAGTCCAAGAGAGCATCCAAATATCAAATAATAATCCAAGTCTGAAAACCAGATCATGTCAAACCATGAATCAAAGATTACATCCCAGGACCCACATACCATCCAATAAAAGTCGAGATATCACCATGCAAGTTCTTTCTTCTCCACAGCAAAATAACACTTAAAATTTATAAATATGCAAAGCATTTCAAAAGATAAAATTTATCCACAGTAAAATAACACTTTAAATAAGCAAAGCATTTCGAAAGACGCGTTAATGGCCACTAACAAATGAGGGTATTGCCATATCATATAAAATATAAAAAACCATTTTAACTTCAATAGATTCCCTATTGTTCTTTATCAGTATTAAGCACCATAAAAAACAAAAAGACTATAAATAATGGTAAGTTGGATGCAATCTTTGACTGCCCGCGTTAAAAGAAGTTGTCTATTCAATCCTCAACCCCCTTAAACTAAACCCCAGGTGGCCAGGTCTATCCTTGGTCCTTGTACACATTGCTATGTATGAAGAAAAAAAAATGTTGGATGCAATCAGCATAATAGAATTTGCAAAATTAAAAATTAAAAAATAAAATACATGGCATAGAGTGGAAAGAAAAACAAATGGGGTGGTAAGATACCTCTATCGAGCCTGAAGGACAAAAACAGTATCTGAACCAACAGAAAAAGATTAATAAATTCCAGGCTCTGCAGGTAACCACCTCAACCTGCTTGCTTTCATACTGCAGTGACATTTACAGATAAAAGTCATACGAGTTCATAATCTGCTAAACACTTGCAATCTTCTCACAACAATATATTGGAAACAGAACAATGAAGATATAAAGCTTATCTCCCATCCTTCTCAATGCATATTTAAAGGGGTCAAGCGAATAATGAACATATATGATTAGAGAGACAAGACAAATATGTAACACCACCTACATACACTGCAAAAGTGCACACTGGCTGATGCATGGAGAGTATGCCAATAATATCACCACTCCCATGCATTTCGGAGCATGCAAATAGGTTCAATTATTACAATATTGTGATTTGGATCCATTACTAATGTTCTTTAGGGACTTAACCAATTTTAGTCATACATCAAATCTCAACATAAGACACCAGCAACTTTCATAATTAATAGTAAATTAATATGCGGATGAAGACCATATTTGGGCATCCTTACAAAAGCAATTTCATCATCTAAAGTTTGTATAGGGACCCATGGAAATCACATAGGTTAAAACCTACATATTATACAGAACTTAACGTATGTGATTCTAATACTTCTCCTATGTATTAAGTACGGAATAAATACAATCCAAAATCAATTAAATATCACAATAATCTTACAGTTATTGTGATGGCCACGGAAAGTGCTATATACACTATATACTCGTAGAACAGTATATATATAGCGATAAGAGATGTAAAAAAATGATGGAAACAAGGTGACTGAGATTGCCAGTGTATTGGAATCCATGTGCTCCTTCACAATGCAAAGATGTTGCACAAGCATGTTGTGACATAGGGTATCAGACTATCAGTAAAGTACGAGTTACTAACAACCACTACCTAAGTACACCAACAGAAACAGTTGCACTAGTGAGATACTCCAAATCGATCGAAAGAAATCAATGATCCTTGACTATAACCCACATATATCAGATCCTAATACATTACCTTCAAAGCGCAATACTTTCTTCATCAATGAAAAGCTAATAATGCCCCTCCCCGCTTTACACCAACGGCCTCTTGCAAGCAGAATACGAAGATTAAAAGGTATAGAACTGATATTTTGAAGAAAATCCATAACTTTCTGGTTTTCAAAACAAATGATAAAATAACCTTTTACAATGTAGCACTAAAATATGTTACATACAAGAGTTTCAACTGAAATAGTTCCTTAGAAGGGAAGGCCGTTATGCCACACCTTGCAATGCAAGCAGTGTCACATATGTGTTTCTGTATAACAAGCAGGATCAGGAGGACAAGAAAACCTGCTATACATCTGATTGGCAGGCAAATTTGAAAGAATGTCTTTTCACCCAAATCATCAGGGTCCCTGCTAAAAAAAGAGCATGAATGATCTCCTCACAAACAATGTTCGGAACTTCCTTTCAAGATTCGGCTCTCACCTCAATGACATCAATGTGAGTAATACATAACACTACACGCAGAGATAAAAGATTGAGCACCCCGTACATGTCTTAGCCAAACAATCCTCCTGTTCCTAATTCCCCTTGCTTCAACTCCTTCCGACGCTGTTCTTCTAAAGGATCTGGACTCTTCATTATTCTTCGCATGCGCCTGAAAATGGCAGCGAGAAAAGATTTAATTTGATGTTTCAAACAAACAGCTTATCAAGTTCATGAACTGGAGACTTAAAAGGGTTAGAAAACCTGTCTTGTGCATGCTGAGCAGGGAAAGTGGGCATGAAATCTTTGGATTTGGGAAGAGGAACTTCGCGGAACCACTCATGGCCAAGGGCAGCTTCAGCTGTTATCCGCTGCAAATTATCCAGGGCAGTCATTCTTTGTTATCTTTTCTAGACATAAAGTGATGGAGATTTGTCCACTGAAATTTAGCAAAAACAGTACTACCAAGAAGATACCTTCTCAGGGTCATAGGTTAGAAGTTTGTTCAACAAGTCAAATCCAGCATCTGAGAGAACTGGTGATCCAGTAAAAGATGTAGCTGGAAATTTCCTACGCAATAAATTATACCTGAAAGCGTAGATAGATCACTTGTTAATAGAAACACGACATGTTTTGTTGTGTAACTGAAATTGTCACCAAAGGAGGCCAGAAAGCCACACCGGAATCACCCAAAGCTGAAAGCCTGGGACAACAGCGGCAAAAAAACAAGAAAAGATTATCTAACAGTCAACTTGGAAAACAAATATTTACATAATGGATACTTACTGATGCTTGACGAAGTTCACCTTAACTCCAGGAAGTTTGGAAAACCCAGGCCAAATTGTCTCATTTGGTGTCCCAAGTATTCTGAAAATCTGCACCCATAGAGCCCGTACAAAACTAGTTAGCTCAGAAATAAGTTCAGATTAATTAAGAGCTAACTTGTCAAAGTACTTACCATGTGCAAGTAAGTCGACTAACATATTTACCTTGTCAAGCTGATCGAACTCCGTTTTCCCATTGAATAGTGGTTGCTTTGATAACAGCTCCCCCATGATACAACCCAGTGACCACATGTCAATTGCAGTTGAGTATTGTTTTGCTCCCAACAAAAGTTCTGGTGCCCTGTAACAGATAACCTATATCAACTACTTGATATATCCTCAGAGAAAGATGGAAAAAAAAGGAAGATAATATTATAAATGAGTAAAAGTAGATTGAAACAGTTAGCACATGGTGTTCAAATAACAGGTCCTTATTAAGAACACAAAATGAAAACAATTATGGCATTGATGACAACCACATTAATAGTCAGTTAATCAATAATAAAACATCATATGATATAACCGTAAGAATAAGGGAAAAAAAATACAGCTCATACACTTGCCTAAAAAACAACAGTACTATTAGAATCCATAAACGAGGACGCGGGTTCTCCAAGTAGCAACCCAACAATGAAATGACAAGAACATTAGAGGCTATGAATGGATACTAGATGCAAGTAACTGCTCAATAGCAAATGCATACAACGTCACATGGTACAAAATACATATACCCACTTAAGCAAAACCAGAAAATAAATAAAAAATTAAGACAATATGAAACAAAAATCGTGCATTGCTCACCTGTACCACAGAGTGACCACCAAATGAGTATATGGTTTCAACGGGCTCCCGTATTGACGAGCCAACCCGAAATCACAGATCTTCAACTCACCACGATTATTTAAAAGCAGATTTGATGTTTTCAGATCTCGATGAAGAACCCAGTTATCATGAAGGTACTTGACACCCTCCAATAGCTGGAGCATAAGGCATTTGACTTCACTCTGACTAAATGGCTGTTTCATTGTCTCCATCAGTGCCTTGAGATCATGCTCCATGTATTCCATAACCATAAAAATACTGTCAAGACTGCTTCCCACTACAACTTCTTTTACATCCACAATTGATGGGTGATGAAATGAAAGAAGAATATTTATTTCCCTTAAAGAAGTCAAAGGAAACCCTTCTTTTTCTTTTTCCATCTTGACCTTCTTCAGAGCAACAATTTCCCCTGTTTTCTTATCTTTAGCTCTGTAAACGACCCCGTATGTGCCTTCATCTATCTTGTTTAATCTCTCAAACTCATCAACACTTCTACATCCCTGAAGCATGTTCACGCTTCTTTGAGAGGAAACTGCAGGGTCTGGTGTACAATGAGAATCGCGTTCATCCTCGGAGTCTGTGTCTGACTGGCTAACATTAGTACCATCATTGTCTTCCCCATCTATCTCCATGTAGTCATTCTTTTCCAAATCACTGTCAAGGTAATCATCTCTACTGGCTGACCTAACATGGATACCATCTTCATCAGATTCAGACGACCTCACCGTAGCTCGTTCAGAGCCTTCTTGTTTAAGCTCCCCAAGCTCAGGACTTGGTGATTTCTTCCTTTCAACCGAGACTGGAAGGGGCATTTTCTTCCACCTTTTCTGCATTTTATTATCAACCGGCAAATTCAAAATTTCACCTTCATCAACTGGAGAATTGGAATCATTTGCCCATCGAGATGCTCTTATATTCCGCACAGGTGCACTATCTTCATATCTGGGCTGCTCTATTTCAGGATTGTAATCTCCAGGCAGCTGTTCCCGAAGTAGAGAAGAAGATAAATCAACTGGGGACCCGGATGCAACAGATGCCTGTGGGCCGATATCCACAGGAGGCATAGCAAACGATGGCTCTGGGGTCAAAACTTGAGTATTTTCCGTGGGTGATATTTGGATACCACCAGCTGGAATAGAGTTAGGTGACCGGCGGAAAGACTTGGGAAGTGGAGGTGGAGGGGGGAGAGCAGTAATTGCTGGGGACATCCTACTTTTCGATAAATTATTCACATCCTTGTCATCTCTGTCCCAAACAATTGGTGAGAACTTCCTCTTTTTACTTTGCAAAGGTGACTGAGTTCCATTCTCAGACTTCAAATGATCCACGTGTTTAACCCTTGATACCGAGTCAATAGCCTCCTCAGATCCACTTTCGCTGGACAACTCCCCAGGCTCTCGGTCTAAGACTCTCACTGAATATCCAGACCTCCTTGGACTGCCACCGGCACTACTTCCACTACTCCCTGAGTTACTCCTAGTGGAAGCAGAACGGTAACCTCCATTCATAAACTCCCTCTCTTTAATATCCTTCTGTCTAATACGACTCCTGTCATAATCGCGATCACCTTTCCTAAGTCGATCATACTCTCCCTTTGGATAAGCAAGTTCCCGCCTTGACACATCAATATCTGACCCACGCTCCCTGAATTCATTATCGCGGCAACCCCCATGTCTACCTGCCGCCATATAAACCTCACCTATTCTCTCACAAAACCCAAAATCCTCGATGAACTCCCCTAAATTTGGTTATATAGAAAAACCCTACTAAGATCAGCAACCCAACCCAATTTTTTATGTGTGTATATATATATTTTGTAAGTTTTGAAGGAACAAAATGTAAAATCAGGAAAGGCAAATTGAAGCACAGATCTGATGGCGGTATAGAAACCAAATTGACAAACGGCGTAAAAGTTGACAAATTTCGAGCTATTTGACTCGAATTTTGCAAAAGGGATAGAAAGGGGATCGAGAGGGAAACCCTAGATGGCGAATACAAAGCACATATATAAAACTGAGATAGAAACCCTAGAAATGGATTAGTGTATTGTTTCTCTCTCGTTCGAGAATGAGATTGATAAAGAGGGCAGGACTTACCGATTAAGGGTGCGATTGTAGAGAGAGAGAAATGGCGGCGACGATACTTGTAGAGAGAAAATTCCCCAACTCGAACTCGCCAAACTCGAACGAAAGAGACGAGGTTGAAAGACAGAAAGAAAAAAAATAAAGAGTGGCGTTAACATTACACTAAATGGCCTATTTACATCCCAAATTTTATTCATAGTTTGACGTTGCACCCCAAAATTCATTTAGGTGTTGTTTAGTAAAAAAATTGAAAACTGAAAACTGAAACTGAAAATTGAAAATTGAAAAAGCTGTTTGTTTACGTCTGAAAAATGTATCTGAAAAAATGTTGTTTGTTTTAATATAACACATCTGAAATCTGAAATTTTTTTTATTATGACCATTTTGCCCTTATTATTGTATTTTGAACAAATCAAAGTAAATGAAAATAAGAAAGACATAATATTATATCAAATTAAAATTACTTAAACATTGGCAAGCCTATCTTTCAATCATTGAACCAAGTATAGAGCAACTTTAAAGTAGAAGAAGAAAATCTTAAACCATAAAGACATAATAATATATTAAAGTTAATTAAACATTGATAATTGTTCTTCAACACCATCAAACCATAGGATAATAGTTTAGAAGTTAATTAAAAGCTTCAGAATTAAACATTAAAATTACAAATTATAATTTTCACTAAATAAATGATTTGCAATTTCGTCCCGCAAAGCGATCATTTGTTGTTGTGACTCTGTCCCAAATATTTGTTGATAACTTGGTGGAGCTTCTGCTGGCTCAACATCCATAAGTAGTTGTTCAGGTATTTCTACGTCTTCATTTTCATATACATGAAATAATTCATCGTTGAGTGAAACGCGACGAAGAAAATTATGAATTGTCATACATGCAACTACAATATGGACTTGAGTACGAAAAGAATATGGAGGCATTTTACGCAGTATTGCAAATCTTGCCTTCAAAACACCAAATGATCTTTCAATCACATTTCTTAACTTGGCATGTGTATGATTGAATTTCTCCTTTCTATCTATTGCATTGCCACCACGTCGAAAATCGGGCAACCAATAGCGTGTACTTCTGTAAGGGCACATGAAACCTCTCGTGTGTGTGTATGCAGCATCACACAAATAATACATCCCTACAATTATTAATGACAAACAATTTACCTCAAAGACATATAATAAATATTAACTATAATACTTAAAAATAATTAATAGTGAACATCACTTTCAGGAGGCATTGGAAACTTATTTTTCGAATCACGTAAAGTCTCGTTTAAGACACGTGAATCATGCACAATCCCTTCCCATCCAGCCATTACATATGTAAATTTCATGTCAAAGTCACATATAGCCATGACATTTTGAAAGCATTCTTTTCCTCCTCTTCCTCTAAAAGGAACTTGTTTATCAAGTCGAACATGTGCATTTATTAATGTGCCGTCCAACGCTCCTACAACTCCTTTGAATGGTCCTTGCCTAAGGCGTTGATGATATCGAATTTCTCCAATAGAACCATCAAACTTAGGTGGGACTATCATTTCTTGAGAAAAGTGGAGCATTGCCCACAAAACCTCGTGAAAATATTTACTAATTGTCGCGCCAGAATGTTGAAATCGTTATTTGACCAATCGATTACGACAATTATGACTAATAGTGAACAAAAAAATTGCCATTTTCTCTTCTACATCTAAGTACCTACTATTAGTAAGCCATCCTTTTTTGCGAAAATGATCACATAACTCAATAAACGCATCCTTTGTCATCCTAAATAGATCATACACATTTGTAGAAGATCCACTCAAAAGCTCTTGCACATATGACTTACCAGAAAGAGATGATGTACACAACCTTTGTCTAACACGTTTACGATGCTTCATAAGCCTAAGTATAATAATAATTGCAGCAATGCACACATATAAACGTTGCTTTGCTGTCATGTTGCTACAATATAAGAACAATATGTATTAGAACAAATAATCAAGAAAGATTGCATAGTAAATAACCACATAAGCTAAACTTAATTTTTCTACTAAATAAAGGAGTTCAGGTACAATTAGTACATGACAACTTGCCACCATATAGCATACCCTTATATTAATACAAAATACCAACAAAAAACATACAAAGTGGCCACTTAATTGCATGCCGACAAAAAAATAGTTTAGAACGGCATACAACAAATCAAAATAACATTTCCAAAAAACTAATCCAATGCAACCTTGCCAACAAATCAAATATTTCCCACTATCCTATTTATGAAACTTAGTTTGCGTTCATTGCTTTGCATTTTCAAGAAAAACTTCATATGATCAGCTTTGTCACTAAATGCTTGCATTGCCGGAATATAAAGCTCCTCATCTAGTATACCCAATGCCACAAGTTCATCCATCGCCGCAAAACATTCATTTATGGTTTTGTCATCCGCATCTTGGTCATTTTTAATTAGTCCAATGAGATCATCAACCTTTTGTAACAAAGGGTCCTCAACACCATCTCTTTTGCGCTTCTTCTTTGATTGATGTGAAGAAACCCCATCACTCTGACCCACTTGTTCTTGAGCATTCGTTTGAGTTCTTTTTTCGGAAGTAGGGTTGCTATGATCATCATAAAAGCTATATTCGGTGAAATAGGAATCATTGATAGGTTGATTTTCTTGGGATACTAGTGGTTCATCCTCCCCAAACACTTCCATATCATCACCTTCAAGTGTTTCATGATTGCGGGGATTTTCTTTAGGTAATGGATGCATGGGACTAAAAGCATCATCTCCAGTAGCCATAGTGGACTCAAACAACGACTTAAGCAAATCCTTATCTTCTAAAGGCTTCTGTCTAAATCTTTTAGTATCCGGGTACTTCTGCTTAAAGCAATTATAGAAATAGGATAATGTCAAATATATGAAAAAAATACTTTACTAATTAAAACTAATCTTTTTCCAAAAAAAAATATATTTTAAACTAAACAAGAATACGGGATTAGCTCTTGCCTTTATAATATCATCCCAAACATGATCGGGCCAATCAAATGTCCCAGTTTCGAGATTATACCCGTGCCCAGTTTTGGTCTCCAACACCCTCCAAGCCGAATAAAGCCTTTTTAGGTAGTCCCATTGATTCTTGAGTTGCTTTTGGTCAAAATCCTTGTTGTACTTGTTTTTCATATCTTCAATTATCCTATTCCAAGAGACATTCTTCAATGATGTCCCACAGTAACCTTCTCGATTGACTTCTCGTAAACACAATTCAATAAAATCTCTTTTACCCGTGCTATGCGCAAATTTCATTCTCTCACCTTGTTTTCGAGGCATTCCTATAAAATTGTATTTAACGACTGATTAAAAATACTTCTCACAAACCCACCACTACACCAAATTCAATTTATAGCATTCCTTTACTAATGCACATGCTCGGCCCATGTTTAAGGTCTTACACCCAATAGCATGAATTGAACAAGACCATGGCAAGGGAAATGGTTTTCTCTAAAATCAAGAACCAAAACGCAAACAATTCAAGAACCAAAACAACACGTAGATATGAAAATAATGCATATATTCACAGCATGAATTGAACAAGACCATGGCAACATTCAAGATGCATTCAACAAGACCAACAACCATATAGCATACTCATCTAACAAAATCAATTAATCTCGAAATTTTGCTTAAAACCCAACAATTTCGTCATATATATATATATAAACAACAATTTCTGCATCTGTGAGCCTGTCTGTCGCCTCTGTGTGTGTGTGTGTCTCTGTACGCCTGTGTGTGTGTGTCTCTGTGCGTTTGTGTGTGTGTCTTTGCGTGCGTTTGTGTGTGTGTGTGTGAAGGAGAGAGAATGATCTGTTTTCTTAACTTGGCGATGTGCGTGTGTGTGTTAAAGAGAGAGCGAGAGAGAGAGATCTCACCGGAGATGGAGACCGGCGACGTGGAGATGGAGACCGGCGACGTGGAAATGAACGGAAGTGATGGAGGCAAGGGCGACGAGCGGCGTGAGATGGAGAGAGCGGCGTGACCTAGGGCTGGGGCTCGATCAATTTGATAAAAGGGTGAAGGGGTGATTTGTGTGTAATTTTGAGAAAAGAGGGAGGGTAAAATAGTCTTTTTGTACTCTTTAAAATTAAGTTTCAGATTTAAGTGGCAACTTTGCCACTTAATTTTTTGGATGAAAATTTTAAGTTTTAAGTGGTAAAAATTAAGTGGCCACTTAATTTTTTTAGTTAGTGAACAACTTTCACAGCCACTTAAATCTGAAAATTTTAAGTTTTCAGATTTAAGTGGCAAATTAAGTGGCAAGTGAACGAGGCCGTTCTAGTTTGCACCCTTAATTTAAGTGAGTATTTTTAAATATACCATTCGTCTTATTCTATCCAAATTTTAATGCAACATGTTTAGGTGATTACATAAATAACTTCAAAATTATGCTTGTTTTTTAAATTTTAACCTCACAATTTTATTTTTTACAAATTAAATTTTAAAATATTTATTTCATACTAATTCAAAAATTAAAATATCTAAATTGTTAGAATTTAAACCTTTAGTGGGTTAAAATTTAAAATAGTGATTTTTTAGCACTTTTTTTTTTAGAAACGACGTTGCTACCAACGGACACATATGTTTTTAATTAAAATTTTGAAAATATATAATGTTGCAATAATAATAATAATAATAATAATAATAATAGATTATTTGAATTTTTCTAAAAAAAATATTTTTATTTATTTTGGCATTTTACTAACAATAATGACAAATAGCTATTTTTTATAAATCACTTGTATATAGTGGTGAAAGATTAAGGATGGGAAAATAGCTCAACCCGATCCTAATGAGGCAGCAAGCAAAGCACATTTGGGATTTTCAATGAAAATGCCTTAATTGGTTTGGTTTGAACATATCTTTTTCTAACTATTAAACTTTTTATGACAATATACCATTCGACACGAGCAATACTTATTATGAGTATTAAATATACCGAAGAAACTCAATTAGAAAATATTAATAATTCTATATCACTTCAAGTAACAAAAAAATTAAATGTGTTACATTTAGATGCTTTGAAGTTTAAATTGAAACGAAATCACTCTTTAAGGTTAAATTTGTATAAAATAAAATTGTGAGGTTAAAATTGAAAATTAGTTCTAACTTTAAGATTCAATTCTTTATGTAATTAACCAAATAGGTCCGTTAAAATTTGAACGGAATGTAAACGAAGGGTGCACTTGAAAATAATTACTTAAGTATGAAGTTAAACCAGAACAAAATGAACTTTGAAATACAACTTAAAATTATGAGTAAAATTTGAAGTGCAAATGAGTCATTTACTCTTTAAATTACTTTTATGTAATTCATTGAACCCCAACCTCAATTATTTAGAAGTGAAATGGAATATAACTCAAATAAGGAAAATTACCTTTTGTTTAAAAGTGAAATGGAATATATAGGGCCATTTTCGATTTCAGTTGGGTCAAAAATTAGGAAACCCAAATTAAACTAATAGTTTGGTTTTTATTTTGGTCTCTAAATCTTCCAAACTTAATCTATGACCAAACTTTTCGATTTGATTTCGGTTCGTTTTTTATATATTTTTTAAAAATATATATAAATTATAAAACAACACTTATTTTGCTCAGAAAAATAATAACTTTATACTTGCTCCTATTTAATTTGAAAAAAAATATTAATTCTTACATTTGTAATATAGCATAATATTCATGATAGTTCAAAATGTTAATTTCTCACTATATTTTGTAATTTTTAGGAACTTAAAATTTTAAATAGTGAAGTAATATTATTTTCGAATAACATATGCAACGATTCGGTTTGGCTTGGATTTGCAATGTCATGACCCAAACCCAAACCTAAACCTGAACCAAACATATTCGATTTCGGTTCGGTTTCTTTGTTTTGGTTTCTTCTGGATCGATTCAGTTCGGTCGTTCGATTTTTGGCTTCACTACAATACCTTTAAAATGTACACAAAATATCATTATTGACCAGCTTTATTTTACATAATTTAATACTTTATAGTCTTTTTTTTTATTTTCTTAACTCTTGCTAAATTTATAAGGTTCAATTAAGGGAGGGAATAAATGAATCTAACTAAAATGTTTCATGTGATAACATCATTATCCAATCATTTGGTCAAATGTTTAGTCTATTTAATTAAATAGATACTTTAAATATTATAATTGATTATAGTTTCTTAAAAAGTTGCAATAAGTTAGGCTTCGTTTGATAATAACATAAAAAATGAAAAGAAAAACACTCATTTGTGTAAGACTTAGAAAATAAATTAAGGTATATGATGAGATTCTCTCCATCTTATGCTCATTTTTATGAGTAGATATCCTACATCCTTCATTACTTTTTTGAAGAAAAATTCTTTCTCAACCATTAAAGAAAAAAAATTCATTGAAAACATCAAAAAGTAAGAAAACATATTGCCACAAATCTTAACTTATTTTTTAACTTCTCACAAAAATCAACTTTTTTTTTTCTTTTTTTATGTTGTTATCAAACAGATCCTTAATAATTTAGAAGTTATCCCCTACTTTTAGAATTATGTCTATCTTTGATAAAATAATTATTGAATTAATCATTACTTATTAGAGCATTTATGAAATGAAAAAATATGAGATAATTTTATATTAAATGGTGTGAATTGTAAGCTTTTTAGTGATTGTGAGAAGCATAATTGATGACGTCAAAATCTATTATGCACGACATTCAATCAATGAATGGCTAAACAATGATTTATAAGCTTAATGATGATTCCGAACTGTTTAACAATAAACAAATATCAAGAGAGATGTATAGAAGAAGTTCGTCATTTTTTTTATAAAGTTTACTCCTTCTTTGTCAATGAGCTCAAAGTTCGGAAGATCTTTATTTATAAACAAATAATAGTGTTTGAAGTTATCAAGGAATATAACTCACTACTATTATATAACTCAAGTAATAATACATAGATTATCATAATTATAGCTCTTTTGCTCGCTCAAATGATCCACGAGCTTTAGTTATAATCAATGATTGATGATAAATGGCTTTTAACTAATTAATTTTCCAAAATTTTTTCTAGCCTTTTTTTAAGATTATCATTGCTTGGTATTTATAGCTGAGAGAAAGTTGCTTGACAGCTATAATTATTGCTTGAGATTAATATTAGGAAATAAGCAACATGTTTGCTGTAAGAAACTTGGTAACAAGCAGCTTTGCCATCATAATTTGGGTAGAATGTGTGGATACCCCATTTTGCAACCCTCGGACAAAGTGGTCGTTCGCTATCCAACAAAATTAAATCATACTTAGAAGATATCAAAATTTAATTACCCGTCTCGGACAACACCAAAAAAGAGGATATTTAGTCCGGAGAAATCACACATAAAGTTTGAAGATCAGAACGCAAGAAATGAGTCAAAGACCTAGAGTACAACAAAAGCCCGATCGATCTTCAACAAAAGTCGATTGGTCTTCTATATCCTCCAGTCGATCTTCGGGGCACACAGATCAGTTTTTAGCCTAATGAGTTGGTTTTTGGGCCTAACGGTTCGGTCTTTCTCCCAATCGGATCGGTCATTCATTCTTTCAAATCGGTCATTGAAAAAAATAGGTAATTCTACCACTATATCAACAAAATTAAAAAACACAAAAGAAAAGGAGTCTGAGGGAGGACCTCATAATAGAGGCAAGGCAGAGAAATAACTAAAGAGGGCTGGAAGAGAGGTTAAATGATGAAAATCTACAACAGAAAATAAGTAAAGGCTCTAAATTAACTAAGGAATATATATAAAGGCTAGACCTAAAGATAGGAGCATACTATAACATCGTAAATACGCGAGTAGAGACTTCGTACTAGACTTATAATATTGTATTCAAATTTCTTAGACTAGTAAAACTTGCAATTCTATTTCAATATCATTCTAAACAAAAAACTTGTCTTCGGAAAAGATGTATTTTGTTAATCTTTTTAAATCAGTCTTTAATCCATTAATTGCCTCCCATGTATGTATATAATCTGATGTAAATGTTGTATACTGCATGTATTATATTAATAATTTAAAATTGGACAAACACAATTTGTATGACATACATAAATTAATTCTGGGTTATGATAAGTTTGTAAATACATCCATATATCCGTAGATAGGCTTTATTTCACCTTCGCATGCTTCCTAAACCGCAAAACACAAAAACCAGTCTAATGCCATGGATGATCGATCAGTCTTCTGTGTCTTTACACTATTTTACCTCGTAAGTTGTGCCATTACTCTAGCATGCTAATAAAACTGATACACGTGCACATTTAGGCCTTAAAACAATAGACAAAAGCGTAAATATAAAAACGAGCATGTTCATTTAGAAGCCGAAAAGGCAACACGGGTACTTAACACTTTCCCATATCATAACGTAGTCCCCGAACTCACTCTGGTTGTGCAGACAACGTTGTATCACAAAATAGTACAAAACACACTTTTGTCTGTTTTTTTGGAACTCTAATCATAAAAAAAGCAACGTGCTAAGTGCACGCGCCCCGCGTTGAGGCAACGGGGGTTATGTCGGGATTCTCACAGAAAGATATTCATATCTTAATTAAATATTTAATATGCATTTAATGCAAAAATTTAATTAGGATATGTGATGGGCGGTAATGTTTAACTTATTCCTTCCTTCTTATTGGGCCAAGTGCGCTTAAGTTAGTAAATTGGATAAACTAACCTATAGCTCTTCATATAGGTCAGCCGAAATAACTATGAAAGTAGCTCTTCAGGACTACTGATTAGAGGAACTTATCAACCGTATTATTTGACATCTAACATGTGTTAAGTATCAGTGTCTCCACGTCAAATGGCACGTGAAGGTCATACAACAGCCCAACGTGTATAGTTTTGTGGGCTAAGAGTAAAATTGGCATTTGACCTTTTTATGTGAATGCTTTTTAAAATAATCTCAATATTAATATGTAATAATTAATATTATTAATA
Source organism: Lonicera japonica (assembly GCA_021464415.1). Lineage (NCBI taxonomy): Eukaryota > Viridiplantae > Streptophyta > Magnoliopsida > Dipsacales > Caprifoliaceae > Lonicera > Lonicera japonica. The sequence continues at coordinate 62,641,366 of CM038468.1, read as the reverse complement.
AGGTGTAAAAAATGAATAAAACATTATTTGATTAAAACACTCTATTACTAACATAACCAGCTTAATACCCAGGTGAGGCTTTTTAACATATAGTTTCTTATATAATCTTGTTTTACAAAAATTCTATTAATATTTCACTTTGTGCATCAATTATTTTGATAATGCCTACTAAATTTAAGAAATCTAATCCGACTTAAATTGATAGGTTTTGTCACTTTGACTTTAATATTTTTTAAGAGAAAGAGAACTCTAATTCAAATAATCAATAGTAAATATAACTTATTTCTATTATGAAATGTAAAAATTGATTTTATATATAAAAAAATTAAAAAATTAAAGGTACTATTAATTTAAGAAATCACGAATAAAAAGTGAAACGATTATTTAAGATAGGGAGTACTTTACTGCAATCCATACTAGTTCATGTCCATCTAATAATTAAAAAAAAGTTTATGATTAGGGCAGCCCTTACCTACATACATGATTAACACAAAATTGGAGGAGAGCTTTAAGAAAAAAAATGTAATACAAAGTTTGAAGAGAGCTTTAAGAGCAAAAAACATTTAAAGTTCATTCAACTAATATTTAGTTAGTAATTAATATATAAATGATAAGAAACAATCTTCCTTGAAATTGAAATGAAGCAACAAATCTTTCTACCGCATATTCGTGGATTTATAGGTGCAAGACTGAATTATTGTGCCAAATGAATCAAGTGATTTGAAGGGTTATGTAAAGGTCCATGAATGGATAAATGTGTATACATATTATGATATTGAGGAGAGGAAAAATCGAGATAGAGAAGTGTAAAGAGGAAGACATAATTAATTGGACCACATTAATTAAGAGAGAGAAGTAAACTTCCTCCATAATACTATTAGGCTGCGTTTGACGGGTATGATAAAAGGTTGGGATATGATAACTTTATTATATCCCATGTTTAGTGTTTGTCGGGATTGGATATCTGGGCGAATTATTTATCCCACTAAAGCTTCTTCCACCAAAAGAGGGATTAACAAATCCCACCTAAGAAGTGGGATTGTTTTATCATATCCGGATGATATTATATAATCATATCAGACTTTCTAATCTGGCGCGTCAAACAAAGGATTCGTTAATCTCCCTCTCGGTGGAATAATAAATTTTAGTGGGATAAATAATTTGTCCAGATATCCAATTCTAACAAACACTAAACATGAGATAGAATAAAATTATGATATCATGCTCTCTTATCCTTTGCGTCAAACGAAGCGTTAGGGTGCGTTGACGCGCCAGATTAGAGAGTCGGTTAATACGATTCGGACAAGATAAAACAATCATGCCTCTTAAGTGGGATTCGTTAATCCGGGATAAGAAACTTTAGAATAATCTACATGAATACCCATTGTCGACGAACACTAAGTATGGAATAGGATAAAATTATCATATCCGTCTCACTTATCATGCACATCAAACATAGCCTTATAATATAGTAAATAAGGTTGGATAGATAAAAAGGAATATGATCTTCTATTTACAATAACAAAAGAAAATTTCACGATAAGATTGGATAGAGAAATAGGAAAATTATCTTTTATGTACTAATAACGAAAGAAAATTTCGCGACATTGGAGTCAAAAGAATTAACTTATTACAGTGATAAATATCTCACGCGAATTTGAATGCGCACATTTTCTTCCTCTCTTAATATCATAAAGTACGTACGACTTTACAAAGAAAAATAGCAACATTTTTATCTGTTCGACGCCCCGCCTTGGGAAATTCAGTCCACTATATATATCTCTGACGTTAGAGCTGTCAAGTTGTTGAACGGGTTTTCTTTTCGGTCTGTTCCTCGGCACATTTTGTTTTGTTTTGGCCCATGAAGTAGCTAACTTGGCTAGTAGTTCTTCTCTCCTTCTACATTAATCCTCCGTTAATTTGTTTGGAGAGCTTTTTCTAATTATTATTATTATTTAAAACAAAAAAATAAAATAAAATAAATCGAAACTACTCGTGTCTATGTGGTGTTTTGCATCTGAAAATAATACATGTGCCGTGTGTGGAGTTTACATGTTCCTTTTATAGCAACAAAACTCAAATGTTCTGAACCTACATAGCATTCACCGTCATATTTTTATTAATTACAAAACACTGCATAACTATGATATGGAGTTAGTATTAAACAACTACATTTCACTTGCACTTGTTCATAGATTGATATGATGTATCAAAAACAATAATAATGAAATGTCGTCATCAGAAGCAAAAACCACATAGATCAGTCATTTTCAATGCACTATAATGAAATAAAGAAGTTGATAGTGATTTAGCAGAACTCCATGGGATGATGGGACCAACCTCGGTTTCAGGACATGGAAGTAATCAAGCTTTTTAAGCATCAGACACCATGGCCCATTTTAGAGGGTAAAGGACAAGGTTGAAGTTGATAGTAAATGAGCATACTCTCTTCCCCATATTCATATTGAATATCTTGTAAATACTATTTGGGGTCTGAATCATGTTACTGGCAAATAAAATGAAATAAGAATCTTGAGGGTTGTAAATTTTCAGATCAAGAACGATAGAAAATGATCGATCCATGGTGTTTTAAGACTTAAATTTATTCAAGCAGTTATAGCATAAAGACTTGGTACAATCAAACAATAAACCGAGAAAAGTTGAGTTTTGATGGTTTAAATAACATAAAAGGCCATGAAAATACTGCACAGATAGATACTAACGGCAGAAGGAAGGCATCTTGAAAAAGGAGAAGGAAGAGGGCAGATGGCCTGTTCTCCTTATATAGTCTGCCCTTTCTGAAGTCCTTACGGCCTGTTCGTTCAGTTTTGCCTCTGCATTTGCGCGTTTCTCCTCTGCTATCCTCCTTAGTGCAGCAAGTTTGTTCGTATATTTTTCTTGTGCTCGAGATTTTAGCCTTTCTGCCTTCACCTTCAAGTATAACAACACGGAACCATTCAAATATAGGTTGATTTTGATCTCACGAAAACATTGTTTGGCATTTCATAAACATTGAAAGTTTCTATATAGTACCTCAATTCTTTTCATTTCCATTTCGGCTTTCCTTTTCTCATGGTTTTCCCAAGCTTGTATCCTCACCTCTTCACCCTTATACCTGCAGAAGTGCAGATCCACATTACAAACATATTACATAACCATTTCTAAAACCAGTGAATTAAGCAGCAACTTAAATGAGAAAAAGAAAAGAGAAAATGACCAAACATATTACCTAGCCATGTATTTGGCACGTTCGGCCTCATCCCAAGCCATTGCTCGGGTTTCCAGAGGATTCAGTTTCACTACTTGATCTGTGTTCTTGTTCTCGGCCACAATGCTAGCATTGGACTCTTCTCTATTGCGACTAAACCGTGTGGTCGAGCCACTTCCCCTATTGTCCATAGATGATGCTATACTCACTTGACTAGTAGGCTCAAGAGCCTGCACCACCAACCCGTTTTGACACTGGACCGGAGTGGTGGAACCAGAGGCTATTGTGCTCCGTGCTGCTGGAGATGTGGCTCTAACCGGCGTAGCAGTTCTTGAAGGCTCTTGGCTTGCAATTGGAGTCATCTCAGTCCCCATGTCCCTCACACGAATTGATCGAACTACAGATGTCGAATTCTCAGCCTTATTAATTTTCCAAACCGACTCATCACACTGCACTTTCTTTGTTTCCACTTCGTATGGAATCATACTTGCAGGGCCGGGACAGCCATTGCCTTCTTCATCGTCACTGCTCGAATATTCCTTCTTTGGAACTGGAGCTATTAGTCTCCTATCATCAGCATTTGAATTACGCGGCTCGGTTTTGCATTGGTTTCTTTCTCCTCCTCTTGAAAGATTGACTAGCCACTTTTGTGCATCATCCCATTTTGATGGGGTTGGTTTACCTAAGGCTGTTCGATGATGAGACGCGCGGTTTACTCCATTTCCTTTGTGAAACTCAAAATTTATGCCATTGCTAACCGAAATCTCCTGTGGTTGTCCAAGATTCAAACAACCCTTATCTTCTATTGATCTCATTTTTCACTCCTCCTCTCTGATCTAATACAAGAACTAGATTATAAGTAGTACAAATCACTTTTTTCACTCACAGAAGAGGCAGATAAAATCTAAAGAGAAATCCCCTGTACCCACTTGTCTAAATACAATCAATCTGATGCCAACCTCATTTAAGGAGTTTCTAACAAAAGGACTGCAATAACTCTGCCACTTCTGATTTTAGCAACTAAAGAGATGACTGAAGCTTTTCTGTCAAAAAAATAGAAAAAAGAAAAGGAGATGACTGAAGCTCAGACATCTAAAGTATTCCCCACTGTTGCAGTGAACCAGTTTGATAAATTTATCCAAAGAAACTAATAAAATCTACAAGCCCACAAGTACAATTTTAAAGAGCACCAAAACTCAAAGCTCTTAATCTAAAAAGAACACAACTGGGTTGTGAACAGGCAGAGAATAATACCAAGAAGCCATGGATTTTTGAGATCGGCAGACTTAAAGGGAAGAGATCAGATCCATCCAACGGTAGGAAACTAAAATATTTTACATATGCATTGTTAAAAAGCAAGAGCAGATGGAAAGAATAGTTAAACAAATGCAGCAGCACACATAATAACATAAAATATGACTATTTACACGGAAACTGATGGCACTTTATTACTGATATATGCAGTGTGGGTGACAACTTACCTTTACCCACAATGGAATCTAGGAAAGACTTCGTCACTGAGACCCAGATAAATATAATCTACTGTACGGCCCTGCTCCCCATATATATCAAAGTTATTTGTTTTTGGATTCAGGCTTTGATTTAAGTGATTAAGTATGTGATATTTTAAACAGAGTGCCATAGTTCAATCCCCCTTCCTCTCTCTCAAGAACCACCCAGATCTATCATCGCTTGTATCAAAGTTATAACTTCTTATTCAAAGTTATAATTTCTTATTCATTTATTATTTAGTGCATTTGTCCATAATTAAGAGTTTATATTTAACGAATATACTAATTTCTTATTCATTTATTATTTAGTGAATTTATCCATAATTAAGAGTCTATATTTAACAAATACACTAATTTCATCAAAATTAATGAAATAAATATTTGTCTTTTCGTGAACTTTGACACATTGATTACATCTAAAGATGAAAAATATAATCTTAATTTGTGACGTACAAGAAATGAACAACTTTTGATTTAAGATAAAAAAAAATACTTATTTTATATCGTTCGTATTCAATATTTTGAATTATTAGATAAATTCACAGTAAAAATTTATTGAAGAGATGGTATCTCACCATTTGGAGATGTTGAATATTTTCAACATCTAAGTATTATTATACACACGAAGCTAGCTTAATTGGAAATGCACCCGTTCGTACTGGAAAAGATTTTAGGTTGCAATCTCACCAAAAGAAAGTTTATGGCAAGTTCTGATTATTTATATTTATAGTAAAAAAGATAGACAAAAACCTCCCTTTTAATTACACACATAAATGTGTTTAAGAGAGAGGGACGATTGTTCCCTGGTTAACGGTTAAAATAGTGTCAATTTTGACTTAAACAGTGTTTTGGGAACTTTGATTGCTGGCAAGTTCTGAGCTTTATCACATGGGGGCTGCTAATAAGATAGGCTGAGAGACACTGGGTAGTGCTGATACAATTAGGTTAGTTAATTCATTGCTGTTTCAGCCAGATTTGGGGTACCCTTTTCCATCAGAAGACCCTACAATGGCAGTAGTAAAATAATTAGTAATGGGGAAACAAAGAGAGTGCAACGTTGCCATATGCATGGCAGGCCACATGTGAATTTCTTTTGTTGTTAAATCTATATCATTTATTATATATATATATATATATATATATATTTTATTTTATAAAAACTGTGGACTAAATGGATTTGTATGGCCACCAAGCCTTCACATGTTGTGAGCCCCATGTGCATTGTCGAATGCAGACAAATTGCCTTGATAATTTCTTACTAGTTTTATGGAAGATTTTCCTTCTTTTCTTTTTTCTTTTGCAAGATTGAGAAGTTTGAAAATCTCGTCCACTACTTTAGTTTTAACTTGTAACGTATAATTTGGCCTGGTTCAAAATTTTATATATTGATTTTAGACTGCCACTCTCAATTTTACAATGTTTTCAAAAAAGGTGCAATTGTTTCATTTGAATGAAAGGAATTTATCTTTTCAATGCAGATTTAAGAATGTTCCGGGAATATTTAACTTCACTACAAAACTAACCCTCTTATTCTCTACGAACTAGGTTTGATGCATTAGTTTGTCAAGTCTACGAGCAAAGAAAATAGAATATAACAGAGCTGAAGAACCGGCAAATGATTATATATATGTGTGTGTGTGTGTGTGTGGATAATAGCTGAAATCATGCTGCTCTGGAACTCCAAACCATGTATCCATTTGTTATTACAAGTTGCTCTTAGGCCAGGCCAACAATACCTAGTCCGAAAGAAAAGGTTCTCTTGTTTCTCGGTAAAAAGTAGGGGCAATTAAAAAAAATGGCTTATTAGGGAAAGATTTTCACATTAAAGTCAAGGAATAATTTTTTTTTAAACAAAGGGCCTATTTTTTATTTTATTTATAATATGACATGTGTCTTTTTTTTCATTATAAAATGACATCCCAACCTTTAAAATAAATAAAAAATACCAATATGCATTAAAATATGGATTGCAATATGAACTTTACAGTCTATATTTCACTGCAATATGAATTTTGCAGTCCATATTTCACTGCAATGTGAACTTTGCAGTCGATATTTTTAGTGCAAAGTTCATATTGCAGTCCATATTTTACTGCAATATGAACTTTGCAGTCCATATTTTTAGTGCAAACTTCATATTGCAGTCCATATTTCACTGCAATATGAACTTTGCAGTCCATATTTTTTGTGTAAATTTCATAAAAAGGGGTAATTTAGGTAATACATACATGTTTTTATTAATTAAATGATATTTAAATTTATTCAAATACATTCATTTAAAATATAAAACAAAATAGGCCTCTTACACTAATTACCAATTAAAAATAGGCCCTTCATTCAAAAAAATATTATTCATTGGATTTTTGGTAAAAATCAATATATAATAAGCCCTTCTACCTAATTTCTAGTAAAAAGTAAAACTAGAATAGAATATACACTTTTTCCTTAAAAAACAGAACAAAATAGACACTAATACCCGTGTATGTGATTCTACCCAACCTATCCCCTGCCAAAAAAAATAATAATAAAAAATAATTTGCTCGACGGTACCCATGGTTTTAATTTATTACAATACATTGCAGTCCGCAATAGGGGTGTCCAGAATCCAATCCAAACAGAGGAATCGATCCAATCCAATCCAATCCATTTTCCTGAATTTTATGGATGATTGGATTGGATCGGATGCAAAATTTGAAAAGCAAGAAAATTGGATCAGTTCCAGTTTGATGTGCTCTAGGAACCAATCCAATCCATTATTATAGTTGCCACATGTCTCTTCCTCATTGCTGGCATAATATAATATATACAACAGGTTACTTTGAAATATTCATAAGATAAGGGACTTTAATTGAAATAATAAAAACTTAAACAAATAGGATTGAACAATCAGAGAGCTTGTCAGCCTCATTTTCTTTTCTTTCTCATTCATTCATCACAACCCTAAATAAAAAAAATAAAAAAAAAAACTAGGTTGAGACTTAAGAAGTTACGCTGCATATCTATTCTTCCTTCCACACTCCTCCGCGTCTCTGACTCTCTTCCACAGAGCGGCCGCGTCTCCTCCTCCACCACGCGTCTCCTCCGTGAATAAAGGAAGAACATATCATATTTATTTCTTATTGCATTTAATTTTATATATTTATTTCTTTATTTATATTTAGGAATTTTATGCCTGAACGTGTATTATCACCAGTTGTCACGGCTCAATCTTCAGCATCGTCTTGTTCAACAAGTGTTATAATTAATTTTATATTTACAATTTTTATATTTTTATCTACTTTAATTTTCAAATCTACATTTGAATCTAAAGTTTGTTTTTACATTTATTGTTTATTGTTTAGATGACAACTATTTACAAAGATACTTCAGGAAAGCCAATTTCATCAAATGATCCCATTGCAAGTGGAAGTGCGAGTGAAGCAAACTTGCAATCTAACACGACTAAAACTTCAGAAGAGCAAGATGGAGCTCGAGCTACTTAAGAACAATCAACCACTTTGCAAGGTAAAAGAAAACCTCGTAAGGGCCCCTCTATAGCATGGGACCATTTCACAAGATCTGAAGATAAGCTACACGCAACATGTAACTATTGTAGCCAGATTTATGCTTGCGATACCAAGAAAAATGGTATGTCTAATTTATTAGCACATTTGAGCAATTTATGTACTAAGTATCCGTATAGATTGCAAAAGAAACAAAAAAAACTTTGCAGTTCCAACCTAAAAAAGAAGGTGAAGACTCTGAAGAGGGATCGGGTGCTCTTATTGCCACATCATATAATCCACAAGCATGCAGGGACGTGATTGCTAAAATGATCATCATGAATGAGTTGCATTTTAAGTTTGTTAAAAATGAGGGGTTTAAACTCTTGCTTATTATCTTTGAACCTAGGTTTAAAGTCCCATCTCGTAGCATTGTTAATAACGATTGCTTGCAACTTTATCTAAAATAGAGAAAGACGTTGAAAGATGCGTTAGTTAAGTCGAGCCAGAAAGTTTGCCTCACCATAGACACGTGGTCCTTAATTCAAAATCTTAACTACATATGTGTGACTGCCCACTATATTGATGATAATTGGCACTTATACAAAAAGATTCTTAACTTTTATTTAGTTCCAAACCATAAAGGTGAGACAATTAGTAAAACTTTGGAGAAGTGTTTACACGAGTGGGGTATATAAAGGGTCTTTATTGTAACTGTTGATAATGCAAGCTCTAATGATGTTGCATTGTTATTAAAGAAAGTAAACAATTAGGGTGGGTCAATTTTATGGGGCAAATTCATGCATATGAGGTATTGTGCACATATTTTGAATCTCTTTGTAATGGAAGGATTGAAGGATTATAATGAATCTATTGATAGAGTCAGTAATGTAGTGAGATATGTAAGGGCTTCACTGGCAAGGATGCAAAAGTTTAAGGGTTGTGCGGATCAAGAAAAAATCATGTCTAAAAAACAAGTTTGCCTAAATGTTCAAACAAGATAGAATTCTACGTATTTGATGTTAGAGGCAGTTGAAAAGTATGAAAAGGCCTTTGAGCGATTAGGCAATGAAGACGTGCAATTCAATCGTGAGTTTTACGGGGGAATGGATAAAGAGGCTCATATCTTTGAGGATTGGGAAAACACACGCGCTTTCATTAAGTTTTTGAAAATCTTTTATGATGCAACTCTAAAATTCTTCTATTCATTGTATTCCACTTCTAATACTTTTTTGCGCCAACTGAGTTTGATTCGCATTTAAATAAACACTTGGGCTAATAGTGAAGATACTTTCTTGCAAATAATGGCTAATAATATAGGAAGGAAATATGATAAATATTTGGGGTTCTTTGGGAAGTATTAACCTTATTTTACTTGTTGCCATGTTACTTAATCCACGCCATATGGAAGCTTTTTTAAAATATTGTTTAGGTACTTTATTTGGGGAGAATATGGTTATGCAATTAACTATTATTATGAGACAAAAAGTGAATGATTTGTTCGATCAGTATAATATGCTTTATTGTGGTTCCTAAACGCAAACTATAATTACTCCACGGAAAAAGATGCAAATGATGTTAATGGTGAAGTTGATGTTGATGTACTATTTACATACAGGTTTATAAGGTTACTCAAGGAGTCAAATGATAAAGAATGCAAAACAGAGATGGATCGGTACTTAATGGAGTCATGTGAGGATCCTACAGATCCAAACTTTGCTTGGTGGAAGATTAATTCATCTAGGTACAAGGTTTTATCTTTAGTAGCAAGAGATGTTTTAGCCGTTCATGTCTCTATTGTGGCCTTTGAGTCGACATTTAGTACTGGCGGCCGCATTCTTGATCCATTTCGAAGTTCGTTATCCTTAAAGACGGTTGAAGCACTTATTTGCACACAAAATTAGATTCGAACTTTGCTAATTATTGATCTTGGTGAATTAATGGATGAGATTGAGGAAATTGAGAATGGTAATATTATTGTCTTATTTCCTAGTTCTTATATTTGTTATCTAATGAATTGATTATATTTTATTGTTTTTTAACTAACTTATACTATGTTCCTTCTTTTCTTTTTCTCTTTTGGTAATATGCCTTTACACAAAAGTTTTAAGTTCTCCAATTTCGACAGTCACAAGTGTTAATTAGATGCCGAGATGGAAAATGTTGAAGGCTTGAAACTTTGTAGATTTAAAATATATATCTAGTGCTCTTTTATTCAATCATTTAATCTTAGTCTGTTATTTAATACTTAGTTGGGTAAAAAACACTAAACCCCTCAAACTAACATTTTTTTGCACTATACCCCTCATCCACTAAAAGTGACACTAAACCCCCCTTAAACTATTAGATGTTATCACTTAACCCCTAAAATTACATAAATGCCCTTGTACAAAGTTGAGTAAAAAACACTAAACCTCCTCAAACTATTACTTTTTAGCACTAAACCCCCCTAAAGTATCACAACTTGACACTTTACCCCCGAATTTGTAATAGTTGACACTAACCCCCTATAAATTATTAGTTGTTATCACTTAACCCCCCCCCCCCCCCAAAAAAAAATATATTTACCCTTGTACAAATGTTGAAAATAGAAAAAATAAAACAAAAAAATTGATCAATCTCTCTCTTAATCTTTCCATCCATTAAATTTATATATACGCCGTTTAATCTTTTTATCCATTAAATCTAATAACTCCAATTTATTTATTTTTTTATCATCTTCTAAAAGTGACACTAAACCCCCCTGATCTAACAGTTACTGACACTTAACCCCCAAAGTTAATAGATCTGTTAAAACACTAACACAATGGTTGTCATGTGCTTTTCATATGGGCACCAATGGACAAAAATATACTAATTTATCCACTTAAAATAAATTTTTCGAATTACCCTCACCTATTTTATAAAACACTCACTATGTAGTTGAACATGAAAGATGATTAACAGGTGTTTTTATAAAATAAATTAGGGTAATTCAAAAAATTTATGTTTAAATGGATAGATTGGTATATTTTTATCCATTAGTACTCACATGGGAGGCACATGACAACCATTTCATTAGTGTTTTAACAGATTTGTTAACTTTTGAGGTTAAGTGTCAGTAACAGTTAGATCAGGAGATTTAGTGTCATTTTTAGAAGATGGGAGAAGGGTTAATGCCAAAAAGTAATAGTTTAAGGAGGTTTTGTGTTTTTTATCCAACTTTGTATAAGGGCATTTATGTAATTTTGGGGGTTAAGTGATAACATCTAATAGTTTATGATGCTTTAGTGTCACTTTTAGAAGATAGGATGGTTTAATGCCAAAAAGTGATAGTTTTAGGAGGTTTAGTATTTTTTACCCTATTTAGTTTAATCATGTATGGTTTGTCACTTGGTTTCATTATGTATTTTTTGTTAGACAGTAGACATTTTAACTTGAAGTTATTTGGTTAAACACTTAAACTTTATTTGTAATGGATTTTATTTAATTTACAAGTAGTTTGTGTCTTGTTTTACATTAAAATTAAGCATTTCAAGAATATAATATATCTTATTTTAAACTTTTAATCGGATCGAATCGAAACCGATCCAATCCAACATTTAATTAGGGTTTGGGATAATAAATCGGGAACCGAAAAACCAAAGGTTCGGTTCCGTTCTTAATAATAAAATATGTGTATTAACGGTTCGGTTCTTTTTAAAAAATAACAGTTCGGTTTTCAGTTTTTAGTAAATGTAAGTGAAAGAACCGATTAAAAATCGGTATTATAAATACATATATATAATATTATAATATCCCTTCTGTTGCCGGTTCTTTAACGGTTTAAGATGTACTTTCGAATAATTATATTAATTACTTTCGGTTAATGAACAGTTCTTGCATTAATTCGATTACCCAAAGAACCACTAGAACCGAACCGTTTCAACCAGTTCGGTTCCACTTTCGATTCTTCAAAAAATAACTATAAAACCGAATCATTTTTAACATTAAAAAACCGACTCCGATTCTTCATATTTTGGACAAGAACTTAAGTGGTCCCAGCCCTACATTTAATTGGATTGGATTTGATTAGATTGGTAAAGTATGTTGGATTGAATTGGATGCCAAAACCTAAAAGTGACATCAGATCAGATGCGGATGATTTAAAATAACAGAATAAGATCAAATGGACACCCTTGTCCGCAGGCTCAAAAATGGTGGAGAAACGCACCGTAAGTGTTTCTGTTTGGAGGAGGTCTGACAACATTTGAGGTAAAAATCATAGATGATGTTTAATTTCTAATAAATATGCTGGGGTTTGTACCCCTTACTAAAACAAATAAAAAAAGAAAAAAAAGATTCTCCTCCCAGGGTTACAGCCAATTGGGGATGCCACAGACTAATTACATGAATTTGCCAGTATGCATTACATTAATTGTATAGTACTTTCTTAAAGTAGAACCCATGTAATAGACCCAGTAAAAAGATTACCCGGCAAAAAATGGCAATTTCTCAAAATGCCTAGATTCAAATTCTATTTATAGACTGCTCCACAAAAATTTTAGCACCAGTATACCCAATAACCTACGCCGGCCCAACCCAGGCTCGTGCAGTCAAATGGTACCAAAGGAGCTTTGACGGGCCTTGCTGAGATTATACCCCGTCTGCTCTGTGGTTTTTACTAGCAGTATTTTACTTTGACAAGAGTCGTATGGTTTTGACATTTCTGTTCATTTTCTAAAACTATCACATGATCAAACAATGTTTCCATTGCTTTAAGCACAAATCGTGTACTTTTAATGTCCAATGTTCAAATAAAAATAAAATGAACGTCAGTACAGGAATAAGCTAACGTAACTACTGGCTACACAATCTTGGGAATAATACTACATACATGATCAGAAAGATTTGATCATCAGAGATCATAGAATATGGCATCTAGTCTAAGCATCAAGCTTGACTACGAGCCTATGATGATATGGATAATTGTTGCCGTGACAAGTCCCAGCAACCCACCTGCAATAACCTATAACACAACAAAATATATCAAGGATAAACAATAACTTGTTACACTCAGACAGAATTTGCTCCAGAAGAGCGACAACTTCAAAATGGTTGCAGACTTTATGTCAAATTTTGATTGCTTTTGGGAGTCTAAATTAAGTCGAGCGGGAAAAAAAAATAGCCTAGCCAATCCAAGTAACTGAGATTTAAGATGAGTTATTTACAAAAGTCATTCCTTAAGTTTACCTCCTGCCTCACTTTGGTCCACGAAGTTCAAAAATGCATAAGTTCAAATGTTAATTTGTTTTAATTAATGAAATGAATGTCAATGTATTTTGTCAGTGGAAAAAAGTGAAGAAACATATTATACTCACAATATATTGGGGTTCCATAATCTTCTAGGTCAAATGTGCGTAATCTCCAACTCATTTTAGGGTTTAATTGCTTGAATCCATGAAGAATCTAGGGTTCATTTGCTTCAATCTGGGGTTTCTCTCTCTATCAGATTAGGGTTTGATTTCGGGTTTTGGGATGTGGCTGTTCATTTGCTCCTTCAACAACTGTTTAGGCACGTTGCAGTGTTTTCCCGCTTTTGCCCCTCATGTGTCATGCACCTGACTAATTCCATCAGCTTTTTAGACAGTCCGTCAAAAAAATGGGGGAAAGTGAGACACGGGTGAACCTTCATGTATGAACTTCATGGATCAAAGTGAGACATGGGTAAACTATAGGGGTGACTTTTGTAAATAACTCTTTAAGATTTTCTAATTTATTTTTTTAATCTTTTATTTTGAGAACTCGGGTTCTACAGGTCTTTTTGAGAGAACCCGACCAATCCCCAAAGTCAGTTAAAAACTTAAGCATTAGGGCAGTATTCTGATATTCACTCAGGCTTAAACTGTTTCCAACTGCCCTCATTTATAAAGCAAAAAAAGGTTCCCACCCCACTACACAACGTCCCCCCCAACAAAAAAGGAAAAGAGAGGCTGAGAAATAACAGAAAACAAAAAATATGTAGGATAGATTTAAGATTATGGCTAGCAATAAAAGACATGACATAATGTTGATCTAATGCATCTTACACGAACCTGAGGAGGAGTGTGGCCAAGAAGTTCACGCAGTGGTCTGCTCTCAGCCAAAGGATGTTCAGCAGGAAGTTCATATACAATTTGATTCAAAACCTGAAATATGTGCCACAGATCAATCAGGTCTATACAAAATGATTTGTCCATTCCGCTAGCTTCACAGTATAAACAGCTTACTACATGCAGAAGCACAGAAAATAATGCTTCTAAAACTAGCCGACATTTAGACATAATTTGTGCTATTGTGCAAACTTGAACACACAGGCATACGCATAGAGAGAGAGGAGTGAAAAGCATCAAACCTCAGCTTGGCGCCCAGCCTGCAATCTTACACCAGTTGCATCATACATCACCTGCCAGAAAAATCTACAGATTACAAAATCTCCAGCTCACATAATATATCATAAAGCAAATGAGCAAACAAACATCTTCCTTCTTCATTTGAAATAATGAAGCACCTAAAAAGAAATTAAGACGAAGCCAAAGCCATAGCCCAGCACAAGTGTTGCACGGCGTCTAAAGAGAGCGGTGGGGTCGAGGTTAAATTCATATTGCTAAAATCGAAAATATGGTGAGTGAAGTAATGAAGACAAATATGACAAAGAATCTGTATCAAAAAATTTGCAATGCTGAAGGATGTAACATAATTATATGTATTTACGGACTATAGAGGATAAAATGCAACATAACATCATAACAAATCCAATGATAACAACTCAAAGACAGTTAAACACCCATTGTTTTAAAAATATTCCAGGTAAGATGAACATAAGATTAGCCAGCTTAATAGGATTAAAAAAAAAAAAAAAACGTGACCATCATTATCAACCCAAAATTGTTTAGTGATCTCCTTCACAATGAGCTGCCCAAATTGTTTGAATCTGTTTTTGAGAGAAATTCTTTCCTCATTGGTCATATTTTTTTTGTTGGAAGAAACTAAAACAGGAAACATGGTGAGAAGCAGCAATAATCTTCATCTGTCAGGAGATATGTCGATCAACATTTTACAGTGGCCGTCATTGAAATCACAGCAGCATTTGAAGTGTGTCTGCATGTACTGGTACTGTCATGGAAACTCCTCATTTTATCAGTTATCACTACCATAACATTAACAATCAATCTCGAGATTATTTATAATTCAGGCATTGATTACTGAATTCCACTTCCAAAAAAGAACTTGTATTTTATTCCAATACCGATTCCAACAGAGACAGGTCCCAATAATGAATATCCATTGGTAGTGTTCCCCAATGAAACCCTAGCCAGTCAACTGTCAAGCCCCTCTAGTTTTCCCACCCACCCCAGAGAAAAATTCACGCACCTACTGTTGAGAGAAAAACTAGAAGTCACAGATAGAAGGAATTGGGTCGATATAATAGAAATTAGCTAGGCCATGATTAACAAAAACCCTTCAAAGAGGGAAGGTGTTACAAGGACAATTGGGTATAAAATTTCACAGTGTGTCAAATTTAGACAATATCAATCTCCACGAATAGAAGGATATAACAGAAGCATTTACTATCTCCTCATTTGGAGCTATGACAGACATTAATTTTCGCATAAACCATGAATATCTCTCCTTTCCAGTTTCTTTGTGATCCAATAAATGTGAAGAAGTGTGCATCCTATTCACCTCAGGCTTTAGAGTAGTCCGGATTCTAGAAATCTAGATTCAGGTACCACGGTATGAGAATCAAACCACCCGACTGATTTACGCACTCCAGTTTCAACCTGTGATATTTTCCCTCGAGGGAAAGAGAGATTTAGCCCACTATATATGCACAATAAGTCTTTTACGAATAATAAAATGGATCAGCCAAATTAGCAACAGAATATCCTAGTTAGTGTCGCCAAACAAATTACCTACATCAGAATTTTGGAATGTAAACATATTAAGGGAAATCAGCCTAAAAAAGGAAAGCATCAATTTTGGAGCAACATGTTCAAAAGTAGGTAGTTACTTTTCTGTTGGCCATTAATGGTAGAAGCCAGAATATGTTAAATTAAGTCCACTGCAAGTCATACTGAGGTGATAAGGTAAAATCACAATTATCTATAATGTACATAACAATACAAACATTTCAAATATAATATAAAGCTTCAAGCTAACTATATAACAAGATTATGACATTTTTTAGGTAAATGCATCCCAAACGAATACAGATGTATTAATGAACTTAATAGCAACATTAGGGGAAGGATCATACAACGCATGCTAAAACTAATGCCGTTGCAAACAGTGTTCCCCCAAAGCCATCATGGTAACCAACGGCAGCTGCAAGAGCTGTGACAGTTGCAGAATGGGATGATGGCATTCCACCAGATCCAATAAGTTGCTTAAGGTCCCAACGTTTTTCCTTGTACCTGCAAATCTATCAAAGTTTAAGACTCTTAGGAAAACCTAAGCTTACTCTTTGGGTTTATGAACTAGGTATTCATCAGCACTTGCTATACCACGCAAAGCACACAAAGTACAAGAGGATACTTCAATTTACACAGGTATAAAATCCAATAATTAAAGGCTATGAAAACGGAAGTTCATTTTCTCCTACGTAGGTTTCACCAATGGCTGGTTTATTTAATAAACACACGTACTGAGATGGAACCCTAAGAATGTAGGATGCCTGTGAAGGTTGGAGGCAAAAGAAAAAGTGGATAAAAGTACAGCTTAAAATGAAATTTGCAAGAAATGAGCACATAGTTGGATTAGCACAAGCACGGAAGAATTGTACAACTCCTTGACTGAGGTGTTGTTAAACTTCAGGAGATTCACATAGATAGATTACGAAGGAAGAACAAATTGAATTTTAAACACAACGAGGATTTGGGATCGTATAGTATCTCATTAGATACAGAAAAATGGAAAATAAAAAATAAAGAGTGGTTCTCATTGGCAAAAACCGAAGGAAGCAGATCTAAATGTAAATATTTTTTCGCGAAACATAACAGTTAAAAGACATGGATCTATGTATCTATTCTATTCTATATATGAATATGGGGGATAAATTAAATAAAAGGAGATATATTACCAGGAGGTGAAGACCTTGATGGATTGGGCGAGGGCGAAGGCGACGAGAGCAGAAATGAGAGGGAAATTGGTAAATAGTGATGAAGAAGACATAGACGTCGGTGGTGGTGGTGGTGTCGCGTCTGAAGCTCGGATCACCGATCCTGATATATATATATATATGTATATATATATCTTCACCCGAAATACTGCTTGCTTGCTCTAATTACAATTTGTATCTTGGAATCAAGAGAGTATATATGTGTATGTATATCGAATTGTATTTGTGCTTTTTCAGTTAGCAACAATTACAAAGCCTCCTAGTAGTGTATTATTATTATTATTATTATTCAAAAAACAATAGCCATTGCTTTCTAGTTCGATAGAAAGAAAGAAAGAAAGAAAGAAAGACAGAAAAATGGGGCCTTAATTTCTAAACGGTCTTTGCCTTTCCCTTCCCTCGCACAACTCTTTGTCTAGCTGCTGGTAGATTCGCCCCTGCCTTCAACCGAATATTATGCTGCCCACTTTGGATATACCCCCCACCCTTCGTTCAAAATGTTGTCTAGAATCAAACCTCTCCTTTTCCTTTTTTTTCTTCTTTTAGGGGGCATTTAGGGTACGTTTGATTGTAAGTATGAAATTTGCATGTAAAGAAAATTAGTTATAAATAATTAAATTGCTAAAAATTGAGTTGCATAAAAAATATCAATTAAATATGTTTGATTGCGTTAATTTTCTACCCGAAAAATATTTGTTGTATTTTGGCATTTTTAATGTAAAAAAAATTATTGTTATTTTTTTTTACATAATTTTGTAGTCATGATGATCTTATTTAATTGATCTTGATTAGTAGATTTTAAATATTAAATTTTGAATTTTTTATTTTAAGTTATGGCATTTTTAATGTAAAAAAGGTAAAACTTTGTCTTGAAATTTATACAAGTAGCTTAGAAAACAAAAACATGCCCCCCTTCCCCTCCCCTAAGAAAATATTTTCAAGCTTTTAGTGGAAAAAAGCTCATGATTGCCAAAAGGATGGAATTTGACCATCTAGAAAATTTTGGCAATCAAACACATCAAAAGTGGCAACTTGGGTGAAAAATCTGTATTTTTCATGAAAAATTATGGCAATAAAACCCACCCTAAATATATTAGTATATCACATCTGCATGCACGTGTAACACAATATAAAAAAATATTATAATAATAAAAAATAATGAGAATTAGTAATTCAACAAACAAACATCGCAATGATGAAATAGAAAGTCAAAAAATAAAATAAAAAAAAAACAATAAATTAAAACCAAACTGAACCACTAATTTAAATTTACAATAATATGTAGTAAATTAAATAAAAAATACTGAATTTTTTTAAAAAAAAATACTTATTGATACCTTAGGATAGAGATAGGAAAACTAAAACTACTTTAAAAAAATTGGTCGACAATTTCATTTAAGATTAAGATCAGTAAAACATAAATTATAATAAATATTAAAGAAAAGTATAAAATATTTACATTTGTTTGGCAATAGAAATAATATCTAATAAATCAAATAGTCATTAAATCACTAAAATTAAATGTACGATAATATAAACAACATTTAAATTTTTTTAAAAAAAAATACTTAAAGACAAAATCCAAAATCCAAAAATTTGCTAAACGAATAAATACACTAAAGAACATTTATGAATTAATAAAGAATACAAAAAAATGTAAAAACCAAATCAACATGCATCATAAACAGTAAAGAAAAAGAGAAATTGGACAACATTATATCATTAAAAGTAATTTTTTTTGGAAAGCTATAATATTCAAATTACCGTAACAATTAATAGTCAAATTACCGTTTCGCAATCAAATACATATTCCCATAACAATTAATAGTAAAATTCACAAGCAACTTTTTTTTAAAAAAGCCACAATCTCCAATTACCTTGTCCAATTATCCATGCACTGCATTAACTCCGTAAATGCTTTTAATATATTCACATGCATGAAAAAAAAAAAAGGGTTATTGGAAAATTTGAGGCGAAAAATTTGGTAAACTTTTTTGCTCATACTAGCCCACTTTTATATAAATATATATTTAAGTCGAAAACTTTGCGCTAAGAAATAGACAAACTAACAAAGATGCCAATTAAAGCAATGTGACACAAAAATAATAAGGTTTGACAAGTTACTATATGGGAATTTGAGAGGCTCTTGAAAAAATAGAAGGTAAGAGGTAACTAGATGTTTGTTTACTTCAACAACTATAATTTTGTAATTTTAACTCCACGGGAAAAAATATCTCTCTTCCTAGGGCTTAATAACATAGGACAGATAATAAAAATAGATTTAACACAAATGTCGACAATGTGCCTGTTGTATAAACCTAACAATGAAATTACATGATACAATCGCAATCACAGCCAATGCCCAGTGCCAGCACTCACTCAGTACAAGAAGTTGCAAAGGCGCTGATATGTGTTGAATGTGATCCATTAATTTTGCAAGCCTTTGCTTAGCCATGGAAACCAACTATCTAAAGCCTACGTGACTATATTATATAGCATTTTTAAGAAAATGTTCACTGTTTCTCTCCATCTCTGGCTGTGTCCTGGCGCTGGCTGATTATCACATCATCTGCCAACAGAGTAGTATAGTTGTTAATTTTTGTCCTTGAAAATGTGTTAATGAAACATACATAATTAATGTTGTAATCATGACACATCAACATATAACATAGAATTACTTACCTAGGCACACAGAATGTTATTTGGAAAGCTTGAGTTAATAAGTTTTCTAGGGGTAGGGGGATTTGGATCACATTCTCAAAAGCAGCTTATCTGGGTATATATAAGTTGGCACCCAAAGTGATCGATTTTGTTACACTTGACCATATTCACATTTTCACCCCAGAGGGGCTATTTTCGTGGTTCGAAAGTACACAACTCCGCAACAATAAAAAGTAAAATTATCAATCCGGCTGTCCCTGTATTATACATATAATTTGAAGAATGAAGGGGCCGGGATATTTAATGAGGATGCACAGTGGTAGTTTACCATTTGTTTTAGCTTTTGAACTGCTTCACAAATTAGTTGTTTCTTGGGACATTTCATGTCTAAGGCAAAGCCAATAGCTAGATTACATCCTTCCCAATAAAATTCATGAGCTCTGCCTTGGCTGCTTCCATTACCACCTTGAAGTCGGTCTGCATGTACCTTCCCCTGCAAGCACAGCAGCTCAGCTTCTCACCATTAAAGAAATATCTAGACCACAAACATCTGGACTAATTATAAGCACAGTCTCCATCTTTTAGTCATTGCTTTACCTAGATTTCATTCTTTAAGTTTACGAGCTTTTATCAATCTTCTTGTAATATACATTAGGAACATTAGACCAAAAGAAAAGTAGCTATTTGTGTATCCATGGGTTTTCAACACATTCAATTTGCTCAACCCATTACTTTCATGCTAAATGATCAATATGAACACAAAGTATACAAATAGAAATGTGAGAGATACCAGAAATGAGTTCTTGACCAAGTTGCAGAAGGAAAGGTTGGACTGGCAATTCCATGCATTATTCTTGCAACAGCTCTGGGTGTAAATTTGGCCTGGGAGTTGCTCTGCAGAAAAACCTATTACAGCGAAAAACAAGAGAAGAATGTTTGTAAACTATACCAACTTAATGTTTCTTGAACAAGAACAATATGACCTGTGAAAAGTGAAAACTCTTACCTTTATATCTGCCCTCAAAAATGGGCTGCAAATATAAATGATACTTGTGTTAGTAAACTTAGATAATGCTTCTGTACACGCAACAAAGAATCCATTGCAAATTTACGAACCTGCTTTGACCCATCTTATTAGGGACAGCAATGTCATCATCTGCATTGAAGTATTCCAAAATCTTCGTCTGCAAGCATGGTGTATGCTGGCAATCAAGGCAACCATTCATCTTATCACACTCTTTCACTGCAAACACTGCAGCATTGAACATGGTGTCTATTTTCCGTACCTATATCAATAGGCAGAAGGCACAACTTTGTGAGAGAAAGAAGAATGGTTTAAAAAGTAGGCCAGCCGATTGGCCATTAATGTTCACGAAGACCAAGAATTGTGTGTCCCTTATACACAGATCTGACCTAATGACGATTTTTATTACATTGAGAAATTAGTAACAACCCCGACACCCACACCCACACCCACACCCGGACCCAGGAACAGGTAGGTAGTGAAATGAAGGAGTATCTTTGAGTTAAACCAGTCACCTTGCAAATCTCGACCTCTGATAACCACTTTGTGAGGTCTGTTGCGAGAGAAAAAACATCCTTTGGGACATCCACAATTTTGTAGCAAAAGGCAGGATCCTTCAATTCATATGTAATTTCTCCCTTCATCTAAGATCGAGGACAATTAGTTAATTCTCAACCACGAGTTATCAGATAAAGAACACATCAGTTCAGAGTTCAAATTAATCCGATGATGCTAATGCGAGAATATGCAATAACACTGGGGGATGAGCGACATTCACAGCATAAATTGCATAAGAATATACAAACCTTTAGACTCTGCAAATGATTTGATATGTCAATAACTCGAACCCTGCTGCTATTTGCTACAGTGGGTATGTCAAACACATAGTGTCCATTCTTTGTTTCAGACCTGAAATTTCCATTGCAGACATCCAGATCCATTTCAGGTTTCAAATGATGCAGCATAAATTTGTTTCATTTAATCAAACTAACGAGGATACTCACTTCTTCAAAATTGATGCAACCACAATATCCTTAGCAGCAAGCAGTTCTGGAGGAGTCTACAGTCATGCAAATGATTACAATTGCCAAGTAATGACTTTTATGAAATGATAACGAGTGATAAGAAGAGTTTGCATAATTTTTTCCAATAACAAATTAAGAATGACACACAAAACTGCAATGTCTTTTTATCTTCTTTTTTTTTGGTAAAGTTCCAATGCCTTGTTATCTTCTAGCTTAACTTATTCACAGTAAGTCAACCTGATGTAGCTTAATGTGCATACACAACTCTAAATGGGAGTCTGAAAGCAACTAACAAAGACTGAATGAACCGCACTATTTAACCCAGATGTGACGAGCAAATGAGTGCAGAGCTAACACAGGAATAAATGTCATTGAACAGGACATTTGGCAGTAAATTGGCAACACACCTTATGGAAATTTAAAGAGCAAGTTACATTTATCTGCGGAAGCAAATGAAGGTATCGAATTTCACCCAGCTCCAAGCGTGTTAAAATGGTGAGCATCACCTGCCATGCAGATCAAATTCAACTAAGATATGGTATATCGTCATTATACTATTTCTACCACCCAGAAACTGTATGCATAGTGTAAATTACGTCATATAATTTCAGGCCCGAACAACTTAGTGTCCCTAATAACTTTCAATGGAACAAAAATAGCTGTAATAGTATTTAGAAAGGACCTCTTCTTTTATATCGAATTTACGAGATGCAGATTCTTTCACTAGTGAATAAACTTTTCCACGTAAATCTACTTCATTGCTGAAAATTTGAGAGAGGAATCTGTTTACTATATACTCATCTACCCCATCACTGAAACGCAATTTTGTTAGTAAACATTAGATCTCTCATGCCCACCAATGACAACTCATCAGAATACAGAAATTAAATTTTGACTACCTGTACATAAGACTACGAAGCTTAAAATATGTGATATC
The DNA here is from genome assembly GCA_021464415.1 of Lonicera japonica. NCBI lineage: Eukaryota > Viridiplantae > Streptophyta > Magnoliopsida > Dipsacales > Caprifoliaceae > Lonicera > Lonicera japonica. The sequence continues at coordinate 62,618,400 of CM038468.1, read as the reverse complement.
ATCAAAAAGGAGATGGCAATAGGACAATCTACCATCCCGCCCGGCACGGCCAATCTCCTGCACTGATAAATTTACTTTAGCTAAACAAATATTGATATAAAGAACATCTAATATGAGTAACAGTGGTTGTTTTCAACCTGAACATACTCTTCCAAGCTTTCTGGCAAGCTGTAATGAATAACCTGAAAGTTGAAAGTTGAAACAGATATGTTTGAGAAGTTTAAGTATGGATCAGATAAACCATTAATGAGCAGACTGATTTTTCTTACAGCTCCAACATCACTTTTATCAAGGCCCATGCCAAATGCCACAGTAGCAACAACCTTTCAGGAGAGAAAAAGGAAAAATAAGAAACAGAGAAAGTAAATGAAACTGAGAAGCAAAATAATTGTCAGCAAACAGCAAAGAATGATGGACGAATATTATATTTATCATCTCAAATTAAAAACACAAATGCTTTCAAGAACCTGTAATGAACCAGGAAGATCTCTTTACCACTCTTATCTTGTTGGAACAAAATAATTCCTGTGTACGGCTTCGATCTTTTGCAGGTAGACCACTGTGATAACTCTAGAATCAAAATGTTGTTCATGTTACACATAAACCAGAAAAGAACTTTTAGACACCAGAAATAGTATCATGCAACTAAATTAAGAAGCCCTTGAAACACTAACCTTGGCCAGGATATTGCTATCACGTAGAAATTTGCTTATCATATCAGTTTCCAACTGAAATCAACCATGGAAGAGTAAAATTCCAGTCAACCTTGAACTCTAATTACATGTGTGTGTATGCCATGGACATGCATACCTGGAACTTGCAGTAAATAATGATGCTTCGAACTTCCATAAAGGGAGAAGACTTCAGTAATGCCATCAGATCTTTCATTCTGACGTTATCAAAATATTGAGACATATATTCAGCATCTACATTAAACACTAATATAAGGAGAAAGGAAGTGCATTAACAATATATAATTATGTAAACACACTTGCCTATTTCCGCTCATAGATACTGATAACTGCAAGTTGTCTCTCAATTGGGATGCCTGGATGAGATTTGTGGAAGGAATTTCTAGGGCTGACATTACATCATGCAAAGTTTTGGTTGTTGCAGTTGCAGTCATTGCAAGAATGCATTCAACATTGAAACTAGCACGAAGTAAGGATGCCCTAAGCCTCATAAATGAAGGCCGGAAGTTATGCGACCTATCAAAATATAGAAAATGAAGCGATCAAAAACCAGTAAAACTACAACCCTGTGCACCAAAGGAACTTCTAAAATCAAATAGGGGACTAATCTGAAACTCTGAGCAAACCACTTACCATTCAGAGACACAGTGAGCTTCATCAACCACTGCAAGTGATATAAGTGGAGCAGCAGAAAATATGGATTGAAATTCAGCATTCAAAAATCTCTCTGGTGAAACAAAAAGGACCTGATACATGAACTATCAAACCTTAGTTTTTGGCACTAATGCAAAGTAACTGTTAAACTGCAAATCAAATCCCATCCCAATAACATCCAACAAGGGACATATAAGAACAAAATTAGGGCACATACAACAGTCCAATAGCACATAAGATTTCAAGTACTTGTGAATTAGAGAAAAATTAACTTTATTTCAAGATATTTTCCAAGCAACACAAAAGAAACAAACAATTAAAGAATTGTTGAGAAATTAACCTTTAAAGCTCCTTCATGTAGCATCCTCATTGTTTCTGAAGTCTCTTCTGGAGTCTATAAATTAACAAAAAACCAAATTAGGAACCTTTCTACAATTGTGTGCTTTCATTAACACAGAGATATTGAGAAATTACTTGATTGCTACACAGAAGGGCACCCTGGATCACTGGTGGTAGCTGTTTAAGCTGATCAATCATTAAAGCCACTAATGGACTAACAACAAGTGTAAGCCCAGGCAAAACCATTGCAGCCAATTGATAACACAAAGATTTCCCAGCCCCTGTCGGCAAAACCAGCATTGTCGATTTTCGGGCAAGCACCATTTTGACCGCCTCCAATTGCCCGTCCCTAAATGTATCATACCCATGAGTAAGTTTCAATAACTTCACCAAATTCTCATCAGACACCTCATTTCGAACATCCAACACAGCCTCTTCAAGTAATTTTAGATTAAATCCAGATCTTCCACCCTCTTTCACCTCCTCCTTTTTGTGAGCCTCAAAATCCAAATCTTCTTTTTCTTGCCCACAAGGACCGCCTTCCTCTCCCTCAACTGAGACCTTGAAGTTCCGCTTACTTCTTTTGAAAGATTTGTGACTACTATTGAATGCATTGGCATTCCTTCTTTTGGTCTTGTATGTGAACTTTCTTCCATGACCATTGATGTTTAGTCTCACAAAGTTTCCCTCATTGACATTTTTAGGCCTCTTCACAGGCACTGAAGAACTAACACTACTTCCAATCGAATTAGGATGCGTCTTCACAACTTTCCCCAAATTTGCCAAACAAGCACCTTCTTCCCCAACGTCTATATCAACTTTATCAGTCCCACAAACCTCAATTTTAGGTTGCGAAGAAATTGAGACCGAAGGGAGAGGTGGCTCAATTTCAGTAGACTCAAAATTGAGGCATGTCCTACTTTTCTTAGAGAAAGATGCAAATTTAGACAAGTATAAGCCACCAGCAGGAAGGGTACCGGTGGTGGAACTTTGATCGGTGTGAAATTGATCAGAGGGACGGCGGATTTGGAATGGTAAATGGGAGATGGATCTCTCTGGGGGAATGGGTTCGGTTGAGGGACTAGGGTTGGAATGGGATTGTAAGTGAGATGATGACGATGTAGCTGGTTTGGGTTTGGATTTGGAAGAAGGGGGTTTAGGTTTTAAAATGGGGCGGGACGAGGTTAATTTTTTGGCCCTAACTTTAGTAGTAGTAGTAGTACCAATTCCAATTCTACTGGACTTGGCGGTGGTGGAAGACATTAATAGAGTTGGTCGCGGCGGCTGTGGGGGTGCTGGTGAAGGATGATTGCGCGGCGGAGTTGCTGAGATGTAAGAGCTGTCGGAATCGGAATCTGAAGCCATGTTGGAAGAATTGAGAAGAGGATTTGAGTGACAGATCCAATGGTGAATTGCTTGTGCCTACTTTGGTCGGTAAGGATGCTATTTCTCTTCCCGCCTTTTCGACTGGGAGGGAAAATCAATAGGTAACAAGTATGTGCGATTGTAATGATTAGTGGGCCGCCCGGTTAATCCCATTTAGTTGATCTACCCAAATTCTAAAAACCAATTTTACACTATTTATTGTAATTTTATTTTTTTTTCTTTTATTGATATGAGACGATGGTAGATTTGAGCGGCTCTTCGGGGTTGGAGGGATGGGAGGGGGATTGAATCCGGGTGACTAAAGTATATACTCCAATCTACTATTTATCCTACTTTTGAAACAAAATATATATATATATATATATATATTACTATCATAGAAATATATCTCACTTGTAATGCATATTTAAAACATCTACAATGGTAAAATTAGATGAATGATAAATAACGTATATTTATCTTAATATTAAAATAGTAGTATGATAAAAAAGAGATGAAAACTAAATATTGTGAGTTATTTTAGGAGAATAAAAGAGGAGTGAGAAGGTATCAAAAATCAAATATATTAGTGTTTTACCCTACCATGACAACTATCGCATGCGGAGTAGAGTAGATTTAATCTACTGACCCTATTTACATTAACCATTGTGAATTTTCTTTTGACGTTATTTGTTTTAATGGTGTATTTTCACTACAAAGGCTAATAACCCCTTAACCCCATTCATGGTTTTGCCAAATTATTTGTAGTAATTAAAGACTTGATTTCAAAAAGGACCATTCATAAGGTACATGTACAGTTTATAGGCCAAATTATTTGTAATAATTAAAAGCTTAATTTCGAAAGGGACCATAAGTAAGGTACATGTAAAGTTTATAAGAAATATATATGATACATATACGATAAGTCAGTTGTCCTTTTAACACTCGGACAAACTTGCCAGTTTTAAACACAATACTTTCATGCCACAAAAATATATAATAAACTCCAGTCCAATCCGATTCATATATTTTTCCTTAATAGTTTCCACACCTCTAATAAAATGAAATTATCAATATAAGGCCGAGTCTCCACATACTAAATAGTCAAGAACGTGCTGCTGGTAGAAATACACAAGAAGACAGTTCCAAGGCTAACGACAAACGAACGTAAATACGTAATAGAAAGTGAAGGCATATACATGTGCAACATTTATGATGAACAGTTTGCATTTGAACTCGTATTCCTTCTAGAACCACCAACAAAAATAATAACAATAATAACAAAAGAATATACACGCTTTTGCTCTCTGAATGAAAACTAGCACCAAATACATTAACCACTAACAAGAATATGGCAGCAACCGGAGTAGTCATCAACCTCCACTGCCTCTCTCTATTATCAGAGCCTAACATAAGCAAATGAAAACTTCACAATCACTACTACATCACAAGGATATATTAACGTTTCTTAACAAATTAAAAGGGAAAAAAAAAACGGACACTGCAAAAAAGCAATCATCCAAATAGCCCCCCAGTTAAATACATTCACATTACTGTGCAATTGCACTTGGACTCCAGCTTTGGAGGCTTCATGTTGTCATCGTTACTAGGAATCCCAACAATACGCGTATTAGATACATCACTTCTCTCATCGGTAGTGTTGGTGGTGTTGATAGGAGGTTTTGCTTCTGTTGTTTCCACCCGCTTCTGCCTAGCCTTTTGGGACTTCAAAGAGCGCTTGCCCGCAGTTCTGCCACGCGGTTCCTTTTTATCAGAATTGGGTCTTCCCAATATAGTCACCATTGGTTTGGAACTTTCCCATGGGACTTCGTTTTCTTTTTCCATTGCTATGGATGCAGCATCATAGGCCAGATTGTGAATGATAGAGCTGCAGAAGAGTATTGTATCTGCTGCTTCTTCTAATGTAACGTTTCTTGCCATAGCTCCTCCTCCTTTGACCCCTACCTTTACGGTTGATTCTTCTGTCAAAACAAATAAATTTGTGTGATTATTCAAGTACAAGCTGGTTCTTTAAAGGAGTAAATGGAACCCTCTCTTTGTTAAGCACGATATTCATTACAGTTCCTTCCCCTAAAAGCTTAAGCTTTTGGGAGAGAGAGTTCATAACATGGTATCAAAGCTTGGTTTTCGGGATGGTCCAAGGTTTAAGCCTTGGCACCTCCAACCTCCACCCCCCATCTATTAATCCGAAATTCAAAATTTGTCTGTTCTTTGTAACTCTCCATGTGCGAGTATGGGGTTGCACGTGAGGGAGGGTGTTAAGCATGATATTCATTATGGTTCCTTCTCCTAAAAGCTTTTGGGAGAGATGGTTCATAACACTCTTTTTCCTTATGTTGTCTATTGGCAATTGAAATCAAATGTGGATGTAAAATTGAATAGATATCGCTTTTTGATGTATTCAAATTTACGCAAATACATGTATATTGCACATAGAATTTGTAGCAGAAAGTTTAGGCAGATCACCAGCACATAAAGAAAAGCAGCATTCTATGAGGATTGAACATAGCAGGACATAAAACTATAAATTACAGGAATAGACGGTTTAGCTGACCAACTTTTACAAGAACAGAAGCCTGTAACTTATATCATTAGTTGCCTTTGTAATTAAAAAATTAATGTAATTAAAAAATTAAGTTGGTCCGAAGACAAGCGCACAAGCTAAAACTATGGCTCTATTTGGAACTTGGAGAAGACAAAAAAAGAGGAAGTAATAGAAAGAAAGCAATACAACATTTACTTTAAACCAAGAATGAAATAAATTTGGTAGATATCCTATGTATGATAGAAAAAATCTATCCGAACATGATCAAATCATGACAAATAAAACTTTTCAGATGGGGAGTGGGAGGTGAGGCATCTCGTCATTTGGAAGCCAAACCCACAGAGACTAAATGAGGGCTTTAAAATAGACCCAAAAAATCGACATTCCAAGCAGACCTTTTTTTTTAAATCTGAACTTCCTATGCCCTTCTTCTCCACCTCTGTAACATTAAACCTAATCCCAACAACTCAGTCGCTGGCCACTACGAGCATCTGTGGGCCAGGCTGGCCACTGCTCCAGTCATCGATATATCCCCTCTCCCTTGCTCTCTCTCCTCTACAACCCAAGCTTTCTCTCTCTGCGCTCTACAATTCTCTCCTTCCTCCCCACTCCGGCCACTGCCCTCCTTCCCTGTCCCCGCCTATTCTTATGTATCACACAATGGTGCACGATGTTTAGCACACAGGATATTCTGAACAAAGTATTCCCTGCGTCTAGTTCGCATTAAATCAAAGGAACTACCATCAACCATCACTATTATGTTTGTGTGTTACAACTTTCAACAACACTAACCTAACCACATTGGGATGTATCCACAATGAATTCAGCATTAACCATAAGGTCCATAATCCTATCAACAAATTTAATGAGATGAGATTCACATAATATATTTGAAGGACTTCTTATGTATAGGTGATCCTTTTTCAATATAATGAATTGCGCACGATATCCGATTATCAGACCCAATATGGCAGAATTAGAAATAAGACTATATTGGGCTATCTTCACACAGTGTGCACAGTTCAAAAGCTTCTAAGAATTTCAATAGCAAATCATACTGTATTAGGTAGAGAATCTAAATTTGTAAAGAGGGCAGAATGCAATATAGACATACCAAGGATGCCATGCACATGGTTCGAGGGGTCAGACTCTGCAACCGCTGCTATATGCTTTTCAGATGCAGCAGGAACATGAACCTCGTGTAATTCATCTATGCTGCTCTTTGAATTTGGCGAAGAAATATCAGATTGTGAACCAGGAGAATCCTGATGAACATTCTCGATTTCTATTTCTGATATTGTATCCAATGAAATATGAGGAGGAACCTCCTCAACATCCACCCTATCAACACAACAATTCGGCCTGGCGCCTTCCTCTAGAGTAGAAGATTCTAGATCCACTGCAGATTCTTCTGCATCCCGGATATTTTTTGCATTGTTTGTCAAGTCTTCACCATTTTCACATGAAATAGACTCATCAAAATTTGAAAATGAAGTCCCTGAACTGCCTCTTGAATGAACACTTCGTATGTGACTTGACAATTCTGAGGTAGAAGCAATCATAGTTCTAAATTTATAGTTACTTTCAACATCTGTCCGTGTATTGTCCAGCACTGTATTTTCAGAGGCCAGCAATTGGTCATGATCAGCTACACATATTACATCGACATCTTTGTCCGAATGGGCTACAGATACCTCGAAACCTTCTTTATGTGCACTTGTTGCAAAACCTAATGGTTGGAAACCCTGATATGAAGTTCCAGATGAAGATGACACGGTCCGGTGGTGCTTTGTGCTCATCTCATAACTGTTGGCGCTTACTTGCCGCTGAAAACGAGCCTCGCTTTGCCTGGTAGAGCCTAAGTCAAGAGAAGATGAAGCAGATGCACTACTGCCATGGCCAAAGGAACTTCTCACGCTGTTTATACTGTCTCTCACATACGATGGGTCATTATAAGGAATGCTGCTGGCGGTAAAGGTCCTGCTTTGAACAACGGGCCCCTTGCCACTGCTTGACCGTTTTAGCAGAACAGAAATGCCTGCACCTTCTGAACCATTAACCTTTAAATTTGGACCGTCATTAGAATGCTGCATTTGCTGACCCCCAGCATCTCCATCAGTAATGCTACAACTAACAGTCGGATCACCTATTAATTGCTGATTGGAATGCCTCTGATCACCTTCCTCCACTAACGTCCGTGCAATAGAATTTTCAGACAAGAAATTCCAGATTGGCTCACTGTAGGAAGTCTGGCCTTCCTTAACAATCTCTTCGTGTTGATCAGCTCTTGGTTCACCCGTACTAGTCACTTCTGATGATTCAGGCACATCCATTGAGGGCTCTCTTACATCAAACGAATCATAACCTTCCAAATTCTTCGTTGGGGAGTTATCAGCAACTAATGTGGTTGCCAATGGAGAGGTGATAGTCGAATGTATATCTGACCTACAGCATTCGGCACAAAGTCTCAAGTCCCCTTCCATTGGTTTAATGATGGAATACCTGCGGCCGCATTTAGAACAAAATGCCATGTTCTTAAAACCATCAGAATCTGCAAAATCAGAGTTGACATCTAAAGCTTCAGACATTGCGGTGATTGCCAAAGCAGTGTCATTGCTGCTAACATTTCCAACACCACCAAGTTGAGAATCAAGTATAGGGTCTCCATTGAAGCCACTGTGTGGACTGCTAGGTGACCCACCATGGATAACATGCCGAATATCTTCATTCAGATCATCAGCCTTATCAAAGACAAATACTTCATCAAGAACAACAGGGCCAGGTGCCTTTACATATTCACTAGTTGCATCTTCCTGGTTTTGTTCACTTCCTTCGGCATCATGTACACCATTTGTACCTTGATCAGAACTTGCATTACTGCTAGTTGTGACCGAAGAGTTCCTAGATATCAGAGAGCGATGTGCAGCACTTGTTTTTCCAGCATGGAAGGTAGAACTTGGGACACTGGATAAGAGTGGCCTGAACATATTCTGAGGACTTTTCCGTTGATCCTACACAACAGATTTCAAGAAGAATTATTTATTTTTCTAAGATGCCAAAACTTGTATAGTTATGCATGAATGATTCTATCAAACATAAGACACGTGTCAAAGAAGCGTGCAATGGGACATTTAGTAGATTTTGTGAAGAACCTTTTACATGGAAAGAAAATGATCTGCACCATATCCAAATTTTAGGCACCCTACAACAGACATGCAATGAAATATGTTAAGAATGGGTTATGGTACCAATGGCCTGTCACACCACAATGGACACATGTTAAGAATGGGTGCATTTAAGGGCCAATATTACTCCATTCAGGAGATGGGGTTTAGTCGTTTAGATCATTGAGTTTCAATATCACCCAACTACTCTTTCTCCTATCTCACAATTCCCCGCACTATTTTTATCTGCCACTAAAAAAAGTTTCGGTCACACATTCCAAAAATAAATGTCAACATTCTACATATTTAAATAAAATCAGTTTACTTGATTATCAAAATTAGGTAGGAATATGATGCAAGTATCGATAGTGCTGAGGGATGGGTCATTCACTACTATGTATCAAACGCATCTTAGCTCAAATTTAGGCAATTCGTTACATATAACATATGGGTGTGGATCTATTTAATAAAGGAAAACGGTCTTTGAATCCTAAAAATGTATAAGGGATAAAAGATTGGACGGTTGGGTTGAAAGATGCCTTAAGGGTAGGGATGAATGTACAAGGGGTAAAAGATTGGGTACTCAGACGAAAGACGCCTTTTCAAAGATCGAGAAGAACGATTTGTACAGGGTATATTAAACCCAGAGCCTTTGGAATGGCTACCACTAGTATATGTATATTTTAGTAATTTAACTTTCATATTACATCAAGTATTTTTAGTACAGCAATGTGACTACAAATGAAGCATGGATACAAAAATGAGGTGTGACCATGACACTGACCGTGACGACATGTGAAAAATAAAAATATCTCGTACATGTATTATACTAACAACGGGAATATTGTGTTATGTTAACTGAATTAATTACTACGTGGATTTGACATGACATTCGTAACCAAATCACAATAATCTATAGTCATCTGTTATATCAACATAGAAAAATTAAGGACACGAAAAATCTATTAGATGCATTTAGGTCTCTGGATATGTAAACTATTATATTTATACATTTTATAAACATGTGAAAAAATGAGTGTCACGCCCACACATTCAATGTTAATTGATCACGTTGGTATTTGGTAAGTGCTCAGAAGATGTGCCCACTGCCTTAACTTAAGATGTTCATTAATTCTATAATTTGTCAAAGATGTTTCAACAGTCGTCTGGAGGTGTCCGACACGTTTATTGCTTGTTCAAAGAGAACATGCTTCTTAGGAGACTACATATAGAATTGAACTTTCAGTTTGTCACATTGTACCGCTGGAATGACCAGAAAAGACCAAACAGACTTTTACGGTCCAATAATGGTTTAGTTAATAATGTTTTGATGAGGACGTTGGCAAGAGAAAAAACTAAAGATTAAACAAAATGCTGTCGAGAAAGTAAAAGTAAATAACTAAATAGTGAAGTATTAGCCTTTTTGGTCAAACCAGCATACTTCATGTTCCTTCCATCAACTAAGCAAATGTTAATTAGTTTTTCCAAATATAACCCAATGTTAATTACAAAGCAAATGGTGGATGAATAAAAATTTAATTAGCAATGGCTGAACATTTGGGGTCTAAATATTCAAATTGGATGAACGCCCACATCTCTTTTGATGCATATATTAACAAGAGGGGAAATCTTATTGCCAGCACTTCACATATACCTTACCACTTGTGCTAAAAATCTAAGTCAGATATTGTCTCCTAATTGAAAAGTTAATTTTTTTTCTAACATACCAACTTGAAATATTCAAGAATAGTAGCTCGATATTGTAAAATCAATGCTAATTTTTTTCAGATTTATCAAACAGGCCCCTAACTTTTTTCCAGTATTTGCAAATCCTTTAATGCTCACGTGGATTATTTTTAAACATGAAGAGAATCAAAGTGCTCCAAATGACAAGATAGTAAGATACCATTTGTCGAAGTGCTATGTCAAATGATCTTTTTGGGGCAGAACTTGATGGCAATGTTTTCATCGGCTTCTTGGAAAAAGCCGGAGCTCTATTATTTGGAAGTGCACTGCCTCTCCTTGCAGTTGCTCGGTCCAAGCTACCCACAGAAATAGATTGTGGAGAGTCTGCATCATCTTCACAAGAAGATGCCATTGACCCTTTACTGTGGGAGCTAAACTGGTCCCGGTCATGACTGTACGACGAATTGATGCTTCTAGAAGCAGTAGGGGACATTGATTGTCTACCAGATTTGGAGGAAGACTCCCTGCCATTTCTTGATGCTGGTGAGGTACCCCTCACATATGATGCTGGTCGATCAGCCAGTGAAGTACGAAGATTAGGAGGTGCCTCCGAAGAAAAACCCGGAATGTTTGATTGCCATGCCCGTATTTTGGGAGACGCAGAGTTCCCTCTACCAGTCTTAATGGGAGAGACCCCCCTCACACCATTAGAACCTGTGCTCAGCCTCCGAGGGGTTGGTGTAGAAGATCTTGTAACAGGCGTTGAAGGTTTACTCGGTGGAGGAGATGGTTTCCGCGTTGGAGTTGCAGGACGTAAACTAGGAGTTGGACTAGAATTAGGTGCTGAAGATGATGACCTGCCTCTTGATTGGAACATACCATTGCCAGAACGAGGAGATGGACTTAAGCGATTTGGACTTGCACTACCTCTACTACTTCTGTAACTCTTTTCCATCTGAAATTATGAAATAAATATATTACTCTATTAAAAGAAGAAACATGACCAGAGTGTTTAACAGACATCTTTGGGAGTTATAATTTAATGTACATAAGAAAATTTGTCATTTTGTCCTACTAAATAAAATAAAGACTTGCCGTGGAAGATCTTGAGATTGAAATAGGTTGACTTCGTGGTCTGCCCCTCTGTGCATGATTAACTGGTGGTGCCTCGTCGTCCAAAGAAGGGAACAGAGGGGTGTCGGGAGGAGTTAATAACCTTCCATTTAAAAACATCAAATATTACATTAGATATAAGATTAATGAAGTAACGAGACCGTCTACATAGACTTGCCACAGAAAGAAATGCAAATGCCCATAAAAGAATGATAATATGTTTTTCTTCTAAAAATAAAGTTTAATAAGACGACTAGTTGCTAAGAACAAAACTCCAACAAAGTGATGCATGTTACATGACATGGATTGAAAGCAATATGAATGAACAAAAATAAGCATGATTTTAAGTTAAATAAAATACAAAACACTTATCCAAAGAATCGTTCATGTCAGTGTGTAGTCATGTAACTAATGATGAAATCAAGATTTAATGCGTATGGGCAAAAACAACAAACCAGTCATAATCATTCTTCTCCCCCTCTGCATTCAGCAGGTCACTACTCTCTCCTCGAATGGGAACAGAGATACCAAGCTTCTGATCGGAAAAGTATCGCAATTTTGTTGCTGTGGAATGCAAAACAAAGATAAATATAATATATCTGTCAGCCACAGTAACAAACACAATTACACCAATAAAATAATAAGATCCTGAACTACAATAATCAAGTAAGCAATAAAACTAATCTCAAAAAGGATGTCAGGGATTACAGAAGGTGTCTTCAAAATCATCGTTTGACTGAAGCAAGAAATTGTCTCTTTCCCTGCTCTGCACCTCGTTGAAAAGAGCAAGATCGTCATCCTTATCTCTTAGGAGTATTCCACTCTCGAGACTGCGCCCTCTCTTGTGGTTGTCTGCCCTCGACTCCCTCCTAGGAGAACATCTCGTTGCCGGTGATGGAGGCATCTCTTACCAACCAATTTAGCCAAATAATAATTACCGCTTCTACATTCCCGAACAGCACATTTTGAAATAGTACATCCCACAATCCATGGAATGTGATCGGGCAATAGCTCCCAATATAGATAACTGAAAGCTCTTCAATCCCTCTGAAAAGCCAACCAAAGACTCAATTGCAGCAAAGAAGATAATGTAAGTCAACAAGTCAATGTAGTCTCACTTCGAGAGACCATGTGCCCAACCAAAATACAGCCACGCTCTGATAACCCCGGACCGAAGTCATATTCACGCTGCCATCGGGAAGATTTTCACCAAATTGTATTAATTCCTCTTCCAAAAACACTAAATCCCACAGCAAAAAGCCTAAATTAAACCAGGACCATATCTTCGATACTGAACACCAACAGCACAATTATCGCCTGAAACTTCCGTTTCAAGACAGGTAGACACACTCCACAAACTTAAGCAATTCAAGATCCTCACGACGGAGTACAATTCACATGAACCCTAGAAACCGACAGATTAAGATCACACCAGTTAAGCGGGGGCACAAAATGAGAAACCAAATTCAAGTCAAAAAAAATTGAGTTAAATCGAATTGCAAAACTCTGGTAGAGTTGGAATTACACGTACAGAATCCTCATTGCAATAAAATTGTACTTGTTGACTTACCGTCAGGCGAAGTCAAATGTCATCAAAGAGCTGGTTAACCACCATAAAGATGTCAATTTAAGCAGAATTTGAAGTGCAAAAGAGCCTGGTACTGAATTAGAGGCTCGGATCTGATGGCATTGAATTGAGTGGGTAGCAGATCGGGGAATGTCGGTGGATCGAATTGAAGAGAAACCCTAGAAAAAGTTTATTCACACACGTGATAGGTGAATTGTAGAGATAAGAAAGTGAAAGAAGAGTAGCATCAACAGCTAAGCTCTTTTTGTTCAGCGAGATAGAGATTGCTTCTTTCTTTCTTTCCTCCTCAGCAAGCTTCCACCATTATTTCTCAGCTTTTCTCTCTGCTCTTCTCCTCTATAGATATTCTTTTTTTCTTTTTTTCTTTTTTTTTTTCTTTTTTTTTTTTTGGTTTATCTCTCCCTATTATATTATTATTTTTTAATTTTTAATAATGTTTTAGGTGCTAACTTTATTTCAGTGATGCCACTTAGGCACGCTTAACCATACAAGTACAATCTAAATATGGAATGTTTTCGGCTGTAATTTAGCACATTTTGTGTACTTTGTAGTGAACATTCTGTCCATAACCAAACGCCACTCCTAATGGGAAAGTTTATAATTGTCTTCTTTTTCTTTTTCTTTTTATTAACCAGCAAAAATAGTAAGTGGATACTAATACTAGAATTAGCTCTGGATTTAACTTCGAGTTTTGGTTACATTCAAGCAGCAAAAAATTTTAGTGCCAACATTTATGCTCGTGAGTGAGTGAAAATTAGCCGAGATGTTTAAAAGCTAATCCGGACTCCATGGAAAATCAAAAAAAAAACAAAAAAAGAGATTGTCTTTTTTATTTTTAATTTGTGTTTGGTTGTGGATATATTAAAAACCGAGGAAGTTGAGGCATGTATTACTATTGAAGTCATGTCGTTTATGAGAAAACTAGCTAAATATTTTGTCTGTGCAAAAGGCAATATTAAAATGATTATGAATTACTAGTTAACAGTAAATACTTTTTGCTTATTGAAAATATTATTAATGATATCAAGCGTTAACTTTGTGTTACGTCTCCTATATTCATAAATCATGGAATTTTGAAGCTCGCATGTTGGCTAGACTTGCTCGGGATGAGATTGATGCTAGATTTTGGCTTTTGGCACTTACTTTGTTCTTGTTTAATTTGGTAATTGCATATTGGAATTGTTAACTCGATAATGTTCGTCTAGTTTAAGGAGAAAATGCTAATTTTTAAAACAATTTAGATGCTTATAATTGATATATACAAGTTCAATCCTCACAAATGAGGCTGTCAATCTTTTCATAGATGAAATGCTTATTAATAATTGCATATCAAAAAATTTAACTATTACACTGGTGATGTTCTATTTATCCTCGTAACAAAAAGATTACAAGTTTGATCACGAAGTTATAAACTCAATTCATTAATAATGTGTTTGAAAACCTCCATTTCCCCTCTCCATAAAACACTTGTATAAAAGAAAAATCTATTACTTTCATATCAACGAACAAATCTTTAATTGAGACACCTTGATTAATCCAAATCAACCAACAAATTGCAATATCTATTTTTTCATGCCAAGAATAATTGGATGATAAAATGTTAATGTTTGTCGTTGTATCTATATAATAAGGGGTAATAGTTTTTTAATATAAAAATTGTATAAGGAATAAAAAATGTTTAACTAATTAGATTTAAAATGTTTTTTGAATAGTTGATAGTGCATTTGAAATGGGTTCGAACATAATTGCCTATGTAAAGGCCTTCTTATTATAATGTCAATATAATGTCAAAATAAAACAATCAATACTATAATAGGGTAATAATATTAGTACTCTACAAAATACTTTAATATTTAAAAATTATCTTTAATGAAATTTTATATAAATCTTTTGAAACATTTTTTTGTAGCTAAAGATAATTTTAGAGCATTAAAATACTTTTTTATGGAGTACTAATATTATTACCCATATAACATCATATAATAAAATTCTATGAATATAAATGTAGTTAATTAATTACTAGGAACTGATATAAGGGACGTGACCTTGCCTTATAAAATAAGCATGCTTTTTTTTTTAATTTCATAGAGGGATGGCTAGCTATTGGTGCGCTATGACGTTGAGTTAGCAACTACAAAATATATTACTATATATATAACCATAAACATAATCATAGTTTTGTTCCATTAATCAAACGATTAATAAATTTAACAATCTCACTTTGATTGTTAGGTGATATATAGGAGAACAAAAAATTTACTAAAATGGAAAAAAGTTAGTTATCTCTTTCCATCTGCAATGTGGCATTTTTTTTTCAATTTTTTTTTTTTTGTACTTTTCAAATTTTCTAAATCAGTAAGATTTTAAATGATGTTATTTAGCAATGGTGCAAGAGAGGGGAATAAGTTACTCACCATCACGTATCATTAAAGGAAATTCCTTTCATTCTTAAAAATAACAATTTGAACTCGAATACTTTTCTATTTATTTTAATCCTCTTTACTTAGAATTATGAATGTATCCATTCATTATACTGGAAAGGAAGGGGAAAAAATGATGCAACCATAATAAATTACTTTTTCATAAATAACAATCTTATAGTCTATTGACGTCTTTTTTATTCTTACAAAAAGAAGGTTTATTGAACACTTTATTATATATGAACCTTTTGATTGTGTCCTAGAATTTGTATTTTTTTTTTTTATATATGTAGAAAAATGCTTTTCTATTATAGTCAGTTCATAGGTAAATCCATAATTAATTAAGGATAGTAATATTAACATTTTATAAAAAATATTCTAATATTCTAAAATCATTTTAAGTAACCAAAAACTATCTCAAAAAATTTATATAAAATGTCATTAAAATAATTTTAAAATGATATAATATTTTTTGTTGTAGATTTTGTGTGTATTTGAAAAAAATAGGAGAAGAAGAAAAAGAAAACAACCAAAGCAAGTTCCAAGTGAACTCTATGTATTTTCCTAAGTCTCACATATGAGAGATATAAAAACTTTTCATGTGTTTTTATAAGGGAAAATTTGCGTAAGGGTTTGAGCCCTTTGGGCATTAGAATTTTATGTTATTGGTTGAAGACTTAGATGAGTGTGGTTCACCACACGCGCTGCAATCGGTTGACTCGAGCTCGGGCTTAATATTATTTTTTTATATGGAAATTTTATTTATTAAAATAAAATCATTTCATTTCAAAATTTTGAATTTCGAAAATTTTGAAAGATTTTTGACCAAGTCTTACACGTTCATTGTAGATAGCTACCATTATCGGTCGTTGCGTTTTTCTCTCCCTCTACACAACGATGCGATATTTTTTTCTTTAAAAAATATTTCCGTCTCTTATCTCAAAAACACACACAACGAACACAATGAAAATCTTCCATGGTTAATCTGCTATGAGACTTTAAAGAAAAATCCTCTAAAAAATTTGTTAACCTCCAGCAGGAATAGTTTACCGATTCCAACCGAATTACAAAAGGAGTTAGAATTTCGATTTCCCTCCGTGCTAAGGAAATCGAAGATAGAGGAAAATCTGAGTTGTAGTATCCTGAGGGACGACATGGCCATTTCCGAACTGTTAGCACAAACATCGAGCAAAGCTGCGAAACATCTTAAAGAGAGCGACATAGTCTGCCACTCAACCCGGTGTTTTCCTATCTCTACTTGGTAAAATCCGTTCCTTGTTTCAACAATTTTAAGACGTTTGTTATCTGCTATTCTTTATCGTTGTAATGGCTTCTGATACTGCTAAACCTATTACTGGAACTGTTGAACTTAATAAACCATTTCGCTTTGAGGGTTTACACTTTAAAAGATAAAAACAAAAGATGTTTTTTTATTTAACCACAAAAAAACTAAACAATGTTTGCCTTTTGGAAAAACCTAATTTTCTAAAACTTTTAACTTATAAAAATCATAAAGCAATTAAGGAATGGACTAATAACGATTTTTTGTGTATAAACTACATCATTAATGGGCTTTGTGATGAACTTTTTTATTATTATTTATCGTGCAAAACCTCAAAGGAAGTTTGGGATGCACTTCAGAAAAAGTACGACACTGAAGAAGCTGGGATTAAGAAATACGCTGTCAGTCGTTATTTGAAATTTCAGATGACGGATGACAGGTATGTGGTTGCTCAATCCCACGAACTTCAAAAAATTGCTCATGAAATTATTTTGTGAAGGCATGCTGTTAAATAAAACAGTTTTAGATAGCAGTGATGACTGATAAACTGCCTCCTTTATGGAAGGAGTTTAAGAATTAATCTGAGGCATAAATCCAAAGAATTTTCTCTAAAAAGTTTGATCACCAAATTCCGAATTGAGGAGGAACACCACAAAAAGGACAAAAAAGATGAGGCTTTGGTTATTTCAAACCAAAATCATACTCGCACCTCCACACCTATTGCTTTAAAACCGAACCGGAAAATTAACAAAAATCAAAATGGTGGAAACTATAAGAAAAAATTAATTAATTTATATAAGATTTTAGAAAATAAGTTTAGTAATGTAATTGGATGTTATTTTCAATTTTTTTTGGCTTTTATCATGAAAAAAAAAAATAGTTCGTAAGGAAGAAAAATTTCTTACAAAATATAAAGAAGAATTGAGAATATTTACTCATTAAAAATGGAGAGTGCATCATCTCTATCGGCTCATTACATCACTTAATTTATTTTTCAACTTTTTATATAATTCAATTATTTTCCTCTTATTGACAAGTAGTAGTAGTAGTAATAGTAGGAGTAATAGCTTTTCTCACATCATATATCATATATCATCATCATCGTCGTCGTTGTCGTAACAAGTAAAATGCTCTCTTTTGATGAAAGCATGATATGTGGCATATAATAAATGTGCATCTCTATAATATTTTTATTATTCTCAATTTTCTAATGATTTAATATCTCATATCTAAATTGTAATATAATATACTAATTGTAATATCTAATTTATCTAGCATGCAATATATTTTTTAACAAATATAATATCTAATTCAATTACTAATAAAATATTAATTATAATATCTAAACTTCAAGAACTTTTTTCAATTGGTACATTTACATTTTGATTTTTTTTTCTATTCACTTCTCTTTGTCTCCTTCCATCTCTAAGAAAAAAAATGTACTATTACACCACTCCATATAAGCAATTCACTAATATACCCTTCATAAAATATTTCATATATAAATAAAATGTAAAATGCTCTCTTCTCACGATATTGTAACACATGTCATTGCATTATTACTATTCAAATTCTAAATAAATATTTTTCTTTTTTTATAATTTATATATATATATATATTCATGTTTTCCTATTTTCATGCATTTCTATTTTCCCACGCTCTCTTTCATTTATTAAGTTTTTTTTTTAATTTCTAACATAATATTAAGTGTAATATATAATATTATTATAATATATATATATTATATAATTTCTAATATATTAATTCGTTAATTTATTTTCTTTTGTAGTATCCAATATCTCAAATCAATAATTTATATATCTAAAATTCTAATTGTTACTTCAAAAAATTTAATGTCAAATTTCAAAATCTATTTCCTTGATATTAGTTAATTATTCTTTTAATCTATTTAATTTTCGTTATACAACGTTAACTCTCACATTCTCAATTATTGCTTATTTATATTAGATAATTTTTGTCTTTTACAATTCTCGCCCTTTAATATGTAGAGTTATAATTCTTTAAACATTTCATCTGTAACTTTCTTTTTTAATTTTGTAAATATTTAATTAATACTTTATACTTAGTGCCATTAAGATTAATATTCTTAAGATATATATATAACATTCCTATTGAAAGTAGAACTTATAAGGAATAAAATATAAACTTGAAATAGAGTATTATAATAGTTGCAAATTTAACGAACAAAAGTTTTTTCTTTCTTTCTTCCGTATGAGTTATATTATCATTAAGAGTGCTATATATATATATATATAGATTAATGATTAATGATTTTTCACCTGACTTTTCTTCTAATACATGTTTGTAATGATATTTTCTTCTTTTTCTCTTTATATATTCTTTATATTTATACTTCCTCACCTCTTTTTTCGGTCATTGATGATAGAATTCTAGGCAAAAAAAAATATTTCTATCAATTAATTCGAAGAAAGGTTTTATTTTCTTCCCATATAAATTAGTCTCAAGAAGAATAATATATATACGTATACATGCATATATAGATTATAGATAAATAATTTTTCACCTTACTTTTATTCTCATTCATGTTTGTAATGATATGTTCTTATCTTCTCTATTTTAATATTTTTTTATAATTATATTCTTTCACATCATTTTTCTTAAGTCTTGTTTAAGCTTTCTTTGTATTTTTCTACTTCTTCTAGATTAATAATTCCAGCCTCCATCTCAATTGAAGAGCGCTATAATTTAAAGATTTTATATCTTAAACTATATGATTCTCATCTTTTCATACATGATTCATGTTAAATAGTTGACTATGAAATAGATTAATTATATGTGATAAGTTTTTTATAATATTATTAATTTATAACTTTAATTAAAATTAATTTTATTTTTTTCTTTTATGTTTCTTTTAGTCAATGGAAGAATATAGGAACCAATTTTTTTTTGTAGTTTTTAAAATCATTTGTATTTTTTTAAATCAATATATGAAGCAACTTTGAATTGTTTTTATCAAATTGAAGTATGTTACGGAATGATATCAGAAATGTTTTTCTTTTTTTCCACGTACAACTTTATATTATAATTATTCTTTTATTTTTCAGTTCAAGGCAAAATATATATTTCAAAAATATCATAAAAAATATAGAATATGGTCCCTATTAACTGTTAAATATCCACACATCGCGTAATTTGCACATTAGTATAAAAGTAAAGTTTGGTTACATCAACGAGGCTGTGCCACATGGCATTGCCATTAATTCCTTCACCTCTATTCCATAATTTCTTCTTTACTATATTCAAGTATTGTAACAAGTCTCACGATATACTTCTTACCCATTAAAGTGATCGTAAGTACTGTGGGATATATGTATGCAGTACAGATGTGCTTTAGTGTTGGCAATTTTTCTTAATTATATTTCAAGAAAAGGGAAATATATTTTTTTTTCTTAAATAAGAAGATATCTACATGGAATCAACCTATCATGCTTTTATGTTCTCGGTAAATCTTAACATGTATTTAAGTTATCATAAAAAAGCCAAAAATCGGTACATAGTATATGAAAACAAGTTATAACATGCGTGTACGATAAATAAAAAACAAATAAAACATGATAGCAAGCAAGCATATTCATGTCATAGAATCTAGTTCACTTAAATGGTCCCCAGGCAGAGTCGCCACTATGAGAATTCCGATGGGACCCCCCGTGCAAAAATTTGGCATATTGTTTTCTATGACCAAAGCAGCCAGTACGTTTCCAGAAAAACGGACAAAAGTGTATTTTGTACCTTTTTGAAATACAACGCTGTCTGCGTACAACTAAAGGAGGACTATGTTACAATATGGGAAGGTATTATGCACCCACATCGCCCTTTCAGCTTCTTAAATGAACATGCTCGATTTTAATTTTTAACCTATTTTCTACTATATTAAGGCTTAAATGTGCTCATGCATCATTATTGTTAACATGCTTGGAGTTTTGGCACGGTTTACGAGGCAAACTGGGAAAATAACCGAAAGACCAATTAGGGATACAGTAAAAATCCGATCAGGTCTTCTTTGACAATAGTCTGATTTTCTATATTTTAGTGCCGGAGAAATATGCAAAAGTGAAATAAAGTTTATTTTCGGATATATGGATATATTTACAATCCTATCCTAGTTTACAATCAATTTTACGTATCATATAAGTTGTCTTGGTCAAATTTTGAATTATACAACATACAGTAAGTGTACAACATTCACAACAGATTATATATACACGGGAGGAAATGAATAAATTAAAGAGTAAATACCATCAAATGGTTATTGAACTATTGGCAAATTCTACCAGTGGCCACTATACTTCATTTTGTTATAAACGGACCATTAAAGTTTTAAAACGTATCCACCAGTGGCCACTTCGTCAAATCTCACCATTAATTTTGACGAAAACTATTATCACATGAAATATTATGGACATTTAGATCTTTTTACCTTCTTTTTTTTCTCTATTTTTCATTTTCTTTTTCTTCTTCCACCTCTTCTTCTTAAGCTAATATTCCTTCTGCCACTCTCATCTCTGCACCCCCACCCCTCATCCCCACCATCATTGAATCCACTACCTGAATTCTCCTTTAGCCACCGAGTACCAATTAACTCAAAATTAAACCATCTAAAAACCACCTAATCAACATCTCTACAAGCCCCAAAATTAAACCCAAAATGAGATTGTTCCCTCAATCTCATTTTCTTCATCTTTCTCCAACTCAGTCAAATTGCGCCCATCCACCACAGCATTTACAACCAGTCCTTCACGGAGGATCTCGCCAAAGGTGACCTTCTCTCCAAAGGTGAGTCCGTAGTTGTTGCTCTACCACCACCAGCTCTAGTGGCAGCACAGACCGATTGAAACAATTGGGATTGATTTTGTCCAAGAGGGATGAAGAAGAAGAAGTTAGGAGGAAGAAGAATGGCGGAAGGAAGAAGAAGAAAGAAAAGAGAAAAAGAAAAAGAAAAAAAATACCAAAATGCCCCTAACATTTCACGTGATAATGGTTTATGTCAAAAACCAACGGTGGGATTTGACGGAGTGGCCACTGGTAAAATTACCAATAGTTCAATGGCTATTGATGATATTTACTCTAGATTAAAACTTACTTAATCAAATTAACATAATACTTTTTTCGAAGACAAGCTTTTGTTTATATTGATATTAAAAAAGCATTATAATTTGTAAATAGTATAAAATTTTTGAATACATCGCTATAAACCTAGTACGGAGTCTTTACACTCGTATCTATGGTGTTACAACGTGTTTCTATCTTTAGATCTAGGCTTCGTATCTATTCTCTAGCTAATTTTGAGCCTTTTCTCTTTTATTTAGTTTCCTTGAGCTTCTTGCAACACTTCTTCCACTCTGTTTTGCCTGTCCCCCGGGCTCTCTTGGCTCTCTGCTCTTTCTCCGCCTTTCTTCTGAGGCTTTCCCTCCCTATTTTTTCTCTTCAAAAATCGATTTGGCTACTTTGAAAACCGATTTGAGTAAACGAAAAATCGATTAATCAATGTTGAAAGCGAATCGGCATTGTGGTAAGCCTGATCGGTATTACATTGCCCACAGGAAAAACCAATCAGTCTTTCTTTATTTCTTAAGTCCTGGATTTCTGAAATATGACTTGTCGATGTGATCGGAGCCCAAATATGTCTCTTCTTGGTGCTATCCGAGATAAGTATTTTACTTTCAATTTCTTCCAAGTCCGATTCTATTTAGTCGGATAGCGAACAACCTCTTTTGCCACGGGTCGTAAAATGAGGTATCCACATGCATTTCTTTGTTAAGACATGATTAATGTGTTAGAAAAAATTATAAATTCTTAAACAAAAGAATCAAGTACAAACCTATAACTTTCTATTATTTTCACAATTTCGCCCTTTGAATTTTTTTATTTAATTATTTATCATATTATATATATATATAAATGACCTGAACATCGGACAGACTTCAAATTAATTTGTCCATCTTATTATATCAAATCCTTATTAATGAAATGTTATTGGGCTGTTTTGGGTTCTAATTGGTGTTAAATGCTTTTATTAATGCCTAAACGTATATAATTAACTCATTATTATTTAGTTCTCGTAAAAAATAAAAAGGAACTTACCATTATTTAATTCTTATATTCGTGTTGTGATAAATCGACCAAAGTCCAAAGCTTAAGTACCAAATGATAATTGATTTAAAGCCAAGTTACAGTTTCCGAAAGCCCCAGACCCTTTGCTTTGTACCAATTCGCGTCGCACAAACGACCAACTATTCCCTTTTCTATCATTACTGAGTTTACTAACATTCATTTAATATATGGTGTCAAGTATATAAAGTCGGGACACCATATATATATAATATGTTTTCCTTTATATAACAAATAGACATTGTATTGCTTTCGGGATATAGCCGGTAAATGCAACATAATTTCTTATGTTTTTGTTTACGGAGAGGATAATATGTTTACTCATTGGATGGCTATGCAAGTTAAGTATATGTTGGTGTGAATGTGGGAACAATAACCAAGTCCCAAATCCACCAATAAACCTAAGAAATCTCTTTCAGGAATTTCTACGAACACTTGGCGGGCGAAAACCGACAATCAATAGGATCTTTGGCTCAAACCAAGATAACCAACATAATCACAAGCAACTATAGATAAAAGATAAAGAACAACAAGAATCAAGTGCAAAGCAAAGAGGAAAAACACACCGGAGATAATGTGGAACCCTTTGGGTCTTCCACTTGAAAGGGGAGCAACTTTATTGATCAACCAAGAATTTACACCAACTCTCTCTCAATGTTTATCACTCAAATCAATGGAACAAACCTCCAAAGATTACACTCTCAAAACCTAGCTAAACCCTAGCTAACCTCTCACAAGAAATACCTTCTTGTAAGAACAAGTCTCTCCTTCTCACTCTTGCAAATGCACTCTTTCACTAAATAGAAACAAACATCTCTATTTATACTAAGTGAGAAAATAAGCCTAAAAGGCTTTACCCGCCGAACTGCAAAAGTGCCTTTGCAGTTTCTCGCCCGAACTGCAAAAGCGCTTTTGCATCTTTCCAGAAACACTCCTGCCTAGCTGCAAAGTTTTCCGGCTCAGCTGCAAAAGTACTTTTGCAGCAGTCCAACTTGTATCATATTATAATATAGATTACAAGCCAAACACAACATATGTCTCTTTTTTTAGATTGGCGCTTTAACCCTTCTCCTGTTCTCTCTCGTCTCCTTTCGCTTGACTTTCCACCTATTGGTGTTGGTTGATAAGGCAGGCTGATTTATCTTGCTTTGCTGGTGGTTTTGTTTGTTCTTTTTGTTTAGTGCAGTTCCGCCTACTGGAGCTGCTTTGATTTTTGTGGGTGGTTTGTTGTTTCTTCCCTGTACTGGCCCAAAAAAACAAGAAAACACCTAAGTCCATCTATATGTTTTAAGTCTTAACCTCTACAGGTAACACGTTACTTGTATATATTGTCTAGGAATATTGTGACGAATTAAAAAGCTGAACGATCAAACTGTATTGATCTCTTAAAAATTGAATTGAAAAAAAAATCAAAATAAAAAAATCAAACCGAAACTAAATATGTTTGATTTGAGTTTAGCGTGTGCCAATACAAAACTGAATCGAACTATTGCATATATAACTTGAAAATAGTATTATTTCACTATCTAAAATTTTCAATGTGTTATTTACAATATCCAGTGAAAACACAACTCTTTGTAAATTCTTCATTGATAGTGGAAGATTTGTAAACTCATCTCACAAACACAGTAACATCAATAGAAAAACACTCCTCGCTATCCACAAACATACAAAGGGAAAAATTTTTGATGGGGGCAAAATTAGATGGGGTCATAGGGTTCCAATGAGAAAACGACACGTGTCTATTTTTATCTATTTAAATTAAATGAAAAAATGAAAAAAATAATAATTTTAGATAATAGTGGACACGTGTCGTTTTATCATTGGAAACCCCATGCCCCCATCAATATACAAAGTATCATCACTAACAAAAGGATTCCAAACAATCACAAATCAAAGAGATCTCACCAAAATAAAGTGTTGTATTGGGTATCTAAATTTTTTGACTTAGGGAACTCGGATTGACAATCCAACCATTGAAATTGTTGCTTTCAACCCCACGAATGTGCTCCTAATATTTCAGCAAAATTGGACTTCGTTTGAACATACGATTGCTCCAAAAACAAACCCAACAGCAGGATTTGTCAGCCATTCTCTTTCTTGAAGGTGTTACAAACAATAGAACAGCTCTTATAATATGTCTTGACAAGTCAACACATTAATCTACAAAAAGACCCACCCATTTGAAACTAGCATATTCCACTTGATCTAAACATTCAAGTGGGCTACACTATTATCACATAAGAGCATCTTCAAAAAGTTGTATAAATGCATCATCATATAAATAATATAAAAAAAACTTTGAAACAATATAACTTTAAATCCAAAATTCAAGATGCACTAAGAGAAAAAAACCCAACATTTGTTACAGAATCAAAATTCTACTTCGATTGTTTACTTCTATAAGAAAAGTTTGAGGAAAGAAAGCATAAACAAAAGAAAAGAAACTCAAGACAACAACAGGCAGTACATGTCAAAATATATATATAGATAAATATATATAAATATTTAAATCTGCTACAACAATTCGCAATTACAATGAAAAATGCTTTTCAACACTATAGTGATAGTTAAATGTTGAACTATTGGAACTTGATCACCTAAAAAGGTTGCAAAAGCAAGTTATTGATCAAATATAACTACGGAACCAATCCTCAAACAGAACTAGAACAACAAATTGTTAAAGACAATTTTTCCAAATTTCGATAAAGTTGACTTATTGAAAAACCGCCAAAAAAAAAATACTACTTTAAATAATCTCTTCCACATCAGGGTGCTCCAATATGTTGGGGAATTTTTTAGGAAGAGTAAGCAAAGGGCCTTCATTGCATAAACCTTTATATGCCAATCCCAAGGAGTAACCCAATGCTCTTGCAACTGGAACAGCAACTGCATTCCCAACTTGGATATATCTGAAGAAAATAGGGAAAAGAACAATTATGTAACATAAGTATAAACCATAAAATGATTCAGTGCTTTCAAATGTATTCTAGAAAAATAACCCTTCACATGAAAATGGGATTGTAATTTAGAATTGCATAAAGATTTAAAAAAGCTGGGCTATCCTTGTGTTTTGCAATGGTAGAACTTACTTAATGCTAGGAATCAGTCTAAATTAGTGTTGAAATTAAAATGGGACCATAATTTAGAATTGCATTTTAATCTTGATTAAAAGATTAAAATGGCAATTAAATGAGTGCTTTTCGTTGAAGTCAGGCATAAGGTATGCGGCGCAAAATACCTTCAATCCCGCCAATGTATAAAATCTTATATTCAATTACAATCCCACCAATGTACAACATCTTATATTCATTTTGAAAGGCATATATGAACATCAAGCAACAAAAAAATAGAATGTATTCTATTTAGTTTTATTGGTACCTTTCTTTAATAGGGCCATTAAGTTTGTAATAATCTGGAAAACCTTGCAATCTAGCATTCTCGCGAATAGTTAGAACCCTATCTTGTAGTGGATGCAATATTACTTGATTGTGCGGCTCTGCCCTGGTAACTACGGTTGGTACAGTCTCATCCCACCATAATCGACCAAAGGGTCTGTAAAATTCAAAACATAAGAATCCACCAAATTGCAAGAATTTACAAAACATAGTCATTATAATGAGGAAATTTAAAAACATATAGCAAGGTATGTGTATCCTTACTTTAATGAAGTCCCGTGTACAAAACTCAGTGCATAATCCGGGACCTACAGTTTATGTAAAAAAACTCAGATTTAAGAGACTTGCCGAAGAAATAGACAAACTTAAATAACAAAAATTTGGACAAACTTTCATATCACCTTCAACAAGTAATAACCAATAACTAATATGGTGTCAAAAAGCTTAAAATGATAAAATAAGTATCTCCATTGTGTCAACTTCAAATGAAGACGGTATGTGGACAAACTTAAATAACCAAATTTAATTTTTTACATGTGCATATTAGCCACATGAAACTAAATAGTATGTTTTAGGAGCCTTCAATAGACTCTTCGAATTTTCATATCACCTTCAACATTTTGAAGAGGGGAAATTCTACGGGGGCAAAAGGGCAAACAAATCTTTTAACGAAGTAGTAATGGTTTTAAACTAATAGTCCCGCTTCACTTTTCAAGATGTTTTTGAGATAAGAGAGAAGTAATTAAGAAAATCACATCTAGACAAATATACAATGTCTTGACTACCACTATGAGAAATAACAAATAATGAACATATTACCAAAGGCTTTTTGGAGGGCAAATATGCCCTTTCCACATTTGGATCCAATTCAGCTTTGTTATTGTCACCCACCCGTACACCATGTAAATCCCTATAGTTGGCACCCTGGCAAACAAATAGCGGTGTTATATATGAGAAAGAGGGGCAGAGGGAGAGAGAACAGCAAAACAAAATGATTAAGTAACAAAACCTTTCTCTTTGGAATTTGACAGGTTCGTTGATAATCATCCTCATTTAATTGAAGAGGTCTATGATCAAAAAGAACATGTGACAGTGGTTCTGAGCCTGATGCTAAGAAACCTAACATCTCTACATTATAAACAAAAAAAGAAATGAACATATATATTAAGGAAATGTTAACTTGTGCACTTTCAAACCTTTTTCTTTCCACACAGGGTGCTTTTCATGTCATTAGTACACACAAACCCCTATTAAATTAGTAAAAATTAAAGTGGCAGTGACAATGAAAGGCAAGCTCTAATACATAAAGGATTGACAACTACCATGTTAGATATGCCTACTAGTCAATAACTAAAAGGCAACAATCACAACATCGGCCAAATCGGATATGTATTGGTGGGTGCAAAACAAAAAATAAATTTGGCTCACCATCTTTCCTTCAGTCTAATGAACTTTTGAAATTCTGTCTCTGGTGCATCCACATAGGGCATTTCATCTCGTGTTTCATCATTTTCTACCTGAAAATGAGAACAATTAATCATAAATTATAAAAGGATATGCAACATCTAAAAAACATATTAAAAAATTAACATTATTTGACATACTGGAGGCAAGTCAGAAATTGCATCTCCAAGAAAGAGCTCCCTTTCCAAATCCACGTTAATACCTTCTTCATAAGCAACACCGTTTAACTGCAATAAATGAAGAACATTAATAACCAAATCCACAATATAGCAATTAAAAACAAATGGCAATAAAAATGTAAAGGTTCTAACCTGAAATTCAACAGGAATATTTCCCCTCACAACAACATTATGAGTGGGCAATGGGTACTGAGGAAGCTTCTGCAAAAAAAAAGAGTGGCAAGGGGATGTTAATTTTTTTGAGATATAAAAAAAAATAAACTACGGTTTAAAATTTGAATAAAATTACCTGTGTGTGACAAGCACCCCACATAAACATACGCATTCGAAATTGTGGGAGTCCATATGCACCAGCTGCCAACATCCCCATTCTAGCTTGATAATTCATGCCAACAAGACGCCCTAAACCATATCTCCCAAGAAACCCATTAGCGAACTTGAGTATGTCCACAACATTCTCCATTAAAACAAACTTTGGTCTCAAATATTCTACAATATCCATGAAGACAAGAAGTTGTTTATTTTTTGGATCTTGTAAAGGATTTTTTGTATTTCTAAATCTGTTAAAACCACTAATGCCCTGGCATGGAGGTCCCCCGCAAACTACATCAACATCCCCCTACAAGTATTAACAAGAAAGAAATTAATAATAGCTAGCTTCACTCAATTATATTGGAAAGCCAGAGCAAATAAATGTGAATAGTGAAACTTACCGGCAAAGGCAGAATTTTTGAATTATATCCATGCATTGCAAACTCTTTTATCTTCCCCTCACAATCACTAGTCAATAAACAATGATTTAAGATAACTGGAAAAAAAAAATTGCGAAATAGGAGTAAAACAGCATGTTCTATAACAGCATACCCCAAACCCTCAATAGGCTCCCAAGTGTCTTCATCCGGTCCATACCCCTTCCAGCGAATCTAGACAACAGAATAGAGAGCAAAAATAGAAGGTTAAGAACTATGATAGTACTTAATGAAAAAGAAAAGGAACAATGGAAATGAGAAACAGGATTCCTTTTCTTCTTCATCATCAATCACTTGTATATATTTCCAAAAACAACTTGTTTGGCTAGCATTTTTTCCCTGTAATTTTTTAGTGCTTTTTAAAAGCCAAAACCTGAAAGCCAGTCATAGCCTAAACCTCCACATTTCATTTCCAAAACATCTAAAACTAAGAATCTTGATTTCATTTCTATTACCATTTACCATAATCAAGGTACCAAATCTCAATATAGTAAATAAGTTGTATTCTAGGACATTGATCTGAAATTAGAAATTTCCAGGAATTCAAATATTTCCTTTTTGGAACGTATCAAACAAAGAATCTCCTTTTCTATTATGATATACCAAATCTCAGTATGGTAGAGAAGTTTTATTTTACACCAATGATTGGAAATTATAATCATTCTAAAAAATTGTGAAATTCAAATCAGTAGCCTAGCATATTCTCTTTATTTGAATGAAAAGACTAGAATGCCATTAGTGCTTTAATATTTCCAAAACTTTGAACTTGTATTTCAAACCAATCCAATTCACAAATACAGACTGAAAGGAAAAAAGATTATAGACTCAAGCCCTACCATGATCCCCTTATTGTAAGAATAAAATTTAATTCATATTATTATAGACAACGGAAGTAGAAGAATATATTGAACCAAAATAGATTTTCATTAGTGGAAGAGTCTTAAGTGTAAAATTTATCACAATATCTTCACACAATCTTCCTGTTCATATATCTATATTAGTTATTCATAATATACTAAATTATTACAAAAACAAGACATAACTACCACATAAAACATGCAGAGTATCACCAAATTAGGCTTGGGTTCACAAATTATATTGTATATAAAATAAAATAGTAATATAGAAGTTATATTGAAAAAGAAACAAGCTTTATAAAATAAATTAAAAAATTAAGAGTCAAGTGAATATTTGTCTAAATCATGAATCATACTATATCGAGAATCCTATTATATTTTGCAAATCTATGTCAACTTCAGTTCATCCTATCAAATTGTACAATTCCTATCACGAATAACAACTACAACAAGAATCCTAGATACTATATTCATTAAATATAATTGATTCAACGAACTACATACATATTGAAGTATTGATATTATGTTGCATAAATAAAAACATGTAGAGCCTTCAAAATTGTTTCCAACTGGCAATAAAACATTAACAGAGGTAATGGGTTAAAAGCAATACTACCTTAAGTTGCAGCCCAGATTTTGCACTTTCTTTTGGCTCACAATAACGAATGGACAAAATTTGCTCAACTTCAAATTCTTCAGGATCAAGTTCATCATCATCATTGGCTTCATTATCACTATCCCCTTCATCAGTTGTACTTTTAGGAAAAATATGCTGTTGTTCTGAATCATTACTCCCTATCAATGAGTATGAGGCACAAAGTTTTTCCCACTCCTTCAACAATGACAGGAAATCTTCTGCAGTTTCATTTCTCACCTGTATTTTGAAAAACAACTTAGTCCAAACTCACAGCTAGAATCACTAGATGAAAGAGAGAAAACAAATAACTAAAATAACACAAGAAAAGATGGGAGTTAAGCACTTAAGTGTACCTCCGTCTCTGGATGGTTTAGTCTGAGGCTATCACATGCATGCGAGTTAAAATCAACAGCCCATTTCTACCAAAAAAATAAACAATGTAACAGATTGTGATCATCAAACTATTGATATTTTCATGGGTTTACACATATACCAAAGCAAAGTGATGCCAAAAGTTGTATATTTCACTGCATTGTGCTTCCACAACTGCAACTTGCTATCAGACAAGCCATATAATACATAACGTGAAAATAGGACGTACTGTGACTAGATCAACACCAGATATGTTTGCCCCAAGACACAATCCTGTAGACATTCCACCACAACCAGAATAAAGGTCCAATAGTGTCATCTCTGACCTCTTGTGCTCTTGATTTGGAGAACAACCAGCTGTTGCAATGACATCATCCTCACTAGAAATGGTGGATTCGGATTGAGTTCCTCCTTCCACATCTTCTGCAAGTCAATTTTCTTTTTTTCAGAAAGAAAAAAATGATTAATAAAATACACAAGCAACAATTAGCTACAAGCAGAAAAACAGACCAGGTGGTAACGCTACAAAGGACGAATATGGCAGCAGGTACATCATGTCATAATAATAGTGGCAATCTAGAAGTGCAGCATTTTTGGTATCCAAATCTACCTGCAAAATGAGCCAACGGCAACTTTTAAGAGAACAACCCAAGAGGTTAATTGACTAAGCGATAGGTAAACAAATGTTGGCCATACATTTAATGTGAATTGAACAATTCTGAGCTTCTCAAGAAGGCAATCCAATGGGTTGTCATTTTTCACTTCAGAAAGGAATACCCTCTTATCATCTATTAGATCACTGCAGTTCTTAATTACCTGATGAAACATCCAAAAGCTAAAGATTAGAGATTTTCCACATAAAGATGTGTAACAAAATTAGCAAGTCAAACATCCAAATTTCTCACTGTATCTTTGGCTCTATAGAACCACTGAGCTGTAAAATAAGGTGAACCATCTACTCCCTCAAACATTTCCACAACCCTACAGATATAACTGTCTTCTCCTTCCCCTGCCTACAAAAGGCATCAAATGAGCACATATAAACCACGTTATAGAAATCAGACATATAACCCATTTTAAGTGTGAAAAAACAAAAGGATACAAGTCCTACAGTATCACAGGTTGTGCATCCAAAATTTTCTACTGACCTACAACAAGAAACACCCGTTTCAACAATAAAGTGAAGCATAAAGTTATATTTTTTGTATATTTTCTAGGAGAAATATTGGTTAAAAAAAATACAAGAATCTCACAGGCATTTATACACATTAAAACTATATAAAAGAGTCAAGGTAAGAAAGTCAGTGAAGGTAATAACAATTCTAAGAGTACAACTAACTACCAAAAATCGTGAGGCGATAAATATCAATACTGTAATTCTAACTAAATATTTTGTTGTAGAAGCACATCAATCAGCAAGAATCGTGGACACGGTTTCTCGACAGCATATTGAAATTTTCATAGTAGTTCATAAGGTTAAAAACTAGAATAACTACTAGTGCCAGTGGCACTACTGAGACCAAATTGCCACTTATTCATCTTTCATCTCAACTCTCCACTCTAAAAAGGATATCTTTATCTAAGCACTCTCCTATATTTTATCCCTTACACATTCACCCTGCACTTCAAAATGCATCTTAGAAATTACATCTTGCATCTCAATCCTTGCATGTTTATAGGACAAAAAAATTAAGTATCCCTGATTAAACAGCTTAAATATCCAACAAAAAATAAACACTCAATGTAAAATGGCCGTATTCATTTATAAGATACAATTTATGCAACCAGGAACGGCTGTACCCAGAAATATAAGTAGATTAGATTAGAAAAATAAATATTACCATGACATGTGCGTCATCTCCAAGCTTGAACATAGTCCCATCAACCTGGGCTTGCTCGAAATGTCTTTTTGCTTGGAAGTTCTCTTCAGTTTCATCTTTCCTGTATCAGTTAACAAAATAAGAAAACAACCGCATAAAGTAATTTAAAAGAAAAACAAATTCACATAAACACTGAAAAATAATAGAATATAAAAACTAAAACTCACATTTTAGGGGTGTTGGACGTTTCTTTCTCCTGTTTACACAAAAGATTCAATATTATTACACACACAACCCAAAAAAAAAGTGAAAGAACAGATTTAAAAAGAGATCATCTTTAATCAGATCCACATAAAACAGATAAATGATAGTAGGCTCACTTCCCCCCTGTAGCGATGAGGCCACCGGTTCCGAGCTACTTCATCAGGTACAGATTCGCCCACAAATCCACTATCTTCAGTGTCATCATCAATAGTTGTTTGAGGCTTATCCCCAGACAGAGGTCTGGGAGAGCTCGCTGGAGCTTCATTTTTGGCAACTGGTTCTTCTACTAATGGATTCTCGGATCCAGACTCGTCTTCTCTCTTTGATCTCTTGGGG
The DNA here is from genome assembly GCA_021464415.1 of Lonicera japonica. NCBI lineage: Eukaryota > Viridiplantae > Streptophyta > Magnoliopsida > Dipsacales > Caprifoliaceae > Lonicera > Lonicera japonica. The sequence goes on along the minus strand of CM038468.1, from coordinate 62,585,304 downwards.
GAATCAGATTTAGAAGCTCCGGATGGACCCTTTCGTTTGGCCATGTCGATTGAGGGGTAGAAAGAGAGAGAATATGCTCGTGTAGAGAAAGGGGTTTTTAAAAGGGGCGAGGGGGAGTGTGAATTTTGGAGATAGTGGAAATGGGCGGGAAGCGGAAGTTTTGGAGGCATGAATTGGATTTGAATGATGGTTTGACATCCATATCCATCCATATATGTGTAAACTTTTCGAAACTTCCAACATTGCGATGAGGCGGGATTGTTTCAACTTTCAACTTGGAATAGAAAACGGGGCGTTTATGGACTTAACGTCTTAACCACGTACTAATAGCGATATGTGGTTTCGGTCGGGTAGAAACCAAGGCACCCCAAACCCAACCCAAATAAAAGTTCGCGGTTCTTCGGTTTTGATTCTAAATCTTCAAAACCCAAACTCGGGTCAGTTTCGCGATTTTATTCAAGGAGCAACATGTACATTTATAAGATTAAGAAAAAAGCAACATATATCCATTTTTTATTCAATTTTATTGTACTTATAAGAATGTTAAATATGATTTATTTTTCTAATGTATTGATTCTTAACATTATGTAGTTAATTAAATAATAAAGGCAAATGTATTTTTTTTTTTTTCATAATAATTCATAGTGTGTATATATCACCCTTAAAGCAATGGTTTTGGTTCAGTAGAGCAAACCCGAACCAAACTTTTATTTTCGGTTTCGATTTTTTTTCGGTTCGGGGTTTTGCGGAATTGACAAACCCCTAAATAGCAATATGTGACAAATACATTTGGCTCAACAAAGGAAAATAATTTTTTTTTATCTTTTTATAAAGGTGAAATTTTAAAGTTTCCAAGTTTTTTTCATATACAAGTGTGTAAACGTGAATACATCATATGTAAATGTTTTAACACAAAAATTGTAAAAATACATGTAATGTAACTAAAAATATAAAGGTAAATTAATTACAAATATGCAAGTAATTCAACAACCCAATTACATTAAATAAAAATAAAAAATGACATGTATAAAAAGTCTTAGTGCTAAATTACTAATATACCTGGTTGAGAAAAAAATGATAGAATTATAAACAGTGAAAAGTTGAGTAGATAAATTGCATTAGTAAGTAATTAAAGATTGCATTAATTGTTATATATATTGCATTAATTGCTATACTTCCTTCATTTTACTATATAGTAATAGATTTGGTGAAGTATGAAAAATGTTTAGATAGGAGTGTTGATGTCCAAAATTTTTGTAATAAATGCTAAAAATTATAAGGAAAAATCAATTCCATATATTTTGAAATGACGACTTTACCCCTACTTTTTCCTCTATGAATAAAGTGTTTCTAAAATTTTGTATCTATCAATCAAAGGAAAAGGAAATATTTTCTTTTTTTGAGTGCTCAAATCCGTAAACCAAACGAAATCTTAAAGTATCTCCAATGACATAATTAAAATAATAATTATAATTAATTTTAACAATATTGACTAAAAACACTACTTCAATGGTATAATCAAATATTATAAAACTTTTAACTAATAACCAAATTTACTCTATTTATAATCAAAGTTAACAACATTTTTCAATAATCAAAACGAGGGACCCACTAATTTTATTGAGTAACAGATAATTTTTTTCAAATTTAAATCATCGTTTCCTCATTTTTTTAAAACAAAATTCAAATTGATTAAGTTGGGATTAATCAATACAAAGGACCCTACAAATTTAGTTATTGAGAAAAAAATAGTCATTGGAGATGCTTACATTGTTAACTTTAACAACTTACTAAATGAATAATTAAAGTCATTTTAATTATTCAATTTTGCTTATTCCATTGAAAATTCTCTTAATGTGGTGTGTTAAGTCAATAAAAACAAAAAAAAAATGAATTATACAAAGAGATATATAGTATGATAAATATTTTTTAAAAATTTTAGATCAACGAAATTGGGATTTTCGTGACTCAACATGGATCTTTGTGTGTATATATATAATTCAAGAACATGGTCATGATTTTTTGTAAGTGGGAACAATAAAGCAATATAGGGGAACATAACAAAAACATATATACTTGATTGCTTATATTTTTATTTATAAAATTGTCACGAGTACAATTTCAACTGAACACGATGATTTTTCTTATTCCTAAACATTTTCATTGTAGTCTTATGCTAACTAATACTTTATTTTCTACATACACCGCCTTTTATCATTCATCCATTGATCTTTACTTTATTGAGCTGTAGGCAATATATTTTTTAAGCCATCACCTTGCCTTACTTCTATTCATCTTTGATATAGTTATTTTCATGATGAAAGTTAAAATTTTAAGATGCACCTTACAAATTATAACACAAATGGGGTGGGTTTTGTAAGTACCAACAAATTTGGATATCCCCGCTGGTAATGTAAGTTAAGCACAATTCAATAATAGATATAAGTAATGAATGAGACTGAGATTGATATTTTAGTTGTAGGTAGGTTCCTCCGATAGCGCCTATATTATTTTGATAATACGTTATCATGTATGTGTGTGCTTGTATATATCTTGCTTAAATGCAATCACCTAGAGAAAAATACTAATAAGGTACCAGCTTTCTCTGTCTAAAATTACTTGTCTATAATAAGGATATTGTGGGGAGCCTGAAAATCGAACGACCAAGCCAAACTGATACATAGAAAATGAACTGAAAAAAAACCAAAGCCGAATCGAAATTGAATATGTTTGGTTCTGATTTAGGTCCTGACTTTGTAAACTGAACCGAACTAAACCGAATCATTGAATACGAGACTTTAAATAATATTGTTTAACTATTTAAAATTTTATGTTCATAAAATCTACTAAATATGGTGATAAATCAACTATTTGGGCCATCATAAATATTGAAGCTATATTATAATTATAAAAGTTATTACTTTTTTGATAAAAAAAAAATAAGTGTTTTCTTACAATTTATTTAATTTAAAACTTAATATATGAAAACCAAATAAACGAACATAAAATTTTAGTTTCGGTTTGGGTTTGGATGATTTAGAAACCGAACCGAACTAAAATTGAATTTTCAAGTTCAATTTGGTTCTAATTTTTATTCCGGCCAAAATTGAAAACACCATTTATATATAATTCAAGACCATTGTAACGAATATTTTCCTTATTTTATTTATAAGTATAGAACTAAAGTTATAGTATTTCGCTGGGGTAAATAGTAAAATATAAAGAGGGCAAAACCTTAATACACCCTAACATTTACAAATGTCACTATCCTTATTTACAATTCACATTAACACATCCATCTCAACTAAGTATTTTGTCAACACGACCATTGCGCTAGTGTTATTATGTTAGCAGGAGCATCTCGGCTAGGAATGCTCTCCTCGGCATTCTTCTGTCTATTTGGTTAACAACTTAATCCATCTATTTAACTTGTTCCCATAAGGAACTATTTTAGACTAAGTGTTGAGGTTAGAGTTGGCTGACTCATTTGCCGGTAGAAATAAGGGGTGTAGGAATTTGGAGGATTTCTATGCGAGCAGTTGGACTCCGTTCGAGAAATCAGCCAAGTGCATAGGCACTTGGGTTGCAGCAACTTATGAGACCTGTGTGTAATGCTACCACTTTGGATATTTCATTAAGTGGTATTATAGGGTGTGAGAACCCGCGTTCTCGATGCCGAGGGGTCCTCGTGGGCGGCGATTCCGTTGTTGCTTTGAAAATCAGTTTTGAAAAAATCAAGAATCCCAAGTTTGTTTTACTAAATAAACAAAAAAGGTTTGTGTAAAAGAGACGTATTTATAGACTAAATATCCTCTTATACATAATGTATACAAAATCAGTTGATTTGAAGGTTCGGGAATTAAGTTACGAATCGGGAAGGTGTTAGACACCCAATTCGCCCTTTTGGTCTCTTGAGTATGATATGCATGTGTTATAATTTAGTTATTACATGCTATTGCTATTACTTTACAACTTTTCATGCTTGCCTTAGAAACCGGGATTTTGGAGATGTGATGAAAATGACGTGTTTCCTAGTTCGCCCATGATTTTGAAAATAAGTGTGTGTGTGTAATTTGAAAAAGAGAGTTTGATAATAGTAGATGTAATGAAACAAGTGATTTTGTAAAACTTTAGGCTTTTTAGAAACTTATTCGATGTGAAATCTTATATTCGATATAATATGAGGCGACTTGACCGATCATATATCAAAGTCTATTGATTAAACCGGTATAGATGGCAATAATGCTTTCATAATCGAGTATTCATCACATACACACCGCAATCTATGAGTTAGATTGGATAAATAGCGATTATTGATTCCTTCGTATAACAATGCCGCTAATCCGGGCTTTTGAATAAATAAGAAAGTAATAACACTATTTTGAAATATACTTGGAGAGTAAGAAAAGATATTGCAATTAGGATTCTTGGAACATATCGCGAAACCTTCCCGCCGTTGGATCATCATGATTTTTTAATATGTGTTGGAAATAGAAGTCTTAACAGGTCTTATAGATTGTGTCAAAATTTCAGGTCGATCATAATTAAGGAAGGTCTCCTTTTGTTCTGATTGATGCGAAGAGTTTATTTCCGCGTAGGAAAGGTACTTGTTGTAGACAAGGTCACTTGTTTGCACAAAAAGTCAGGTTTTACCCATTGGATCATGCTAAAATTTGGATATATATTTCCAATATAAGTCTTTCAGACCCTGTAAAAATTTAAAGACGATCGGAGTTCGGGAAGGACTCGGTCTCCTCGGATTGGTACAAATAGTTTGTTCCCGCATAGGAAACATACCTGCGTAAAACAACCTCGAGAACTGAAAATCTAGCCGTTGGATTATGCTGAATTTTGGATATGTTTCCCCCCCAAATGTTTTCTATCTTTTGTGAAAATTTTAGGTCGATCAGAATTCGGGAAGGCCTATATTTATTTTAATTTGTTACGAAGGACATTTCGACTAGAATTGCACGATAGACAAATTGATTCTTGAAAATCCCATATCCGATAAAGCTGAACTTTGAATGTGTTTTTCCCCATGATAAGACCTAACTAATGACCAAACTTTATACCATTTTAACTTCAAGAAGACCTCCATTTGATCACTCGAAACAAACTCATGATTTTTTGAATTTTCGGAGATCCGACCGTCAGATTGAGCTGATCTTCGAGTATGCTACTCCTTATGGCAATGTCTAACAACCCTCAAAGTTTGAGTATGATCCAAAATGTATAACTCTCCTTTTACAAGTTTCCAAGAGTTTTGACGGTTTTCGGTTCCGGCAATTTTCGATAATTCTGTAACTTCTCATATGGGGTCCTTTCAGTTTTCTTTTTTGACCTGTATCACATGTACATAATATATGTATTTAGGAATGCTCGTGCATACATGCGTGCTTATTTTTTTGGAGTTCGGGATTCTTGCGGGGCTCGCAAAATGAGGTGTTCACAAGAGGGCTGGTGTGAGCTGTGGCATGCAGTCCCTATGCAGGCTAAGTGCGGGCGTCCGACACAGCACATGGGTTACTAGAGTTGCATTGTGGGCTTAATGTTGCCTAATTCATGAGTGGCTCTTAACTTGAATTTGTGAGAATTCGAGAGAATACCGAAACTACATCGTTTTGATGCATGGATAGGCAGCTGAAGAAGCTAGCTACTTGTGGACAGTTGGTTGTCTGATTGGGACAAGGGAAACTCCCTTGCATGTGCTTGGTACATGACAATGTAGTTTTGTGTGGACAAAACTACCTAACAGTTGTGTTGGTTTTCTTGTCTTTAAATTAGACAAGGTAGTTTTGTGTGCACAAAACCACCTTACAGTTGTGTTGGTTTCTTGTCTTTGAATTTGAATTCCTAGGTAGTTGGGGTTGTCAACTGCAGGCATATAAATGTGTCTCAGCCAAATGTGTTTGGCTAGTTAGAAAAATTGTGAGATTTGTAATTATTTGTAAACTATTGAGGCAATATAAAAGGTTTGTGAGTGGTGCCCCTGTAATTGCTTGTTTTTATAATCTGAATTGTGTGTGTGCCTGTATTTTTTGGTTGTTTATGGAAACAAAGCAATCATTTGGTAAGCCTCTAACGAAAAAAGATAGTTACCCCGTAACACCTACTAAGCTATATCATCTCAAACCGTGTTTGCTATTTTAGGATCCCTCCATGTTTTAATTTAGTTTATATCAAAACCAAAATTTTAATTATTTCGGCATTAGTTGATTTAAGACCAAGTAGAGAGCAAACATTTTTGAGTAAAATTTTGTTTTTTGTTTTTTGTTTTTTGTTTTTTGAAGGGAAATCTCAAATTAAGATTATAGTTTTGGTAAATTTGAAAACACCATTTAAAAAATAAACCATAGAAGTACAAATTATCTTAATTATAATAATTTTTAAGTTAATTGTATCCCAAAAATTAAATTTAAAATACTTGAGAACAAAAGTTAAACTTTTAATTGAGTACAAGCAAATGAATAACCTAATAAATGCCAAACTATCACAAACATGTTACATACCATAAATACTTTCCACCATATGTTATGGTGGAAAGTTTTATAACGAACATGGAAAATAAAGTACCACTGTAGTTGTGGGAACTTCTCTAAATTATAACATTTTTAGCTTTTAAGCTGCAGATTTAAAATTTTAATTATGTTTACAATATTCTAAAATGATCAACTGTTCAATTTGAGATTTTTTTTTGAAGATGAAGTTATTTATTTTAATTTTTTTAAGTAAAATAGAATGTTCACTATAGTGTGTACATGTATATCATAATAAGTTACACCACACCATTATTTCCCACAAAGTAGCAAGAAAATCAAGTATTTATCATATTAATCATCTTATATATAATTAACATAACAATATTCCACGAATCACTACCTTTAAATACAAAAAAAGAAATGCAAAATTAGAGAGGAATCCACCATAACCTATGGTGGACAATACCTATCATTTCGTTCCTCTAGAAAATGATAAGAAAAATTAATTTGTGCAAAAAGTTGAAAAATAAGTTGAAATATTAGATAAGATACTATTAATCTCATACTTATTTTTATGAGCAATTGTTATCTATCCTTTGTTATATTTTGTGAAAAAAATTCATCTTCAACCAATAAAAAAAAAATTATATGGAAAAAGTCACAAAGTAAAATAATATTTCACCATATGTCTCAATTTATTTTTCAAAAATTAATTATTTTTATATTCTTTGTTTATATTGTTATCAGATTGGTGCCAAGTATAGAGTATAATACTCCTTTGTCCGTCAAACTATTACCTCTTCCTTGTTGGTCACTTGTAGGGATGGCAACGAGTCGGGTTCGGGTCGGGTTTATAAATTCCATTCCCATCCCCGCAACCAAAAACCATCCCCATCCCCGCCTCCATCCCCGGTTCCCCGAATCGGGTAATCCCCATCCCCGTCCCCGTCGGGTATCGGGTCCCCGCGGGGAATCCCCAACAATATTTTTTTAAAAAAAAAAATAAAAAGAAAAAGAAAAGTGAAGTTAAAAATAATATAATATTATATAAATATATATACATATATAAATAAAATTATATATATACACAATGAACAATGAAATTTATATACATATATATTTTATCTACATATATACACACATATATACAAGCATAAAGTAAAAAAATCACAAAATTAAGTATATCGGGGCGGGTACGGGTTGGAGACTCCTATACCCGAACCCGACTATTTTTTAAAATCCCCGACCCGCCCCCGATTATTTGTCCCCATACCCGCCCCCATCGGGTCGGATACCCGCGGGTACCCGAACCCGCGGATATTTTTGCCATCCCTAGTCACTTGGGGCTCCAGAGAGAGGTGCAGGGCTTGGCATTGATTAGATGCCTCAAAGAGAGGTCGGGTGTCAATTTTACCACTAAACTATTGACTTTACATCAATTTAGTTCCTTAAATTATCAATTGCATCAAGTAATTTTTTGGACTACTACAATTACATCAATTTCGCCTCTCTGTCCAATTATTAACATAATGAATCTCGTCATAATTTTTGTTTTTGATGAGATCTAATTTATAGAGCATAAAAAAGCAGATCAATTTCAACAATTTTCACCTTGCGATTTATGTTTATGACTGGTGTATTATATATATATATATATATATATTTTCTGTTTTTAGAATATTTCCTCTAGAAAATTGTGACCAAAACCATCCTGCTAATAGTTTGATGTAAAATGGACTTAGGGGTGGGCCAAATTGACACAATTCATAATTCAAGATTAAATTGATTCAGAGGCAAGGGGCCAAGCCGATCTAATTGATAGTCCAAATGCTACATTGACATAAAAACCATGGTTTTGGGCCCAATTGGGTAATTAGCTCATAACGATATTCCATGATAATAGATACAAAAGAGCGCTTGAAAACTTGACACACATTGTTAGTAGTGGATCGAGGTCGACATTTCTTACTGCAAGAAAGTATACATAGTTCATAACGATCTGTCATATTTTTCAATATTCAAGTATTTTATCCGTTCTAATTTGAGAGTGTTTTATTTATTTTTACATATCTTAAATTAAGAGTTACTTTTCTAAATCATAGTTAAAATGTATAAAGATGACAACATGTTAAGTATGGAGCTAATTTAACCTAATTTAAACTTGACCCACCTAAAATATGGTTGACTCAAACCCATACCAAATCAAGTTTACTTATGAAAAGCCTGAAACCGTTTTGTTTATTATATGTTGTATGATTGTGTCTACTATAATCGTGTAATGTTAAAAAAGGTATTTCAAGAAAATATATTTTACGTGTATTAGATTGGTTCGGCGTTCTAAATTTTGTAAAACCAATTTTGAGTTGACCTTTTTATTTTAATTTTGTACACACCTTGATCTTTACATTTTTTTTGGAAAAGAAAATAATTTAACCCATCAAAATTGGGTTAAGCCGAAAACTAGCACAACTGAGCCCTTTTGACACCTCTGGAGATATAATCAATAATCGATATTTATCTTTAATAATTAACTATGTCAAAATAAGTATGTTACCACAAATTTGGTGTTGAATGGAATTTCCAAGACGAATAATAAATAATATGTAATTGTACATAAATGGTACAAAAGTCTATAAATTATATTCAAGACGCAGAATAATTGCTCCTGCATTTCTGAATTATTAAAACAGTTTTCTTTATTGATATTTATATTTTCTATGTCAACGGATTTATTTTACTTGATTTTTCATTATGGATATTTTGATTTGATTTAATTTATTTAATTTTTCTCTATGTCAAAAAAAAACATGTTTTAATATATTTTGTTTTTTTTGTACTTTTCATTACCTCTTTCACAGTTTTGTACAACAACAAAAACGAAGATGAATACGGATTGAAATGGTGGAAGTGAATTGGGTTTAGACGGTTCTTGTTGGCAGTGCTTTTCATTTTCCGGCGAGACACCGGTGAATACATTAAGGTGTATAACGCTCCTTCACTTGTTTTTTATCAAGACGCGTAGTAAAATATCCGTCGAAAAAAGGTGCAACTCTGTATCGGCAATTATTTCGTGGGAAAAAGACAAATTAGACCCTAAAGTTTGGGTCCAAGTTAAATTCTTCCCTTGATGTTCCAAAATCGTCAATGTCTTCCCTAAAGTTACATAAATGGTTCAATCTCTCCCTGACTCTAACGCCGTTCACTATTCTATCAAAATATTTTACACTTAACCCCCTAAAACTTTAAGTGATACTAAGCCCCCTAATTTATATATATTTTTAAACTTTTAACTCCATTTTTTTTAAGATTCATCATTAGCTTGCATCGGAGATCACCAGCTTCTCAAGGTGCCGAAAAACGGAGAAATTAACCTTTTAGAGGGGAATTGGCTGTATATTTTTTCGGTTACAAACTCATTTGGATTGCAAGTTATGTAGGTCCAATCACACGGACTGGTCTCAAGTGGGCCCCATTTCAAGGCTTCGATAACGTTGGAGATGGCAGAGTGAAAGGAAGAAGTGTTTAGCCGTGAGAGGAGTGTTGAGGCTTCGTTAAAACGTCACTAGCGGTGAAGAGATGGAATAAGGTGAAAAAAAAAATTGTGTGGTGGTAATGAAGAATGAAGAGAGAAAATGGGAAGATAGTTGCCTCGAGGTGAGCACAAAAGACATGTTTGCCTCAATTTGCAAATCTTTCTTCTTGGGTTTGCACCATTTGGGTTTTGTTGTTTCTTAATCTTTGTGTTACTCCCCCCCCCCCCCCCCCACACACATAAAGTGCACATATAAATGTGTTTTTATCTCTTACAAAAATCATACCAACCTCCCCCTACACTGACCTCCCCGTCTCTCTCTCTATATACACACATATATATATATATATGTAAACGTGCCTTTCTCTCTCCACACCAACCTCCCCCTTCACCAATCCCACTTCTCTCTATTTATATTTATACACGTGTGTGTATGTAAATAATCACACGCAACACTCTATAAAAAAGTTGATTCGCGTATTACACTTAAATCATTTTGATCTCGTATTAAATATGTTGGTTTATAGAGAGACAAGATGTGGAGATGGCGTTGGTGTTACGTCAGTGGTTTTTGGAAGAGAGGGCGAATGGAAGTGGTATGGGGATGGGGAATGGATGGCCGGAGGTGGTGATGAATGTTAACAGAAACGGAGTTATAACTATTTTTTTTTTAAAAAAATCAAAATTAGGGAGTTTAGTGTCACTTCTAAAGTTTTAGGGGGTTAAGTGTAAAATATTTGGATAGAATAATGGACGGTGTTAAAGTCATTGAGAGATTGAACCATTTATGTAACGTTAAGAGAGACATTGATGATTTTGGAATATCAGGGGAGGAATTGAATCTGGATCCAAATTTCAGGGTCTATTTTGTCTTTTTCCCTTTTTTCGTGCATTCGGGGATTTTCAGTTGGCCGCCGGCGACCTGAGAGGAAGAGGGAAGAACAATACCCATTTATTTTTAAACTTAATTAAGGTATTTAATTGGTCAAAGTTAACTTTGGTTAAATTAAATCAAAAAATGAGGTAAATAAGGGGGAAGGGGGGCATTTAGGGAAGTGAAAAATCACATATGAAAATGTATTAAGTGAATAATAAATTTTGCTACTTTTGTAATAAGTTTAGTTTATTTGTTAAATTGTGTAATTTTAAAAGAGTTGTTGATAGGTTTGTTATTGCACCATTTTTTTTTTCTATTTTTGTAATTGTCTCTGACTTTTAAAACTCCCAGCCAACAGCTCCAATTAATTTTTGACATGTGTACCTCTATTTATTAATTAACGTACATGTTAAATAGTAGTTCCATTGAAAACAATTGAATTTATGACTAAATATGATAACTAACTTGCTTAGACCATCTCCAATCTATAAGTTAACCAGTATGTCAGGATCAAATGTTTGGTTAGTCTTATAAATAAGGGTGATTTTATTTTTATCTACGATATCTTGAAGTTAATCCGCATTATTAAGCTAATCCGCGTTGCCTACTAAATTAATCCACGAATGTGGATAGACTCACAACAAATATTATTGATTTAATTTTATAAATATTATTTTATTAATGATTTAATATTAAAAACTCCACTTGATTAATAAGCACATCCACTTTAATTAAATAAATAAGAATAGGGGCAATTAGTTCTAAGGACGAATACTCCTTTCTCTTTCTATTTAAGAACACGTCATTTATACCAATATTTTAAGGTTCAAAGTTTTGTTTAAAATACAAACTTTTACGGATAAATAATTAAAATAAAATTAATATAGCTACAAAACTAATTTATATTATTTTTATTCCTATAATGTCACTATCATCTAATTGATTATTAAACTAATCTAAACTTTTAAAATCTTGCTAGAAACTAATATCTAAAAAATCAAATTCAAAATTTAAATTTAAACTTAAACAATCAAATAACTTCTAACAACTTAATCAATTACTAAAATATAGAAAATCAAATAATTCAAAATTTAAATTTCAACAATAAAAAAAAAAACTAAACAACCTAATCAATTTGATTAGTAATTAACAAGGGTGATGTTATTTTTATCCGTGAAATTTGTAAGTCTATCCCTTTTTTTGGGTTTTACTAAGATAATCTGTATTGCCCACTAAGTTTAACCACGTTGTTCGATAAACTTACAAAAATCAATGTTGGCATAATTTTTATAAAATAATGATTCTTTTTAATTCAATTGTAAATTATCCAACAAATTTTTACTTCTATCCACCGTCATATAATATATCAAAAAGTAAACATAAATTGTATAATAAAATGATATTTATAATATATATAATTTATTGTTAATTATATCCACTTTCTGGACTCAAGATTAGACTATAGTCTATGATTCACATTTGTTTTCAAAATTAAGATTATACAATAATTCACATTAGTCTTGGAATAGTAATTAAATAATAAGTATAGTTTGAAACATTTGTAATACATTTACAAAATTTAGTTCATACCTAGAAGAGTAAATAAAAATTATAACTTTAATTACAGATTTATCATGGCAAACAAGAAAACAAATATATATTATAATTGAATACTCTTCCTTTGACTTGAAATGATTGAGATTTAAGGAAACGATATTTGTTGCTTCCGGCCACTAATTCTTAATTAGTTTTTTAAGTTCCAATTTTGTTTTATTTTTATTTATTTAGAGCCCTCATTGTATAGAAAAAAGAAAATAGTAAACTCATTTGTTGAAAAAAATTATTCGTTAGTATTATGATGTAATAATATAAATTAATTCCGCCCAATTTTGTAGTGTTGTATATTTTTGATGAATAATGAATCTATAGTACTTGTATCAATATACCTTTTAACAAATTTAAAAATTATATTATTAAGAAAGTATATTATAATTAGGAAACTAATTTTAAAAGTAAAGAAGTATGTTCTAATTAGGAAACTAATTTTAAAATTAAATACATTTAAAAGGATTATTAATTGGTGGATATACTTTTTAATTTTTATAAGAGAATTTTGAGAAATTTATTTCAATGTTAACATAAATTAAGAATGGATAAACTACAAAAACTGACGAATAGAAATAAAATTACTCATAAATAATCACTCCAATGTACATATTAGAAACTTTGCTAATTCACAAAAATGCTGTCAAATCTGAAATTGCTGGCCATAGTTAATCACCACTCTAGCTGGCCAAGATAATTTTGCTATTAATATACAAGCTACAAGCAGATCCAGGGGGCGCATAGGTGGGCTCTAGCCCACCCCAAGGAAAATCACAGTGGTAATAGTAGTATAGGTTAAATAATAAGCCCATCATTCTTCAAGTATTTCCATTGATTTTTGCTAAGCTTGAGTGGAAATTTTATTAAGATTATAATAAAAAAAAATATTAATATTTATTATAAGAATATTGGGTTTTGTTAATATATGTTTTAAGGGCACATGTTATGCACATATGCATAAAAATAATTAAAGTATAATATGCATTAAATTTAAGTATAGATTCTAATGCCAAATATTATTCTTTCCATCCGCACGATGGTTAACGTATGCCCTTATATTTTTCAAGATTATTAGCCCACCCCATTCTAAAATATTGGATCCGCTCTTGATACAAGTCCGACTTTTCAACCTTTTGTAAGAGTATCTTAAATAATGCCACGTATAATTAACAAGTGACTAATTGAAAAACTATTGAAATATAAAAATGTGTGTTCAGTTAATGACTAAATAAGGGTGATTTTATTTCTATCCACGACATCTTGCAGTTAATCAGCGTTAATAAGTTAATCCGCATTGTCTACTAAATTAATCCACGAATGTGGATAAACTAACAAAAAATATTATTGATTTAATTTTATAAAGATTATTTTATTAATGATTTAATATTAAAAAATCCACTAGACTAATAAGTACATCCACTTTAATTAAATAAATAAAAATAGGGGCAATTAGTTTTAAGGACAAATATTCATTTCTCTATCTATTTAAGGATACAACCTTTATAACAATAATTTAAAGTCTAAAGTTTTGTTTAAAGTACAAACTTTTACGGATAAAGAATTAAACTTAAATTAATATAACTACAAAACTAATTTATATTATTGTTATTCCTATAATTAATGTCACTATCATCTAATTGATTATTAAACTAATCTAAACTTCTAAAATCTTGCTATAAACTAATATCTATAAAATCAAATTCGAAATTTAAATTTAAACAATCAAATAACGTCTAACAACTTAATCAATTACTAAAATATAATAAATCAAATAATTCAAAATTTAAATTTCAACAATCCAAAAAAATTAAACAACCCAATCAATTTGATTAGTAATTAACAAGGGTGATTTTATTTCTATTAGCGAAATTTGTCACTCTATCCCTTTTTTTGGGTTTTACTAAGATAATTTCTATTGCCCACTAAGTTTAACCATGTTGTTGGATAAACTTACAAAAATCAATATTGGTATAATTTTTATAAAATAACGATTCTTCTTAATTAAATTGTAAATTATCTACTAAATTTTTACTTCTATCCACCATCATATAATATATCAGAAAGTAAACATAAATTGTATAATAAAATGATATTTCTAATGTATATAATTTATTGTTAATTATATCCACTTTCCGGACTCGAGATTAAACTATAAGATTATATTATAGTCCATAATTTATATTTGTTTCTAGAATTGAGATTATTATACAATAATTCACATTAGTTTTGGAATAGTACTTAAACAGTATGTATAGTTTGAAACATTTGTAATATGTCTACAAAATTTAATTCCTACCTAAAAGCAAATTAAAATTATAACTTTAATTACATATTCATGATGGCAAACAAGAAAATAAACATATACTATGATTGAATATTCTTCATTTGACTTAAAATGATTGAAATTGAAGGAAATAATGTTTGTTGCCTTCACTAATTCTTAATTAGTTTCTTAAGTTCTAATACTACTTTATTTTTATTTTTTAGAGCCCTCATTGTATAGAAAAAAGGAAAAAAAATTAGTAAACTCATTTATTGAAAAAAAATATTTGTTAGTGTTATGATGTAATAATATAAATTAATTTCGCCCAGTTTTGTAGTATTGTATATTTTTTATGAATAATGAATTTATAGTACTTGTATCATTATACCTTTTAATAAAGGGTGATTTTATTTCTATCCACGATATCTCTCAGTTAATCCGCGTTGCTTACTAAATTAATCCACGAATGTGGATAAAATGACAAAAAATATTATTGATTTAATTTTATAAATATTATTTTATTAATGATTTAATATTAAAAAATTCACTAGATTAATAAGTACATCAACTTTAATTAAATAAATAAAAATAAGGGTAATTAGTTTTAAGGATGAATATTCCTTTCTTTATTGATTTAAGGACACAACTTTTATACCAATAATTTAAGGTCCAAAGTTACTACAAAACTAATTTATATTATTGTTATTCATATAATGTCACTATCATCTAATTGATTATTAAACTAATCTAAACTTCTAAAATCTTGCTAGAAACTAATATCTATAAAATCAAATTCAAAATTCAAATTTAAATAATCAAACAACTTTTAACAACTTAATCAATTACTAAAATATAGAAAATCAAATAATTCAAAATTTAAATTTCAGCAATAAAAAAAAATTAAACAACCTATTCAAATTGATTAGTAATTTACAAGGGTGATTTTATTTCTATCCTTGAAATTTGTCAGTCTATCCTTCTTTTTGGGTTTTACAAAGACAATCTCTAGTGCCCGGCTACTAAGTTTAACCACGTTATTGGATAAACTTACAAAAACTAATATTGGCATAATTTTTAAAAAATAATGATTCTTTTTAATTCAATTGTAAATTATCCACCAAATTTTTACTTCTATCCATTATCATATAATATATCAAAAACTAAACATAAATTGTATAATAAAATGATATTTCTAATATATATAATTTACTGTCAATTATATCCACTTTTCGGACTCGAAATTAGACTATAAGATTAGACTTATAGTCTATAATTCACATTTATTTTCAGAATTGAGATTATACAATAATTCACATTACTCTTGGAATAGTAATTAAACAATAAGTATACTTTGAAACATTTGTAATACGTCTCTAAAATTTAGTTCCTACCTAGAAGCAAATTAAAATTATAACTTAATTACAGATTCATGATTGCAAATAAGAAAACAAACATATACTATAATTGAATATTTTTCCTTTGACTTGAAAGGATTGAGATTGAAGGAAACGATATTTATTGCCTCTACTAATTCTTAATTAGTTTTTTAAGTTCCAATACTGCTTTACTTTTATTTTTTAAAGCCCTCATTCTATAGAAAAAAAAAAGAAAAAGAAAATGGTAAACTCATTTGTTGAAAAAAAATATTCGTTAATGTTATAATGTAATAATATAAATTAATTCCATTCAGTTTTGTAATATTGTATATTTTTGATGAATAATGAATATAAAGTACTTGTATCAATATACCTTTTAACAAATTAAGAAAATATATTATTAAGGAAATATATTCTAATTAGGAAACTAATTTTAAAAGTAAATATATTTAAAGGAAGTATATTCTAGTTAGTAAACTATTTTTAAAAATAAATATATTTAAAGGATTATTAATTGGTGGATATACTTATTAATTTTTATAAGAAAATTTTTAAAAATTTGTTTCAATATTAACATAAATTAAGGGTGGATAAACTAAAAGAATATGTGAATAAAAATAAAATTATCCTTAAATAATGGGAAGTCAGTGAATAAAAAAGGGGTGATGTTATAGGCACCCCGATTTTGTAGCCAAAACACCAATGTATCTTTAACACCGCAATAATGATCATGGCAACCATATGGTGACACCTCAAATTTAAGCACCGAGTCGGTGTCTTGTTGCCGAATTTCGACATTCGATTCGGTAACCTTCCACCGACTTAACATTCGACAAAGTTTGGCCGAGTCAATTTTTAGAAATATTTCACTGACATTTGATCTCGGCAAAAGGTTACCGAATTTTAACTTCTAACTCGGTGAATTGCCACCGAATGTTGACCTTGAAGTCGGCAACATGCTACCGACTTAGATGTTTTGTATTTGGGCAACCAACCCCGTATAGTGACACCCCAAATTTAAGCACCGAGTCGGTGTCTTGTTACCGAATTTCGACATTCGATTCGGTAACCTTCCACCGATTTGACATTCGGCAATCTTTGGCCGAGTCAATTTTTAAAAATATTTCACTAACATTTGATCTCGGTAAAAGGTTATCGAATTTTAATCTCAAACTCGGTAAACTGTCACCGAATGTTGACATTTAAGTCGGCAACTTGTTACCGACTTGAATGTTATGTATTGGGGGCACCAAACTCCTAATTTGTAGCCACAACACCGAATGGTTAATATTTTGGTTGCCCTTATAAAAAAAAACCTTATTTCAAATTTGTGGTATTCTGGCCACAAAAGAGGGGTGTATATAACATCACCCTAAAAAAGTGTTGGTATGACACTTTAACAAGTAAAAATTTAATATCTACGTTGAAAGTGCTCTTATGTGACTTGATTATTAAAATATATTTTAGCTTTGATACTCTGATACCTTTCACTTTCCTATTTAGGAGAATCAACACCTCTTGCATCTAATCTCGGTATCTTTGGAGGATTCCAGAGAAAGACCTAGCTACCTAGAATTAAAATTCTGAGCTATCGATCGTTTAAGATACACGTGGCTGGGCCCCATTCAAACACTTGTTTAATTGGTGGGGGGAGACATTATCATATCGGTCGATCAAATTTTACTTTTCCAATTTTAGGACAAAGTCGGCTACGGAAACAACTTGTCAAATTACCAAACTGGACTTGTGAAGCACGTCCTTTCTTACCAAGTTTCCTTTTCCAACTCTTAGCTGGATTTTGCCAAAGTTGCTTATATATACAACTCATCCCTCTCTCTCTCTCTCTCTCTCTATCTAATATATATATATATATATATTATATATACACAGCCAATCTTCTTCATTCTGTATATCAATTATCAATCAATTGAAACTTTTCTTCGTCGTCATTATTGGGTGATTTTGCCTCTTCTGTTTCATCTATGATATATAGTAGCTAGTATCAATTAATTAATCCATGGGTACGTGTTCCAAGAAATTAAATTGACGATCGAAGAGAAACAAAACTACAAGAGGAAACACAAGATTAAAAGTAAATATATATTGGAAAGTTAATGGGGCAGGGACCGCCCGTTGTATCTCTTCCGGCTGATGTATTGACAGAAGTTCTCGGTCGGGTTGCTTCCTCTTCCTTCACCGACCTTTTCAACGCCAAATTATGGTAAAATTAACTTTTCTACTTATATATATATATATATACACTTCTAGCCATTAATTTCCTCCTCGATCCTCTTTTCTCTGTCACGGTTGTATATAATGTATATATTAAAATATGGGTCTAAAACGTATTTTGTGATATACATCAGAAATATTAATTTTCCAAGGGTCTTATATATATATATATATAATATTTATGCATACGGGGCACGTGTACGTCTCTTCAATCTTTTTACATACAGAACATATATTTATTGTTCGTTAACAAACATGCATGTGTATATTGTTGGCCCCATTCTAATGCAGGTAAGCCAAACTTTTAGTAGAGTAACACGAATTTTTATTTTTTTTTGGTCGATCGTCGACACTACAATTAATTAAGAATATATTTTAAAGTGCATGTAATATATATCCTTAACAAAAAATTAATTACGTACTATATAATTGTTTCGATATGCACATATATATATATATATATATGTTGTAATTAATTGGCCGGATGATGAATTAGTTGCAGAGATTTTCTTGGGGCGGCAGAGGAGGATTATATATTGGAGCATATATCAATAGATAAATTCCCAGTGATACCGTGGTTTACAAGGGATGAAGAAATTTGCTTCTTGAACAGATGCAAGGAAAAGGGGAACCCAGAGGCACTCTACAGACAAGGAATGGTACGTACGTACGTATATATATATTGTTTATTCATAATTATTATTTCTTTAATTACGCCATCTAGTCCCTATTGATCCTCTTAATTTCCCTACTCACGTGGCTCTGTTTTTGCCTAAATCCCATCCCCCCCCTTTAGCAACTTGTCCTTCAATCACATATGGTTTTCCATGTGTTTTAAACATTATTACCCAAATTAATAGTGTTTCTAGCTATTCTAAAAAAGAAGTGTTTATTATTTTTTTGTACAAAATAAATAAATTTACTAAAGCTTCTTGGTAAATTCAACATATATATATATACAAGTCGGTCGCTTTTGTTTTTGTTTTTACTTGCATGGTGGAAATCTTTATATACGGCCATATACAACACTACTCCTCAATGACGAATCAATGTGAATTTGGATCCCCGGCCATAATTAGCAATTAATTAATGTAACTTTTGTTTCTCCAAATACAACAGATTGAATATTTTAACTCGAGGAACATGGATTTGGGACTTGAATACCTTAAGAAAGCTACCGAAAAGGGGCACGTAGAAGCTTCGTATGCATATGGAGTTATTTTAGTGTCGAGAGGAGGCGAATCAGCTCAAAATGGCCTAAAGGTACTAAATTCACTGAAGAGTAGTAGCGGCACAAAATCAAGAGGTTCGAGGATAAGAGAGTGTCGAAGGAGAACAAAAGAAGTAATTAGAACAATGTGGATCAACAACTACGTTGTTAGGCAACTAAATACTGGAATGTGTTGCCATCAAAAAAGTGAAGGCACATGCACCAGAATTAATGGAAGATCATGGAATAATTACGATGATGAAGAAGATCAAGAGGTTATGGCTTGTGATGCATGTAGATGGGATCAAGAGGTGGTTTCATTCTGTAAGATGTTACGTGGTGAGAACAGGATTTAGGAGGTAATTATATATATATATATATACACGAAACCAATTTTAGGACTTGCATGTGGCTCTTTAATTATATCTTATTAATTTGGTATCAATATTTTTTTGTGTATATATTAATGTAAATGACATAAATTAAGTAACGTTAGTTACTACATACATAACATTCTTTCTTGGGATTGTTATTAAGTAATTATTAAGGTCTCCATTAATTGAAACTTGAAAGATGGTTATGATTTAATTAATGATCAGCTAGCTAGAACTTCAAATCTTCTACTAGCTAGTATCGTCGCCATAATTCAGACGGTAAATCTACTAGCATCGTCGCCAGAAATAAGTAAATATAATTCAGAAGGTATCTTTAGCCTATACATATATATATATATATATATCATCACATCACATAAAATTAATATATATGTGCGTGCGTGCGTACGTACGTCTTCTTTGTTAACGCATTGATAAAACGTACTTAACTCTTTGATGCCTTCTTGTGGATGATCTAGCTAGCTAGCTAGTCAGTCTACCTTTAAAATTAAGATGCACCGTACCTGAGAGATCGATGGAATTCAAAAAGTAGTGATCGACTTACATAAACTTCATCGCGATTACCACCCCCACCCCAGCTCATTATTGATTGATTATGTTCCCGGTTCATATATATACCATCTCCATCAAAGGATTCATTCCCGTTTGACCTTCAATAGTAAACTTAATTGTTTTTATTATGAAGAAAATAAGATAAAAGTCAAGTGAAATACCAGCTGATAATTATATATATATATATATATTTGTATGTGTTTGTTAGACAACAAAATAGAAAAATAATGTAATGACCAAAATTAAAATACATTTATCATAATTTTATTATAGTTCAAAATTAAATAATAAAACGGGGTAATTATATATAAAAAATAACAAAAACTTCTATTTAAATTACAAAATGTATAAATACCTATTAGTTTTTTTCGAAAGTCTCAATTTGATTTGATGTTTCCCTAGTAGTATTATAAAATTAATAAGTGCATTTTATTCTATAATTTATATTAGCATACAAATTTAGATAGCTAGAATGTTGTGTTTCCAACTAAGATTTAAGGTGATAAGATACTATTGATAAAGCAGTAATTTCTCTTCGCATATCCAATTTAAAAATATTCAATAAAGACGAGGTGATTTGTTATGACAATATCTATAAATTTATATTAAAGTATATAACTATATAAATTAGCGATAGAATATAACGTACACTTGTAGCTAGTTTTATAATCAACTTAATTGAAATGTGATGTTTGTATTAATTTGTGTTGGGTGGATTCCAATGTTAAAAGCATTTTTTTTTATTGTGGTGTTGTTTGCATACTTGGAACTTTGCCTTTCCAAGCTGGATCGGTATGGCAAATTTCAATACTGGTATGGGAGTTACAAAATCCGAAAATAGGCCTTTTTAACCTAATTTTAATGAGAGTTTGACTCAAGTTTTTCCTATAAATAAAGCCCTATTCTCAAAGGTTAAAAGACACATGGAAAGCGACTTTTGAAGCTAAAAAGAGAGAGCAAACACTCAAATCTTTTGAGATAGAAATCTATCAGCACATAGGGTTTTGTTTCATGTCATATAGAGATCAATTGTTCTTCTTTTAAGAACTATAGTTTCACGGTCCGAGATTAATTATACGCGAGAGTTTTTGGTTGCGATTGAAGATGGGTCAAGCGAAGTTACTGGCGTTGCGATAGGAAGATTGCAGACATAAGTGAAGGATTAAGATTAAAGTCACAGAAAAAGGCGACAAGTAACCATGAAGCAGGAAGCACTGTGCTAATCCAAACTGCAGGAAACCCGAGGATATTTGGAGTCTACGATTTAGGATTCATACTGCTGCAAATGTTGTTTAAGACAAGTTGTATCAATAGTTTATAAGTTCCTTTTTCACTTTAGTGAAACACTGCCAGTTAGTTTAGAGAACTAGTCCTACGCACCTCGTTAGTTCTAGGTGTGTTGCGTGATTGATTGGATATCAGCTAGATAACATTATACATGTTTTTTTATAGTAAAAATAATTTAGACAATTAGGGTGTGATTCTGCTTTATTAAATTTTGCAAAAAGTTTTTGATAAAAACCCTAAATTTAACTTAGGCACACATAACTATCCCCAAACTCTCATTAAGTACATATTAACAATAATTATTTTTGTTATTAGTAATGAATTACAATTTTATACATAACTGTATAACTTTCTTATGACTTTTCCTTAAAAAATATTGTGATTTTGGCAAGATGCAAAACTTTTTATTTTTTTTATTTTTCTTTTTTGTATATATATGAGAAAGTTTAAGATTCAATATATATAAAATACAAGAAAACAAACTTTCTTTCATTTTCCTTTTTCTCTTCCTGAGTCCCTATAATCCAAATAGACATTTAAATTGAGTAATTTTTTGACGTGGGCAAAATTAAATGGGGCCAGGAGGGCACAATAATAAAGTGCCAAGTGCCAATTCGTACACAACTCAATGTAATTCTAGTTAAGTAATATAATAATTTAAAACACTTATTGAAAAAAAAGATCGAAAAAAAAAAGTTGACCGTTTGTTAACCAATTTTGCTTTTAATCTTTGATATAATCTTAGCCATTTTATTATCTCCTTTTTTGCTTTTAGACTTTTCACCCCTTGTTTAATAGTTTATACTATATGATATAAATGAATTATGTGTAACCTATCTAACGTAAGTCTCAATGTGTCAATTTAGGGTCAATTTCATGATAATATTGCTAGATTTAATAACTCAAAAACGACAATTTATTAAATGGGTTAGTCATGCCTGACATAAAATTGACCCGAATTTGTTTATATATGACCCAAACCCGTTAACTTCATGTTAAGTTCGCATATCATGTCGAATGACTAATATTGCATAAGGGAAAAAGAATTTATTCACATACATAAATAAGTGGTGCAAAATTCTCTATATAACAAAAATAATGATTCAAGTTACGACAATATAAAACAAATAAATTAAATTAAAAGGACGAAGAAAAGATTAATCACCTTAAGAAGTTATTATCTTTAAATTGTATTTGAATTTGTAAATTAGGTATTCTTACTGTCAAATTTTTTTTCTTTTATTATGTACGAGTAAGAGATGAAGCAACATAATTTAAAAATGATTGGTGAAGAATTATAATTTTTTAAAAAATTATAATTTTTTTATTTAGTTTTTTAAATTATTATATTGATTAACTAAGGTTAAAATTTAATTAGGTTAGAGTCGACAATTGTCACTTTTTTCTTATATTCTCATGATCTTGTCTAATTTTGCTTACATGAAAAATTTACTCCATTTAAATTGATATAACCTTGATATGTGAATAAGTTTATTACTAAATTAGAAAAACCAAAATATATATCTTTGTAGATTAATAATAGAGAAAGGCTTACTATTTTATTGTATATTGTGTTTTAGTTAATAGCTAAATAATTTTTGACCAATTAAATAAATTTTGTAGTATTACTCTGTAAAATGGACGAAGGCAATATATTTCCGGATTAAAACTCCTAAATAAATGAACTTGGCTCTTATCTATTACCCTTTCGATCTAATTTCAGGAGTTTAGTTTGAAGGCTAAACGAATGAATTTGATAAAAGTGAAGAGTAAGTGTCACATCTCGTAATTCGAGAGTGAAAGTTACAAGTAATAATAAGAAATAAAAAAAAAAGAAAAATTTATTAATAATACAAGTTGTCTTTTCAAACTATTACAAAGCTACTACTAATTTTCTGTAGTAAATGGAGACGAATCCTTCTTCATTTTCAAGTATATGCTTGTATTTCCTTCCAGCGATCCTCCTCCTTATTTTGGCAAAATATTCTCTATAGTTATATGTTTCCCCCATTCTAAGGATATATATCTGAAAGGATAAGAAATGATGAACAAACGGTGAGCAAAAATATGCCCAATAGGTGTTATTAGGTGGAGGTGGTGGTAGGGTATCAATACTGTATTGACTTGGTAAATAACGGATCATGAAACTTTTCCTACGATTATGTGCAAACTTGGGTGTAATAGAACAATATATATATATATATATATGTGTGTGTGTGTGTGTGTATGTATTAACATAAATCACTAATACACCGTTATCCAGCTAGTTTTTAACAAACTACCTGATCAATCAAGCTCAACCCAATCCCGGGCATCTACGCATAGTATAGCAATGGTCATCAAGGCACTTAACCTCATGAGCCCTTGCGGGTAGTTAATTTCACGAATCCCTGACGTGGGTATTAATTAATTAACTCACCCTCTCCCAAAGTCACATGTGTATAGTAACCAATGCAATAAATATAATATAACTAATATTAACCGCAATGAAATTGGTACATCAAAAAGTTTCAACACGAGAAATGAAGTACAATTAAAACAATAATTGTACAATAATGTTTGAAAATAATGTAATCACAATGATATCAAATATGAAGTGAAAAGAATGCATTTGAATTTAAGAAGAGGCAAAAATAACGATAAAGAATTAAGAAGTAGTAAAAAAACACCTACTTTTACTAGGTGGTTTGTTTTCAAAACTTGACTGGGTCCTGGCGGTTGTTGTGATAATTGTATATAAATTAGTACCCAATATAGAATTAAAGAAAATAAAATGTTATAAATATTTGATTAATTTTATTTAAGTCTTTAAAAGCAACTTTTGTAAATTTTGTAAAATAATGTCCTGAAGATATAGTTATAATACACTGATATTATTTTTAAAATTTATATAAATAAATCTTATTTATGAATTTAATTAAATATGGGTTATTTGATACATTTATATATAATAATAAGACATGTTTTGGGAAGAAAATCTATTATATATATATAGTGCACAACAATAGTATTTTAAAAACAACATTAAATTTTATATAACTTAAATTATTTGCCTTATATACTCTGTAAACCTTTCGTTCAAAATTCAAAATATATCAAATAATATATCAAATCAAAGCTCTCAATGAGAGGAAGAGAATGGAAAAAACTACAGCTCCATTAGAGCTCTCACGCACCACCACTCTCGGCCACGCGCCAGCGCGTGAGTCGTCTTCTTCGCACAGCACGACCTTGGCTACTTGTTTTGGACTTTTCTCACTCATTTCTTAACATTTTTTAGTGATTCAAAAGCCTATTTTGAGTATTTTTTTCGAGAGGAATCCAAATATGTAAATATAATTGTCTAATTCAAAGTATTGAGAAAGTTATTGTATTCTGGTTTAAAATTATCAAAACTACCGATTTGAAAATCAAAAATTCAGCATGCTAGAGTTTATATTAATGAAATACAAACTTATGTAACTCCTATTTGGGTTTGAAAACATAGTTTTATGTTTTTGTTTCAATCAATTTCGTTCAAAAATGAATAATTTACGAATTTAAGGCGAAAACAGTGTAATTTTAGCTTTTTCGAAAGTTTGTGTATCAAACCTCAACCATTTTCAAATTAAACTTTTAGATCCCTTATTCAAACCATATTGAAGTGTTTTGTGTTGCCAATTTTGAAATAATATTAGTATTAAAAGATCTGTCATTACCAAGTAAAACTTCAAAATAATGCTTCTTAATTATACAAAATTAGAGAAGTATATGAACTAAAAATTGGGGAAAGTAACTAAGGATAAGATTTAAAACCTTTATGGAGCTCTTCCAATGTTCAATTAACAGCATAAACCTCTTAGTAACAAATACTCAAATGTAGCTCAAACTAATTATTATGTAATTCTCTCTTGTGGTGATTCAATTGTGCTGGGGGAAGGCTTGTATTTATAAGGTTTGAGGTGCTGAATCATGAGGTTGAACAAACTGGAGGTGTCTCATGCCCATGCAAAGTTTATTGTATGCTTTACACATAGGCCTATTACTAATCAATTTAAGCACCTTACTCACCTAAGCTATTTTTGTGACAATGCAAAACTAATGGGTGACTATGCAAAGCTATATTTAGGCCCTTATCAATAATTATAAGAATTTGAGGGACTAAAATGAAAGTATAATAAAAAAATAATTATAATTTGACCCCCTTTATGTTCTTAAATTTGCATTTTAAGTCCTATATATACATATTGTAGAATTTAGGCCACTCTCTTAAAATTTAATTTTATGCAATGTAACTAGTATGTACAAATATTATGGGTAGAAGATGTTTTCTTGGACAAGCTTTTTCTAAAACCCTATGGGCTAAAATAAATTTTTACAAAGTTTAGGGAAAATGAAAATTAACAATATGTGTCATATATATATTTCAATGGCTAAACATAGACATACATATATATATATATATACATCTCTTAAAAATAGAGTAGGGTACTAATTTTTAAAGGTCCATTATGTAATTATTATTATTATTTTATTATTTTATTTATGTATTTATTATTATTATTATTATTTTTAAATTAAGAGTATCTAGGTTTAATATAAATGCTATTTCATCGCTATCTATTAAAACACTAAGAACTATAAACCATAAAAGTAGTAGGACAAATGTACAAATAAAGAAACCTTATTATAGTTTAGGCTATTACAGTAAGTTAATTAGTTTAGGGTTAACTAAAAAAAAAAAGTACAATGTACTTATACTGATTTTTCAACCTTGACAACAATTTATTATTTTTAATTAACAACATACTTTATAGTTGTTTGGTTTCATTTAGTACATCCATCATTTAGCCAATTTCACACCGTTAACTATTTAATGAAACTTGCATAAATTTTCTTAATTAACTGTCAACTAGGGTTATAACTCAGCATATTTTTCTAAAAAAATAAAATAAAAAACTAAGCAATATCACTAATAATAATATCATATTTCAATAAACCAAAATACCCTTTCCATCTTGTTATTCATCTTCTTACCCAAACCAACTTTAAAATTAACCCTAACTTCCAATACAACAATGTTGACCTCCCATTCAACCACACCTCCATGCCTAGTAACTACCATCACTTCCATCATTGATGTTGCACCACCACCTCCCTTCTCCTCTTTTCCTTAAATGTAGCCCATAACAACCCTTGCTAGCTACCCCATGCTTTTTATTCCGGCATCCATTTCCACACACCATCTCTCTACAAAGCTTACGCGAAAAATCCAAATAAATACTAAATTTATCTCTCTAGCATTATCCAAGTCGGCCAAAACTCACCATAAAATCTATAAAGCTGTTTAAACACATCATCTATGGTAAGAAGATGTTTAAACACATTAAATTTATGAAAAAAGAACACTACAAAAAGTGGATTTTCTTGACATTAATATAATGCTGTTATAAGTAGTATAAATGCCATTAAAACTTTGGCATTTTTCTGGGCATTTGTTTAAGTATCTTAAAAGCCAACGTCGTAAGATATTTTCTGCATTTTTATAAATATCACGAACATTAGCGACATTTATAGCGGGACTTGTGTAAAATGCCGACAAAACTTCTTTTGGGACATTCACATTAATGATAGAAAAATCTACAATTACAAAAATATTAACTCGAACCCACGACCTATGCCATTTTTCCCCGTACACACCCTTTACACTTATTCATTAACTACTACGCCAAAATACTTAATTGTTACTAAATTGTAAAGTTCTTCTTTTAATAACTTATTTTATATATATATATATACATACAATATATATCTACATAGAAATATAAACCATTGGTACCATTACATAAAAAGAGATATTGAAATTTACATAAAGTTGTTTGTTGATTAAGTTTTTTTAGATTTTTTTTATTATTTTAATTGATGACAATTTTTATTTATTTTTGTATTATTTATACTTTAATTAATTCAAATACATATAATAAAAAATTTGATTTAAATAAACAAGATTATTAATATGTTGAACTATTTTTCTTTTTCGACATAACTAATGCACAAGCGTGCAAAGATACACATATATAATAAATTTTTATTTTGTTCAAGCTAAAAGAATTAAAATTCATCAAATAAATTTAATGGCAATGATTTCACATAATTACATCAATATTCTAATCATAAAATAAAAAACTATGTAAAAAAAATTGCATTATAATAAATCTTTTGTATTATTTTGGCAAGTATTATCGAATTAAGAAGATCTCATAACTTAAAATTTTGGAATAACTTTTTAGCGCTTGTCCGAAAGTATTATGAACCTCTGGCATTTGGTATAATAAACTAACTTTTTTGCATTTGATACGAAATGTTAAAAAAATAATTAAAATTGCTAACATTTGTTAAAAAATGTTGAAAATTTACTAAATCTTGTATAGAATGACATAAACTCCAAACATTTTATACAAAATGGTGAGAAAAATATTACTATTGTTCGCACTTATTGAAGAGTGCTGCAAATTTGCGGCATTTGTTTTGAAATGGACCATACATAAATTCTTGGCATTATGTACAAAATCTCAAAAAAAAGTATTTATATTGTCGGCACTTATTGGAGAGTGCCACAAATTCGCGGCATTTGTTGTGAAATCCCATAAATTCCTGGTATTTTGTACAAAATGTTATAAATTCTCTGCATTTTGTTAAAAAGTGCTGGAAAAACTTTTTTCTCGGTATTTATTTATAGAACGGCAAAATAAATGCCGTAAAAATCTAGTTTTCTCGTAGTGAAACTTGTATAAAAAAATTGTATTGTGTCATTACATAAAGAAAAAGAGGAGGAAAAAATTGAAATTGGGGAAAAAGATATTGCATCCTCTAGTCGAGCTTCGTCGGTGACATGGTAGAGAGAGAATGGAGAATCAAAGAAGAGAGACATGAAAGAAGAAGAATAATTTGGTTTAAATCGATATTTTTATTACCTTTTATTTAAAACTAAAATTATTTGGTCTATTTGTTTGAGTTAATTTGGAAATAAGGGTTTAATAGAAAACAGGGACCGAAAATATTGGGGACGAAGATGACGGAAAGGAAGAAAATTTATTTTAGAGGGTTTACTCTAATATAGGGATTAAGTCAATAAACCACTTCCTTTTTTTTACAAGTTTAATTGTCACCCTATTTGGTAGCCGATTGTTTGCAAAGTTAGTTAAGTTATCATTTAATTAACTGTGTTAAATTAGTTATGTGACGAATGTACTAAATAAAACAAAACAATAAATATGTTATCAATTTTATGAAGAAAAGTTTCATTACCAAAATTGAAAAATCAATATAAATATATTATACTTTTTTATAGTTAACCCATTAATTTAGAAAAGATCACGAGAGAAGGAAGATATGGGCTAGAATTTTCTTTATTTATAAATAATTTATTTTTTTTATATATATAAAAAAAATTGTACTGTGCGTACAGATCGCTCATCGGAATTCGGAACTTCCAAAGCGAAAACCCAAATCTTTACCATCGCTTAGTGTGGCAACTTCCATAGCTTCTCGTTCTACCCTCTCATTCTCATCAACTGTTGGTTTTTTTGAGATTCATGGATGCTTTTCTGTCGCCGGAATCTCACACAAGTCTTTACTTCCCGGTGACCGCAGCATCTACAATGTCCGGACGCCCTCTTCAAATTTTTACCGTCTAGGAGCTATTCAGCCCCCCAATAGCTTCAGTTTGCAACGCAAACCGATGAGGAGCTCATTTGCATCTTCTTCTTCTTCTTCTGGTATTTATTGATTACTTTCATTCCACTTTCCTTCAGATTTTCGTGGCAATAAAAAAAAAAATGTACCTGAACAGAAACCCAAAAACATTAAATTGATTACGACAGAAAAATGAAATATTATATATTTCTAGTATAGTTGGTAACTACTTTGAGTACGAATGGGCTTTAGTGCAATTCCCTCACTAGCGTATCCTTGTTATTCGTTGACGATTCTTCATTTGATATCATAAATGGCTGAGTTCATTAATTTCATCTGAAAGTGCAGGTTTAAAGACCCAGGCTGCAACTATTGAACAAGTAAGAGTTGAAGCTACTCAAAACGTGGAATCTCCTGTTGTTGTTGTGACTGGAGCCTCTTGAGGTATTGGCAAGGCAATTGCATTGGGTTTAGGCCGAGCTGGTTGGAAGGTTAGAGAATTTCGTCACTCCTAATCCTTAGCTAAATTTAAGCAGGTAAGCTGGCAAGATATACTCATATGTACATTTCTTATTCTATGCATTCACATATTTCAATTTTGAAGATGCATAGGACAGACACACACATCAAACACGCATACACATTTGCAGTTTTTCTTGAAGAGTAACTTCTTTTCCAAGTATTTTCTTTATAGAAGTCAATCAGTCATACTTACTGTGGAGATGCAATTTTTTAATTTCATGCCATTCTCTTTCCATAAGAAGTAAACTTCCACAAACAAGCCACAAAACTTATAATGAATAATCCCATAGATTTAGTCTTTTTACCCCTTTGAAAAATTTGGTTATTCGGTACTTGCAGAAATGCAATTGGTAGAAACTGAGCATTTCTGCTATTCTGCTGATATTGCTTCCTAGCACCGCTTGAATACCCCTATATTGGAATGTATTTATTGTACCTTTTCTTCTTGCTGACGCTAATTATGGATTGTATCTTGTATAGGTTCTGGTTAATTATGCTAGGTCATCAAAGGAAGCAGAAGAAGTATGTAAAGAGGTGACCATTTCAACTACATATTAGTTTGCACAATTCTTTTCACCCGTTTTAAGTCCTACTATCTATCATATTCTTTCTTTCTTTCTTTCTCACCCTTTTTAAGTCCTACTATCTATCATATTCTTTTCACAAGTTTCTCCATGGATGAATGCTAATAATTTTCATTAAAACGTTAAACATATGTTATAAACTATAATAGAGGTTAAAGGTTCATTAATTTCTGGCTAGTTAATTGCACAAATTAGTGGTTAATGGTTGCAATCCCTCGCTCAAATGTCCTTGGCATTTGATGAACATCTGATCACTCATATGGGCTACCCGTAATAGTACTTCCTTTAGATTGAATTAGCCATATCCTATAAAGAACACAGTTATTGATGATCTATTGCACTATCTCACTACAGATTGAGGCATGTGGTGGTCAGGCCCTTACTTTTGAGGGAGTTGTTTTGAAAGAATCAGACGTGGAATCTATGATCAAAACTGTGAGCAAATTTTGTCTTTGCTGATTGTTTAGTTAAAAGTTTGCCACTAACTTTGGTACACCTTAATGATTGACATCTACAGGCAGTTGATATGTGGGGAACTACTGATATATTGATAAACAATGCAGGTTACAGAAAGACTGCCCGCTTTCCCATATAATTCATGTTGAAATTTGTATTTGCTAATTGATCTCAAATAATATTACGGGTATTACAAGGGATGGTTTGTTGATGAGAATGAAGAAACCTCAGTGGGAGGAAGTTATCAATTTAAATCTCACGGGCGTTTTCCTCTGTATACAGGTCTGATATTTAATGAAATTCACATACAATGGTGCTTGAGTCTCTAATTTGCATCTAAGTGTTTTTTTTTTGTCTTCTTTGGAGGCAGCAGCCAAAATTATGATGAAGAAGAAAAAGGTATGTGCATCTCAGAATCTCACTGTTTTTTGGTTTCAAATTTGCAATTGTACTTGACTTTAAATTATGCAGGGTAGAATCATCAATATAGCATCAGTTGTTGGTCTTGTTGGCAACGTTGGGCAAGCCAATTATAGTGCTGCAAAAGCAGGGGTAATTGGCTTCACCAACTGTTGCAAAGGAATACTCAAGCAGGAACATTAACGTGAGTTCTCCAGTACTCATTTACCTTATTTTAGTAATTAGAAGTGTGCGGAGAGGCAGCTATTAGCTATGCAAATAGATGGAAAGTTAGTTCCAAATTTCTGATTAAGGATTTTTATTTGCAGGTGAATGCTGTAGCCCCAGGGTTTATTGCATCGGATATGACTGCTAAGCTTGGGGGAGAAATCAAGAAAAAGATCTTGGTGACCATCCCCTTAGGTGAGATATCGAGTAGTCTCTCTCTCTCTCTGCAAAGCTCTCTTAATTTAGGACATTCCAACAACTGGGACAGAGGGAAGCGAAGCAATAAATTCATGCCAATATCAGAAATATTTGATGGAATCATAGGACGCAGGAATCCATGTTCTTTTTGATGATACCTACTATATTTAATGCAACAATTAAATTCCTCTGTTTCGGTTTTTGTTTATTGGACTGAAAAAGTGGCGAAACTGGAACCTATTTTCTAAAAATATCTCGATGATGACTAGATACGACACTAATCTGGATTCATTACTGACTCAGGAAGATATGGCCAACCAGAAGAAGTTGCTGGACTGGTGGAATTCTTGGCTCTCAATCCTGCTGCAAGTTACATTACTGGACAGGCCAGTAAAGTAAAACACAATTTTATTTATTTATTTATTTTTATTTTTTTTAAGAGCAAAGATAATTGAGACTTTTTCATCACGGACTTTCAGAATCTTTAAATCATGTGTCTGATTCTGTGACACCCTGAATCCTGTTATGAGATTTTCATCTCCGGGATCCGGTTAATCACGGATGCCGAGTGCGATGGCGGGTCTAAAATATAAAATCATGACTTCCAAAATCTTTTCTTGGGTAAAACATATAGGTTGTGTTTGGTTGATGTTTTGAGTTGAGTTTTTAAGTTGAGTTTTGAAAATATGGTGTTTGGTAGAATTTTGAAGTATGTTGAAAAGTAGATTTGGTTTTTTTCAACCAACTAAAAATCTCATAAAAAAATTCAAAAAATAGTCACAATGGATCTTATTTTATAGATCTTGACGAGTATGTTTTAAATATATATTTTTTATTTAATTTTGATTTTTGAATTTAAAATTATTGTGTTTTAAAAGTTTTTTTTAGAGAGAAGGTAAAGTGAAATAAATTTTGGGAAGTGTGAAAGTAGAGTTGATTTTGAGTTGAGTTTTTAAAATTTTGAGAAAAAAAAAAATAGTGAGCAACCAAACACAACCATAGTCTTTCAAAATCCTATTTTAGAAAATTTCCGCATGTGGAGTCTGTTTGAACAATAAACCAACTTGTAGAGTTTTGAAACATTACACCCAAATAAATCCACAAGCAAATACATTTAAATATAATCCACATATATGAAAAACCATTTATACAAGTTTACTTTACAAATCGTTTATCAAAATTGTAATCCATTTACAATATGATAAAAACCAAACAATCATATAACCAGTCCTTTATCTAAGGACTACAAAGGTCCATGGAAATCAGAGGCTTCTAAATGGATACTCCACGCTCTTGCCCCAAAGCCCAACCTACAAAACTGTTTTGAAAAGGAATTGGGCCAAATCTGGGCTTAGTGGGAACTATATAGTTCTGTATAGAAAATACATATAGCGAACACATGCAAGTGTAGGTTATATGGAAAGTAATTTCTTCACTCTACTAGGATAATTTAGATACAATGATATGCAATGCGTTTTATATACACATGCATGCCGAAACCCGTTAGGATCCCCCGTCCTAGTCGCTAGAAGCTACACTATTCATTATCTGGCCCCGTCTCCATATGTTCCTAGATGTGAACCCCTTCTATGGGTTTACATCTTTATGAGAGAGGGTATCCTAGGAGTGCCTCGATTTCTAGTTTCTTACGGTTTGTCATGCTATGGCGGATTTGTCCTATGGTGAAAATCGATACTAGGCCTCAATAATCCCGTACTTATACCGAGAGTCGGCAACTATAGGCCAAGCATTAAATATTTCATCTTTGTTTATAGTTCATTATGAGTTTCTGACTTTGCCGACTACTAAGCATTGCTAATAGATCATGTAGCTTAGGCATTACGTTAAAGTATTCCCCCGACTTGCTACCCATATACTATGCTTGTCGGTTAGGTTATTAATACCTTACGTTCAATATAAACTGGCAAGTTAATCGTATATTTATAGGCATTCAGGTGTCTGTATACTGTGTTTATAAATCGATGGTTGTTAGAACTTTCCACTTTAGATATTAATTCATTATGGATGGTCAAACAGTTCTCTGAATGCATTATGACCCGTACATATATATATATATATTCATCCTTGCATCATTCGCAATATCACGTGGACAACACGTATAAAACAATACAAGGTATAGTACGATAACATTTCTCCAAGATCACCATATCCAACTGTGTGATTTACCGACATTCCCAATGATCAACCATGTCGTCCGAGACATGTATCTCGGCTGCCATCATGGCCTCGACTGTCACAACAATACCCGCAATCGTCCAAGCGTCACCAGGTTTGCATTTCGTGGCCTTTCACCCACGCGGCAGCAGAGCTTCTCATTAGTTTCCGTATACGGTTTTGGGTCTTACACCCAAGAGATTGTGTCCCAACTTCCTGCCCCAATCGTTAGAAACCAAACCCGGGACCATCATGGACTATGCAATCTACTATCATATATCATATATCATATCAACAACAATCATATAATGTATACATTTCTCAATAATCACACAATCCATCCCACAACTAAGTCATAATAAGATATTAAGGTGTGTAGCTTGTTTACGTAGCACCGATAAAGTAATTTACATCAAGGGCCTCGTCATCATTCACATATATACATATTATGTAACAAGCTCATATATATGTAAACCAATATGTGTATATATACAAAAATACAATCGTACACCATTCATATATCATCATCAAAAGCATCATTATCATGCCTTTATTCATGCCCTTCTTGTCATGACGTTATTTAAGTTTTATGGCCGATTAGTGTATTATTGATACTTTTTATCGCATCATGTGTCATGAATGAAATACTAAGGCCGAATGGACTTTATTCGAAGTCCTCCTGTCACACTACCTAGCCAAGCCTTAATTTTCATGTTTCTTGCCTAATCGGTACACTTACAGCTCTCTAGCCTTCTATAATGGTGGCTACGGCAACCGACATCTCATTAAATTGAGTTTATAATATTTTTATAACGTGTCAAGGTTGTATTCTCATTACAAGTCCTAACCGTAATTTACATAAGGCACTAAACCTAATGCTTATTGCATACTACTTCACCTTGGTGAGTTTTTAGTACAAACCTCAAGGATAAAGCTTAACACTCGTAACTAATGATGGATTTGTGTGTATTTACCATTTATAACTCACAATCAAACATTTCTTAAACACAAATCCCAAAACCCCTAAATTTTTAGTTCACACACCTAGTTACTAAATGGGTATAATATGTAAATGCAAGTTTATGGCTCATAGCAAGATGAGAGTTGATAATACATGATATATACATAGTAAGCTACCTTTATGCACCATCAATTTAACCTTAAACCAACCAAACCTACATGCACATCACAAACCTAGGGTTTTTCATTAAAATTCCCATTGTTGTATGAAATCGCTAATACAACACATAATAGTTTGAAAAACGAGTTTAAGATTAGTGTTCTCACCTCTATTGATGATAATCCACGAGATTTAAGTGTTGGAAAGAGTGTAAATGTCCAATCCCGAAACCCTAGCTTTCCTCCTTGAGTTCCAAGGGTGAAATTGAAGGTAAAAGATAATGAATAGTGATAAAGATGGAGTTTTAAGGCTTCAATCTTGGGTAGAGATGAAGAATCATGAAAAACACTCAAGAATCTCCTCTCCATCTCTCTTCAGAACCCTCTTGAAGGTTGTGGGGTGTAATGGCTCGAAATGGGTGTTTTGGGTTGATAAATGGTGAGAAAAATGGGTCAAAAGTAGTCAAAATAGGCCTGTACTGACGAGTAAGATTGATCCTTGTCAAGGCAAAATCTGCACGGTCTGTTTTCTCAACAATTCATGATGAGTAAGATCGATCTTACTCCGGCAAAAAGTGTACTGTTGGTATTTTGGTCATAACTCGTTGTTGAAAACTTGGATTTGGATGATCCATATATCGATGGAAAGTTAATTCAAAGTTTTACAACTTTCCTCAAGGAAGTTTCCTCAAATTCTGGATGGATAGTTCCTAGAAATTCACTGAAGATAGTGCTATGCCGAAGCATTACCGAATGATCAGAATTTAGCGATTGGCTTACTTCGTAAGCTGATTTGACCGACAAGGAGTAAAAATTGGCTTTCGATCAAAACATGAAAGTTGTAGAATGGTTCAAAACCTAAAAATAGGCACAAACAAGGACTTGATCGAATATGAAATGGAGAAGTTACGATATCTCAAAGTTAGTGAAAATTAAGAAATCGCTTAAAGTGAAAATATGCAATTGACATCTCGATTCTAATTCGGACCACCTGAATTACGAAACGATTGTTCCCGCAAACTCGATATACCGAATATGACATGTTAGAAGTGGTGGATCAACTAAGAAGGATCCGGAACCAAAAGTTCATCCCTCAACGGAGATTATGCTTTAACTGGATTTAAAAGAAGAATTAACATGGAAAATTGGATACGGGATGTTACAGATTCTGTGCAGCAAAGCAAAATTTTGCGTTGGTCAGCTCACTAGCTGCTTCTATCGTATATTTATATATATTTGGGAGCTTGTGAATGTTGTTGCAGGTGCTTAACATTGATGGCGGGATGGTGCTGTAAAAGAGGCTTGCAATGGTGTCCTTCCTGAACTTCCCCAACTAAATTTCTTTTCTCAACTGCCATATCACTCAATTGAATTGATGGAAGGCTTTTATTAGGTCGGTTTGCTTCTAGATGGCAATGAAATAAAGTAATTTATCGGTATAATTTTTGTCATACACATATTTCGGCCCTTTGCAGAAAGTGGAGTTCCCATTGAAGGAAATTTTGATTAATTATTATATTGTAATCAACTGCTAAAATTCAGAGCGTTTCTTCATATTGTGAGATTTGGTACCTTGGTTTTAGTAAAGGATTATTATTTTCAAGTTGTAAGAACAATATGAACCATAGATGGGTACATCAAATAATTAGCTACCCACACGAAGAATTAAAATAAAAATAAAAAGCTATAACGAAAAAGGCATGTGGGAATATTCTGTAAGCATGAGCATAACGTGTAAGTTTCAAAAATTGGGACATAAACATCCTACTGCTTTGTCATCAAAACGCTGTTTAACTACCATGAAATCACACCTCAACCATATATATATACAAACATATACATCATGTATTGGACGGTTAAGGAGCTGATGCACTGTATGTATTTACCATGATCTATATACGCGCGCACACGCTCATACGATGATATTTCTTGGTTTCCCCTATTTCTAGTTCACCCTCACGAAAGGTTAGGAGCTCTCTATTACTTTTTCAGCTTCTCAGTCATCTTATTCTTGTTGCCTCTCTCTCTCTCTCTCTCTCTCTACACGCAAACCCACACACGTATATATATGGAGATCCTGTCAGTTTATTGTCCAACACTTGCTGTGTTTACGTTCATGTTTAGCACCATATATCTCTTTGGCTACTTCACAATCTTCAGGAATTGGAGTTTTAAAAGGGCTGAAGCTTCAAGTTGCCTCCTCTCTCTAGCTCATGGCACCCCTGCTGTTTGCCTAGCCACCTATTCTATGCTAAACTCGCAAACACAACTTAACTTCGCTTCTCTAAACACGACCTTCCAAAACCTCGTACTCGATTACAGCATCGCCTACTTCTTCATAGACCTTTTCCACTACTTAGTCTTCATCCCTACCGATGTCCTCTTCATTGCTCACCACTTGGCAACATTATACGTCTTCATAACGTGTCGATATGTGATTGGTCACGGCGCATTTGCGATTCTTGGCCTTCTTGTTCTTGCAGAGGTTACAAGCCCGTGTCAGAATACTTGGAGCCTCGCGGGATACAGGAAGGCTGACGTGGTGGCGGCAGCTAGATTGTACGAGTTCTTGTCTCCTTTGTTTTATGGGTTTTATTCTGTGGTAAGAGGGATTTTGGGGACGATGTTTGTGTATAGAATGGGGTTGTTTTATGTAGGGGGTGAGGCTGAAGGATTGATACAGGGGTGGGCTTGGGTGTCTTGGATGGTTGTGATTGTTAGTGCAATATTGGTTAGCATTATGTGGGTATTGAATCTTTGGGTAGACTTATACAGAGAGAGAACAGAACGAGTGGTGAGAAAATTGAGTTAGATAAAATAAAATTCTCTCTTTCTTTTTTTTATTTTAGGTGGTGGGTTGGGTAGAGTCAAGAATATGTTGGCTCCTAGCTGTAAGTGTGGGATGCGTTGTTGTTTATATATCCGTAATTTAGGTAATATTATTATTTGTTTAATTGATTCTTTTGATATGATATCCACTGAAACTGATTAATTGTTTTGAATTTAAGTTTCTCGAAAAATGAAGCTTTATATATATATATATATATAGCCATATAGGTTGCTTATGTTATGAATGCAAGTATTATTGGAAAGAGTGGCGGCACATGACATGGACACGAATGGATTCCAAGTCAAGTGGATGAGAATTCGTGGTGATAAAAGCTTTCAAATATTTATTCTCTCAGACGCCAATCAGCCAATTCCAATTCCAATTCCAATTCCAATTTATTTGATTGGTCGAAGCGGACCAACCCACTGAGTGATGCCTTTTGCTCTACTCGCCTCTTACGTAAACGCAACCTTAACCCCATACAGTATTTGTTTATTTAGGTAAACTATAATAAATATCTCACATACCTTTCACATTGGAAAAGGACGAAAATAAC
Source organism: Lonicera japonica (assembly GCA_021464415.1). Classification (NCBI taxonomy): domain Eukaryota; kingdom Viridiplantae; phylum Streptophyta; class Magnoliopsida; order Dipsacales; family Caprifoliaceae; genus Lonicera; species Lonicera japonica. Next base: position 62,546,755 of record CM038468.1, on the reverse strand, counting down.
CCTTTTTTTACTTGTCATGTTTATTTATATTTTGTTATTGGTCAATTTTTTTAGTAATAGTTGGTGCATGAGACTATGCAACGATTAATAAATTTATAAATTAAATTAATTATAATTATATATTTATTTATACTATATATAAAAGTATGAATAATTTAATTGTTTTTTTTATAAAGACAAATATGCCTCTTGATTTTTATTTTATTTTATTTTAATTTAATATGCCTCTTAATTTTAAGCACAATTTTTTTTTTGATTTATATTTTAAAAAATAATCTAACTTCATATATTTTTATATTAGTATTAGTATTCTAAATAAATTTAAATTCTATTTTATTTGGTTAAACTAATTAAACAAGTTAGAGTTATATCAATATTAGTATTTCAAATATATTTAAACTCTACTTTACTTGGTTAAAATAATTAAATAAGATAGAGTTTGTGTTGAATTAATTGTTTTGTATAAGACTTATGTAGAACATTATAACAAACATTTCCAATAAAAAATCTATATAATATATCATATTAAAATTGCAAATCTTTTTGTGAGAATTATAATTTCGCTCCAAAGTTCACCACAAAGGTATGTATATTAAATTCTATTATACTTGATTGCTTTTAACATAATAAATTTATATATTCTAAAACTTATTTGTTTATTTATATCTATAATTATGTTTATTTATAATTATAATTATGTCGGAGATCAAGAGTTTGCTTTGTCACCTATGTATCAAAAGAATTTAGCGCAACAAATTTTTATCATATATCTACAATATTTTTCTATAGAATACCAAATTTTTGTTTTCTTATAATTATTAATTGAATTTTATATTTTATAATATGTTTTTTTTAATTATTATTATTATTTCACACTTAATAATAATTATTCAATTGTTAGTATGTACGAATTCATTAATAGATTTAATGACATATGTAAAGAACTAGTATATTAAAAAAACAAATATGAAAATTAAAATGTTTTTCAAAAGTATTTGAACTTGAATTAAAAATAATTATACATGAAGCATAACGTACATTAGAGTAGTTAAATAAATTAGAATTTTATCGTCCAAATATAATAAATAAATAAAAACCATAGATTTGTAAGAATTCTAATATATTATTGATATTTAGATGTTAATTTATATGGTTTTAGATTAGAATCCTAGTGGATATAGAATAGAAATTAAGAGTCCTTGTTATTTAAACTAAAAAGATCAAATATAATATGATTTAATGTCTAATTAAGTAGAGGTACTTTTAATTTAATAATTAGTATAAAATTAATCCAATTGATAAATACACTTTTAATGTAAATCAACTTACCTCATTTACACTTTTATAATTACTATAGATATAGATCAATATTTTGAATAGCGTTCTATAGCACGCTATGTCACGCTCTTTAGTATAAATTTCACGGCCAACGCTACGTTGCGTGAGTTAAATAGCGTTTGGAACAGAAAGCATCTCAATAGCGCTGACATGACACGCTATTTGTGCAATAGCGAGCTATTGCTTGGGTTTTTCACGCTATCGACAAAAATCGAACACTATGAAGGAAAGTTACATTAGGTTTAATATGTTTTGAAAGTTGAATACTTCAGTCGACTTTTTCTCCCCTCGAAGTCGCCGTTTTCTCCCCTCTGTAGCTCGAAGTCAACGACTAAGGTAGCTAGACAACTGAACGTCTCCTCCTTCTCCGGTCGACGTTACCCCTCTGTTTTCTCTCCTCCATCTTATATAAATATAAGGTATTCTTGAATCCTAGCTCGTTTTACTTAATCCTTAAACCCTATCTCATTTTACTCTCATTTTTTTGTGAAAAGAAGACGACTTCATGGCTATTCACAGTGTGGGTGTGAGAAAGAGAAGTAGGGTTTTAACTTTAAGCGGTAAAATGACCTAATTAACCTTGATCGTGTTATATATCTACAAAATTATTAATGGGTCTACTAAATTAATGAAAACTCATGTTGTTTTTTTTGAAAATTTTTGCTTATTTATTATTTCTTAAACTCCTTAAGTTGGGGTTTGGACACAACACTATTAAGAGAGGGAATTCTTAATTTTAATAAGTTACAACATTTCCCTAAGTTATTTTTATTCAGTACTTTACCCTTTAAAATGAAAAATTTGGCTGTAAGATGTCACAAGAAAACTATTTTTATTCTTCCAAAATGCTTTCTTATGATATATATAATTTTTTTTAAGAACTATAAATTATTCTCTCATATTTTGGGGGTAAACATTTGGGCAATTAATGAAAATAATTATATTTGTATGAAGAATATTTTTTAATTTTTGTGTTATTGTTATTTGAAATATTTTAGTGAATTTTCACTAATGTTCTTTAAAAGTAAAATTCTCTTCTACAAAAAAAATAAAATAAAAAATTTAATCCTTGGTGAGATTTGAACCCAATAACGTTTGTTTGGTTAAGTTTTTAAGTTGAGTTTTTGGAGAGTGTAAAAGTAAATTTGGTTTTTGTTAGAGGTTTTTTTAACCAATTCAAAAAAACTCATGAAAAACACTCAAAAAAGTTACAATGAATTTTATTTTATAGATTTGAATAATTAAATTTTAAATATATTTTTAAAGTTATAGTATTTTAAAAAAATATGAAGATAAAGTAAAATTTGAAAAATATAAAGTACAATTGATTTTAAAAGCTTTACGGTCTGTTTGAATTGAGGGAATGGGAAGGAAAAGAAAGAAAAATAAAAGGAATTGCATTTTACTCGTTTGGATAAATTTATAAGAGGGAGTGGAAAGGAAACGGAAAGATTGGGAGGGAATGCCAATCCCCTTTATTCATTTATTTTGTTTCCTTCTAATATTGAGAGGATTGGGAGGAAAAGGAAAATATTTTAATGATTTTTTCACGTTATTCCAAATTTAACCCTAATTTGTTAATAATATATTAAATCACATTCCTTTCCTTTCTTTTCTTCTTTCTATCCAAACAAGATTTATTTCCATTCCATTATTTTCTATCTTTAGCTATCCAAACAATAATAAAATTAAACTCATTCATTTTCATTCTATTCCATTCCTTCCCCTCCTAATTAACTATTTCATTTTCATCCCTTCCCTTCAATCCAAACGGACTGTTAGTTTTGAACCAAACATGGGTCTCTAGAACTCCCTGATAACCTAGAGTTTGTCGAGTATTGACCTAGGGTTTTTATGGAAGTTATTGAACGGAGAGGCTGTCATTACAGCTTTTTGTTCAAGTGTAAAAGGAATTGGCCTAATCAAATTATAACACTAGTTTTCACCTTCAAATCAATCATCAGGTGAGAAGAATGTTTCTCCTGAAGCCACCAAGAGAGAAGAAACCGCAACGTTTTTACCTGTTTTCTCTGTTCTCTAAATTAAAACCTTATCTTCTCTCACCCAACTCACAACGGTAGCTCCTAATCATCATAACTGTGTTACGCTATTACTACTAAACTAATAAATACATTATACATTGCTAAAAACTGTCATTACAAACATTACAACTGCTGATTAAAGTACCTCAAACATGATGAATTTAACTGATTTTGTCAATGATCTATATGCGGATAATCAAAGCACTTGCAGAATCAGGGCTTCCACGGTAGTTAATCTCCGCAAAGAAACCCCCTCCTTCTCCCCTCGCCAGTCTCCCTGGATTCACACAAAGGCACTTCACTTGTTCTTCTCCTTCACTTACTCCCCCCACGGACAACACCTGTGCAGGCAGAAATGAAACGGAAAATGTAACATTTTAAACTCCATGTGTATATTTTCTTTCACATTATTCCTTATAATGGGTTTTCTGAAGTTAGAATCGATCATTCATTAGCTCCTAACTTCAAGAGGGTATAAAAACGGAAAAATCATTTACCCTGACAAAATGAGCCAAGTCTGAAGGGAGGATGAGAATATCCGGTATTGAAGAGATCTGAAGAGCTTCTGGAGCGAGTGAAAAGTCCAAAGGTGTGTCTTCTGCTGGTGGATATAGGGGATAGAAGCTGTTGGCAGAAATTGTAAATTGAAAGCGCTTATTATTTCGAAGTTTATTAAGAAAAAGCAAAGGAACTCGCAATTAAAGAGTAACATGCCTGCGCTGGCTCAAGATATGGTTTGCGAGTGTACTCAAACGATGCTTTGATCCCCCTGGAGGGTTTCTCGAGATCTCCTCTCCACTGAGCTGTTTCAGTATATCCAAGGTGCAGCAACCTACCTTGATCTGGCACTTAAAACGTCAATCTATATCTTCTTAAATTCAAATATAAAAGTTTATGTATTCTATCTTATTTGGCCAAAACTAGGCTAAATCTAGAAACACTGATGTATCTAATGATAATAGGGGGAACCAAACAGAAACAGCTCCTAGAATAGACTAGTTGCACAAGAGAACCAAACCTTGACAGAAAATGTTAGCAAAAATGTGACAATTTCATTGCTCCATGAAATAATAGATGCAACATGGTAGATGTCAAATCAGTAATTTTAGTCCTCCAACCCGTCTAGAAGAAATCACGAGAACATAAACATGTCTTTAAGTATGAAATAACATAATGATGGTAGTGTTAGTGGTAATTAATATTTACCTCATTCGCACAAAAACTTCCTGGATTAGGGAGACTACTTATCTGAGAAGACAAATCTGGATGTCAATAAAATAGTGACTGTAATTCTGAAAAATAATTAGGAACTAAGCAATATGTGGAAGGAAGAATTCCCAAAATCCTTAAAATGTTGTTGCACCTGGTGTTTAAGATCAGGTGCGTGGATATCAAATGCAGGCTGCAGAAACAAAACAGAGATAGTACTATTAACACCGACTATAAATGACAGTAAAAAATGCAATGCCGGGAAATTAGGGAGCATGCCAATTTTTTATTTCAATTCAGCAATAAAAAATTAAAAATCACCTGAGGAAAAACGGAGTCATGATTAGCATCCCGTACAGATGGCATAAGAATCACGCGTGCAGCCGAACCCATATATTCCACGTAGTCTTGAAGCTTCCAAATAATTAACAGAAAGATAGTAAGTGGACAAATAAACATAAGAAAAGTTCCAATTAAAACAGGCGACACTTTTTAACAGGGGATACCTTTCTAAGAATTTCAAGATGAAATATTTCATCAAAAGTTCTGTTTAGAGTTCCTTTCTTGATCTCTGGATGTTCCGTATCAATGAATGGCCCTAGCTGCCAAAAACATCATTAACTTAAACTTTAATATCCCTGGCAACTTATCACAGAGAATGGTGGTAATAAATTATTGAATTGTAGGCCAGTAGGTTCTACCAGTATAAGCAACTGAGGCTGCTTTCTCCGTGCATATGCTAGCAGCTCAGCTAGAGGCTCAAACAATAAGTTGTCCGTTGTGGTAAAAGGACCTGCTGCAATTATCTGTTCAAGATGCCAAATGCAAGAGTAAACGCACCAATAAGTATAAAAGGTCTATATATAAACAGCAGCATGTATACCAGTACCAGCCATGATTTAGCAATGTGGACATGCGGGCACTATAACAGCCCAAATTTAGTATCTTCTACTTGCATTTGATTTAGCAATGTGGATACATGCTTACACACCAGTGATAGTTCTGACAATTTATTAGATGGATCAGTTGGCTGAAACTCGAGATCCAGAGCCTGTTTCTTTGCAGCATTAGAATTCTCATCAGCAGAAACTGGTAGTGGAAGACAATCCATTATTTTTGATGCAATTAGACAGTGCCCACTGGGATTGTGCCCTTCAACACCAACCACCTACAGATAATCATGAGAGGTCATTTTATAATTATAGAAACTAATTTTCTTGTGTATACTTTTCCTTTCTTTCCTTTTCTTTTTCTAATTATATACCTGGCCAGGAAAAATGGAAAATTGGCTCAACTTATGAATGTCAAGGCGCACACGTTGCCCTCCCGAATGCATTACACTGTCAAAATAATTAAGAGAGTGGATAAGAACCCTAAACCATGTTCTGTAGATGTCAACAAATGAATATCCAAACTATTTTTGACTGCTCCCATATCTCCCATATTTATCTACTAGGTGCAACATCATCTGATACCTTTTGAGTGAGACATTATCCCCAAAGATGATTGCATTTGTCAAGTATTTTCCGATGAATTTTTTTCCGCTGGAATGCGGCATTAATTTTCACTTGGTTAAATTGATTACAGAACCGATCACATTTTTAATTTAGTAACATCCTCCCATCGTTCTGGTTCAACTAAATCCCCCCACCCATTATGACCATATAAATAATTCCAAGGGCAAAACTTTACCTGCTTTGCAGAAAGATAGGCTTCTCCTTCAGACGGCCTTCTTCATCACAACAGATCATGCCAACCGCAAATACACTTTTCTGAAAATTAGGTTTCATAAGGTGCATTGCTGAACAAACAGTTTTAAGTAAACACAGAGCAAACTGGGAGGTTTTGATGTCTGCTTAGAAACCATTAGATTAATGGACAAAGCGGAAAAAAAGGAAGGGTTGGGGGGGGGGGGGGGTGCAGAAACAACAAATAATATTGTAGTCACCAAATTACAAATCTATAAGTTCAGATCTACCGCATGTCAATGTTGTGGACAAGACATTATTATTAGGGAAGCTGAGAGAGAATACCTCCATGCACTGGTCTTACCAAACAAACAAATAAACACAGAGGTAACAATGGAGCAGCCAAATTACCTGTGAAGCAACTGTAGGGTCCAAAGGTTCCTCGTAGAGCCCAGAATCAACGAGATCTCTTGCGTGTTTTATAATTCTATTTTCAAGAAAGTTGAACTAAAACACAGGAAATTTAAATTAGTGCTGTACAAATGGAAGAGAATATAGCTACAACATGCTAAATGAAGCCGAAATACCTTGTCCTCAATTCTGTCATGCATGAACCTGCAACCCACTTCAGGCTGAGAACTGTGGATCTGTAGGGAACACCTTTTGCTGGGTTGTACCCTCTTTATGATATCATCATCAGAGATCTCCTGATTTTGTTCTTTTTTGATATTTTCTGTATTGTGCAGATCATTCAGAGTGGACTGCACCACAAACTTGTTCTTTCGTTGTCCAAAGGGGGTAATTAATTCTAAGGGTTTCCTGGAGGGAACAATGCTCCCGTTTGTTTTCTGCACTAAATCAAACGACTCTGAATAACCCGTGTCAGATCTGTCTATGGGAGTGCCTGGTAGATCTTCGGTCAAATTTTCAAATTCTTCATTCAAAATCCTGCAGTAGACTCTTCAGTTAGTTTTACATATGGAAATAATTCAGAAACTACAAACTCATGAGTTACAACCATCCATGCTAGTTTTGGGGTAGTGTGGGGATTCCACTAACATCAATCCATCAAAATTACTTCAGAAACTCTATTAGTTGTATTTGGTGTTAACCGAGCTAAGAATTCCATGACCTCGTAAGTGATATAAACTACCAATTGCGCGGGAGAGAGAGTGAAAGAGGGGAGGCTTGACGCATGTCTCATGTGTTTTAATTGGACAAATTCACGAAATATAAATTTGGAGAAATCACAAAAAACTAGGGGGCAAAAAAATGTTAATACGTTGGGACTGTGATGCAGGAAATTAGATTCAGGGTACCTGCACGGGACCCTTCACACTAAGGTGTTATAGCTTTATACGAGGAGCCTGAAAATTTGAAGGTTCCATTCTAATATAATAAATGCCATTTTTTGATATTTTGCAACTTTTAAAAGGTAATAGTAGCAAAAAGCCATGTTCATGGATACAGTTCATTCTCACAACATCAGCGCCATGTACAAAACCCACAAACGCAATAAACAAATTAGAGCAAGAGAATATATACACACAGTAGAAGTGTTAAGACTGCAAATTGTGCTCACATATCTACATCGTTAGAGTATAAGTGCAATCCGGGCTCTTTTTTGATGATTGATTCTTTCTGTTCATTTTGTAGCTGCTGCAAGAATGCATCCATGTGAGCATTTTGTACTGTTCGTCCTAGCTGCCTGTCACAACACAAAACCCAATTAAGTTTCGTCATTTATTTTTGTTTACTTTCTTCCTTGTTAACTAAAAGCAAATAATGCCTTTTTGGTTGCTGAAGAAGTAGAGTAAATGAAATTACATTGACATAACCAAATATTTTTATAGTAATGGACTATAAGGCCTCCATCTTTCCTTATTTTTGGGGGAAAAATTTTCTCTGTCACCGCCAAAAGAAATTTATTCCGCGGAGAAGCGAAAAAAATGAAGAAACTGCTCACCACATCATTCAACTCAAGTTCCAACTTTTCACTCTAGTCAGTTAACTTTGCCTGTCATTTTCCAACTTGTTATTAAAAGGGACCTAAAATTTTAGTATTTTCTTTTCTTCAAATTGAACGATGAAAGGAAAAGAACTTGAAATGCGATTATCTTTTCTCTTCCTCACTCTCTCATGAACAAATCAGGGGATCAAGTAGTCTTTTGCACGGTTCATTACTCTATAATAAAGTTAAGGAAATTTACCTGTTGATAGAGTAAGCATCCCAGCTGGAAACGAGATCGGTTGCAGTCAGCTTGTAGTTTATACAGAACGTAAGACCTAAGTTAAATGAAGATAAGATCGGATCAGTTTTAAGTAAATAAAGTCTGCAAACAGGGGGCAAACAAAGGAGAAAGCTTACATCTGCTGAGTATATCTTCTTCTTCGTCGACAGTGAATCCGCTCTTCTTGAATTCTGCTTTGATTTCCTCTTCCATGGCGTCTAGGGTTTCGAGGAGTGAATGGGGAATGAAATTAAGCAAAGGAAAATGGCGGGAAAACTTCTGAATTCTGGTCGCTGTTTTCCTCCCAAATTCAACCCTTGTTGGCTAAGATTTCTCCATAATATATTTAATAAATTTATACGGTGCAACTTGATTCGCAATAAATAATTTACAAAATGCTACACCTGAGAGCATTTTCAACGGTGTTAAATATTTTTATTTTGTCTAAAATTTATTTATTTTATAATATTTTTCCAACATCTTTTTCAAATTAAGTTTGTGTGTAAAATGATTTTATAAAAGAGATAATGAGGTATAACGTCTCATTCCGTAATATTTTATAATTCTAAGAATGAACTTATATTTAATAAAAGAAAGTAATACTAATTTAATAATTTAGTTTTACAATAAGAACACTTTTCATAATATTAATTTATTTTAAGAAAAATGATAAATGTTGATAGACAAAAATACTCTACTATATCATTTATTCTAATTATAAAAAACACATATTATTTTCTCTCTTACATGCACATAGTTTAGACAGAGAAAACATAGAACAAGGGAAAGGGAGGAAAGAATCGCAAGAGAAGAAAGAACGAGGCCGACGACGAGAAGCGAGAGCTCGTCTTCAAGGAAGACGGGAAGGAATAAGCTCAGGTCCTCTGGATGATTCAGCAATGGTTGGTGCAACTCTCCGATTGTAACGTTGAAAGGGGCATTGTTCTTATCTTCTTCTTCTTTTTTTCCTGCAGGTATAATCGTAAAATATATATAACTTTTAATCGAATTATTGGATTAGGTTGATTTTTGGATATGATGTTCGGAAGACAAAGCTACTAAAATTACGAGACAAATCAATATGATCAGAGGTCATTTTACTATCGAAATCGACCAATTTCGACAGCTCAGTGAGATTTGAAAAAAAAAATCTGATCGCAACTTTTTTTTTCCTTTTTTGATGAACCATATGTCGATCCATATATATATACATATATATAAATTGAGTGGATGTTGATTTCATCAATTTTTATTGTTCTTTCTTTTGTAATGGTGCTAAAATCATTTTAGTATCAATGTTTTAGCACCAACAGATCTTTTGAAGTAAACTCAAAAGATTCAACAGGACTATCATCAATTTGGGGAGGTTTAGCCAGCACCATTGGTGCTAAAATGGATTGGTGCTAAAGAGATTTAGCACCATTGGTGACAAAATAGATTGGTGCTAAACAGATTTAATACCATTGTTGCTAAAATAGATTGGTGCTAAACAGATTTAGCATTATTGTTGCTAAAATAGATTGATGCTAAAACGGATTGGTGCTAAACAGATTTAGCACCATTATTGCTAAAACAGGTTGGTGCTAAACATATTTAGCACCATTGTTGCTAAAACCGATTAGTGCTAAACAAATTTAGCACAAATTCTGATGAGACGTGGGATGTTATAAGAAAAGAAAATAAGTGTCTTTTTTTATACAATGTCCTTAATTTACACAGCTAATTTATAAGTATCCTTTATAATTATGTTATTATTGGAATTGGCTCTTATACCCACCTGCTCCAATATAAAATATGTTCCCATTTACAATGGAACATAATTTTTCTTTTTTCATTGTCTAAATAAAATTTAAAAATATAACAATTTAAAATGTAAAATATGGATCTTAATAAAATTTATATATTTGAAATGTATTCATCAATACTTATAAATCAAGATCAGTTGTGATTATAGAATTATTTATAAAAAAAATCAAAAAATAATAATAATAAATTGCTTAAATTGATGGTTAACAAGTGTTAGAATCTTATTGATTATTTTAAAATATACACAAGACTTTACAAAAGTACCATTGTAAAATATTTTTTTAGTATTCAAGTTTTTTTGTAAATGTGGGTTGACACATATGATTTATAAGTCAATTTTTATACTACCATTGGAGATGTTCTTATCATAACTGTTACGACTTTCACATAGTGTAATATTACATTTAAAAATTTCATTATTTTTTTTAAAAGTTGTATATTTGTGCAAAGTAAAAATAAAGTTAAAATTGAGATAAATTAAGTGGTGTTCGATATGTGTTTGAATTGCCTTGTTTATAATTTAAACTCGTAATAGTAAAATAAAAAATATGGATAATTTTTGGGACACTTCAAATATCTGTTAGTTAAGGGCGAACCATGATTTTTTAACGGGGTGGGTTGAATTCAGATAAAATCTCACACAATTTTTTTAAGTTAGGGGTTAGTTTGATTTATCGGTGAGAGTAGTTTTCACCTTGATAATAAACAAAATAGTCAAATACGACTCTATTTCGAGTGGAAAATGAGATTATATTAGAATTATTGATTTTTAATTATTTTAATAAATTAATTTTGTAATGCACATTTTTTTAATTTTAGATCCACTTACCACTTGCTAGAGTGAAAGATGAATGGTCTCATTGTTTATGAGTAGCTATTCTATTTGAAATTAGTTTTTTTTTTTTCAAGTCTAAAAAATTAAAGTAGCACTTTTAAATTTAGGGAGACTTAAATTCTTTTAACAATGATAAAATAAGCCATTGTTTTACATTTTAAAAATATTGTTATAGTTTCAATTTTAAGTAGGAAATTATATTCTATACAAAATTTTAGGAAGATAAGTAGGAATTTATATTGACATATATATATATTCCATGTTAGAAAATAAATGTACATTTTATGTTTAGTGTCATATACATATACACATACATATAAATATACATTAAAAAGAAATAGAAATGATGGAGAGTTTACACGGTCAAATCTGGGTATTTTTTGGCATGTAAGGAAGCCCCCCACCCCTCCCTAAGAGAGTGTCTTCTTCGATCTCCCTGCATCCAGTAATTTGGAGCCTTAAATACACCCCAAAAAGTAATAATTTTATGGTGGAAGTGCTACTTACTACAGCTAGCTGAGAACTTTTTCCTCAGAAACTGTGGGTTGTCATCTCTTTGTTCCATATGCAAATTGAAAGTTTAATCCAAATGAGCTATTAAGGTGTGGAAAAATTGGTCCTTGCTCAACTACACGCGCAATACCATTATGTGTGTAATAGTGCACTGGTTGTTGGGGGTAATAAAGTTTCATGCTTCCCTCAGCTTTCAGCAAGCTGATCCTCGTAGCATATATGGCATGCATACCTAGTTGGGTCGTAACATGTTCGCCTTTGATTGTTTATGTCCCAATGCTTCATCTATTGCTCACACAGCGCTGTTGGCAATTTCGAAAGATTGTCGATTGGGGTGGTTGTTTGCGTTAGTAATGGTGTTGGGAAATGCATTTCGTTTATCTTTCCTTTGGCTAGTGAGGCGTGGGCTACTGGTGAAACTGTGTTTTTTGCCAAGAGCTAGAGGGTGGATTGAGGTGATTATCGAAAGCCAAAGTAAATGTGTTATTGATCTCTACTCTTCCGACCTAAACCCCCCTTAAGGATATTAAGGCCAATCACCGATGAAATAAGAAGTTTATTTCCTTCTGTTTCGTGCCCATAGCCGCTAATAAGGCGACTCACTGGGTGCCTCTTTTCACTTCGAACAATAAGTTTCTTTTTATTTGAGTGTCGTTTGTCCGTTGCTTTGTTAGCTGTGCTGTACTTTTCCTTTTCATTTGTTGTTTAGATGATAAACAAGTAGTTGATTTAGTTTGCTTTGTCTGAAATCCACACTTACGCATCTTTTATACTAGTTTTTCCTCCTCTTTTTTTTCGCTCTAACTTTGGAAGTTGGGGGACAACTGTTCAAAAAAAATAACAAGAAAATGAGGGACGAGTGTGAGACAACTGCTATTTAAAGCTTCAGAAGATTGGGCTGCCCAAAGACTAGGCCAGGTATAGTTGGAATGGGCTAAATTGTGGGCTGCACTATACATATACATCCAATGGGGTTATAATTTCTTTGCTATGGGCTAGAACGCTCTAGGTCCAGTCTCATATTTGCTCTTGTTCTTGCTGTTTCCTGTTGGCTTTATACTAAATATATAATAAAACTTAGCTTTTAATATATTATTTAAAAACAATATATTTTTTACATACTTTGAAAGAATAATTTACGTTGACAAAAAAATGTTTACAAAAGATTGTGCATCCGCAAATAAAGTTATTTATTATTTTAAAGTTCGTTCGTTCGTTCGTTCGTTATATTTTATTTTTTCTATTGTATGCTCATAATTTATTTTTTATAGTGAAATTTAGTATGATAATTAATTTATTTCTATTGTCAAATTTATTAATTTAATTTAATCCAAAGATTTTTTTTTTTGGTTTGAGAACAAGTCAAAGAAGACAAACAAACAAAGAGCAACTAACTAGTCAAACAAAGCTAAAAGTCTTGTAGTCTAGTGGCATTCTCTTTGATCTTGTATTAGAGAGGTCACAAGTTCGAAACTTATGCTCTGAATTAGTCTCTAACTACAAAGAAGAAACCTAAATAAGGGACCTGTTAAGTTTGTGGAAATTTGGCCAGGCCCATAGAGATGATATTCTTCGTGAGTAGACGGTACGTTTTCCTTTATGTGTGTGTGTAAGCTTTATTGTTATAACAATGGAGTTAGGAACAAGAAGACAAGCAACCAACTTTTACGCTCTCTAGATTCTTTAGCTAAGGAAAAATCCATCCCCCCTCCAGAGCTATCACTTTTTATTTAGATATGTATAAAACTAGGTTAGGGTTATAATGCTCTGTAAGGAAGCATGGCTAAAAGATAGCTGGGGGTTAGACACGGGTCCCCTGCATTAATTGTGAAATGATTTGCATTAAAGGCCGGCCACTTCCACATTAAACAGATGTTAGGATTTGGTTAATGCGCTCTGCACGAGCGGATGAACTATGGTGTGGGTATGTGGTTTTTATCACAAGTTGGTGGCTTTAAATGTATCCCTCATGATGAATAAAGTCCTGTCACATCATGCTGCATGTTTGCTACTTTGCTGAGCGTGTTGGCCACGCGATGTGGCTGATAGTAAGATCCTGGTCTTATTGGCATGGAGTGAACTTTACTGTCCTAGTGGCTCTTTATAGACATGTTGACTGCTGTATTATAGAACATGGTCTAATTCGTGGGGCTTGAAGTGTTGTGATGATCTAGTAAATTATGACAATAATTTTATGTGCCTCAAGTTTCCATAAAAACTAGCAAATGAAGTTAACCTATGTGTCCAACCACAATCCATTAAGATAAAAGGTGTCTAACATATTATTGAAATGAAGAAACAAAACTTTAATTTTGAAAATTTGGGCCTTCAAAATAATGGAGCCAAAGGGGCTCAACTTCGAAACTTCAACGGCAAAATCACAAGTACTAATTAAATGTTCAATAGTTTCTGCTTTTAACAATCAAAACGGACACGCCGGCGAGGATTTACAATGATGGAACCAAAGATCTGAAATCACCAGGATTTCAATAGAACTATCAAAATGGTGGGAATTATATCAATTAAAGTAGGAGGGACTTGAAAAGAAAAAAGAAAAATTTAAAGTAAGAGGGAGTAAAAAATAATCAACAATTCTACCCTAGGTAACCCCCACCCAACTTTTTCAATAATTTGTGCTCTTATTAGTTGTTGTAACCAATTCACTTTTAAACTTGTGCTTATTTCTTTTATTTATTTATTTATGTTTATCACCCCTTTGTTAATGGTCTTCTATACATACGATTTGAATGCAGCGACGTGTGATTTCCTCCCAAGTCTGACGTCCTCGTTATTTCCTCTATACAAAATTTGTTACCACTCGTGTGCCTAACCGCCTAATTCAAAATTGTTGTTGGAGTTGTCCATGCACTACATCATATTCTTATCAGAAATCGCACTGATATTTATCAAGTCAAAACGCTTTTGGGGTGGGTTTGATTCATATGTACACTACATTTCATACCTCCTCCATTAATACACACATTATATACAATTGATAGCTATCAAGAGTAATATTATTATTATTATTATTATGTATCTATAGAGTACTGGAATATTGTATGTAGCATACAAAACCACATTCGTGTTCTAAATATTACATAATGACGATGATCTTAATTAAGAAGAGGAAATAATTAAGCTTACTAGGGGACAACTGATAAGAAAGAAGAAATATAATTAAGAATTACATACTTTAAGGAATAGAACCCTTTAACAATCAAAACTGATGAATATCCACTTCCCCAAATGACTAAAGATCCTCCTAATTTATACACCCTGATGCTCTGAGGATAATCACTAACTAGATAAATAAGAAAAATAAGAATAAGCAAAAATAAAGATAAAGATAAATAACAAAAGAAATCCTAAAAGTAGCAAACCAATTACCAACTGATGAAGAATTATATTCTCTCTAAACCACAATAGTTATGTTGCACGTATCAATTCCCTCATTCTTCAGAAACCTTGTCTTCAAGGTTGGAACTCTGTATGATGTCGTATAAATTTTTCCAAGTGGCATCTTTCAGAAAATAATTTAACCACTACACTAGATCTTGAGTGATAGGCCTGTTGTTCTTTTTCGCCAACCGACGATCCAACACTGCCACAGGCTCCAACTGAATTTGGCCATCCTCATTTACTTTTGGCAAGGTAGACTGCTCACTCGATCGAGAACCAATTTTTTTCTTCAGTCGTGATACATGCACCACATGATGTATTCGAGTTCCTACTAGTAGGTTCAATTTATATGCTACCGGTCCAACCCATTTCACAACCTGGAATGGACCAAAATAGCGCGGGGTGAGTTTAATACTTTTTCGTATGGTGACCGTAGACTGCTTATAAGGAATCAACTTCATGAATACCCAATCTCCCTATTCAAACTCGCGCTCACTTTGTCGCTTGTCTGCGTGACGCTTCATCCGCTGTTGAGCTTGTTGTAAGTGATGTTTAATAATTCTTAACATTGCCCCCCATTCTGTATTTGTTTATGAACCATTACATTAGGCGTGTCCCCAGCTTGATATGGCATCAAATTAGGTGAGGGTTGCCCATAAACTGCCTCATATGGACTTAATTGCGTAGATGAGTGCTAGCTGGTATTATACCACCATTCTGCCAATGCCAGCCATTTGGACCAATGTTTAGGCTGATCGCCCGTAACACATTGCAAATAATTTTTAAGGCACCGATTGACAACCTTCGTCTATCCGTCAGTCTGAAGGTGATATGAGGAACTAAGCTTGAGTTGCGTCCCTTACAATTTGAAAAGTTTTGTCCAAAAATCACTAGTGAAAATAAGATCTCGATCACTTACGATGGAGGAAGGCATTCCATGCAACTTAAAAATATTTTTAAAAAATACGTGCGCAATATCTTGGGCGGCATACGGATGTTTGTAGGGTAGAAAATAAATGTTCATACTTACTCAGGCAATCCACTATTACAAAAATAGCTTCGAATCTGTGCGATACAGGAAACCTGTCAATGAAATCCATATTAATATCAGTCCACACTCGCTCGGGAATAGGTAACAGTTGTTGTATGCCCGCATATGCACTGAGATTAGGCTTGTTTTTTTTGCGCACATCACACTCACTTACATGTCGCCGTACTGCTGCCCACATTCCCTTTCAATATACTCCCCGTTTTAGCTGTTTTAGTGTAGCATGCACCCTACTATCATGAGCTTCTTGAATGAACTGCCATCAAATACTAGCCTTCCTTTGTATAATAACCTGCCATGGGCCCAAGTATAACTCTTATGACTTGTTGCACTGATCTCTAAGTCTCTGATAATGCCTTACAAAGCTGGATTTGTCTGTACCCTTCTTGGACCCGGGTGGACCATTCAGGAATGTAGTAAGTGATAGCAAATAATTCACCCTCATGCTTTCGAGACAATGCGTCGCCCACTTTATTCTCCCTTCTACTCTTGTACATAATTTCATAGTTATTCCCCATTAATTTAAACAACCACTTTTGCTAAGTTGGAGTCATAATATTTTGTTCCAATAGGTACTTAAGGCTCAGGTGATCTGTTTTGATAATGAGCGATCGACTCACCAAGTAGTTACTCCACTTAGTCACCATATGGATTGTAACCATCATTTCATTTTCATATGTTGATAACCCCAAATGCTTGTCGGATAGGACTTTACTTGCGTAAGCTATTGGATGACCCTCATGCATTAACACACCCCCAAGGCCCGTACTGGAAGTATCGCACTCAACCACGAATGTTTTAGAGAAATCTGGAAGAGCTAGGATCAGAGTCGTTGTCATGGCCAACTTGAGATCTTCAATTGCTTTTTAAGCTTCTTCAGTCCAATTGAACTTGTCCTTCTTAAGTAACTGGGTAAGGGGACTTGATATCTTGCCGTAATGTTTGATAAAACGGCGGTAGTACCCTGTGAGATCCAAGAATCTGCGTAAGACCTTAAAGATGGTTGGCGTAGGCCATATTTGCATATCTTTGATTTTTTTTTGGATTCGTGGATACTCCGTTATATGATATCACGTGTCCGAGATAATCAATTTGTTTGCGGCCAAATTTACACTTCGATCGCTTGACATATAACTAATTTCTTTGAAGTATTTTAAACGTAATTCCCAAGTGATTCAAGTGTTCCTGAGCCGAAGATGGGTTAGTTAACTCACAGTTCACTGCTGCAATCTTGTCACGTTTGGAGCTTTGTGATTGAGGTAGGCTCGTAGCTTCTTCGACTTGAATATGACATATTTTAGCCATCATGATCTGCCCCTGCCTGCCTTGCAATAATTTTGACATTCGTTTCGGCCCAATAGATGTAACTTTACCCTTGGTTTCCCGTAATACATGTCTCATTTCATTAACCACAAACTCCATACGCAACTTTTTGAAGTCCCAATTGATTGGCCCCAACTTTTCAAGCCACTGTATCCCTAGGACTATATCGCATCCACCTAATGACAAGAGCCTCATGTTAGAGCAGAATTAGATTCCTTACGCTGTCCAATTTAAACTTCGACAAATGGCACTGCTTTCCACCTGAGTTCTATTAACCACGGCAACGAATACTGGCTGCGTATTCTGGACTTCGCATTCGCAATGCTTAGCCGTCATAGAATGGAGAAAGTTGTGAGTACTACCCGAATCAATGAGTATAAAATGGTTCGCTTCTTTATTCGCCCTTTAACCTTCATGGTCTGGTATGACGGTTACCAGATAGTGCATTAACCGAAATTACTGTCTCCTCGGCCACGGTCTCGTTTGATACTTCACTTGGATCTATTCGGTTTTCTTCTACGTTTTCATCCTCATATGCCTCAAGCAAGAAAATTTGTCTTTTTTTACAGACATGGCCTGGAATGTACTTTTCATCACTGTAGTAACACAAGTTCTTCTTACGCATTTCATCCATTTCTGCGTGGCTAATCTTTTTTACTGGTGGAGGTTTGTCCTTATCATGCCCTAGGTTCGATTGTGCATTAGCTAGCGTAGACTTTATTAATGCATTTGCACGATTCTTCCTTGTAGCATCTACATTATCTTCCTGGAGTCTTGCCAACCCCACAGCTTGAATCATGGTTGTGGGGCGAAACATTTGAACGACCGGCCGAAATATCTTCTCTCAGCCCATTAACAAAACAACTTACAAAGAATTCTTCTGGTAGCCGTTTGGTCCGATTAGACAATTCCTCGAACCGTTCATGGTAGTCTTTCACTGAACCCATCTGATGTAATTTGGTTAAAGCCTTGGTATCATTGTCATAGATGTTGGGCCTGAATTGTAGGAACACATCATGAGAAGATTCCAACCACATAGAACTCTGTGCGAACTTAATTACCCCTGGAACCATTCTAGGGCTCTTCCTTCGAGATAAACGGACGCAATGTGTACCTTATTGTTGTCTTCCGTTCGTTTGAAGTCGAAAAATCTTTCGCATCGGTATATCCACCCCTTTGGTTTTCATCTGCAAAGTGTGAAAAATCCACCCATGCATAATGGGTTTGTATGCCCGTTTGTCCCCAAGTTGAGCCTTGTACCACGACTCTTCAATTGGCGGAAGATGATTCTGTTTGATCTGTTGTCATCGCTGGCGTCGTCCAGCTTCTCTGCACCAGAGTCTTCATTAGATCTTTTATTTCATTCACGTTCAACGATTTCATCATGTCCTTAATTTCACCCACGCTAGTTTCTATAGCATCCACTTTAGCCGCTAATTCCATATATCTAGTCTCCGGAGCCATTGGTCCGAACCACGGTTGAGAACTGCCTCCTTTAATACCAAATGATAAGAGAGAGGAAATACAATTAAGAATTACCCACTTTAAGGAGTGAAACCCTTTAACAATCAAGACTGATGAATATTCACTGGCCCAAATGACCAAGATCCTCCTAATATATACCATGATGCACTGAGGATAATCACTAACTAAATAAACAAGAAAATAAGGATAAACAAAAATAAAGATAAAGATAAATAACAAAAGAAATCCTAAAAGTAACCAACCAATTACCAACTGATGAAGAATTATATTCTCTCTAAACCAGTATAGATATGTTGCATGTATCAACTTATATGGATGCATAATTCTAGGTTAAACTGAAATAAAATAAAATTATAAAGTTAGAATACTGTACAGTCAATCACATCCTTAACGTACTATATTACAAAAGGAAGCATGATTTAATGCTACAGACTTGAAACATAAAACCCTGTAACTCTATGAAATATATCCGGATCCAAGGCCGCTTTCCATTACTAGTAGACTATATATATATACAAAATCCAATAATACCTCTTTTCCTTTGGGAATTTTAAACAGTTCAACATCTGCTAACATTGAATATGAAGGCATATTAATCTTCATGGAGATGACAAAATCATGAGTAGAAGCGGTAGTTCTTGGTCAACACGACGAGTGACCTTATGCCGCCAATGGGTGCTAAAATCATTAATAGAACCCCGATCGCTATGCATATCTGAGAATTATAAATCCAAAAAATGAATGAATTCAGATATGAGGGTTAAAGAGACAGAGGAAAAGTACACAGTATGGTAATCAATGCAAAATCAAGTTTGTGTTACCATATTTGCCCACCAAGATAAACTGTATTTTCTGGGTTTATAGAGGACTAGCCACATGATGCAGGGCAGCTGCAGAAAGAAGGGAAATAATGTGGTTAATTATTTCTATATATGCCGAATCGTTTGGTAATATAACGATAGATATATGGCATAAATTTGAGAAAGGAGAATGTAAAATGTTTCACTTACGAAATATGTTGTAGGGGCAAAAGCTAATCCCCCAAAGAATCCAAGAAGCGCACCAAAGAAAGGGAATGTAATACCAATGAACATCGTAAATCCTGCTATCAGCAAAGGCATAACATTTTGTCACAAAAACCCAAAAAGAGAAGCAAAAACCAAGGAAGAGCTTAGTGTGAAAATGAGCCGCATAGATGTGTAAACAAATTATCATTAGCCATATGCTTACCGACATATAATGTACGAGTAATAAAGCGAAGGTGAGAAGAAGGTTGAAATTTCATTCTCTTCACTAGAAAAGTTTCTAACATGTCGAACACAGGCATCGAATATATCTGCAGTTTAACAAATTTAAAGGGACAAATGATTAGAGAAACTATCAAGTCTAAAATGGAGAAGAGTAACCAAAATCTGAACAGGGAGAATTTGAAAAATTCACCTGGTAGCCTCCAATTACATGGATGACAACAAACATGTTAGCTGCTGCAATAAGCCATTTGGGCTTCTCAAGCGTGATTAGAATGTTGTCATCGACAGAGTTCCCGAATATATAGTACCCAATTAGCGAGAGAGGGAAGTAGCAAAAGGTAACAACTATATACGCAACGATGACTCCTTTCCACATAGGTCCCTTGGATGGTTTCCCGGGCGTTGAAGGAATAGTTGCCTGGATTTCAAGTACTACATTGTGGCCAGCATAGGCAAAAGCTATGTTGCCCAATGCAGTAAAAAAGTTGAAAACGTTTGCAACTTTGGATCTTTCCCTTGGGCCGTAATCGATGTCTTCATAAACCCCATTTTCAAGTGAAGCTACCCAAGCAATAGTGGAGTAACTGCAAAACAAGCATGTGTCTGTTAGACATACCAGTTGTCCCAAAAGCTAAAGCTCTAAAGCAGCGTTCTAAATATCCAGCCTAAGCGCTAGGTGGTGGCTTGATGCTTTGCATTGTACAAATTCCCCCCAAAAACTCCGCACCTAGAAAAAGGCCACCCCTGCCCAAGGCCGCTCACTGCCTAACGCCGTTTAGAACAATGCTCTCAGGATCATATTTTCAAATCAACCAAATTGAAAAGCCATTTGAGTAGAGATTTTAGTTTACCTTAAGGACATGACAGCAGCGGACAAGGAGACACCAGATATGGAGTTTAAGTTGGGGAAGTGAGAGAGAGCAAAGTGAACAGAGGCAAAGATCATGATGAAGTATGTGGTCTTGATCGGTTTGCAAGTGCTGCAAACTGATTGTTGAAACTTCTGCAAAGATTGGCCTCCAGCAATCATGTAGACGATGCTTGTACCGACTTCCACAAGAAGCTGTTGGGGTACAATAATATAGAGACCAAGCTTTTCACCAAAAGCGTGCTGCCCTAGCTCGTGGTACCTATCAAACCGCTTACCTGGAACCATTTCGTGCATTTCAACCATTTGCCATAGAGTGTACAAGGTGATGATCCACGACAGAATTAGGATGGTGACTCCTGGACCCCTGTTGATGGTTATTTTTCTTGCATTGAACAAGTTGTATAAATCTCATATACCTTTCTATATTTGTTGATTATAGGAGGTTTCAGTTCCTCGTGTATAAATCATATATATGCATTCTTAAGCTTTCCTTATTAATCATTCAAATCATAGATGCATTGAAACTCGGATATTAATGACAAGGTAAGCGCTGGCAAGGGAAAAAGGGAGTCTGTAGTTTCAATTACTCTTGTTCATTCTGTTCAAAGGGGAGTTTTCTTTTTCATATATAAAATTTGCACATAAAAAAATAAAAAAAATCTTAAAATAGTAGAAAGAGAAGAGAAAAGAAATGAAAGCTCTGTTTACTTTAGGGGTGGACAAATTCCAAAAACAGTTTACCTACTTCCAAATATATTATATAATAAAATATTGTAACCTAATCAAATCAGTGCTCATCAAAGATGTGTAGGAAAATAAAAAGGAAAAAGAGGAGAAGGAAGATACCAGCCCAACTGGGATAGGGCGTATGGAAGGCTAAGGACACCGGCTCCGACCGTGGCGGTGATGTTGTGAAAAGCAGAGTACCACCATTTTGCATCCCTCGACGAAGTTATGGGAAGCCATTCTTCTATTGCCTTCTCTTCTTCGCTTTTTCCATCATTCATCTCTTCTTCACTTGTGGACATTTTTCTTCCTTCTTCGATCTTTCTTAAAGAAAAAAAAAATGAAAAAGAAAGTAGAAGAAGAAATTGAAGTAGAGGGAGGTTACATTGAGGACACTCAACAAGAAGTTGAGCCCCTCTTTAACCATATAACTATTTGATCTTCTCTTTGATGCAATGATATATGTATGTAGAGATGGAGGAGAGACTGTGATCGAAAATAGGGAAAAGGCTATAATTGGAAGGTTAATATATATAATGACTCAGAATAAATTGTGATAGTTGGGGGGCGAGGCTGTAACTTCTCTTTGTAACTGACTTTTGAAAGTTGAAATCTTGGACAGCCATCAGTTTGAGCAGAGATTTATGGACATACGAAGTTACCGAAACAGCCCTGCTGCCTCCTCTTCTTGTTAATTTTTATACAAGCAATGATTTTTTTTTATTTGAATACAGTTCTACAATTCCGGTCACAAAAAAATGTGAACATACAACTATTACGAACACACAGATTCCATAATTTATTTATTACGGTAGTAAGAAAAATGTTAATAAAGACAGAAAGTTATTTTGGCTGCCCCGATTCTTATTTACATATGGGAATTCCCATTGAATGGGATATATCTAATCTTTGGGACTTTGCCAAACTTTGAAAAAATGGTGGTGGTTTAATTAATAATAATGATATTTGTGGGTTCGTTGTAACAAGCCAAATCCTCGAAGAAAACTCATCTAGGGTTAGAATGGATTAAGTCACCAAGGAGACTAATTAAGACTTTCTCTCCATTGCTTGTGTATTAAGGCATTTTGGAAATTGGTTGCATTAATTAAAAAAATAAACAAATAGACAATCTTTCCGTGAAAGACTTAAAGATGGTAGTGGTAGAAACCACGCGGTAACATGACTTTCGACATAAAAATATGTTAGAATGTTCGCACGTGGAATTGGTATTTAAATTTTGATGATACGAAATTAAAATAAAATTAGTTATATTGGATTAATCCTCTCTTAAGCGTCCTTTGGTTTACGAAAGGAAAAGCAATTTTCTTGTCATTTCTATAAGAGTGAAAAATTAAAATTTCTGTAAGGTTTTTCTTCTTGTATTTAGTAAAGTATGGAAAGTATTCATGAAATACCACTTGATTTCTCTTTTGATATTTGGTTGGTACAAAAAAAAAGTAAAAATATATTAATAATACCCTTGTATTTTAAAATAAAAACAACATTATAAATGTTAGGAAGAGATTTAATAGATAAATTTGGCAATATCATATTTAGGTAGAGATATTGTTATACAAAACTTTTGTAATAAATGTTGAAAAATTAGAAGGGAAAAATTAATCTCATGAGATCTGAGTGAAATAAATTTTCTCCCTATTTTCTCTCCTCTCAGGAAAGTATTTTTGAAGTTTGTACTTATCACATAAAAAAAAGTAATGACTTTTTTTTTTGAAATCTTAAATTTGTGAACCAAACGACTCTTTAGCGTGTGAATTTTGTTATGGTGTGTTTCTTGGGAATTGAAAATGCAATATATCGTGCTGAGTATTTAAATTAGTTGTGTTTTGTGTTTGATCGATTGCTTTAGAAAATAGAAATAACATGACATCGCTGTGGTTCAAGCACAAAAACTACCAAAAAATACAGATGGTCTACAATTAAAATAAAATTATTGTTTAAAGAGCAATGATACACCTAATAAAATTGTTTAATTAGGTCAGGTTTCAGGGTCTATCTATTACTCCATATGTATGAAAAAATTGCAGATTTAGGTCTAAATAACCAGGTTCTGTACCTTATAAATGGAAATGGAAAATGATAACATATACTCTTAAGATATATGTTAAAGTTACAATTAATGAAAATAACAAAATTTTGTATGAGAATCTGTATTATATTTAATGCATTTTGGAAGTTAATTATTTCAAAAAATGGATACTTAAGGGCACACGTTAACATGACCCCTTCTAAATTATGAATCTTATTGTATACATTAAAATATTAAATTATTTGAAAGCCAACCCCCAAATTCCCTATGTTTATTTTTTTTCAACTTTTACACTGATTTATATATCATCCAATTTAGGGCACACGTTAACGTGTGCCCTTCTAAATTGTGGATCTTATAGTATACATTAAAATATTAAATTATTTGAAAACCAATCCCCAAATTCCCTATGTTTATTTTTTTTCAACTTTTACACTGAGAAATATATCATCCAATTTCACAATTCTACCGGATAGTCTTTGTAATTGTCGACGGCCACTGCCCCACTTTGCACCTTATTTTGTTCCAAATAAATGAAAATTGGTCCTTGGATTACTCACTGCTATCAAACCTTCTCTACAAAAGGCAACTTTAGGATTATAGACTAATCGTATCACACATATATGGTACAAACAAACATAGATTAAAAAAATTGATAAAACCAAAAACACATTCATACTAGGTAACAGTGCGTCTTCAACAAAAACTCTCAGGTCACAAACAAGCAGATCAAAATCACCCAACGACGGAACGCTTGTAACTTTGATCTGGTTCTGCGCGGGCACCTGCATTTTCAGCAGCTAGTCCTTGTGCGCCAAAACAAAAGTACTGGTTCATCAATCTCTTATTAAAGGAACCTTGTTTCTGTTTCATTTGCGATTTTCCTCCAGTAATGGAATGGTTTGATCCCACGCCCTCGCCCTTCTTTTTAATAGGAGATGACGCCCATGATGACGATTCTGAAAAAGCACTCAATGGCGATCCAACGGCTAACTGAGGCATCACCTGTAGTACCCCATGCATTAGCCCAGCAGCATACTTCTTTTTAGCTGATGGACTTGGTAGAGTACCCCTATATGAAAATACCCTCTTGTTATTTGGAAATGACATTTCCGAATATCTTTCCCTTAGTGGAATCGGACTGTATTCATAGCCTCCACATACGCTATACGAATCTAAAGAGTCGCCGTCTCTCAACTTACCATTATCACCGTTCCTCTCTTTCTTCCCCGCCCATCGAAGGAGAATCCTCAGCCGCTTTGCAGCAGAGTTAACCGAATTCAACTTCTTTTTATCAAACGAGTTCGACTTCTCTGGTGAACCGTAGCGGCTCAGTTCGCCCGAGCAGGTACCGTATTCGGTACTTGCAGCATCACAACTTCCTGCAAATTCGTTCCCGATATCTGTGTATAAAATAATTTCGGCATCCGGGACTCTAAATGAAGTTCCGGGACTTCCACCAATACCCTGAATTTTCAAAAGGGAAACAAGGGCACTTCTTGTGGCAAAATCTTGACCATTGGAGATCCCTCCTGCTGATATCAGCTGTTTGATCAAGATCTCAGAAGAGGCCGATCTCGGCAGTTGCTTGAGCATATCGAGTGGGGTCATACCATTATTATCGCGGATATTCAAATTGATTCCACGTGCGGTCATGAGGAGTTCCACCAGATCAGAATGAATGTTTTCAACTACAGCCATATGAAGAGCAGTTCTTCCATCACTATTTTTCACATTTATTACATCTTCCATATTTACAAACTTTCCAAATACTAATTGCTTCATGAGGTCTATCTGACGGTCCACTCTTCGGAAACCGGGGCTACGGAAACCGGCTACGGCCATGTGAAGGAATGTGTCTCCATAGTTGTTTGTTAAAGAAGTGGACAAGGGTGATGCCGATATTAAAACCTCTACCACACCTAGGTAACCTCTGTAAGCAGCCACATGTAATGCTGTGTTCCCTTGGTTATTGGTTGATTTGATGATATCATAGGTTGCTAGTAGTTCCTTAACCACCTGCACGATTATTTTAAACAATAATCAGTGATATTTTCGAACCGGACTGGAAATGAGTGGAAGGAATGCCATCACAACTGACAATATGGAAGCTGACTAATGGGATATTTAAAAAGAAGATGAAACCTCTTCCTCCTTGTATTTCACACCATTTAAGGGTTAATCCAAGCTTATGGAAAGGAATAATCTCAAGATCACCATTCACCAACTACAGCAATAAATTTAGTGGAAAATACGAGTGCAAGATGAAGATTGACTGTCTGTCTCCTAGTCATTTTAGGAAATTAGCCAAAAGTATGTTTATAACCTCTATAACCTCAAAATAAACCACCGCATAAAATTAAACTACAACAACTATAAAGAAAGTGAAGCACTTTCTCCAAATCTGTTAAAGCCCTATTGACAAATAATTGACACTAGGACAGATTACCTTCTTCTTTTTCCTTTTTCGGTTTTCCACCTTTTCCTCTTGTTCTTGTGTCAGATTTACATTTTAAATAGACAACTACCCAAGAATCACAAGTACGTAGAAGTAAAAGCTGGCAAACTTGGATTAAGACATCAAGAAAATACGCAAATCCATGTCAAAAGCTCAAAAACACTCACCTCAATTTGGCCTCTACCAGATGCAGTATGCAACAAAGTAGATCCCTGAGCATCTCTATAAACCAAGACATCAGAGCATTTTCGAAGCAGCTCTCTCAAAATCTCCAAATTCCCTCCTCTAGCCGCAGCATGTACAGCCCTATTCATCATCTCCCACCCAAAAACCGAAGATTCCTCCTCAACTTTACCCTCCAATTCTCCAATTGGTCTTTGTTTTGGCGCAGAGAAACTCAGCAATAGCTTAAAAACCTCAGAATTCTTGCTCCTGGCCGCGGCATAAAGTATATCAGTAACGCCATACTCACCTTCTCCAAATACAATTAGTGGGTCTCTCTCTACCAATTCTTTAACAAAACCCACATCACCAGCAGAGGCAGCAGTGTAGAGAAGCCAACCACCATAGCCAGCTCTAATGAGAGAGTTGTGGCCCTTCTTTGTTTCACATTCAAGGAGGAGCTTTTGAGCAACTTGGGATCGGCATTTGGCTACATCATCAAATTGGGCCTCATCATCCCACACTGTTTCGAGGCGGCGGATTCGCCGGAGGGAGGTGAGTTTGATGAGGAGATTGGTGTCAAGATGAAGAAGCTCTCGAACTAGATCGTAGTGGCCATTCGCAGCAGCCCAATCGATGGGAGATGCGTACCACCATTGATTTCCGGTACTTTCCCACCGCAGAGGAAAGTAAGAAGGAGGCATTGGGCTTTGACCCAAAAGACACAAAATTGAACAGGGTCGAATGAAATTGACGATGAAATCAGAATTTAGACATGAATATGATCAAGACCCAGTTTCAGGTTTAGTGAGAAAATGAAGAAGTGAGAGTTTAAGAAGTCCTGAAGATGGGAATTAGAGAAGTATAAGGGGTGAGATAAACAAGGAAGGGAGGAAGTGAGGAGAAAACAGAGGGATGAAGAGAAGTAAGGAGAAGATGGGAAGATTTATTTAGACTTAAGAGGATAAAGGATCAATTTTATATATAAAAATGTGATTGTAGATGATAACAAAAGGAGAATGGCCCCATGTTTTTTGAGATCTTTTTCCTGGGAATATTGTGGTACAGAAAAATACCAAAGTTTCGTGCGGTACGTGATGATTCGGTCAGGACTCAGTAGAAAGAGAAGTTTGTAATCAAAGGTGATCACATAACTTTCCAAAAGCCTCAATTGTACAGGCGGAAATAATTTTAATCATTTTCTTCTTTGTTTCAATACACACACTACGTGTAAATTTTGGGTGATATTCTTTTGTCAAAATAATATATAATATTAAAAATATATAGTAATAAATGTATAATTATTTTAACGATAAAAATACACTAATTTTTTTTTTATGATTTACTAATTAGATTAACAAAAATATAAACAGTGCATTAAACATTTGGTCTCACAAATTCATTAAAGCGGTGCAATATCAACTTTTTGAATTGAACAAACCTATTTTTTTTTTTCTTTTAGTTCTATTTTTGTGATCAACCGTACAATATATATTTATTTATTTCTCCAAAATTTTATTTAGGTAATCCATGTGGAGTCCTTCTATGATGACATATTTTGGTGATCATGCATTGATTGTTTAATTTTTTGAAGCAAATCATTCAATGGTATGAATATATATAATCATAAAAGATAAAGTTTATTTAAGTAGCTACTCTGTTCGATATAAATGATGGCCACGTTAAGTATACAAGTCTACCCACATTTATTAAAGACGTAAACCTAAAACTTTATATAATTGATTACTAATTTCACAACCTTAAACAAAAATTAGATCAGAAATAGCAACTAATGAAGCTTTGATTTCCTCCGGGGAGATTGGACAATGAACTAGCACCCGGGCGGAGGTTGAACAATATATGTCAGAAAATATATATATATATATATATATTTCTTCTTGTTGCATCACATCAATTACGGTTCTTGATGTCCATGTTACTTAATTTACAATTAGTTCACAGTTGAGTTGCCCGTCCTTCAAATGTGGGTGGCTAGATATGGACGGACACCATGTCAACAGGGAATATAAATTGGGCCCACCATTGATGCTTAATTTTTTTCTGTTGGCAAGTGGCAGTAGTTTATTTATCACAATGTAATTCCAAATATAGAACTCTCATTTGCATCAATCTTAGATTGTGAAGGGAATTATATCATATTATATTATATTATATTATTCTTGTAGTGAGATTTCCTTGCAATCAATCAAGACTCAAAACTCAATGAGGGTAAGTGCCAAGTTTTCATTTTAGTTGTCAACCAAGTGAATTAGCTCAAGCAGATGAACATTCGTTCTGCTTTGGGGGCCAATTAAATTGGAGTCTACTTTCCGTATCATGTACTACTAAACGGAAAATAAATAAAGTCTTAATTATTAGCATTGCATTTTTTAAATCCAACCTCTCAAGTTTATTCGTATATGCATGACTATTTATTAAGAAAGAAAAATCAAAATTAAATAAGAAAGCATATTTGTAATATATATTTATTTTTTTCTCTTACTTTTCATATTATTTTATTTAAGCTCTCGCATCAAAATGAAAAAATTCCCCAAAAAAAGGAGATTTTTAAACGAATTAATAGCCCATTTTTTAAAGTCAATCTGTATTAAGAAATATATGGATTTTCCAATTATTATTTTATTGAAAGAGGGAGGGTTAAAATAGCTGTTAGCAATGACAATAAGAGATTATTAATTTTGATATATCACCTTAAATTCATAATCTTAATTTAAAACCCAACTTTTAACTTGATACATCTCAATAACGAGGCCAAGACGTACTCTTAATTTGGCGGAGAACACACTAAAATAACAGATACTACTAATGGCATCACTAAATCAAATAGTTTAAGGATTGTTTGTGTAATTTACTCAAAACCTCAAGTTTTTTTTTTTTAAAAGGAAACTTCACAACTTACTTGGTCACTAGCAAGAGGGGGATATAATAAAAAAAGAAAAAAAAGAAAAGGACAGTGACGTTTGAGAAGCATCGTCACTGCAAAGCTTGGAGAAAATTAGAATTTATATTCACATAACATACGAAGAGAAAAAGGGAAGAAAACAAAGAAAGAAACAACAATAATTGAATTTAACTCCATTCCCAGATGAATGATCGGGTCAAAAAAAGGATATCCTTGGAATTAATATGTATGGGCCCCTCCTCTTTCTACCATGTTCTCCTATAGTCGGAGAATCCCATCTCATGCTCTTTTTCACTTTCATGTATTTGCCTGCCAACCATACGGAATTCATCGCCAACATTTGACTCCCACACTTTTTGTGTCATGCTTTTACTAACTTCTTGCTATTAAGGCTAAATAGTACAAACATACTTGAATCTTCTCTCTTAATTTCAATTAGAACTGGAGCCTTTGACTCAAAATCAATAATACATATTAGAGTTCGGAGCATTTGACTCAAAATCAAATGACTATGAATAGAGTATCCACTAGACTTTCTCAACACAAACACCCCCACCCAGAAGGAAAAAAATAAAAATAAAAATTGGAAGTACGGGTTTGTTCAAATAATTGGAGGATTAACTTATAAAAAAAATTAAATAAAATTAACTTGCACATAATATTAGTTGAAGGAGGCTCCAAAGCACGAAAAGCCCACCTCCCTTTCTCTATTATTAGGGCTGACAATGACAAAAAGAAACACTGACCTGACCCCACCTTCCACTTTGATGCCACGCAAGCACAAAACTTATTACTAACTAGATGGGGCTAAGAAGCTCACATGAACTATGAGCTGGCCAATGCACTAGATTCTCTATAGATATTAATTACTTTGTGCAGTTGATACAAGGAAAAATGTATATTATTATGTATATAGTGAGTGGGTAGTTGCGTACGATGCACATGGCTGATTTCATTACCCAAAAAGGTATATTGGGTTCTCATCTTCTTTACTAACTACCAACTTATTAGTCCTCAATTAATTGTTTGCTAAAAGCAACAGCAATTAACTTGTTCACGAGGATTCGTGCCCTTCTTCATAGAATGACACAATTACGTGTCTCCTCTGCATCTCTAAAGCACATGCACCCATCACATATATTCAAAATACTAATTGATCAACTAACTCTATTCTACCTTGTACATATGTCAACAAACAAACAGGTAATGCTTTCTAATCTTCCACACACTAATTGAGTCTAGTACTGTTACTCTATCATCTATATCTGCACAGGTATTGATTCTATGTGCATAAATCTCGAGATAAGGACAGAAACAACAGAGGGCGACTGCATGTCTTCAAATACAATCATACACTGCAAATGAGATTTTATATTTTAATACCCAATAGATCCAATCCTAGATAAGATCTAGAAAGTCAATGCTACATCTCCTAGAAGCTGCAATGTACCAAGCCTTACGCATGGAGTACGAGCTTTTTTAAACAGAAACTAAATTTTAAATCAATTTTTTGTATCATCTATCCCAACATATATAACCAGTATCATTCCTAGAAAGTAAATGGGAACGGTTTTTACATCAGTTGCCTCACCAAGTCACCAATGACCTTTCGCCCCCTTCACTTTTGCCCTCCCTAATCCCTATAAACATTTCTCTCACTCCACCTTCATATGGCATAGGGTAACTCACACACTCGAAAGTACATAGATTGCTTGCTTTTATTCAGTAACCATTATGCATTAAAATATATCTATGTATGTGTGAGTATATAAGTTTTGGGAAGTTCGTAGTTTTTCTTTTTCTTCATTTTGGGTGGGGATGGAGTGAGTGGGTTTAATTGGTTAAATCCATGTACTACTTGCGTGAATAGTTGGTAGATCAACATTAAATAAAATACCTTTATTTCTTGCACAAGATTCAGCTTCAACCAAGATCAGTACTGCAGGTCCCAAAACATTCTTAACATATTTAGCAGCTCTAAATCCATGGGGAAGAAGATTTTTCCTGCAAACTTAACATAAAGGAACGCAGCAT
The DNA here is from genome assembly GCA_021464415.1 of Lonicera japonica. NCBI lineage: Eukaryota > Viridiplantae > Streptophyta > Magnoliopsida > Dipsacales > Caprifoliaceae > Lonicera > Lonicera japonica. The sequence continues at coordinate 62,515,367 of CM038468.1, read as the reverse complement.
ATACCATTTAGAAACTTTTTCTTGACAAAAACTAGGTGCAACTAAAATCATATGAATAGTTGTCCAGTATCATCATACGCAATAGATATTGGTTTTCAAACATAAATAATGGTCCAACATTTAATACATCCATTACAGAACTAACAGCACTGGTAACCAATATAGCTTAGTGTGGTTCATATTTGAAGTTCCAAATTTCTAAAACCTAGAATTATAGAAATCCAAGTTTAGACAAACAGGCCCTAGATGATTTTCATAGCTGAAAGTAGTAGAGGGATTCATATTACTTCAACCTTACACTTGGTAACTGGCTAATCTGGACTATAAATGTTTATGGTACAAAAAGGGGAAATTCCAGTTGCCATTTCAGATAGCATAAATAATAATCAACTTGAAATAATAGCTACTCAGGAAGATTTCATTCGCTTCATGAATTCCTCAACCTGCTCAGCAGCATCATATAAATTCTTCTGTTTAATTCCATCCAAAAGCAAACGGCATGTCTGATATCTAGGTCTAATTTCTTGACCTATCATATCTTTGAAGAGAAGATATGCCCATTCGCATTTGTTTGCTCTACAAAGCCCGTGAATTAAAAGTGTGTAAGTCGACAAATCAAGACTTATATGATGTGTATTAACCATGCCGTGCAACAATTTACACAATAACCCATCCGTCTTTCCAGTTCTAAAACATAATTTAAGCAAAGGATGGTATGACTGAACATCAGGTGCGCAGTACGGCGAACCATCCATGTCCGAGAGAACATTTAAGGCCTTTTCTTCTTGGGCATGATGGCAAAGCATTGCGATCAATGAATTGTAGGTTGATGTTGATGGGGTAACACCAATCTTGGGCATTTCCACCTCAAAAACATGAAGAGCCTCTCTTACTTGGCCAGTTCTCCCCAATGTATAAATCAAGGCGTTGTAAAATAGTGTATCGGGTTTGCATCCGACCGATTTCATTCTCTCAACAATTTGCAAGGCTTCCTCAAACTCTTCTGATTTTGTCAGTGCACACATGATAGTGGTGTAAGTGACAACATTTGGTGGGCACCCTTGAGCTTGCATTTCGTCAAGCAGCTCGTAGACCTTTTGGAAGTTGCATTGGAAACAATAGGATTGGATAATTGTTGAGTAGCTGATGACACAAGGGCGGAAACCATGTCCCTTCATCTCTTGGATTGTCCAATGTGCCTCCTCAACCCGATTGACTTTGCACCAACCATGAATAAAGATGTTAAAAGTGTGAGCATTCGGTGGGATGTGCGATTTGAGCTCCAAGAAGATCGAACGGGCCCGCTCAACTTTGTTCTCCTTGCAAAGGGTGTCAAGTATCAAGTTCATGGACTCTGTGTTCTTCTCCAATCCAAAACTTTCTAACCCGTCGAATGTCCTTATAGCATCATCAAATTCTCCCGCACCAGCAAGCCTTCTCATGACCTTGGCTATGGTACTGAGGCTAACAAGATGGTGCTGACGCATTTCCTCTACCAGGGTCCTCATCCTTTCAATTTGCTTCGTCTTTCCCAGTATGTCAACCAGCATATTGTATGATTCCGGCAAAGGTTTATAGCTTGGACATGATTCTGCCCATCTAAATATGCCCAACGCAGACTTCCAATCGTCTTTGAATCGATGGAGTAGCTTAACAACAAGATTGTGAGAGACGTTAATAGAATTACAGGCTTGGTCTTGCAAGAGAGACTGCAAAATTTCATCGCTACTGCTTCCAGAATGAAGTTTAGCTACAAGAACGTCAAGGTCAGACTGTCTAGTTGAGTCTATACAATGCTCCTCTTGAAAGGCAATTCTAGAGCTTGCAAAGTGAGCAGATTCCAGTGGGGAAGTACAGCAGAAGTTGGATTGACAGAGAGATAAATTTGCACACGCAACATTGAAAAAGGAACAATATACTGATCTTACAGAAAGGAAGATGTTCCTAGTGTGGTTTTTGACACAGAAGGTCATGAAGGGGTGCCAAAGAACATAATTGGGTTGGCGCCTCCCCAACTGGGCTAACCCACTTGGGTTGGAGTGTTCACTCCTGCATTTCAAAATAACAGATTTTAGCTACTTAACAAATATATTACCTGTAAATGCAGAACATGTCAATTGTGAAAGCGAGGCTCAAATCTCCGCTATAATATAGATAGGAAGAATATATGTACCATTACACTTTCTACAATGATTTTTGTTGCTGGTAATAAGATGGGAGGAACATTTGAAGCTCAAATTATAAACATAATATTTAAAAGAAGTCCCTAACTCCATTTTCAGATTCAAGTGAGAAGTCTTGTTATGAGCCAAAGAAATCCCCCATTTTCAAGCTTAAGCTTCACACCGGCCTACCGCTCTCCAATTTAAAGGGGGACTTCCGTAATCATTCACCCCTAATAAGACATCTTACAGTTTATGTTACTTCTAACCTAATAAATTGAAAACTTGCAATTAAATAATTCAATTCTTTAAGTAACTTTAATATGATACCATTAGGAAGTGTGAGAGAGATAGAGGGCTGTTACAACACCTATATCTGAAATTTTCCCAAAATATGTGCACAGAACACAGTCGTGTGTATAACTGTACGCTCATCCTATCCTAAATCGTATATAGACATAAACATTTAGTAATCAATTAATGCTTCGCAATAAGCACCAATTAGGGTTTTACTTTTCCAAGTGAAGAAACTCAAACCTGAAATTATAGCAATACTGAGAACAAGAAGATTCAGTGAGAGAAATTGTTTAAGATTGAAACGGAAAACACTTTCTTCTAACAGAGTCGGATTACAGGTGAGCAGTAACTCACTCGAGCCAGGCCTGGTTCGATGCGTCAATTTTTTACGCTGAGTGGATGGAAGGGACAGAAAAATAGCTATCAATTCTAATTCACACTTATCTTTCCGAATTTCAGGTTTTCCATTTCGTTGGAGGAGGGTTAGGAAAAAGAAATAGTTTTGCTTGAGATTTTAAAATATATTTTTTAAATAAATTTTTGAAAAACGTGAAAGTAAGTGAATTTAGTTTTTGTAAGAATTATTTTAATTAATTTTTAAAAAATTATAAAAAAATTTAAAAAAATAGTCATAATACATCTTATTTTATAGATCTCAAATGATAAGTTTTAAATATATATTTTTATTTAATTTTTTTTTTTTTGAATTTAAAGTTATGGTATTTTAAAAATTGTATGAAAAAAAAAGTAAAGTAAAGTAAATTTTGAGAAGTGTATAATAAAGTTGACTTTTTAGTATAAATTTTAAATAAAATTAACTTTTTAAAAGTGTAAAGTGAAGTAAATTTAAAAACTTAATTTTAAATCTCAATCAAATATCACCGTAGTAATCCAAGAAGAAGATTTATACTTCTTGTACATTTCTTTTTCTTGATTTTTTTTATATTGATAAATCTCATTATTTTTTATTTTTTTTGGTAACGAGAAACTTCTCTTTCCCTGAGTCACACTTGGACCTAAGGCAGCCGAGTAAATTCCACCCCGACGAACACTCCCCAAGTCTGTCGAGAATTTGAATTAAGACTTTTTGACTAAAATCAAATGTTGATAAATCTCAAAATATATTTATATATAAGATTAAAGTTTATATTTATATGTTTAAATTTAAAAAGAATTATAAAATGTAACATGTTTATATATAATAAAATAATTTTATTATTACACAAATTTTCAAATATTTAATGAGTACCACTCTTAAAATCTGGAGGGAGGGAGGGTGGGCGGCGACTAGTTGGGATCACTGAAACCAATCAAAAAAAATTGGTTTTGCTTTAATATATTTGAATACCGAGAATCGGAAATACCGAAAATCAAATATACCAATTTTTTTTATGCTAGTTTTTATTTTAATGTTTAAAAAATTGAAGTACTAAACTAAAACTACTGTAAAATAAGAGTAAAGTATAAATGAACTTTATATTTTATATATGATATATGATATGAGTAAACCAAGCCTCTTGGCCCAGTGGTATAAGGCTGCCACTGGGACAATCTTGGGTCGACTTGGAGCTCCCAAGGTCGAACCTCGGCGTTGTCAAAATAATGCTTGGCCAGCGGCAGCCACGAACCGCGAGCGGGGATTAGTCGAGGTGCGCGAAAGCTGGCCCGGACACCCCGTGGGGAACCAAAAAAAATATATGATATGAGTAATAAGTTTCGCTTTACTCTATTATGCTATCATTTTAAAGTTTATTCCATTTTTTTTTTAAATTGCTCAACTCAATGATACAACTCAACAATTATGTTCACGTGAGTTTAATCCACAACGTCCTTTTAGGAGGAAATGAAGGACGTTAACACATTACAAGACCATTGGCTTTAAAGATAATTCCTAAAGTGATATATTGTTATGTCATATATAAATTTATTTAAATAGTCACATGAAATGTTATAAGATTATTAATAGGTTTTGTCTATTTTAATACTTTTTATCTCTTAATTTTTTGTATGTTTTCTGAATGTAATTATATTCTCTGTCTTGTAGAAAAAAATAATAAAAATAAAATTAAGTAAATATATTGAAAGAACAAAATAATTCAAAAACCAAAAATATAAGCATCAAAAAAATCAAAAATTCTGAAAAACTGTATGATTTGATTTTGTTTTGTGTTTTTAAAAACCGAGAACCAAAAATATCAAAAACTAAAAATATAAAGTATTATGATTTTGATTTTGGTATAGGTCATTTACCGAATTAAACTAACGTAATCCCCGCACTAGTTGGGAGACATCTTCTTGAACAAAAGAATGTGATTTTTTTATATATTGGATTTAACTAACATATAATTTTAAGAAATTGCGATGAAATTTAGGATATCATAGGTTAAGTAGGACTCTTAGAATTAACACGACATAGGAATATTGCCCCTTATTTTTATGTAATTTTGAAGTATCTTGCATATCAACGATTTTTTAAATTTTTATTTTTTTTAAACAAGCGACAGTTTATCTCCAGGTAGTTGAAGTGAATACTCATTTTTTCCCACCTGAAGCCCGTTACACATCTTTCGCCGCTTAATCTGGAAACGAAACTACCGGCATTCCTGTTTGGACAGAACGTGTGATGACGTCCCGAATTCATGTTGGGACCATTTGGTATGCGTTGATTTTTTATTTTTCACTTAAATAATAATATGCTCAATTCTTGTAGTTATGAAAACGCACAAAAATATTTCACTTTTTATTTTCCCTTACTGATAAAATTGATGGGATATTGGGATGTTCATATACTCGATAGAAAAATAGAACGTAAAATGGACAATCTCCGTTCTTTTTGTGCTAAAGCAAATTGTGTTCCTGAAACAACTCGTGGGATACAATTCGATCACTTTTTGGAAAAGTGGTACGCCAATTTCACAAGGCCAGTGTGTTTGTTTGATTTAGAGGAAGAGCTTGTACAAGGCAAAACTACATATCCTACTTCAACTCAAATCACATGAACGATTGTAGTAGAAAGGAACTTCACCAAAAAAAAAAAAAAAAAAGGACATCTAATAAACAAAGACAGCCTCAGTTCATACAGTACTCACTAATCATATACTAACTACAAATATCTTCTCCTAATAGTCCTTTTTCCAGAAGGAAATACATCAACTCATGACATACAAGGTCTGATTTTATTCAGAAAACAACTAAATGGTAAATACCTCAAAAATGAGAAAACAATAACCTTTTTAAGTCCAACAAAATCAAAAGGCCGCCTATGTATGTCCTTGTCATAGCCTCAAGCTTAGGCAGATGCCATGTGAACAATCAAATCGATCACACGAGAACTGCCAAAAAAAATAATAATAAATAAAGGGACAATTAAAAAAAACCCTTATTAGAGAAAGATTTTCACGCTAAAGCCAATGAATAATTTTTTTGTAAATAAAGGGCCTATTTTTTTTTATTAATAATATGACATGTGTTTTTTTTTCATTATAAAATGACATCCCAACCCTTAAAATAAACTAAAAAAATACCAATATGCATTATAATATGAATTGCAATATGAACTTTACAGTCTATATTTCACTGCAATATGAACTTTGCAGGCCATATTTTATTGCAATATGAACTTTGCAGTCCATATTTTTTGTGCAAAGTTCATATTGCAGTCCATATTTTACTGCAATGTGAACTTTGCAGTCCATATTTCTAGTGCAAAGTTCATATTGCAATCCATATTTCACTGTAATATTCATATTTTCTGTGCAAATTTCATAAAGAGGGGGTAATTTAGGTAATATATAACATGTTTTTGTTAATTAAATGATATTTAAATTTATTCAAATACCTTCATTTAAAATATAAAATAAAATAGGCCTCTTACACTAATTACCAATTAAAAATAGGCCCTACATTCAAAAAAATATTATTCATTGGAGTTTTGGTAAAAATCAATGTGTAGTAAGACATTCTACCTAATTTCTAGATAAATAAATAAATTTGATTCAAGCACCACACAATCATCATTCGTATTGTAGCATTACCCAGTAAAAATTACACAAGTTAAATTAATACTTGAAAAGATTACCTGTATCCCCATTCATTGTCATACCAAGAGACAAGTTTCACAAAGTTATCATTCAAAGCAATCCCAGCCTTGGCATCAAAGATGCTTGACCTGCAAAAATTGCACCCATAAATAATTAGGCACAACAATTTACTTTCACATAATGTAATCATTAGGTAACCCATGGGCTAAGCCCACTCTAGCACAACAAACTTTTCACCTGCTATCACCAATGAAATCTGTGGATACCACATCGTCTTCAGTGTACCCCAAGATACCTTTGAGTTTGCCCTCTGACTCCTCTCTAATATCAACCAAGAGATTTAATAAAAATTAAACATAAGTGTTGGTTGTTACTCCACTACTAACTAACGCATCGCACCTGAAAATTATACAAGATTTGAAATTAATAGGATTCGCCAAAACTTACTTGATAGCAGCTTTGATCTGCTCATAGGTTGCCTTCTTCTCAAGCCTTACAGTGAGGTCCACAACTGAAACATCCACAGTTGGAACTCGGAAGGCCATTCCAGTCAGCTTACCATTCAGCGCTGGCAGCACTTTACCAACAGCCTATGAGAACAAGAATGTGCACACGTTAATCCAAAATAACACACACATAGATGCATGTAAATAATCAGGACTAAACAAAAAGTAAGAATATATAGCATTACATTGGCAGCAATATGTATTTTTTTTGAAATAAAAGATCTTTTTAATCAAAATGTGCAATTACCATTAGTGCTAACCATTATTTGTCTTGTCACATACCATCACAAACACTGCTAAATAAAAAAAAAAAAAAAAACAGTGCAAACAACCCAAATAACGCTTTTCAAATGATTACACCACCATATAAAGAGTCATTCACTCTTTCATATATTACCTTGGCAGCTCCAGTGCTGCTGGGAATGATGTTGAAAGAAGCAGCTCTTCCACCTCTCCAGTCCTTGCTTGATGGCCCATCCACAGTTTTCTGAGTGGCTGCATCATCAGACGTATCGTAAAATTTAAAAAGACACAACATTAGGTCATAATATATATTTCCTGGTAATATATAAGGTCATAATATATATTTCCTGGTAATATATGTCCCAAATTTTCTTTTACCAGTAATAGAGTGGACAGTGGTCATAAGACCCTCAACAATGCCAAACCTATCATTGATGACCTGAAACGTATAACACATAAAAACTACAAGCTGAAAAATTAAGTTGCAACTTCAAGAAGGACATAATGCATAAAAATGGAGTGGTGAGACAACCTTAGCCAGGGGAGCAAGACAGTTGGTAGTACAGCTAGCATTGGAGACAATGGTAAGTTCAGGCTTGTATTCCTTCTCATTAACACCCACAACAAACATGGGAGCATCTTTACTAGGAGCGGAGATGACAACCTTCTTCGCACCACCCTGATTCCATCAAACCATACAAGTCAATCTACCCATCAACCACAAATCCAACACTACAAGAACTCAAACACAAATAAACCATCAAATTACAGAAACCTACACTACACAGACCATGTTAACCAATTGAAACTATGTCTTCAGCCTTCACTTGCTAATTTAAGTCCAAATATCTATCTATCAATGAGGCAAATGTTACATAAAGACAACAAAAATGAAAGAGATGGACCATATCAAACCTTCAAGTGGGCAGCAGCCTTGTCCTTGTCTGTGAATACTCCGGTAGATTCAATCACAAAATCGGCTCCGGCTTGGCCCCATGGGATCTCCTCAGGGTTCCTAAACAATAATAAACAAACAATATGTCAAGACCATTCACAGATTTATATTCTAATCCTGAAATTATTGATTAGGCGTACCTGATGCCAAAAACGGTGACTGGTTTCTCACCAAAAAGAAGGGTCTTTTCGTCCTTGACCTTAAGCTCATGATGCTTCCACTGGCCATGAACACTGTCATACTTGAACATATATGTCTGCAAGCACCGCATAGTTACAGCAACACGACCAAAATCGAAGTATGCCCTAACTAATACAATCAATAACAAGTTCGTACAATAAGTGCTCATTTGGCTCAAAATTTTATTTGTTCCTGGAATTCAAAGTTGGTAAATTCACATGAGTCTCTTATATTTAAAGTCAAGAGGCTCAAACTTTTCATGTGAAATTATCATTTTGGATACCAGGAACTCACAAGAACCCGAAACAAACCAGCTCTAAAAGTAACAATATCTATCTACATATCAATATTCAATATCAATATATATTATATGATGATACCAATAAATAACAAATTCATACAATAAAACAGAATGTATCTACATATTTATATATGATGATACCATGTAGTCAGTGGTGATGAAAGGATCATTAACAGCAACAAGTTCAACATCGTCTCTTTGTAGAGCAACTCTCGCGACCAAACGTCCGATCCTACCGAAACCTAATTGATTTTTTTCAGATCAGATATCTGAATCGATGAATCGTGAAGAACACATCTTCAACATATAACAAATAGAAAAAAACGAGATCAAATTAAAACAAGTACCGTTGATTCCGATCTTAATCTTGCCTACAATAAGAACAATAAACAAAAGTTAGTGAAAGAAATAGAGATAATAGACGTTGAATTAACAAATAGATCTTGGAAGTAGTGATTACCCATGACTGAGAGAGATGATTTTTTCTAGATAGAGGAAAAAAAGCAGGGTAATAAGAGATTTTGGTGAGAGACGTTATTGAGACAGCGGTGATTAGGAGGGTTTAAGAGCATCTATGCAACGACGCGTAACAAAAAGTCAACGGATATAATAAATCTAAGTGGGTGCTATTGACACACATTAAAATACTCACTAATACTTTATCATATTTACTCGACTCTTAAGAAACGAGTATATGTGTATATACTCGGCCCTTACAAACTGAACCATTTTTTGGTAAAAAAAGTTATACTGGCTCGGCCCTTAAGGACCGAGTATGTGCACATACTCAGTCCTTAAGGGCCGAACCAATTTGAAGGGTTAAAAAGTGTTTTGGTGTGTGTCAATAGTAACCCCCTAAATCTATAGAGAGTTGCTATTTTCACGCACTAATTTACTCTTTAACACTCTTTAAAAATGAAAGTTAATTATTTTATTGATGTACATCACTTTTTTATTTTTAATTAATAATTAAAATATTAAACTCATCATTTAAATTCAAATTAATTATATATTAATTAATTAAAAACTCTCTTCTTCTTCATCATCCTCCTCTCCACTACCATTGTTGATGCCGCCACCACCACCATTCAAATCATCATCCATCTCCAAAAGAAGTAGGATACTTATATTTTATTGTTCCGTTTACGTTTTCTTTTATTTATAGATCATTGGATATAAATAAACGAAAAAAAAAAAAACACAAAGAATGTTTACTCGGTTTCTAGAAACCGAATGTTGTTTATCATACTCGGCCCAAAGGAACCGAGTAATGTACAGGTTATTCGGTCATAAGGAACCGAGTTAGGCTTTGGGTCATTTTTTCAATTCCATTCAATTTTTTAGGACTACGTGACTTGTGCTTTACTCGGTTCCTTTGGGCCGAGTTTGATAAATAACACTCGGTTCCTAGGAACCGAGTAAACCTTCATCTATGGCAAAACCTGTTTTGATGTGGTGTGTGCACTGGCCAAATCAAAAACTCTTATTTATTCTTTTCTTAAAAAACAGATATAATAGATTCTTATCAATAAGACATGGCGAAACTTTCTTTGTAACCAATAACGAAAAAGTTTGAGAGGAAACGACTAGATTGGGAAAGAAGTTAGAAGAAGAAGATTGAAAATGAGATTTATAGGGTGAATGGTGTGATTTGTTTTTTTGAATTGTATAGAGAAATAGAGTGGACTGGTGATCGAGAGTTGAGTGGAGTGGAGTATTTTTTAGATTAGTATTAATTAATCTTAAAATTAAATATGGCGTGTTAGGAGTGTTAAGAAGATATTAAGTGTACTTGTAGATTGTTAGAGAGAAATGGAGTGTTAAATAGTGAATTGGTGTGTCAATAATAACCCCTAGCTTTATCTATTTCATATATAATATTTTTTTGGAATTAAATATTAGAAGATTAGTTGTTCTACTGAGAGAAAATAGATTTAGAGACTTCCATCTATAATTTTATATAGCAAAAAAATATCATATATGAACTTAATAAATGAAGGATTTTTTTACATTATTGTTTTGTTGTAAAGACAAATTTAGTTTTTAAGTTAGTTATAAGTATTTTTCCTTTTATAAATTAAATAATTTAAGAGTTTTAAAATGACTAAATTGTCATTCATCTTTCAACTTTTAAATCCCATGCGAAAACAAGGAGATGCGATATACACACATCGACAGGATTAAAGAGATGGAAAGCAAACTACAATTGAAGAGAGGAATGCAAACATCTTAGATTGACGAAAAGCATTATAGGTTAACGGGATTAACGAAGGAAATGAGAAGAAATTTCTTAGCTCTATAGATATTGAAGCATTATCTAGGTATAATTTTTTCTTCATGTTTTTAGTTGTGATTTTGCTTTGTTTGGTTTATTCTAGCTTGTATTTAGACGATTGATGAAATAACGATTGGATGTTCATATTTTTTTATAGGTTGTTTTAGCATGATTTCAATGAATCCATGTATATTCTGTTTTTTTTCCTCCTAACTACAGAAATGCAGTTTTACAATTTTGTTGATATATTTAGATTATGGAGAACTATCATGTTTTTAGTTGTGATTTATGTAAAAGTTGTAGAAATGTTGCTTCATTTTGGTTGTTTTTAGCTTATATTTAAAGGATTTTATCTAATAATTACTGAATTGTTCATATTTTTAAAGATTGTTTAGCATCCTTGTAATAAATCTATGTATATGCTCTGTTTTTTCTTTTCTTTTTTTCTTTGTGCAAAAAAACTGTAAAAGTGGATTTATGGATTTGCAATTTTGATCTACGCTTTTTTAAGTGCAGTATTTTTGCACTTGATTCTTATATTGTAGGTTTTGGTTAATTTAAATAAGTGATTTTATTTGTAAATGAATGAACATACATCTTTTTTATGAAATGCATAACTTCTAAGTTTTTATGTCTCATTTTTTAGGGATCTTAATAGAGGCATTATAGGCATGGTTTATTATAATGATTATTCCATGGGAATTTGATTGTTTATTCGTATGAGTGTTGAAGAACTAAAACATTTGGTGTGAGAAAGGTGGTCCGATATCAATATTTTATGTGTAGACTTATTTGTTACTCGTGATGACAAGAAATTTGTGTTAGATGGGGATGATGAATTCAATGCATGGTTTATTTCGCAGTGGTAAAAGGAGTGGAAAAAATATATATTTTTGTTAAGCAGACGGAAGGCTCTAAATTTTTTACGTCAGATAATCAATATGCTAGTAGTTCATTATGTTGTGTGAGTTGTGTGGATGAAATTGAAGCACATGAACCACCTCATTGTAGTGCTTGGGCTAATGCTATTATAGGTATTAGACAAAGATTTCAAGGAGGAGCCATTGAATTTCGGACGAGTTTACAAAAAATTCTCATTCACCATGGATTCAAATTTGAGTTCAAGAAAAATTGCAAAAACATGATCACCATTGTATGTAGTAAAAATGATGAGCTAGGTTATCAGTGGATAATCCATGCATCTTAAAAGTTTAAGCTTGTTAGGTTATTTGAAATAAATGAAATGGTGAAAGAACATACATGTGGCATTGGATTCAAAGGTTTGAGGAAGCCACCCATGACAAGTCAACTTGTTAAATCAATAATTTTTAGTTTGGTTCAAGACAAGCCGCTAGTGAAACTTGCGGAGATTACATATTACTTTAAGCGAGAATATGGTGTTAGATTGAGCTATTAATTTGCTTATACTGGCAAGGGGATTATGATCAAATAGATTCATTGCGATGATTCTGCATTGTACAACTAGGTTATGGGGGTAAATTGATAGTATAAGGCAAACAAATTCGTGAAGTTATGTTGTACTTGAGGTTGACGAAGAGAGTCATAAGTTCAAGAGAATATTCATTTCCTTTAAAGCTTGTGTACATGGCTTTAACTTTTGTCGGCTTTTGTTATGTTTGGATGGCTTCCATTTGAATGCGAAGTTTAAGGGTTGTATGTTGTCTGTCATTGCGATAAATGAAGATAGAGGTACTTTTATGATTAATTTTTTTGTTTTGTATTGAATTTTCTAATCTATTTTTTAAATGATGATTGTTGCACTCTTATTCTACTGTGTTATTTCACTTTGTAGTCTTTTTACTTTGCGTGTAATCTAGTCAATTATAGATCTATTCTAATTTAAATTATTTTTATAAGGATTTTTTCACTTGCCATGCCTGTAGTGGATGCAAAAAATGTGGATAACTAACAATAATTCTTAAAGTATTTGAAGGTTATTGTGGGAACTAATAGGGTGTTGACATTTATTTCAGATAGACATGTTGGATTGATCAATTCAGTTCCTATGATGTTCCCTAATGGTTTTCATGCTTATTGCCTTTGTCATTTGAGGAATAATTTCAGTTCATGTTTTTCATTAAAATAAATAGAAAACGAAAATTAGCTTTGAATTTGTTTACTAGTTGTGCATATGCTTTTTCGCTTGACGAGTTTCAAAATGCATACGATGATCTTAAGACACTTACGAAGAATGTTACGGAAGATTTCTTTAGCCGCGCACCACTTGATTATTGGGTTAATGTATTTTTTTTTGGAAGAAGATAAGGTATTATGTGTTTTAATATGGCTGAAAGTTATAACTCGTGAATTGTAAATGAACGAAATCCTCCTATAATAACAATGCTAGATTAAATTCGTGTAAAAATAATGAAGAAAATGTCAAATAGACGTGAAATATTGAGGAATTGGAGAACTATCTTGTGTCCGGAGGTTGAAAAATACTTGAAGGAGAAGGTTAATGAGAGTTCGACTTAGAGGGTTGTCAAATCATCTGATTTTGTGTTTAAAGTTATATAGGAAAAGTCTTATCGTGTAGATCTTTCGACATGAGAGTGTGGTTGTAATTCATAGCGGATTGATGGCTTCCTATGTTCACATGTCGTTTTGTGTATTTTGGCAGATAAGAAGGTTATTTATGACTATTGCGATCCTTACTTCTTTACGTGTAACTAGGGCCGGCAATATTTGACACGACACGCTAACCCGACACGAACTCAACACGGAGTTAGCGGGTTTGGGTCAAGCATAAACGGGTTCGGGTCAATTTTGGGTCAGACACGTTTAACCTGCAAACTAAACGGGTCGTGTTCGGGTTAACCCGCTAACTCGAAATTGACCTGCAATTAACACGATTATTATTTTTATTTTCTTTTACAGCTATATATATATATTATTTTATTTTGCCATCTTTCTTAAACAATTATATTCTTATTTGGAGTATTGGTAGTAGATGATAGTTATTATGTTTTTAATGATGAATAAAATACTAATTTTTTATGTTTATGCTTTGGTGATGGAATGTTATATATTTTGACTCTAGATTATTAATATTGAATTTTGGTATTGGGTGGTACTTATTATTACTTATTAAAAATTTAAAATTATTATAAAACAAGTTAATTTTTTTTATATGAGACTTAATTGTCATTATAATCTTAAAAGGTTAATCGTGTCGTGTCGTGTCGTGTCGAGTTGCAGATTTAACATGACCTATTTATTAAACGGGTTAGTCGGGTCGTGTCGTGTAACCTATAATATAAACAGGTCGTGTTCGAGTTAATATAAATGACACGATTAGTTAAACGGGTCGTGTTCGGGTTGACACTAATACTGTAATACTTGTGTGTTGACACGACCCGAACACGACACGCGAACCCGAATTGCCAGCCCTACGTGTAACTCAGAGCTCTTATGCTCATGCAATTTACCCAGTGCTAACTTCTTATCAACCTACTAATGTCTCGGATGTATTAAAAATTTTACCTCCCGATTGTAAAACTAAACACGGTTGTCCTAAAAAGAATTGAATTGACAACACCGTTATGCATATCACAACAAGAAGACATGCAATGCACCTATTGTTTAGATTTTACTGCGGCAAAATATAATTACATTTAGTGAATATTTTGGAATTAAAATTCTTGGTATGATAGTATTTGAGAATTTTCTCGAATTCCTTTAATTTTGATTTTAAAAGAATGTGATATTGATTTTGATATATGAATTAAGATATTTTTGTGGGAAAAAATAATATCAAGACATTGCTATTCTTTGCAAGTTGTTTATTTAAATGCAAAAGACTTTGATTATCTATGCTAAATTGTACTCGGATTTAGTGCAAAATTATTTTTGCACTGAAATATTTTTGGTAATTGCACTCGGATTTACAGCAAAATTGTTTTTGTATTAAAATATTTTTGGTAATTGCACCTGAATTTACTACAAAGTTGTTTTTGCACTGAATTCATTTTGTCAAGTTTCACTCCCATTTAATGCAAAACCATTTTTGTAGTGAATTCATTATGACAAGTTGCAGTCGCATTTAGTGCGAAATTGTTTTTGCATTGAATTATTTATGGGAATTACACGCGGGTTCAGTGCAAAAGTGTTTTTGCACTGAAATATTTCTAGAAATTACACATGATTGATTAAAACACTTTCACATTAAAGTAATTGAGTGAGAGAGAAAATTCAGATTGGTTGATGAAGATCGAGACGAATTGGAGATCGAGGTTAATGAAAGGAGATAAGCAGTGCAAATCGCATGAGAAGAACGAAAATGTTAAAAAATATGGCATGATTGTAATTATGTGAAAATTAAGGGTTATATCTTGTTTGGCTTAATTTTACCATGGACACGTGTCATAATTATATTGATTGTCCTTATTTTACAACAGAAAAGTAATGTGTTCTTTATATAATTTTAATTATGGAATAAACCTTTAAACCCATTGCCTCTTTTACTAAACTTTTTTATTCTATCGAAAAAGAGATTAACGAATACTTAATGTTGTGATTGGGAGTTTAAGAGAAAAAGGAAAAGAAGAAAAAGTATTACAATCTCTCCTTCGTCTTTGTGAGTTGAAAAAAATGAGATAAAGTATCACATTTTAAAGATTTGTTATGTATTTAAGGATAAAATTGCTAATACAGTAAGTTTTTCTCTGATTTTCTTTAATTGGAGAGAAAGTTTTTATTAATTTTTTCTCCATTTCTCTTGTATTCTCTCCATAAAAAATTGCCAAACAAAAAAACGGATAAACTTTCTCTCAATTTCTAATCCTTTCTTTCCAAATTGAAACCCTAAACATTGAGTAAAATGGATTGTTTTATCATGTCTGGATATGATTAAATAATTTTATTCAACTCTCTAATCCAGCAAATCAAACACACCCTAAAGGCATCAATTTATATTTAAAGGGTCTTTTGAAGAATAAATAAATGTCACAATATTATTTTTTAAAATTTTAAAATATTTTCCTTTTAATTTATAGTTTTATTTTGGGTAAATTACCTTGATAGTTCATAAGTTATTGACCTAGTGTCACTTTGGCCCTTAAATAAGAAATCGCGTCACTTAAATTTTTAAACTATTAGTGAATTTCACTTTGACCCTTCTATCCCAATTTTTTGTTAATTAAGACAGAATGACCTCTCCTTCCATTTTTAAGGGGCAAATATGTCATAACATAAAAATATTGGTTTCCTTCAATGTTTTGCCACTGAAAACACAACAAAGGCCTACATAACAATATATAAAACTTGGAAAAACAAAAGGAAGAAAGGGAGAAGCAACAGAGAAGCACAATATATATATATATATATATAATACTAAAAAAATCAATTCTTTATTGCTATTGTGGTATGGTTGATATTGTTAAAACCTCAAAAACTTCACAAAATTTGGATAGAAGGTTCATAACATGCCCAAAGTAGGCCTGGGACCGGTTCGGTTCTTTAAAAAATTTTGAGGAACCATTAACCGAACCGATTCTATGTTAACGGTTTGGTTCTACCTATAAAAAGTGAAGAACCGGTTTAAGAACCGAACCGGTTCTAAAGGTTCGGTTCTCCCGGTTTATCGGTTAACCGTTAACAAGATAAAAACCGGTTCCTTAATGGTTATTGGAAAGAACCGGTTTATTGGTTAACCGTTAACAAGAAAAAAACCGGAAAAACCGAAATATTAATAGTTATTGGAAAGAAATAACGGTTCTAAGGGTTCCTTAACGGTTCTAAGGGTTCCTTAACGGTTCTAACGGTTCCTTAACGGTTCTAACGGTTCCTTAACGGTTCTAACGGTTCGGTTCCTAAGCAATTTAGAAGGAAAATCTAATAACGGTTCCTTAACGGTTATTAGAAAAAAATTATATCAAGAACCGTTAACCGAACCGTTAACAACCTCCAAGAACCGAACCGTTAACAAAAGCTTCCTATTTTTCAAGAACCGAATCGAACCGGGTTTTATCGGTTCGGTCCGGACCGGTTCTCCGGTTCCCGGTTCTAAAATCCCAGCCCTAGCCCAAAGTATATTGGATGCGAGCTTTTCTTATGGGAAGATATGTAATGTGGATAACTTAAGGTGGAATAATTAAGAGATGAACACCTATCAAAGAATGGATTGCACTGATTGTTTATACAGTGGTACTATGGTTTTTCTTATATAGTATTTATGAAGATTGGGAAAGTTCCATTCAAGCTTGTAACCATGGATGTTTAAATTAATGCCATATTTTTTTCCTAATATAATGAAATGCATTTTGATGCTCTGTTTTATAATGTAATGAAATGCAATGTGTATGTAATAAATAGAAAATGTAATGAAGAAATATATCAATAAACATAAAACACCATAATGGACAACAATCAAATCACACTGGCTGATTGGCTTATGTTCAAATGGAGTAGATGCAATAAACATAAAACAACAACAGTTGTACCAATAAACATAAAATACCTTAGTTTGCATTCCTAAGTGGCTTATGTTCAAATCACAGTTTACTATTGTTCATCCCCAAAAAAAATCCACCTATGCCATTATTTGTATCCCTAAAAAAATACCCACCTATACCATTACTTACATTTCTCCCAAAAAAATGCCCACCTATATCATTACGTACATTTCCCCCCAAAAGGGTACATGCCATTCTTGGTATCAATACCAACTGCAGATAATAATTGACTAGGGTAAGTCCTCTTTAAGAAACATTCATCCAATCTAATGAATGGTCTGCACTTTTTAATACCATCTTTTAGTGGCTAAAGGCAACAATACATTCTTTTGGACTTTTGGACACCATCACTATCATCCTTGTGTACCACTACTGATGTATTTGGTATGGCCTTCTTAATCTTTGTGCAGTAATCCCAAATCCATTTATACTGATCTTTATGGATGCCTTCAATTAATTCATGTGCTTTCTTTTTTATTCTGTAAACTTAAAATTTTGAAATTTTAACTTTTTTATTCTTTTTAAACATCTATCTTAAGGCTTGCCAAGGCATATCCATGTTGGCACCAAACATCCCTTTATAATTGGGTGATAACCAAGTTAAGTTGACATGCCAATTGTGATGAGAACTCCTAGAATTCGTGTGCTTAGCATTTAAAGACTTCACTTGTAGTGTGGTCCCCTTATTTGCACCCTGTATTCAGGCAAACACGACCACTTATATAGGGGGCTTTGCATTTTGCCCTCACTCTTCATATTTCATTATATGTCATCTTAATGTCCTTTCTATGTGCAATGGATTATTCTGCAATAGTCCTTCTAAACTCTTTAATTAAACCAAATAATTGGCCAAGCTTAAATTTTTTCAACATTATAAATGGATAGCTAAGTTGTTTAACCCTTACCTCATCATCAGAAGAAACACGACTAAATAATTCATTTGAATCACCCGTGTCAGACCAATTAGTTTCCCTATTCACATTGTTAGGTCATTCTATTTCATTCGCACTACTAGGACCCTTTGTTTCATTCACATTGCTAAGACCCTTTGTTTTCCAAATACATTCACCATTACTAATAACAACATCAGACCTCAAATGACTCTTAAATTAAATTCAGAATCCCCATTCATGCCATAATTTGCTTCATTCATCATATTTTTATTTTCGGATACACAATATTTAGTGGTTCATAGTTATGCAGTACACTATCTTTTTCACTATAGTCTAGATACATGTTTATCACTTTATATTCTGGAACATATTTTGTCATTTCCAAAACATCCTTATCTTTAATTAGTTGAATCAGTCCATGATTTAAGTCCTTTTGAGGATGCTAATACCAATAAGACGAAACATATGTTGTACCTAATTCATTAACCATTAGTATAATCTCATAGATGGACATCAGGGTTAACATTATTCGCAAAGGTTATAGACCCACCACTATAAATAAAATTGGGTGCATATTCGAGCTTTTCATTACGATGAATAATGATGGTGAATTTAGATGAATCTTTTGTTAAAAAAATGGAAAACTATTACTAATATATTATACAAGAACACATATAAGAACACATTTCAACATATTTCATAATAAAAGCCCTAAAAACATGCAAAACAGAGTATCTAAATGGAAACCCTAAAAAAATAACCAAATACAAGAACACAGTTGCATTCAAAGAAAAACTATACTTAAACCCTAACTTTAGTAAAAACCCAAATTTGCATTCAATGAAAAACCCTAGAATAAAACACAAAAACTGAAGTTTGAACTTACGGTATTCATCATAAATTCCTTTAATAAGATTATCGTACACCCTCAACGCCTAGTCCATTATCTTTTGTGTTTACTCGTTTAATTGCTTTATCTTCCCTTTAAATTAGTTGTATTTCTCTTATCTTCTTCCCTTTTTATCTCTGTGTGATCGTGTTTATGGGTAATGAATAAAGTGGCGAAAAATTTATATTTTTGTCTTAATGTGTAAATATGTGTTAGTTTAACAATTATACCCTTTAAAAAGGACCATGTGCAGCGCATATGAGACTAAACCATCTAAATTAACAGAAAATTAGGATGGAATGGCCAAAGTGAAACTCACTAATAATTTTAGGGCTTATGTGGCGCAATTTTTTTAAGGGTCAAAGTCACATTAGGTAAATAGTTTAAGGGCTATTATATTAGTTTACTCAAATTTTCAATAAAATTTATATTATTAAAACATATTCGCCAAGATCTATTAAACAAGATCCATATTTCTAAAAAAGTTGATGAATAATGTCAATAGCAATTTGATTGGCAATACCATTAGAGATTTTTTTTAAAACTTAACATTGGATAAGATTTTGGTGCCATGTAGGAACTATATCTTTAGACATGCTTACATGTCCATTTTTTTGTATATCCAATTTATGTCAGCGTTGAAGATGCTTTAATAATAAGAGTTATTTACAATTTACTTCTTTTACAGTTTGACTATTTGTGTGCAAATTTAAATGACTCAAAGTGATCACAAACACAAAAAAAAATCCATCGCACACTCCTACTTACCTCACCGTGAACAATTATATTCCTATCCACTCAAATAACTAAAGAAAGCATGTGAACTAAATCAATTTGGTCACTCTTACCTTCATGAAGAACCAACCGAACGATATTATTAAAATTCAAACAATTAGTTTTGGCTAGAAGCTCCCCACTATTACTCAAAACTTCTTTTGCACGGGAATACCAAATGAGAGCATGAGCAGTAGATTCCTCATCATAATTACAAAGATAACATCCTTACTATCATAAATCGTTCTTTTTAATAAGTTGTTTTTTTGGTCGGCAACTCATCATAAAATGCTCTCCACGCAAAAAAAAATAAATTAAATTTGTTAAGAATTGATGCTTTTCATAACGCATTCCATTAATCACTAAGACTCGAGCCAGGGGATGTATCCCTTTGAGAGATACTCCAAACTTCGAATATAGATGCAACTTTGGATGTACTAAATCAGTTTGATGGTCTCAAGTCGATTTTTTGGGATGATGCGGGTTTGATGGTGGTAACTGCCTCTATTCGTAAGGTTGGCTTGCTTTCGATTTGTGTGGCAAAAGCCATGGCATTGTTTGAGTGCTTAAAGCTCGTAAAGGCTAAAGGTGTGAAGATAGCTAAATGTTACTCAGATGTTATTTCGATCGTTAATCAGGTTAATATGTTCTCTTGGCCATTTGCGAAGGAAGGTAACTTTTTTTCCTTAGATTGGCGAATAATGTGACTCATGTCTTAGCTCATAAGGCGTTAGATATGCCCGAGTCTTGTTGTTCGGGTTTTCATCTTCCTAATTGGCTTTTGTATAAAGTTTCTATTGATTTAATATAATCATTTACTTTTGATTCTAAAAAAAAGTTTGACGATTTTTATTTATAAAATTTATTTTGCATCATATTTGTTCTTAAAATTTGTTCTTGTTTTTACTTTAATTCAAAACCTAACTCGTTGTTATGTTTTTGGAAGAAAAATGTCATGTATCAATTTGATCTTCAAGCCACGTTAGTTGCATGTGGTATTTTAAGTTTAAGAAACAAACGACATGTTATATTTTAAACTAAAGTGAAATAGATCAAAATTTACAGAAAGCATAGTACAAAATAATTGTTGTGGAAAAAAAAGTGAAAAAGTGAAAAAGTGATCAAATTTTATGGTGTAAAATATAAATAACTCATAAGAAGAAAATTGGATTTATTGACTTAATCCCTGACGCAAATAGCCATATTTGAGAAAACTCCTCAAAATAATTTTTATTAGACATAACCCCTTAATTATGACGTTGTTCATTTTCTGTTAAAAAACAAAAAATTTAGATGATTTTGCCCATCCCCTTATTTAAACCACCCCCAGTTAACCCCATTAACCCCTCAACTAACCCTGTTAACCCTTAGTTCCTTTAGTTATTTAACCCCGACCCTTATTTAATTATTTTCTAACATTCCCATGCAAAAATATGCTTATATGTGCAACTTTGGCTCATTTGCTCATTAACTTGTTTTAGGCTAAAATTGTTAGGTTTTATTATTTGAGAGCTAATTTTGAGAGTTTTGCTTGAGTGCTTGTAATCAAACTCCTTTGTTCCTATAATCAATAAAAGCTATTATCTGGGTGGATTAGTAGGGTTGATGCAGACACCATGATAATCCTTGTCTTGTGTTTTTGTTGTTTATTTTTTTTTAATTTATTTATTGTGAGTGAACTTATTGTGGCATTTTTTTCAATTGGGAAACCTTTGTGCAATTCCTCCGCGTTGCATCTTGCTCAGGTTTGGGCGGTTTAGCACAACATAGTTTTCATTATTTTCAATATAGTACTATATGCAATACACTCCCACTATCTCTAACTTAAAGGCTGCCTTTTTTATTGGTGACGTCTCAATTAAAAACTCGTTTTTGAAATCAATGCAGCAAATTTTGCCACCGACATCAAGTATAAACACAAAATTGGTTTTAGTAATCATAATTACATCAAAATGAAAGCTTCTCAAAATATTTGACATAAAAACGTAAAATGATAGTGCATTGCACAAAATGAACCCCGATTTTATAAAATAATAACAATTCATCTATTTTATTTTGTATCTTACTAATTTTTCTTTTGTGTGTATATGTGTAGGTACAGTGGTTGGCATATATGCGGCATGCCCTGAAGTGAGGTATTAATTATTCTAGCTTCTCAATCTATGTACAATACATTTCACCAATAATTTGTTGTTAGTTCAAATATAGACTTCATATTTTACTATTTAATATGCAGAGTAAAGAAAGAGAACAGAATAGGAGGAGTGCTAGAGAACTTCGAAGAGGGTGAAAAATATGCAGAACATAAGCGCAAGAAAGTTCCTCCGGGGAAGTGATGCCATCTCTCAACAAATTCTTCTTAGACCCAAAAATTAAAATTATTGGTTGTGGTTCACCCTTTGCCAAATAGCTCGTGTCAAAAAAATCTGTTTGAAATTTTGATTAGTATCAATCACACATTGTGTAGTGGATTATTCAATCCCAGATTGTATCTATAGTACAATGTAGAGCTTATTGATTTAACCACAACAAAAAACATCCAACGGCTCTGAAGCAACAATTTTAATCCAAAGGCTTGAATTTATTTAATTTTTCAATCTAAGTATATTAATTTTTTACACATTACTTTTCACAAAAAAATGAAATCTTTCTTTTACACTTTAACTTTTTATCCCATCTCTCTGACTTTTTCTCTCTCTAGTTTTTTATTCACTTTAACTTATGGCAATCGGAACTTCACCGGACTTCACCAGCCATTCACTTACACCTACCGGTGCATCTCCGTTCAATCCGCCACTCCCAAACCAAAATGCTCACCGTCGGGTCCTCTCCAACTCCACCAACATTTTAAGGATGCCCCTCCCGTCAATGAAACAAAGCTCCAATCTTGCCTCGACCTCTGGTAGCAAGCAAATCTTAGGTTTAATTTTTTTTGTATCATTTTTATTTTACTTTTGGGTATATATTTGAAGAGTTGTTGGTTCAATTTTTTTTTTCTATATTATTTTCTTTTTACTTTTGGGTATAAATATTTTAAGAGTTGTTTTTAATAGACCTCATCTTCTATTTACCCACTACGACCACAAAATAATTTGTAGAGAGAAACTTAATTAGATCTACCATACCCACCCTCCACTTCCACCACACAAGAAAACCCACAACAAACGGAGAAGTGAAATGAAAGAGTAGAGATGAAAATAGATTTAGAGAGATACAATCTAAAAAAGATAAAAAGTCATAGAGTTGTTGTACTTTCCTTTCTCCCTCTAAAGAAGTTATATAACTTTTTGTTTGAAAAAAAGACCCTTTGGCCGTACTCTCTCTCAGCATTAAGCTTGATGGGAAAAAAATATTAAAAAAAAGCATTAATGCTATTTCTCATAATTTTTTAACTGACACTTTATGAGCTGTTAATATTGTTTCCAATTAATTTTTATTTGAATCAATTACTTTAAATAAAAATGGTCGGTATATTAATATTGATTCGAATTAATAATAATTAATTTATTTGACAATGGTCGGTATATTAATATTGCAAAACGAAAATAGGAATTTTTATTTAAAAAATCATTAAGCATTAGACTCTCAATTTGATTCCAATAGAGTATAAATTGTATGTTAGGTGAACGTTAAATTTCTTATATCACATTTAAAACGAAAATAGGAATCTTTATTTTAAAAATCATTAAAATAAAAATAAATATTAGACTCTCAATTTAATTTCAATAAAGTATAAATTGTCTTTTAGGTGAACGTTAAATTTCTTATATCACATTTATAAGAACATTTAAAAAAATTCATACATATAATTCCTAGAAAACAAATCAAGTAAAAGGTTTTGATTGCAATAGGAGGCAGTTAAATATAGAAGAAGAAATGAAGCTACGGGGGAGCTGACACACAAGATCCCACTTTAGAAAAACATAATATTTTTAAGTTCCAAATCCACTTTAAAATTCTTGAGGGAACAGTAGCTTATTAAATTTTATTAACTCTTACAAATCAATGTTACACTATTCACTATTCACTGATATGACCACTAACTTTTACAATTCAAAGGTCACAAATTAATTAAACAATTCAATGGTCAAGATTAATTTTTTAGTTATGTTCTCCTCTCTAACTTACAAAAATTAATACATTTAGAATATTAATTTATTTAATTATGTTCTCCTCTCTAACTTACAAAAGTAATACATTTAGAATATTAATTTATTTAGTTATGTTATGGAATAGAAAGTAAAACTCATAATTTAAAATTAATAAAGTAATTTACTATTTTGATACAAGAGCTAAGTATAAGGATATTTATTTAACACCCTCTTTAAATCTTCTTCTATGTAAATTTAACTATTTTATTAGTTTTATTTTCTTTTTCACTCTTTTTAATTATTATTTTTATAACTTTTATTTTTTGTGTTTTGGTTATTGGCAATTTTTTTTTGCTAAGGGAACCGTAACTCAGACATACTAATAATGTTATTT
The DNA here is from genome assembly GCA_021464415.1 of Lonicera japonica. NCBI lineage: Eukaryota > Viridiplantae > Streptophyta > Magnoliopsida > Dipsacales > Caprifoliaceae > Lonicera > Lonicera japonica. The sequence goes on along the minus strand of CM038468.1, from coordinate 62,490,894 downwards.
CATTTTTAGAATTTTTAAAATTATATTAAGTTTAATCTAATTAATTCCATAAGATAATATTTTTTGTTTTTTTTACCGTAGGATTTGGTACATTAGTTATGTACGTTAAAAATAATAATTTAAAACACCTGAAAAGGAAAAGGAAAATTGTAAATTAGAGCATAACAAATTATTCTTTCAATTGCATTTTTCAAATGTCAAACTAATAATATATAATATACTTAATTACATTAAAGCTATGTTTTAATTCATTGAACCTCTCAATTCAATTGAATTTGTTTTCAATCTTAAATAACTATATTTTTACATGTGATTTTATAGCTATTCTCGACTTCTTACCAGTAATTCCCTTTTTGAGATTTCGTTAAATTGATCCGTCTCAACCATTAATTAAGTTTAACCACCAGTTAAGATAGACTTACAAAATAAAATAAAATTACAGTGACTTAATAATTTATATTAATTATTTTTCACAGAATCCTGCTTCCCTTTTCCCTCCCCCCATGGTTGAACATCAGGTATATATGTGTACTATTTGTTTGAAAAAAAATGTAAAATTAAAAATCTCTATTTTCTCCTTCCGTGCATTTATTTTCAGCATAAATGATTAGAACATGACTGATTAATTTAACTCTGAAACGATATTTTTCTGGTTAACATATCAATTTTTTCAATGGCATTTTTGAAATGTTGAACCAATAAGATATAATGTACTTAATTATACTAAAGTTGTACACACTAAAGCTGTATTTTGGTTCATTGAACCTCTCAATTCAAATGTGTACAATCCAAGTGATTTGTTTTCAACCTTAAACCACTATTTTTTTTACAGGTGATTTTATTGCTATTTTTGACTTCTTCTGATTAATTCCCTTTTTGAGATTTTGTTAAATTAATCTGTCTCAACCATTAAGTTTAACTGACATTAAGTAGAGAGAGGCAATGAAGGATATTTGATATGACTATTGTCCTACATGGACAATTTAAAAGTCAAAATGCATCTTTCTCATCCAATCAAATGGTTAAAATCACACATCGCTTATTTTTATTTAAATATATTGTAGAGACTCTACTTTTTTTCTTCACCTCATTACCTCTCTTTATTTACACCTAACCCCAACCCCACACCCCTTCCCCCTCTTTTCCCTTGCGTATAACTTTTAAAATTGTAAAATTTTAATTAATATAATAATATGAGTATTTCTTAAAAATGATATATTTTATTTGAAACATTTAATTTGAGTTATAAGAAAAAAAGAAAAAAAAAGAGACTTAATTTGTGACGAAAAAAAGTAATACAAATGTAGATTGATTGGTGGTAAAATAAGTAACATGTTTTCTATTATGTGAAGCATATCCAACACAATCTTTTCCTTAATTAATTAATCTTTTAACAAATGGTCACTAACCTTTTGTATTTCTTAATTGATCTTTTCACTAAACATGTCAATAGTTGATTTGGATTGTGTTCATTTAGTACTTTATCGTTTTGGATTTAAATGAATGACCTTTTTTTCCTTGGTGAACAAATAATATTCAAACTATATTTGTTATTTTAACAAATAATCTAAGATAATCAAGTTGAATACGACTGAATATGTAACCATTGCCAAATCTACCTATGTTAACATTGGAATACGAATACAATTTATTGATTTGTATTAATTTTAAACTGACCATGATGGATTCGGTTGAAAAGTGGTCGATAATATAATATTATTTTATTGTTTGCGATAAGTGAATAAGGTTTACTATTGGTGAAAAATGGGAAAATTTCATTTTTTATGTTTTGAATAAAAAAATGTTATAAATTAAAATTATAAAAAAAATTAATTAAATAATTTTTGAGTTTATTACAATTTTACATTAGGAAAAAAAAAGTAAAAATTGAGCTTTTACTACCAATGAATTATCATGCCATAGGTAAAGCAGATGAAAATAAATAAATAAATTTTTTTATTCCACTATGTAGGATTGTATATATTTTTTTAAAAAAATCATTGTTCATAAGCATAAATTTAATTTTTTTGCTATTTCGTACTCTCGGGCACCGGCATACCCTAGTATATCATATGACATAAATGAAAATTTGTTTTTAAAAGTTGCGCCTTTTGGCTTATGATTTAATTTCTCTTCTTTTTATATCATGATTGGATAGCATATACATGATAACAATAATAACCATTTGCAAAAACCCATGAATTAAATATAAAACTAATCAAACCCAAAAAATAAGTTATGTTAAGTTGTTATGCACTTGCCACTTAAAATGCCATTTAAATCTGAAAACTTAAATTTTTTAGATTTAAGTGGTTTAAAAGGTTGTTCAGTATCTCAAAAAATTAAGTGACTACTTAATTTTTATCACTTAAAACTTAAATTTTCATCCAAAATTTTAATCGGCAACTTTGCCACTAAAATCTGAAACTTAATTTTAAAGGATACAAAATGTCCATTTTAACCCCTCATCTCCATCTCCACAATCAACACGCCGCTGGTCTCCACCTCCACCATCCACGTTCGCCGCTCGTCGTTTCAGGTGAAAGCTCTCTCTCTCTCACACACACGTTTTTGCCGAATATATCCGTTAGAACTCGAAACAAAAGTCTCCCTGTTTTCAGAAATTTGGTGAATTAATGCTTCTAAAAAAAGTGCATGCCTGGATAATCTCGGATCCTACTTGTAGAAATCACACAAATTGAGTGTGTTTGAGAGAGAGAGAGAGAGAGAGAGAGAGAGAGAGAGAGAGAGAGAGAGAGAGAGAGATTTGTAATGTTGGTGTGAGTTTGCATATGCTTTTGCGATTGTTCCATATGACATTAGTTTTAGAATTATCCAGTTCTGTTATAGAAATCAAATTGTAGATCTTTCTTATAATAAGGACAAAATTGTCATACTAAAAAAAAAAGAAGTTTTCAAATGTGTTCTATTCAAACAAACAACATTTTCTCATATACAATTTTTAGAACTAAACAAACAGTTTTTTCAGTTTTCAATTTTCAGTTTTTTTACTAAACGCCACTTAAGATTGTGCAGAACAAAAGGCTCCAGAGCAGTAGAAGAGGGCCAGAGCTGGACAATGGAGTATGATATATGATGCACCAAAACGAAGCAACCATAAAACTTATAGCAAAGTAATCCAAGTTTTTCTTCCCCTAGCAAAATTATACTTTTTAACACACAGAGAGAGACAATCATGTACACGCATAAAGAAGATCTCTATACTGACACTAACTGTTATTCTTCTCTATTTGAGCAGCCAAAATTCCCATGGACATCTCGCTTGTAACAACTCTTAACACTTTCAACTGAAATTGTTTCAGCCGGTGCATAATGATAAGAAGAACAAAAGAGAGGAGATTGGAGATGAATCATGAACAATAATCGTAATTAGAAAATAAATAACACTTATCCTACTCTTGGTTAAGTATTTTTTGCCCTAATTCTAATGTCAATCATGCTATTCAAGTAAAAAAATGTACATTCTTTCTGTTAAAATTTCCTTTGTATCAGCCTCTGGGAAGTTGGAACACTTTTGTCACTGCTGTTTACTTTTATCCTACTTGAGTTACTCAATCCTTACTCTCGGTGAATTGCCTGTACAGTGAGTCACATTCACATTAGTAGCTTAAGTTACTATCCATCTATCTTTATGCGCTTCAACATGTTTGAAGTTCATACACAATCTTTCCCTCCGCTTTCATTCAAATCCCTATGATGGTTATTTGACGATCTCCTCAAGAATTCCATTACCAACTTTGAAAATGCCGAAGAGCTATCTTGGAGCAACTCAGCCGGAGATTTGTACTCAACAACCTTGCCTGTATTAATCAAAATTTCAAGTTAGCAATCCTATGCTTTATTTGTATATCCATGTTCGCATTGTAATTAATATGGAGCAACAGAATGTATTACATTATGAGTTTTAAAATCTTTGGGTTTTTTTTTTCCTGATACATACGATGGGTATGAGTTTTATAATATTTGATGGTCCAAAAAGTGAATTGTTATCAAATGCGTATATAGGAGCGAATTGATAATGTTTTTCCAAATACTTATATCCGTAATCTCATTAAACTTCCTATGATCTTTACAACCTTTGCAGTCCAAAAGGTGAATTTTTTGTCAAAATACAACGAATCTTGCATACCTTCACCAAGAACCAGAACTAGATCGTTGTCAATGACAGTGGGGATCCGATGAGCCACAGTTATAACAGTACAACTGCTAGTTTCTTCTCTTATAGTCTTTTGAATCACATTGTCAGTTGCTGTATCCACTGAAGCAGTAGCCTCATCCAATACCAATATGCTCCTTCTCTGCAGCAGCACCCTGGCAAGGCATAAAAGCTGCCTTTGTCCAACACTCCAGTTTTCTCCATCTTCATTAACTGCATACAAAATTACCCAAATTAAGAATCCACTTTCCTTTTTCAAAACTTAATCAACATACCAAAACTCTAGATAGGAAACAAGTTTTGTTCTAAACCATTGATTGTGATGAAATTAGTGCATTCCTAAAAAACATGAAAGTCAAACATGGCTTTTAAGTACAGACAGAGGGGAGAATTCTCAACTTTACCTGGTGCATCTAGAAGCCTCTGATCTTCTCTTACTATCTCTGCTAGACGGCATTTGTTCAAAACCTGACAAATCAAATTACCAGACATAAAATTAATTTTCATATGGTTTTGAATTTTTAAGCATCTTAAAGCAGATATTCATGTGCTTACCTCCCAGATTTCATGATCTGAATACTGTTGTAGAGGATCAAGATTAGTCCTCATAGTTCCTTGAAACAAGGTTGGGTCTTGTGGGATTATACTCAGCCTAGACCTTAAATCCTGCAAGCCAATCTTCGAAATATCAACTCCATCAATCAAAATCCGTCCTTCTGAGGGTTCCACCACCCTAAAGAGAGCTTGTATCAACGTAGATTTTCCGCTCCCCGTTCTACCCACAACGCCAATTTTCCTTTTCCCTGGAAAAGTGCAAGTGATTCCTTTAAGAACCGTTGGGAGAGCAGGGTTATATTGAACAACGAGATTTTTAAGTTCTATTCTTCCATCGATTGGCCAGTCAGGTTCCGGTCTCCAATTATCAATCACTAGTGGAGCTTCACTTTCTATCTTTGTGTATTGAAGAATTCTCTCCACCGAGATCATTTTGTTCTCCACATTGCAAAGATTCCATATAACCCAAGCTTGGAGAACATTTAGGTTCAAACCATACGTTGCAGCTAGTCCGGCCATGCCTGTTATCAGATCAACCCCTCTATTAGTTCATAGTAACATAGGATTTGCAATGTGTATTATGAACTGAATTATTATAGAAAAGAAGAAATGAGAAAATAAGTTTTTTTCATGGGGCTGTAGATAAATGATCCCATAATCCCCTTATGAAATCTTGAACAAAGCTTGAACTTAATTTTAATTTTTTTCATAACAATTTGGTCAACATATTATTGGAGATTGAGATACCATGGGGAAAAAGGAGGAGCTTACTTGGGTCGATAGATGAACTTGGAAGGTTGACCAAGATGACAAGAAGAAAGAAGAAGACAAGGTTGAAGAGAAAGTTGATCCGAACACATAGCCACTCCATAGTGGCACAGTTGTGAAATGCAACATGAGAATAATCATCAACAAGTCTTAAACTCCTCTTCAAGAACCGATCTTCCTGGTTGAAGCAACGAATTGTTGCAGCCCCAGTGATAGACTCAGAGAAGTGGTGCAAGATTGGAGCTTTTCGAATCCCAACCATCCTGGCTAGCTCTCTAGCAGTTGCGATGTAGTAAGCCTGCAAAAATTATTTGATATTGTCAAGTACTGTTTGATAGAATTTGAATATGATTAGAAATTCTATATATAGACTTCACTTGCCTGGTACCACACGGAGATTGCAAGGATCACAAGGAAGAGAACAAATATTTGCCAAGCAACATGGGACATAAGGACAATGATACTTGCTAGCTGAATAAGGGCGAATGCTAGTCCAGCTAGTCTATAGGGTATATCTGTATCTACTATACTTTGATCAGTGGAAGACTGCAAAGAGAAGGAGAAAAAAAAATTAGGATAACTTCAACATGAAATAAAACTTCAGAAAAGGAGTAAAATAAAATAAAAATACTAACACGGTTGAGAATTCGGCTTGAAGGAGTGGAGTCAAAGAATGAAATGGGAGCCCGGAAAACTGACGTAATCATGCCAAGGAAAAGGCGCTGAGCAGTTTCAATGGCAATGGTTGAAAGCAAAACTGCCCTCCCCAGTATGAAGATGGAGCTTCCACCAGACATTAAAACAAAGACTCCAATCAACTGCTCCCTGCTAACTTTTCCTTCTTTTTCTGTTGCCCAAGCTATCCAATAATTGCTTGCCATTTGTAGTCCCTGGAAAAGAACTTGACAGAGAAGGATAAGAGGAACAAGGGCTCCTTTATACGCAGAAGTGACAAATGTAGAATAGACATGCCATTTCACACGACCGGTTTCTGTTTCTTCTTGCTGGTTTATTTCGAAAAGCCTGCCATTAATGGTGGGGTCTTCAAGCTTTTCCTCTGTGACTTCAATTTGGTTATCCTGATAATGTACCTTCGTTTTATTGTTGCAATCTTGAGGTGGGATCACTTGGTGTAGTGATTTACTATGGGCAGTCATTTGCTTTAGAAGCTCACCCTTGGGATCTGCAATCAAATCTTGGTACTTTCCTGACTGGACAATTATACCATCCTTCATTACCTATATAAAAGCATCAAGGTAAGATGTTTTCTTGAAAGCAATGTTCTTAAGTGGTTTAAGAACCTAACAGCCATGACTTACCAAAAACAAGGCCCAAAGCACTTAAAAGTTTCAACTAATGATTTGTTTAATGTTCTTAACTAACATAAACAAGAAAATAACCAAGAACATTATGAACTTACAAGAACAAGGTCTGAAGCATCCAAAAATTCCAACTGATGAGTGGCGTAAACAACAGTCTTCCCACACAATAGTTGCATCAGACATTTCTGCAAAAAAAAAGTTTTGAGAAAATAGTAATTTTGCAAACAACAACGAAAAATACATCATTCGAAGAAGAAACAAAGTAGCTAAAAAGTGATAAGATGGTGCTTGCCTTGAACATATGAGCTCCAGTATGCGCGTCAACAGCACTGAAAGGGTCATCTAGCAAATAAACATCTGAATCGTTGTAGATTGCCCTTGCTAATTGAATCCTCTGCTTTTGCCCACCACTCAGGTTCATACCCCTCTCTCCCACCACCGTTGAGTCGCCATCAGCCCACATTTCAATATCACGGATCAAAGCACATCCTTCCACAACATCCTCGTAAAGGGCCTTATTCATTTCTCTGCCAAACAACACATTCTCTCTCACAGTCCCAGTTTGAATCCAAGCACTTTGTGGGACATAAGCTTTTGATCCATAGACCTTAATGCTTGCACCCGAAATCTTTGGAATCTCACCAAGCATACTACAGAGTAAGCTTGACTTACCTGATCCAACCGAACCACAAATAGCTACCTTGTAACCGTTCATAATTTTCATATTCTGGGTAATTTTAACTGTGGATTTTTTGAAATTTGAATCACTTGCTTCCCACGAATATTCTCCGGCTTTCATTTCAATTGCAATATTCGGCTCTTTTGAAGGGAGATGCACCAACTTCCTCTGGTCTTGCTCTTTTTGGAATTCTTGCAGTCGATCAACCGAAACTTTCGTTTGAGCAACCATGGAAATAAGCTCTGGCAGATTGTAGATGGGTTCTTGTAGGATTCGGAAAGTTGCTAGAGCTGAGAGAACCGTACCTGATGTTAATGGTGTTTTCAAAACTATACAGACCCCAAAGGTTACAACTGATACCAAGGTTGGTGAAGCCCAAAAAAGAAAGGTCACCGCCGAACATGTATAGAGGTATCTCTTGAGCCAACTTCTCTCAGTTTCTCTAAGCTTGAGAAGCTTCTTCAAAAAGGTGGATTCCCATGAGTGCAGCTTCAAGACTCTCATGCTTTTCAAAGTCTCTGAAGTGGCTTTAATTCTCGAGTCCTTTGCCTCCATTATCTTAGAATGGAGCCTCTGCTGCATATTTGCCAGTGGGGTATTGCTCGCCATCACTAAAATGGTGGCCAAAAGAGCAGCTATTGATGGAGCAGCACCAAGGTTCCTATACAATATCACCAAGGCAAAACTCACCTGAACCGGAAGTAACCAAATTCCGTGAATGTGCCAGCAAAAATCCCCAACCCTCTCAACGTCCACAGTGACAAAGTTTATGATTTTACCGTTACTCATGCCACTATACTTGATTGACAGAGACTTCTTGTAAATCAGTACCATGAGAGCTGCCCGAATACGAATACCAATACGTTGAGCGCCAAAGTACCATAGTCTCTGGGACAGTGATTCCACCATCTTTGCAAAGAAGAAGATGAATGCAAGAATTAGGCCGTGGTAGATGCTTTGACGATCATGCTTTGCCGATAAGAAATTAACAAAGCTAGTGATTAAGAGAGGACCCATATAGGAAGCAATAGTATTGATTCCTAAAAACATCAAAAAAAATAAAAAAAAGTTAAGCTATAGTAGATGCCATAGATGCCATAACCACGAGATACAAAAGCAGACAAAAACAGTTACCTGCAAAGATTGCATTAATAGCCAGCGGTCTCCAGATTGCATGAACTAGTGCATTAGGCAATGAGGAAGCGCTGGTTTTCTGTTTTAGAAATGATTCTTCAAGCAAAGAAAAAGCTTTAGCTGCTGTTTCGGACTGAGGAATGGAGGGTATATCTGGTAATTCAAGTTTCTGGGTTCGACCCTTCTTAAATAGGGGGTTGAGCCACCGGAAAGTAACATGGCTCCAAATTCCGGCTTTGGAAAAGGCATCACCAGAATGGGTAGAGATATCTTCAACGCATTCTTGAAGCAATGGTTGTTGATTATCATTGTGTGTCTTAATGGAAGTATTAGTGGGAACAGCATTGAAACAGAGCAGAATTGACAGTGGGAGGGAAGTAATATGAACAAGGTTAGCTTTAGGCAAAAACTTTGGGAATCTTGTGGATTTGAAGAGGGTGATGATATGAAGAGAGACTGCAAGTGAACCAAAAAATGCTGAGAAGACCCACCAAAGAACAAGCACCGAAGGCCACCTTTTGTCTATATTCCTGTTCAATGAATAGGCTGCAACTACACTTGCTAAGGTCCAAGTAATTAGGGAGGTTACAGATTCAACACTAACAATTTTAAGCCTCAGAAAAGTATAACAACAAAAAGCCAAGTAAGAAATTGAAATTATGACATTAGCAAGAAGAGTAATCTTGTTAAAAGCAGTCTCTCGTGCTCTATTCTGTAACTGCAAATCACCACCTTGTTTCCTCTGCTTCCACATGTCCACCAAAACCCAAGCCTTTAACAGCAAGAAGAATGCTACATTGACTGAAATCATAGCGATATCCATTGAGAAGCTACCTGCAAAAACCCAATAGAACCCCCACAGTTTATAAACACACCTGTCAATTTCATTACTCACAAATAATCAAAAAATTATTCATCATATGAAAATAACACACACACACAAAAAAAAAAAAATAGGGGACATTGTTAATTAATAATATAGTTGAAGGTAGAAAAGTAAGGATAAGAAAAACAATTGTACCAGAAAAGCTTGTGTAAATCCAAAATTGGATATTGAGAGCACGTGGGGATTCAAAGGTGGTGAAGAGGAGGAGGAATCTGAGCTTTTAGGCTTGTTATTTGTTAGTGAGTCACCGAGGGTTTTGATTCACATGTATATATATAATAATTATGAAGATCAAAATCAGTCACATCAGTAGATTCTTTATCGGTCCATCCCTATATACATTATACAATATATATATATATATTTACAGTTGGGTGTTCTCTGTATATATATAATAACAGAGAGAATGGGGACCAGAAGTAATAAATGGGCGATTTTGGCTGTATTAGGGTTAATTTGTTTTGATTTGTAAAGGAGGTATGTGAATTTTGGCAGAGTAACAATGTCTTCAGTGAGACGACAGAATTCAAAGCGAATCCTAAAATTCATATTTCGAAAATTTCGAAAATATTTGGTGTTTTTATAGAAATTTGTTTAGATTTTTCTTAGACCATCTGCACTAATATAATAAACGGTAACAACATGATACTTTAGCCGGTCCATCCGATGCGTCTCGGCTGGCTGTGATTTCAATTTTATAAAAAATGGCACAACCAATTGATTGGCTATCGTCTGGGGGTCACTCATAGCCGATGGACAAGCCATAGGCCAAGACAATTTTTACTTTTTTCTTTATCTTTTCTCGCTCATTGCATCGTCTATGATATTTTTTCCATTCCATATACTTTTTTAAGTGCAAAACAAACGATAGTAATAAGCTAAATATACGTTGTTAACTTGCCTTTTTAGCACTTCTGCTCCACATATATAGTCCTAAGGAAATATTGTATCATTAACGAAAGATTCCATTCAATTCGTCTTCTTTCCATATTTGATTTCGGTCTATCCTTTTACGACTAATTTGTACAAAAATAAATATTGCGTGTTTTACGAATTAATTTGGATTTTTGTAACGAAGAATCAAATTGATATGTTCTCTTTCCATATTGAATTTCAGTCTATCTTTGTATCAATAAAATACATATCGGGTGTTTTAGAAATTATTTTGTATAAGGTAGCTAGCCGACCATATTTGTAGACGGATTTGAACCATGGCTTCTAATAGGAGTGGAAAATTATTCTAATACTAGGGTTGTGGTTGATGCGTTGGGTAAGAGGTTTGAAAAAAACAATTTGATTACAGCCAGACAAAATTAATAATCTCACCTAATTAATAATCTCACCTCATAGGTGCGATTGTATAATCTCTATCCTGACAGAATAATAGGCACACCAGATTAAAAGGTGGAATAAGATTATATATTTTTATCTTATGTTTGTCACAACTCTAGATATAATAAAATACCGAATAAATTATCTAAACTTTATAGTTTATTCTACAAAACACGGATTAAATAATCTCGCTTCCACTATGCTAATACCATGTGCTAAAATAATTCACTTAACCTAAGTGTTATCCTTTTTTTTAATTAGACCTCAGAAGATATATGGTAAACATCAAAAACTTTTAAAACATAATAAAATATATTTTTGCAATATTTTGACTTGTCAAAAGTTACGAGCAAATACTTTTGTCATATAGGATTTGAGTTTAGACAATAAAAGAAGTTCATAAAATTTGGAAGTGGTTCAAAGTAATTTAAACTTACTTAACTACAAAAATTCGATTCTTATTGCAAGTATATTTTTTTGAAAAAAAAAAAAAAGAAGAGATGCAATGATTAGATAAAAACCTATATACAAAATATATGTAAGGTTTGTATGACTAAAATTTTTACCAGGAAACTTAGTAAGTGTTGGACAGAAGCGGCATTAAAAGAGAAAGAGCATCGCGTTCGAGTTTCGTGAATCCAAGAGAAAACAGAGAGAAAATTCTCAGAATATTATTAGAAGAATGATTCTTACATCAATGGAGTGTAGCTTTTTTAAAAACTCCCACACTTACCTTAAATAAATATGGGCTTGGAGGCTATTTCCAATGAAACATACCAAAATTATTATTCTAGACTTTACCAAATCTTAATAACTAAAATAAGAAAAATATTGCCTCTCAATAATAAATTAAAATGGAATTCTCACCCTTCCCATGTGTTATTGGAATTTTAGGTAAGGTGAAAATATCTCTAACCGTCAAAAAGTTTAATTTCAGGTGAAAAATGCGCAATAAAACACTAAAAACTATTTAGAATGTAAATAAAATCGAACGACCATAAATGCATTTTTCAGGAAAATTAATTGTTCATGAATCAAAACCTTTTTTGCCGTAATTTTATCACTATAATATTATCTAAATATTTAGTTGAATCACTAGTATATGATATCAACCGGTTTTATGAACTAGTCATTTATATTGAATATATTAGTGTGTTACCAACAATAATGCTTTTCTTTTTTAACAACTAGACACCAAAGCACATGTGATGCGTGTGCATATTTATTTTCTTTGCAAGTACATTATTTATTCTAAAGTGAAAAATTAAATTAAAGTTAAGTGTATAAGACTTAATTTATCAACTAAAATGTTTAAAGTTCAAACCCTAGGGCTTAAAATTTTAATAAAAATAATCATAATAGAGACAAAATTGAAAATTCGTTAATTTACTAGTCTTAACTACCCTTAATTGTAGGATGGCCTCATGGCTTTCTATATTAGTGTAGATTAATTTCGTCCAATAGAGTTTAGTTCTAGAGTTAAACCGATGAATTTTTTTAGAAGATTCAATGTCAAAGGGTCGGATGATTATGTAACATTTTAATGGTCAAAAATAAACAAATGTATCAAATTTTTATCAAGCTCACTTCCGGTTTGAATTTTTGATAAAGCTTTGTGGAGATTATCTCCACTAAATTTAATGAAAAAATTTGTGTGTTTAACCCTGACACGCGATCCCAATAAATGTAATTGAACCGAAAGGTAATGGAGAAGAGTCAATTCCATTTAGGTTTAAAACATGGTGAATCCATTTTTAAGCTTGAGAAGAAGGAATGAAACTAGTTACTATTTGGTATTATTTGAGTTGCTTGGCAATATTAATATTTGGTATGCCAAGTTACAAAAATAGCAGCCAACATTCACCATTGGTATTTTGGTAGTAAAGAAAGTAAAATATATATAATTTTTTAGGTAGGGCACCGTACATCACCTATTTGTATTATACCCTATTAGTACGTTACAATTATCTTAACATATATTATTGATCGGTACTGAATTATAATACAAATCAGCAATTCAAAGGCATCGTTTTGTTTTGTTTTTGGTTACAAATTTCCGTCGGCTAATGGATCAAAAAAAGAGGGAAGGGAGAGGTGGTTGTGGGGTCCACATTGCGGAAAGAAGAACCGTACAGGTCATCATTAGGGAATGGCATATCCGTTTAAGCAATGGGTTTATAGGAAGAAAGGAAACGTGACTGGTATGTTAATCAGGTGGGTAGCTTCGTGTTTTTCACGTGCCCCACCCCGCCCACAACTCACTGGTAAATTTACCATCTATTTCGATCTCTCCTTCCTATATACTATACAGACCCACCCACCCACCCACCCACCACTTATTATTATTATTATACTTACATACATACATTCTTAATTTCTTATATTCATATGACAAAGCTGTTTTTCGAGACAGAGGCCCATTCCCCCTTCTATATATAAATTATTCCTTCGCTTTCAGCATGCAATTTTATATGAATCTTGCTTTTGCCCAAATTTCATTTCTTATATATTCCAATAGACTCGAGGATTAGTCAAATTATGTTACTTTTTTTTTGTATCAAAGGAAATTGCATCCTAGATCCCTAATACTAGTCAGTATATTTATTAAACAAGTTATACGTTGAAATGGCATAAATTATAAGTGCAACACATATCACTAATTTGTGTATTGGATATAAAATTGAGTATTGTATTTATGCAAGTGCTAGACAAGTATGATAGTCATACAAAATCTGAAAATTCAATAACGAATTTGTCACCATGATATATAGGGGAAATTTCGAGACACGATATGCATATTATCTATTAATTTGTGGTCTAATTAAACACAAAATAACTACGTTTTAACAATTAACAGAAACCTTACTTATAATTATAATATATATATAGAGAGAGAGAGAAAATGATTTAAAAAAGATCATTTATTTAGTCCTTAAATATAGATCAATCATTTTAAGAAAATAAACTAATCATTTTTTAATATCACAAGTCTACCACCCTTGTTAAAGCAGGTACCACAATTTAAGACATGGCATCTATACACCTAATTAATAAGAAAGAACTAATAATCATTTTCTTTTACTTTCTAGTTTTTGTCAGTAGGACTTTAGAAAAACAACCCACTTTTCCTCCACTCAAACTCTTTACAGGACATTCTTTTTTAAAAGTAATATGGCATACATTGAACTCTTAAGTAGTGAGAGAAAACATGGTAAAATTGATTTTGTCTCATCAATCTTTTCTTTATTGCTTTTTGAAATTGAGATCATCCATGAAGGTTCGAATTGCCCCGGTCTACTAAAAAATATTCAGATATAAAGAATAAGCGATCACTTATTACTAATTAATTTTAGGTTAAATATTTCGAACTATAATATAATATAAGAAAAAATGTTATTTATTGTGTTAAGACCAAACAGTTACACATATTTCATGTCACACAATATAAAATAACACGGTTGAAAAATGAAGAATGAAAGAGTGAAATTGACTTTTCTCTTATCTTTTAGCGTAAACCAATTCATTTGTAAAATTACTTTTTTTTTATTGTACTATAAAAATCAAAATTAAATAAATGATACTGGAATCTGCGCAACTAGATGGTTGAAAGTCTCCATCCAAATCAAGAGTATCGCAAATTCGGGCCTTACTAGACGTAGACCAGTTGGATTGTTGTACTCGCAAAAAAAAATGGGTGTTCTTAAATGCACCCACATAATCCGTCTTCTCACCCTACTAAAAGTCAAAGTTACGTTAATCTTAACCTAAAAAATAGCGTAAAACCCTTTCTTCTCACCCCGCTTTCTATACTTTGAAAAAATCGCCACTAATTTATCTTTTCACCCATTTAAAGTTTTAAAAATTAAAAATTAATAAAAAATTATATTATTTCCAACAAACAAACATCTATTATTTTCACTTAATTACATACATCTCATAAATATATGCTTATAATAAGTATTCTCATAATTTTATATAGATTACTAGACTTTTATTTTTATTTTTATTTGCACCGGCACAATAACATTTTCAATGATATTTTTCTTAATTTATTCAATATTTTTATTTGAGCATGCATGCAAGCAAAATTCAATAAAACTCATGTTAAGTTATCTAATGTTAAAGTTAAAGAAATGTAGTGTTAACGCGTGTCTAATATGTCATAAATATATATATATATATATATATAATATGTATTGTATGTTGTGTTTTTATTGTTTCAATATTTAATTTCTTAAAATTAATTGTAAAAAAATATTGAAAAAAGAAATAGTTTGGTGAGAAAATCTTTATCATTTTAATATTTTGTAAAGAAATCGTTTTCTTGAATTTCCAAAAATTAAATATCATAGAAATCGAAAGTAACAAAATATGTTAATAAATGATTTATTTTTATGAAAACTATTTTATTTTTCCAATTAATTTTTTCCATTTTCACAAAAGATAACATATGTTTTCAGACAACAAATTGATCTTTTAATATTTTTGAAGTAGTGAATTAAGTATTATATTTACTTATTTAATAAAGATAAAAATAAAATTTGTAAATAAATTTGAAATATGAATAATAAATATCTATTCAAGAAAATATTAAATATTAAGAACGATGAAATTTATTTATGACATTTATGACAATTAATATTTTGTATCTCGGAGGTACTATTTAGATGAAATTTTTAATAAAAAATATTAAGAACGATGTAAATTTTATTATTATGTTTTATCTTAATGAAAATTTTAATATTTTTACTTTTAGCGACGAAATTTTATCGTCCCTATATTATTTCAGTAAACTCACCCCACTGTTGGGGTGAAGTGCAAGATTATTTAAAGATTTGATGGGGTGAGAAGAAAGTATTCTCACATTGGGGTGAGAAAACTGATTTTGTGGGTGCATTTAAGAACACCAAAAAAATATATAGTAGAATATGTTGACGTACAGTATGCTAAACTGAGAATTCACTTTTTTTAATGTTGTGTTACATTTTGTTTCTCCTTAGCATTTTGTCCCTCCAATTTATTTATTTTTCTCAAAAGGAAAATGTCAACCATGCTATTGCCAAAGTGTTATAGTCTCTAACTAGTGAACCACTTCTTCATTTTTTTTTGCTTTATATATAAAAATTCTATTCAAACCACACACACATCATATATATATATATATATATATATGTGGGGTAAATTTTAAGTAAAAATTTAACCGAAGGACCTTAAATTACTAATTGAATATTTTGAGGGCTCAAATATATGAGTTTTTTGATAAAAACTAACTGGAAATGATACATGTGATTAGTAGGCAATCTCCACCAAATTATATAAAAAAATCAATATATTTGAATTTTGTAATCAACTCACTTCTCGGTTTTTTTATGAAATTTGGCCGAAATTAAATGATCTACTAATCATGTAAATCATTTCCACCAAATTTAGTAAAAAATCTCATATGTTGGACCTCCAAAAATACTCAATACATGATTTAAGATCCTTGAGTTAAAACATTACTTAAAATATACCCTATATAAATATAAAGAACGGGTGAGGATCAGGTGGTGATGTAGACCATCTCTATCAAATTTCATCAAAAAATTCACGTGAAAAATAAATTAATTAAAAAATATATATATATATATATATACATATATATCCATTTACGGACATATATATTACAAAAAATTCAATTAAAAAATGTGCCAAAATAACAAATCCGTACAGACAGGTGCTTGCACCTAATCCTTACCCTATAAAAAACTAGTATAAGTCTGAGTACATATATATACAAATGTATTTTACACTATAGCCTCTCTCTAAGCGGGCTAGGTTTGATTTGGCATTTTGTACACGGTAAAGGAATAGTTCTACATCACCTTTTTAAATAAGTCCTTTTATTTTGTAGTGTTCCTCTTTATGATAGTGGTTCTGTGCATACATGTAGTACATGACATGTTATACAAAAGTCCATCAGTCCCAGTGGTGTACTATCTTTACATATATATGTATATATTTATACACGCAAAATATACAGAGATTCCTCAAGCTCATATAATTTCTTTCCATTTTAATTATACATCTCAATATCGGTAGTTAATTGGTTAGTGAATAGAGTACTGCTAAGTGATGGGGTCAGTGCCTCAGTGGTGGTGTTGGTTTTGTTTTGGAAAAAGAAAAGCTTTTATCCAAAAACCTTTTAGCCAATGACCTCAACTTGGAGAATGAAAAGTTCAATTTGTTAATACTGAAGACCATATTTCCTTTCATGTTATAAAGTAGTAATCATGTCATGTTTGCTATATATATATATATATATTAGGTATTATTAGGGCTAGACGGTTCGGTAAAATAAATAAAAAAAATTATATTAAATGCTAAAAAAACCAATACACAATGCTTGAGTAGTTACCTAAAATATATATTCATAATTCTACAAAACAACATATATAAAAAATTATATTACAAAATAAGTAAATTCTAGATTAGCTATTGCTATTGCTATATATTCTTGATTTTCCTACCCCACCCATCCACATAACTGGCTCATCAAAGATCAATTCATACAAAATTATCCATACAAAAAGAACCAATGATATATATATATATATATATATTTGTTACAACCAATGATATATATATAAAGTTGTAATTTTTCACACATAATTTATAGTCACCATGAATTTTATTTTGTAGATCTCAATAAGTAGGTCTCAAATATATAAATTTTATTGAATTCTGATTTTTATATTTAAAGTTATGGTATTTTAAAATTTTCGGGATATTGAAAAATAGGACTTGTTTGAAAAAGTTTTCTGCAAAAAAATTAGGAAATAATATTTTTGTAAATTAAGGGCCTATATTTGACCGAACTCTAAAATGAGTGCAAAGTTAACATTGTAATAGATTTTTAAATTATATTTTTTTATAAAATTATGCAAAAGTAAGTTTGCACTACATGGTTTTTGCATATTATTATAAATAAGTGTTTAATTGACGGTGCTAGTTTTAGAATAATTTTAATAAATTACATATTCAAAACATATTTATTAATAAAATGCACATAATAATTTTTTCAGAGTTATGCAAATTGCAAACTTAAGTTTGCACTCCTTATTTTCTAAAACATTATTATGTATTTGTATTTATTTGATTTTTTTAAAAAGTTTTATGAATGAAACATAAGAATATACTTGTTAATAAATATTAACACATTATGCAAAATAGATTTGCATTAAATTTTTTTGATTGTAACATTGCACAAAACACAATTTTGTAAAAAGTTAAGTTTATACTCGGTCAAAGTCCTTATTTTAAGATACAATTGATAAAAAAGCCCTTTCAGAATGATAATGATCTATAGGCTCTTATTTCTAAAAAATATTATTCGTTGGTTTTTTTATTTGGCAAAAAATATTGTCATGCAAATCTTTTTACCTCATTTCTAGTTAGTTTTTTAAATGTTGATGCGAGTGAATGTAGAGTAGAGTAATTTGTGTATAGAATATATGAAAGTGTGATTTGACATTTTTGTATGCGTAGAAAAACACATCCAAAAATGAAAAAAAAAAAAGTATTAATACACATTATGAACCGTTAATTTGATAGAATACTATTAGAAGATAATACATACTTTTTTGTTCCTTATAATTAATATAAATGGTAGGATTATTTTGTAGGTTAGTAATTTTCATTGTATAATCTTTTGAAAAGATTAAATGAATTTTAACCGGCCAAAGCTAAACACATCTAGTCAAATTATTTTGTTTTCTGGAAAGTAGATATAACAACCTGTCACAGAGACATGGGTCTATCGAATTTGAAAGCCGTCATTACTTAAACCTTGATAAAATATTATATATTTATTTAAACTTGACTATAGATAATTTTTAGAGAGTTACTATTGAAACACATTAGTTCACTTTTTAATATTTTTTATTATTTTTTGAACACTTTATAAATACAATTTATACCTTTTTAACACTTTTAACACTCTATATTTAATTTTAAGATTAATTAATACTAATATAAAAAACACTTCATTCCATTCCACTCTCTTTCTCTCTATGATTCAAAAAAAAAATCACAACACTCACTCAACAAATCTCATCTCCAATCTTCTTCTTCTTTTCCAATCTAATTGTTCCCTTTCTTTTTATCTCAAACTTTTTCATTATTGGTTAAAAGGAAAGTTCCACCATGTGCTATTGATAAGAATTTATTAGATATGTTTTTTAGGACGAATAAATAAGAGTTTTTGGTTTGATCGGTACACGCACCACGTCAAAACAAAATTCTACCATAGATGAATGACCCAAAGCACAGGTCACTCGGTCCTCAGGATCCAAGTGGAATTGAAAAAATGACCCAAAGCCTAACTCGGTTGCTTAGGATTGAGTAACATGTACTTTACTCTGTTCCTTTGTGTCGAGTATGATGAACAACTAGTTCTTAGGAACCGATTAAACATTCTTCGCGTTTTGTTTCTGTTTTTTTTAATTTTTTTTGCGTTTGTTTGTATCCAAAAATTTATAAATTAAAGAAAACATAAAGGAACAAAAAAAAATATAAGTATCCTACTTCTTTTGAAGAGGAATGTTGATTTGGATGGTGGTGGTGGTGGAGAGGAGGAGGAGGATGATGATGATGATGATGATGAAGAAGAAGAAATTAATTAATTAATGGATATGTAGAAAATGTGGTATGTGTTAATAGAATAATCAACTTTTTTTAAAAGAGTGTTAATAAGTAAATTGGTGTGTGTCAATAACAACTCCTAATTTTTATTGTAAAAATATTTGAAAATATTGATCATTGCACTCGCGTTATGTAATTATTAATGTTGAATACAGATGCATAGAATAATTTACTAGAAATAATTGTTCTATTAGAACTTATGGCAGATAAGAAGTAGAAGGTGTTATTTGCAAGATTCTCACTAACGTTAAGTTTGATAACAACCAAATCATAACGTTACTTCTTCAATCAAAATCATGGAACCCCCTGCATAAGATACAAATTCAAATGGAAAATTTAGGTGCATTGTTGACTTGTGGTTCATGAACTAACCAGGTCTTCTTTTTAATTTCTTAAGTCGTCATTAAAATCTTATCTTAAACATACCTGTCATGAAGAAGTTTCTCGATAGTTGTAATGGTGACGAAATGGGTTAAACAGAAATGAGGAAATTATGACAACATAATGTTGTTCGTTTTTTCTTTTTTAGAAAAAAAATCAAGACAAGCTACCTATTATCCTCATGAATGAGGGAAATTAAAAGTTGGTGGGGGATAAAGCCACCAACTTAGAATCTCCAATTTAGATTCGGAAAATGAGAAGTCATACTAAAAAGAGTGGACCACTCTCTCTTAGGGCTGGGACCGGTTCGGTTCTTGTCCTAAATGATAAGAACCGGAACCGAGAACCGAAAATTCAAAACGGTTCGGTTTTGAGCTTTTTTTTTCAAGAACCGAAAGTGGAACCGAACCGGTTCTAACGGTTCGGTTCTTCGGGGAACCGTTGGAACCGTTAGAACCGTTAGAACCGTTAATAATCATAGGAACCGGCCAAAAACGGTTCTAACGGTTCTTCGGGGAACCGTTAGAACCGTTAAAACCCTTAAAATTGCTAAAAAACCGGTTTAAAACCCTTAGAACGGTTCCTAACGGTTCCTTTAATTAAATTGACCAAGGAACCGAGAACCGAACCGTTAATAACCATTAGGAACCGAACCGGTAAAAAAATCCACTTTAATAATAAGAATCCGAACCGAACCGGGTTATTTTCGGTTTTTTCGGTTCGGTTTTCGGTTTTTCGGTTTATTATCCCAGCCCTACTCTCTCTTTAATTTTAACGCAGTCAATTGTTGTCATCGTCTTGGAAATTTTGTGGAAGGTTACGCGGGTTGGTTATTATTGACCCATAAGATAGAATCTCGTGTGAGGTTGGCTTGAAACAATAATTTTAATAGAACATTAGGATTTAATCCCTAATTTTGAAATATATTAGTAGTTAGGACTAATTAGTTTTGAAAATTAGGGGTACATCCCTAGATTGACCATTTGACTTAGAGTTTCCTTTAATACGATTTATTAAATATAGGAGGCATAGTCAAAATAACCATTTGCCCTTTAGTTGTGTTTTAGAAAGTTATATTTTGAATTGAAAATGGAAAACATAATTATGGATTTTGTGAGTTTAATAACTTCATTAAATTAAGTAAGAATTAAAATTCAAATGTTACTTTTTATAATAACATAATTAAACTGTGATTTTGAATTTTGAATTGAAAAAGAAAAACATAATTATTGATTTCGTGAGTATAACAATTTAATCAAATTAATTATGAATTAAAATTAAAATGTTACTTTGTATAATAACATATTTAAACCATGATTTTGAATTTTGCATTGAAAAAGGAATATACACTCTGCTATTTTTTTTTGGACAAAATACACTTTGCTATTCATTTTCATTATTGTACATAATTTTAATTACTTTAATATTATTCGTATAACTATATATACATATTTTTTTGCATTTTGTTATTATAAATGTTTGATATATTTTCATTTTTATGAGTATAGATATATATGTTATTTAAATTTTGAAAGTTTATTCTTATAAATTATGAATTACAAACATAAATATCATTTTCCTAATTATATTCTTAAATAAATTAGTATTATATATATATATATATATATATCTGTTATCTAATATATTTTATACTTATTTTACATTTGTATATATATATGTATTTATCTGTTATATTTAATTTTTCACACTTATTTTTACATGTATATGTAATGCATTTTTTTACATGTTTATAAATATATATATATATATATATTGATGAGTTTTCAATGGTTATCTTCTCTTCCTACCCATTGATGGGTACTGATAATAATTAATACACATTGGTGAGGTGTTAAATCATTTAACCTATTATAGCACGTTAAGGTGAGATGTTCTATTTTTATTTTTTTAATTAAACTTTAAGTGGTGTTTGGTTGAGATCTTAAAATCAAATTTTTAAATTTTTTATCAAAAAGTCAACTTTATTTCAGCTTCCCAAATTACTTTACTTTCTCTCTCATAAAATTTTTAAAATACCATAACTTTAAATTCAAAAATCGGAATTAGATAAAAAAATATATATATTTGAAACTTAATCATCGAAATCTATAAAACAAGATCCATTGTTATTATTAATTAACTTTTCTTACAAGTTTTTTTGAATTGGTTGAAAAAAATTTCAACAAAAATTAAATTCACTTTTCAAAACATGTTTTAAAATCTCAATCAAACAAGATTCTTTAAAGATTGTATTTGTAAAATAGATCTAGGATAACCCAATTCCAAATTAGGATAAGTGTTTATGTGTGTTTTCGTCTTTTCAGTTTTATAGTTAATTAATAACATAAGTTTATAAAAAATAACACTTTCAAAACATATTTGACTTTGAATTTTCATCTCTATACAATATGTTTACAAATTACATACAACCCAGTTATTTTAATAATACTTTTAATTTAATCATTTTATTGTCATTCGTGACAAATCATATTACAATAAGAACCTAAAAATTAATTTTAAACTTCTCATATAACTTGTGCTACTAGTTTTATTAGTCACAATTTAACTAAACTTCTAATAATTTGATCAGATACGGAAGTATGCGTACGACTTCCCAAAATAACACTCAAAATATATCTTATTTAGTATTAAATAATTAATTATTTGGTTCAATAATCAATGTGTTGTATTTGACAAATAAATTTTGTACCATTTTCAAAATTGAGAAGTATATCCACTAATTAAAATTAATTTATAATTGTACTAATTTAGATTACATTTTAATTTAGATTCCTAATCGAAATATACTTTCATTTTAATTTATTTTCTATTTTCTTTTAAGGTGCATTTGAATTATATAATTGAATTTAGTTTTAAAATTCATAAATCTAAGATTCAAAAATTATATATTTGAAATACAAGGGTTTAAAATTTTGTATTTACTTAACAAATACAAGAAAATTAATTTATAAATCTAAATATTATTTCGCTAAAATTTATATTTAGTTGATTAGTAAGCTATTTTTATTTTTTGACACCGTGGTGGAACTCATGCTTACACAAAATTAACCTGTTTGACTCGACCCGCCCCTATTATAGTATTTTATTCCTTATAATATAGCATAATTACCACGGGGCGGGAGTGGGTTTATGCGTACACTATTCACGATGAATTTATATTTAAAATAATAAAACCTGCACCAAGTTAGGATGTGTTTATATGCTTGTTGGGTTTGGGTTTGGGTTTGGACAACACACGACCCTTTGTCATCCTTCGTATTATTATAATTAATATTACAAATATATTTATAATAATAAAAAATAATAATTTGTTTAAAAATCAATTACTATTTTTTTCAACTTCGCAAGTTTGTGATCTATAAGAAACAACCATATCTCTAAAATTTGAAAGTTATAACTTTAAAATAAGTATCAAATTTTATTATTTGAATATATTTATAAATCTCAAATCATAATTCCACGCTAAACAAAAATATTTAGATTTGAGATTCCAAATACAAATCTCATGTTAAAATCTTCTCTAAAAACTACATTCCAAACACATCCTTAAAGAATTTTAAAGAGTTTTATTAAAAAATATTTTCAATTAACTATGTTATAATACTTCCACATTTTCTTTCATATAATAATAATAATAAAGATTTAAGAATCAAGTATACATATTCTTCTATGTTGACAATCACATTAGATCTATTTCATGTTTATCAATTTTTTAATATATAATCATATAAAGTATTCATGATCATGTAATTAATTAGCTAGCACGACATTTGATACTGTAATTTATAATACGAATAGTATTTTCTTTCACTGGAATGATTTGTGAGAAGATAATTATGCAAACAACATACCATAAACCTTTGAGATTTCTTTGGTACTTCAAAAAAAATATTTTTTATGAAATTACGTGAAATAAATGAGCCTACAAACAATTCTAAAAAAATTCATCAAAATTTTAATTTATTTTTGAAAGGTTCACAATTCTCAAGTATTTTTATTTTTCTTTTTTGCAGTACATAAACTTTTTTTTCTTTTTAAAATTTAGAGTTTTTAGAATTAATAATATATATATTTTTAATACTTAGAGCATCTCCAACCATAGTGTATAATTTTGGTTTGTGTAAAATTTACACATTTTGTAAAAAAAAAGGTCTCCAGCAGTCTTTTAAGAAACTTTAACACTTAAGATTTGTCTAAAATGTTGTGTAAAATACAAACACAATTCACACAACCACGTCAGATAATCTCGTGTCTATTTTTTTCATCTCGTTTCTAAAAATAAATGGATTTGAAAAGTAAGGGAATAAATATAGGATAAGTTCCACTTGTGCGTACCTAATTAGTAGTTTAATATTTATACAAAAGTCTAAAACATAATGTTGGAATATAAAACAAATTATTTATTACTTTTGTGTAAATCCCACTTTGACACGTAGGATTTACACAAAATTTATACAAGATGATTGGAAATGCTCTTATATTCTTGGTTGACCTTTATGATAAGATTTCGATTACATATTCAAATTTGAAATATTTGTTTGAGATGTTTAGTTTGAATTTTAGCTTTTTTTATTTATATTTTTTTCATTATTTTATTTTTTAACAATTGTTATCTTTAATAAGAGATAGTTTTGAAAATTACTATCTTTTATTTATAATAAATTAAAATTTATTTTGTCATCGATTAAAAAGTTATTCTTGAAACTAATTCTAAAAATAGAGTATCCTTTGTTAAAATGAGAGTAATTGGTTTGTAATTTAAAAAAAAAACCCATATTTTTATTTATTTAATTAAAGTAGATGTACCTATTAATCTAATTTATTTTTTAATATTAAATCATTAATAAAATGATATTTATAAAATTAAATGAATAATATTTTTTTGTTAGTTTATCTACACTTATGGATTAATTTAGTAGGCAATACTAATTAACTTAACAATGTAGATTAATTGCAAGATATCAATATAAATAAAATCATCCATTTAATATGCGTAAGGAATAAGGATATTCTGTATTGGAATTACAAAATCATGTAATGAATATATAATTTGTGATTCCTTAAAATTAAATAGAAAAAAATGCCATGTCATCAGGTAACAACAAGTTACCCACTTAACCTTGCATTTAATACTTTGTAGTTCTCCAATGTGCATTAATTATGTTAGCCAACTACACATTTGATCTCAACCATTGATTTTTCATCCAATTGTTAATATTACAATAACCATCCATGGGTAAAAAAAATTAACCATTGAAACATCACCCATATATATATATATATATATGTTATATTTAATATTTCACACTTATTTTTATATGTATATGTAATGCCTTATCTTACATGTTTGTAAACATATACATATATATTAGTATTATATATCTGTTACATGTAATATTTCACATTTATCTTTATATGTACTTGTAATGCATTATTTTACATGTTTGTATATCTACATATGTTATGTTGGTTTATCTTCATCTTTAGTCTTACATGTTGTATCTGTAATGCATTATTTTGCATGTTTGTATATATATATATTATATATTTGTTATATTTGATTTTCACACTTTTTTTTACATGTAACTGTAATGCATTTTTTTACATGTTTGTATATATATATATTTGTTACATTTGATATTTCAGACTTATTTTTACACGTATTTGTAATGCCTTATTTTATACGTTTGTAAACATATACATATATATTAGTATTATATATCTGTTATAGATAATATTTCACCGTAATATTATTTGTAACAGATATATATATATATATATGATATTTCACACTTATTTTTACACGTATCTGTAATGCCTTATTTTATACGTTTGTAAGCATATACATAAATATTAGTATTATGTATCTGTTATAAATAATATTTCACTGTAACAGGTTGAATAGACCGACTATATACTGAACAGAACGCGATCAAACTAACAACATGGACAGTAACAACAGCGAGTATCAAGATCGCAACAACAACATAGGTAAGAGACTAGAAGACAATATAATAAGAAGATAAAACTAGCACATGAACAAAAGATTATAATAAACAGTAGTTCCCATTGCATAACTGATTTTACAAGAGGAGGAACTCTTACACACATACAAACTCCGACGACTCTGCTTAACAAAGCATAGCTTACTCCTTTATATAGAGAGGGCAAAGCACAATAATGCAGGATACGACAAAAGAAAAGCAATACATGACACTAATAATACAAACCCTTTTTTTAAAAAAGAAGATTCCAAAGCGAATTCCTTTACAAAAGCAGACTGACAAAAGATAAAGCACGCAGGCACGCGGACAAACAACTTTACAAAAGAAAAGTTGAAAATAACATAAAGTAGATCCGAGTTGAAGTTAGGGAGAACTCGGCCGCCGACTCTGAGTTGAGGAGCGACTCATGGGCTACTCAGTCTGTATCGTTTTCACTATTTGGGTCAAAGTGCTCATAATTCTGCAAATATTCTTGATCAGAGGAATCAGAGTGGTTTTCTGGATCATTAGCGGGGTTAAGGACTGCTTCTCCTGGATTAAACTGTATTTCTTCTTCTTCATCATCTTACGGTTGTGGACCAAGGAAAAAAAGATTTGAATCTGAACTCTGTTGTCCTTCTTCCCAAAAATGGTCATGGGCGTAATTAAAGAGGCTAGCATGGAGGTCAAGAAGGAATTGTTCAATTCCATTCCAGGGGTCATTATTTCACAAAATTCGGGATTGTATCAATATTAACCTGGTTCAGATAACACGAATAATTCAACCATGCGGCATAGTTGATATTATAGAGTTCTCGAGCGGATTTCGCCAAGTTGTACGAGTATTATTCCAGAATTTTTGCATTGGGATTATCAGCAGGAAGGTCTTTTATAGGTTTGGTGAAGCTAATGATGGCATAACAGTGAGGCTGAGTAAGAAACATTATTTTCCAACGAGCAAGGGGTTTGAACTATTTGAGGAAAGTGATGAGGTTGAAGGCACTATAGATTATGTCATCATATTGTCCTGCTATGATTGGGTCTTATTCTGCAAAAAGGATGTACTGGTAAAGGATATGGATGTCAAACATGAACGAAATAGTAAAGGTTTTGGTAAGATACCATAATAGGACAAGAGTTGGAAAAGGTAGACGGCTAGGGCGATGAATATGGAAAAGGTTACAGAAGGGATACTTATGATGCATTTTGATTCCTCTAAAAACTAATCAATATTTGGACAAGGTGATTTCAAGGAATTTTTGGATCATGTCATGGTCACGGGATTTGAGGGACTTTTCACAAATCTTTTCTTGTAGATACGAAGGAAGATAAAGTATGGCTTCTGTAAGGGGGAAGTCATAGAAGGGGTTGACTGGATGAGGTGAGAATGAAGAGGGCTTAAAAGAGGAAGGCTTCATGTTCGGTACATGGTGAAGGTTTAACAAGAGGGGCGATGTGGGAAACTGGGTTTTGTCTAAAAAAGAAGTCTGCTAGAATGTTATATTTTCCGTTTAGGTACTTGACTTCAAACGACCATTGGGAGAACCATTCTGACCATCGGAGTAATTGAGAATTTGGTAGCATATTTTATTTGAATTGAATCATCTTAGGGAATGAGGTCATATCAATCTCGATTAAGAAATGGTAACCAATAAGATGAAACTGAAACTTCTCAATCCCTCTTTTTACTACCAATATCTCTTTGAGGGTTGAATGATAATGGATCTCTGCGGCTGTGAACTTTCCCAATTTGTAACCACACACATTTCTTGTTCCATCAATTTTTTCAAACAAGATTGCTGCCCAATGCTCATTATTTGCATCTGTTTAGAGAATTCTTTTTCCTGTGGATGGAATTTGTAATGGAGGCAGTTATTGGGTCAACTTCTTGAGAGCAATCACACATGTCGTATGAGCTTTATTCCAAGGAGGCGGTGTTTTGCGCAATAAGGCTGCTAATGGGGGATGTGTACTTGGAAAGGTTAGTTATGAACTGCGACATGTTGTTGACAAGGCCCATGAATTATTGAACTTGTGTAACACTGGTGAAAACATCTGGGAATTTTAACATGTCTTTTGCAATATGCTGCTGGAGTTAGATTTTTTCATCAGCAATTTTCATTCCAAGGAAGTCAATTTCTATGACACTGAGGACCATCTTCTTTTCTGATAGCATGATTCTATGTTCTTGCATAATTTGGTGAAATTGCTGAAGCAACTTGAGATGAGAATCATGGTCAGGGGAGAACAATAAGATGTCATCAATGTAAACCAACACATTGCTGAGTATCGGATAGAATATCTACATCATTGTCTTCTAGAAGACGGATGGAGCATTTTTTTTAACTGTCCATTGGAAATGATGTCCTGAGTTGCAGAAGGCTGTTTTTGGGCGATCTTCTGGGAGGACGCCTAACTGCCAAAATTCTGCTTTCAAATTAAATTTGGAGAATACTTTTGCAAGTGAAAGCTGGCCAAATAGTGACTGCTTCTGAGGGAGAGGAAACTTATCACTTGCAAAGAAATGGTTGAAAGGCTGGTAGTTGATTACAAGTCTCATTTTGCCTCATGCTTGCTCTGATCTCTTATTAAAATAGAAAGCTTGACATGCCTAAGTGGATGTTGTGGCTTCTATAAGCTTTTGATCTTGTAGCAACTTTACTTCTTCAAGGGCAAGGTTAAGGTGCTCTGGGTTCATACCAGGATGGGTGACTTTGGTAAGGTTCACATCTTCATTTAACTTGAATGGAAGGCTAACAAAGAATTTTGGATTCATCCACAAGGGATTTTTGCATTTCTCGAGAAATTGGGTATGAGAATCTACACATGACTGGCTTGATGTCTGCTGGCGAATATCATAAAGGGAAATATCCTGAAAAGGGGGAAATTCAATTTGTGGAGTAAAGATTTGAGCAACTGTGTCTGGATTAACCCATGGGAGAAAGTAATTCTTTTAGCGTAAACCTTCTTTTGACCATCTGAGATCATGAAATTTATGGAGGATATCGAATCCTATGAGAAGGTTCTTTTGGGTTAATGTAGTTCCAAAGACACAATGGCGAATAGTAAGCCCTAGGAAAATTTAAAATTGTACTTGCTTACTGATCTTATCTACCATCAAAATTTCTCTATTAGCAACTCGGAATCCTACTGAGCATTTTTTCCAGTAACGATCAGGTAACATTTTGGGGGAGAGGAATAAGCGTACTGCACTAATATAAAAAAATGCTATAAGCTTCTGAGGCTTATCATACGACTTCTTAATTAACTTGACAACAGCTAATGGTGTTAGTGCTGAGGAGAGGTATAGATCTTTTTCTTGGTAAGCGGTGGCATCATAGATTTTCATAGATTCCAAGGACAAGAGCAGGCTGGATTCTGTGCCGGAGTCTGAAATTGAATCGTTTGCTCGAGAACTAGCTTTAGTGTTTTCATTATCTGTATAGACAACATACATGATTGTTTCCAGAGATGCGTTGTCATCAAGAGACAATACTAATTCAATATCTGATTCAGAAATATCAGGCGCGTGTTTTTCCAAAGTGGCCATGAACTGGGTTTTCTTGGCTGCGTTAGGGCAATTCTTTGCATAATGTCCGTTCTTCTTACAAATGAAGCATCCATCCGTTTTCTTTCCTCTGATTGCTTTCTTTCTTGTAAATTTTTATTTTTTCCTTGAAAATTTCTTCTTAGATCCTTTCTTGTGCTCCTTCCAAGGCTTGGCTTGATCACTATGCTTGGAATGGCTGGAGTGCTTATGCTTTGACTTTCGTTTGTGGTAAGGGCAACAATCACATGATTTTTCAGTCGAGCATTTTATCTTCAGGTGTTCTTTGTTACATACTCCACTAAGCATCTTGCTGGTTTTATTAATGTTTTCCATAAGCTTCTTCTAGTTGGAAATTCTTTCAATATAATCTTTCAAATAGCCATAGATGTTAACTATCGAAAGTTCTGTAAGGTTCTTGTTCCGTAGGTTAAGGACTTTTTGCGCTTCAATGACTAGCTGGTCAGGGAATGAGTGGAATAACACTTGTTTGAGATTGAGATCATCAAGACTGCCAATGAAATAGAACCGTTTCGACATTCTTTCATAGTGGCGTTCAAGATCTTTGATGATAAGAGCACAGCACTTCACATTTAAGAATTGTTCTCTATAGATTTCCAACAATCGATCAGAAATTCTAACAAACTCGTTGTAAAAGAATGCTATGAATTCATCAATGGTTGTTGAACTATGCAGTTGTCTCTGTCGGTAAGGACCAAGGGCTTCGTACCATTCGTTTAATCTACCAGTGATGTGAGTAACAAATCTTTTGAATACATCTGGTAAATCATAATACTCGCGATCAGATGTCATCCATGCAATAAACGAAACAATTCGTTCTCGCCATTGTTCAACATGGATATCTTCAATTATGAATTTCTGATAGTTATCATGATGAGAGAATTCACGAAGATTAACATCAATAACTTCGAGTGGATCTTCAACCATAGGTTCTTAAGGTGGCGAAGGTTGTCTGGGTGGTGGTGGTGGCTGCTACTGATATGGTTGGGCTGAATATAGTTCTTTAAATGAGTCAAATAGATTATCTGACTGAGCTGGAACTTGGGGTCTATCTTCAAAAGTCAATGACTTGAGGAATGAAGATATATAATTTGAGGGATTATTCTCTAGTATCTCCATAAGATTTAAATCCATTGGATATTTTAAAGAGGGACCTGTGGTTGGGTCGTTGGGTTCAGGTTTGGTATACGCTTCAGGGTGACGCAATGGGATTGTTTTTGCGGTTTGTGCATGGGAAGGTAATTTAGAAGATAAGGTTTATCAAAATCAAAGTTCATGGGATATCCCGAACTAGGGGAACCAATAGCATGATCAGGAAACAAATTCATGTAATCTATTCGAGCATCACCTGGGGGACAAGGACGTGGATAATTCATCTGCGGCCTGTACTTATGCTTTGGCTTAACAGGATTGCCATGGGAGGCAAGTGGCTGAGGTGCTAGCCACTTAGGTAACCTTCTTCTTGGTGGATCTGCCCATAGATCAATGCTTCGAATTTGTAACGATACTGACTGCTGGATGTACTGGATACAAACCAACTGGACCAACAGGATCATTTGGCTTGGCAAATTGGCCATATCCTCGAGGGGACACTGGCTGTGGTGGAGGAGATAGAGAACGTAGCTGTGCTTCTAACTCCTTCTTCTCTCGTTCTTTTTTTGCAAACCAGGATTGAATGACTCGCGTATCTCTCATTATGAGAGATACCATATTCATATGGTCATGGATTTCCTGAATTCTGTTTCGAATATCTGCTATAATTTCATCCAAATCGCTAACTCGAACCATTATCGATTCAATCTTCTGAGTGGATTTAGCTATTTGGGTGAGGATTGCATTCTGTGCTACAGCATTATCGACTTATGTTACAGATAATGTTACGGTGAAATATTATCTATAACAGATATATAATACTAATACATATGTATATGTTTACAAACGTATAAAATAAGGCATTACAGATATATCTGTTAGTATATTACACGTATTACCTTTTCTTATTTTATATGCTAGATATATATTATAATAATGGATCTTTTTTGTAAGTGGCATAATATACTTCACTCAGGTATTTCATCTAGATTTATTGAGTTAATTGTTACATATTGTGTAAATATTTTTGTAATCATTCAACGATACTAAGTTAATATTTATGAACCTTTTTCATAATGGTTTGATATATTTCATAAAAATGTTTGTTATAGAGGTATTAAGTTAACTATAACATACTTTAACAAACTAGTAAATAAGTTTTTAATAAATTGTATATATACATATACGCTCTAAAAATTAATTATATCATATAGCATAGCTATGCAAATTAGTTTAGCATAGCTAATATATGTTTACAAACAAAATTTGAATACTAATCTTATATTAATATGATTGATTTATTTTTAATCATATATTAAAATCTAAACAGTTAATTTTTGCTTATGTTATTGTTTTATTAAAAATAACTATAAAAAATATATTAATCAATATTCAAAATAATAAAATAAATTTAAACAAGTGAAAAATTATACAGTTATAAAACGTCTTAGTTAACCATGGAAACTAAACAATTAACTCTTTTAATTGATTAAAGTGGCATTTATACAATTTCTTTAAAAGTCAATAATTTTCAGATAAAAATAAATAAATGATATTCAATGTTAATTTTTCTTACAGGATAACTTATTTATACACATTTCCAACCCCCCCCCCCTTGCCATCTTTGTTGTAGTTATATATAAAATAAAAGCTTTAATAATTGTGAATAAAATAAAAAATATATACTTAAGATTATGTAATGTTATATAGAATACCAAAATATAAATAAAAATTCTCAATAAGAACATATAATTATGTACCATAATTATAAAAAAAAATGTTAATTAATGTCCAAATTAAAATAGGAAATATTTCAAAAACCTACAAAACTTAGCAAATAAAGTAAGAAATAAAAACCTTCAACAAGAACATATAATTATGTACCATAATTATAAAAAAAACGTTAATTAATGTCCAAATTAAAATAGAAAATATTTCAAAAAACTACAAAACTTAGCAAATATTTAATATCAAAAACCAAAAGAATAACAAAAAAAAATGAAATTAAACCTACATAGACAATTCTTCAACTCATTATCCTCCATCTCAAGCTCCAACATCTCCTTCAATATCGTCACTTACAACCTCAATTCTTCATGTTTTTCAATCTTATCTTTATCATCATCATCACCATCATCTAGATCTTCGCCATCCTTAACATTATCCTCTACATATGCATCTCCATTGAAACTATTATAAGGTACGTTGTTATCTTCATATTTAATGTTTTGACAATTATATTCTTCAAAGATCAATCACTTTGTGGTAGGATTCGTAACTTTTTTTTATTATCTGTTTTTTTACAATGTCAATTATTGCACTCTAATTAATTATCGCAATCACAATTTATAACTATTCCAGGAATATTAAAGGTTGTGATAGTTCATATTCTACATCAAGAGACAACTGTTCACTATATTTGTTTCATAGCATTCGAAAGAGATACGCTAGGAAATATACAATTAATTATTTATATTAAATTATTTAATATATATATATATATATATATACTATGATTTTTCTATTATGTCTATATCTGTTTGTATTAACGTATATACAAAAAAACATATAGATATGTATCAATTTGAATTTTTATATGTAAATATTTTTTTTCTATAATAATCATAAATACATATTTTTTGCTTATTACTATATGCCTTCGATCATAATAAAATTTTGATTTATATGTATTATTAGATGTATTATGTTTAGATTTTGAAATAATATACATAATTAAATATGTTTTAGAAATTTTGATTTATATGTTATTATTAGTTATATTATGTTTGAATTTTGAAATAGTATACATAATTAAATCTGTTTTAAATGGTAATAATATATATGCAACTTTCTACAAATAGGTTCATCAATCATATTAGTTGCCTTAATTAATAGGCCAGGGTTAATTTTGTCATAAAGTTATAACATTAATTAATAAATTAGGGTTAATTAAGGTAAGAAGGACTAACCACTAATTTTCGAAAGGTGGTAGTCCTTACCCCTAGTAACTTTCAAAAATAGGGGTGTATTTCTAATTGTCCCTAATTTTAAATTAGTAATGTAAAGGTTTAAATATTGGATTGGGTTCTTAAAAAAATCGCTAAAATCTGCTGGTGGAAAAGGCATAGTAAAGAGAGAGGACCGATCTCCCTTCAGTTTTGACCCAATTAATTGTTCTTTTCTCCCTCAAAATTTCATTGAAAGTTATACAACTTGGTTATTGTTAACCCATGAGATAGAACTCCGTGTGAGGTTGGATCCAAACAATAATTTTATATTAATAATGTAAATATTTAAATGTTAAATTGGATTCATATAAGGATTGGATATGTCAAATTGTATCGAGATCTTAAAAAAACAATTAAATCTACGATGGAAATGCCATAGTAAAAGGAGAGGACCATTCTCCCTTTAATTTTGACCCAATCAATTGTTCTCATCACCCTTGAAATTACATTGAAAGCTATGCGACTTGGTTATTGTTAACCATGAGATAGAACCTCGTGTGAGGTTGGCTCCAAACAATAATTTCATATTAGTAATGTAAATATTTAAATATTGGATTGGATTCATATAAGGAATGTATATGTTAAATTGTATCGAGGCAGGTGTATTTATAGCTAGCACAGGTGACTTTGTTACTTTTATTGCATTATTAAATCGATCAATAATATATTTGCAATTTCTTGTAAATCACTATTCTCTATGTTAATTTTGGTCTGAATACATCTTAATGGAGAGTTTCTTCTCATTAAATAAAAACATATTACCATAATTACAGTAAAAATCAAATCAAAACTTTATAT
Source organism: Lonicera japonica (assembly GCA_021464415.1). Lineage (NCBI taxonomy): Eukaryota > Viridiplantae > Streptophyta > Magnoliopsida > Dipsacales > Caprifoliaceae > Lonicera > Lonicera japonica. Next base: position 62,456,507 of record CM038468.1, on the reverse strand, counting down.
ACATGCCTACCTAAAATCATTTTGAAATATCACTATACTAGGTAAGTATAGAGCTAAAGAAAATATACAGCTAACTGATGCCGTTGACTAGGCAAGGCCTTCGTAAATACATTAGATGCATGTAATTTAGAGGAAATATGAGGAATCGTAATCACACGCTGATCAAAAGCTTCACAAATAGAATGAAAATCAACTTCAATATGCTTGGTGCACTCGTGAAAGAACGAGTTGGTAGTAATTTGAATAGCACGTGTGCTGTCAACATGTAGCAGAGTAAAAGTAAACTGAGGAACACCAAGTTTGCCATTAAACCCCAAAGCCACACAATCTCTGAACAAGTTAAGGACATGGCACGATACTCAGATTCGATAGATGATTTCAAAACTTTATCCTGCTTCTTACTATTCTAAAAAATAATAGCATCCCTCATAAACATGCACCAACCTATAACAGACCGGCATGTATGCACACAACCGGACCAATCAACATCACTATAACCTGTCAACTATAAAGAATTCTCATTAGAAAAGTATAACCATCGACTAGAAGTACCTTTAAAATAATGAAGAATCAGTTGAATAGCTGCTAAATGAGAGTGGCGAGGTGCCTGCATAAATTGACTTGTTGAACAGCAAAAGAGATATCAGACTAGGTAATTGTTAAATAATTCAAACTCCCTACAAAATACCAATATAATGATGGATCAAGTAAAAAGTTTCCCTCTGTCTGGTGAAGTTTCAAATTAACTTCCAAAGGTGTAGGAACCGAATTCCCAGATTGCAGACTTGCCAAGGTAAGAATCTCTTGTGTATATTTGTGTTGATGCAAAAACCAGTGGAACAAGAATGCACTTTAAGGCCAAAAAAATAACGAAGTAGACCAAGATCTTTCATATGAAAGGTAAAATTGAGATATTGTTATAGCTCCCCAATCGATTGAGAATTGGGCCCTGTGATGACAATATCATCTACATATAACAAGATAACAACAATACCAGTACCAGTCCATTTAAGAAAGATAAAAGAATCATACTAACTTTAAAGCCTCGTTTGGTTCACAAATTTTAGTACTCGAGAAAGGAAAGTCGTTCCTTTCTTTTGTTTAGTAAGCACAAATTTCGAAAACACTTTCCCGAGAGAGTGAAAAGTAGGGGGTAAAACCATTCCCCCCAAAACACATGGGATTGATTTTTCCATGTGATTTCCAAGCTTTTATTACACAAATTTTAGACAATAATACTCTTACCTAAATACTTTCCATGGTTTACCAAACACAAGAAAGGAAATTTGACAAAAAATTTACTTTCCCACCTCCATGGGAAAGAAAAGGGAATTGATTTCCTTTCTGTGAACCAAACGAGGCCTAAGTACAGTGAAAATTAAGAAAAGTGGTACGAAATTTCTCAAACCATGCACGCGGTGCTTGTTTTAGCCCGGCCATAGAGAGGTCACTTCAATCAATAAACGTCAGTGGAAGAGTTGGTAAACAGACCAAGAGGATGAATCATATAAATTTATTATTTCAGATCCCCATGTAAAAAGGCATTATTGACATCCATCTACCGGAGGGACCAGCCTTTCGAAAGAGCTATAGCCAAAACGATATGAACAGTAGTTATCTTGTCCACGTGAGCAGAAGTCTCCTTATAATCAAGTCCATACTCCTAACATTTTTAAAAGCTACCAAATGAGCTTTATACCGTTCTATAGTCCATCAGGTCGAAGCTTGATAGTATATACCCATTTGCATCCAATGAGCTTCACACTATCAGAACGATGAACAATATCCTATGTATGATTGTCCATAAGAGCCTAAGTTCTTCTTTCATAACTTGCTGCTAATATACTTGAGTAACAGCCTGAGAATAAGACTTAGGGACCAAGGTAGTATCAAGAATAGCCTGATTAACAGTATAAGAGAATCCATACCTATTCGGATGGCGATAAACTCAAGAAGTCAGTCGAGGTACAGGCGAGAGATGATCAAACATCGGTGCAAGGTCTGGAAGGGGAAGTGGAGACCAAGAACGACGTCTTTGATACACAATCGCTGCCTTGAAACATTTAATAGGGCGAGCATTATTATCAAAAATAGAAAGTGGAATAAAATCAAATTTATCAAAAACATAATACTGGAAAAAATATTGATTTTCAAATAAAACCACATGTCGAAAAATACGAAGTTTGTTAGCAGCCGAATCGTAACACACAAACCCTTTATGAGAATTACTATACCCAAGAAAAGCTTATCGAGTAGCTTGAACAGAAAGTTTGTGACGTTCAATAGGGGGCAAGTGAACAAAACATACATAACCAAATATATGAAGAGAATTATACTTAGGAGCAACACCAAACAAACGAGAATACGGAGAGTCAAATTTTAAAGTTTGAGTGGTCAAACGATTAATCAAATCAACAGCTGTAAATAAATCTTCTACCCAAAAACAAGAAAGCACAGAAGATTCAATCAATAAAGTTCGAACAACATCCAAAAGATGTTGATTCTTACGTTTGGTAACCCCATTTTTTTGAGGAGTGTAAGGACACGAGTGTTGGGAAAGTATGCCCTTTGTTTTGAGATAATCCTAAAATTCATTAAACATATACCCCCCCCCCCCAAAGTCAGATTATAAAATCTTAATATCAGTAGAAAATTGAGTCTTAACAAGAGTAACAAAAAACTGAAAAGTGGAGAATACTTCAGTTTTAAAGCAGAGGAAATATACCTAAGTGAATGACTGTAGTCATCAATAAGAGTCATAAAATATTTATATTGAGCATTAAGAAAGAATATGGCTTACACCCACAAGTCAATATAAATAATCTCAAAACAGGTAGGTGCGTGACTGCCATGTGAAGGAAAAAGTAAATATTTACTTTTACCCAATTTATACCAACTACAATCAAAAGACATATTAAAAGACAAATCTTTATTTCCCAAATAACCATTTTTCATAAGATGAGTCAAAACAAGAGTGTTGAGATGTCTCAAATTCTTATGCCAAACATTAATATCATAAGCAATTGCAGTACAAGTAAATGAATCAAAACTAAGAATATAAAACTGACAAAGAAATAAATGTCCCACTTTAGGCCCCTTCGCGATTACCTTCCCTGATGTTTGATCCTAAACACAACAACCAGTACAATCAAAATGAATTTTAAAATTATTATCCACTAATTGTCCAGCAAAAAGTAAATTTGTAGATAAATTTGGTAACACGAATACATTGTTAAAAAAGGACCCCATAGATCTAATAGTAGTAATAGGAAGTGTACTTCCATTATCTAAATGTGTTGGTTACCTTTATATGTACAAATATTATGAAGAGCATCTATGCTTCTTGTCATATGATTTGAGGCCCCAAAGTCAACCAACCAATGAGAGTGAGTAGTTGTCTCTTACCTTGAAGCCTAAATACAAAAAAAGCATAAACAATCATTTGTTGGACCATCTCTAGAGTAAAAGTAGATGAAGATCCGGGAGTAAATGGCTCACTTTGAATAGGTGCAAGATAGACGGCAACCAAATTGGACTGGACACCAGGACTTTGTTTGTTTTGAGGCTGTATACGAATTCTTTAATGATATGCCCCTCCTTTTTGCAGTAATTACAAAATTTCTTAGTGCAATGCTTTGTAATATGCTCGAACTCCTTACAGCTATAACATTGTACCTGTGAATTAAGTTTACCTTTCGCTTGAGTAGCATATGCCACATTAAGCATTACAATAGTGTAGAGTCTTAAGTAAAACTAAGTTAAGTAGCCAGATGTTGTTATTCACGCAATAATTCCCCCAAGCACTCTTCCAATGATGGAATAGGATTACGGTTTACTAACCTAACTCATGCAGTTTCAAATTCTGGTCGAAGCTTAACGCGCGTGAAATAGTGCAATCGTATACACCCAAGTGTAGGCGGCCACGTTGTAATATAGACTTATTGAAGTCCGAGTGTCGAACCACAGAGATGAGACTAAACCTTTTGTAGATCACGTGTTTATATAGTAATTATTGATTGATTAAAATTATTGTGAATTGCTTTATGAAAAAATGTGTAAAACAAAACTTAAAGTTCTGAGAATATTCTTATTTTAAAGGAAAGCGAAGGCTTTGAGGGTTTATTTGTTATTTATTGGGAACCATGGTTTATGAATCCAATTCAGCTCATTCATTCTCCTTATTGTGTTGCATATTGTACTTTTTATTTAAAAGTCTAGATGTTGGCGGTAAAAGATTTCGAGAAAATACAATCAATCCAACTTTACTAGGCTACCTTATGAGGGAAGACAAACACCACATTTAGGGGACAAATAAGTAATTAGAGAGTCCTTAAATATAGGCACAAAGTATGTTTAAGTGTTGTAGGTGACAATGGAAAATAAAACATTACCTTACCCTTAACCACAAAATATGACCATAGTTGAAATAAAACTCTATAATTTTATATAAAAAGCATAGCCATTCATTTATAATGGTGGTTATTGAATAATATATGCTTACTTAAAGTATTTTGTTTGTATATAAATGATTTAACTAGTACTAATCATACATGGCATAAAGAGTTTATGTATCATTATGTACTAAACATGTTTATTAATCACCAAAAAACTCTATATACATGCCATAAGGAGGCAAAAGAGATTAAAATGGAGGTTCCATAATATTTATGGTGTTTTAAGCCATCAAATATTATGGACTATTATTAATAGATAAGAAGCATAATTATTGAACAATACTAGGCATAGAGCTTTTAAAGAATTAAAAACTTGACCACGTTTTTCTTTTAAAACAAACTCACCCCCTAGCCTTTGGCTAGGTGATTCACCCATCCATGGATGAATACATGATAATAATGAAGGAGAATCAACAAAACACTTGCATTAATAAATATGAAATTAGTCTATTATAAGTGATTGAGAATATAAGAAGAAGAAGAAGAAGAAGAAGAATATTTTACTATATTTTTCTCTCTTTATTACAAGAAGATTTCTCACTCTCCAATTCTCTTCATGTCCCTAATAGAATGGGGTGGGATGTATATATATTTGTTACAAAATACATCCAATGGCCTACATTCAATCCCACTAACCACGATCTAAGGGCTCACATTTATTCTCACATAATACAAGTGAGGTAAGCCATGACATCACTAAAGATTTATGTAAACAATGACATCATCAATGCATGATGTAAACAATGACATCATCAAGTACTAGTCAAAAATACTAATTTTAAAACAAAATAATAAATAATTCTTATAATTAAAACTACTTAAAATAATGTTTCCAAATTATTCCAATTGGTTTAAGCTCATGTAGTCTTGTCCGCATCAATAACGAAATCCTTGCCATTCTTCTTTGAACCTTTGAATGAGCCCTTTCAATGACAAAAATGGCTTGCAATAATTTGTTAGCACATTAATTTGCTACGAACAAACAATTCGTAATTTGAGGTTTAATTAGTGTGTTTAGCCATATAAGTGCACTATAATGCTTACAAAAGTGTATTCTCATATTCAATATAGTGCGCTTATCAAAGCTTCATCAAAAATTGATCTATTTTACTTTCAGCATGAATAGTTTCTAAGGACACTAGTACTTCCTTTAGAATTTTAGCATAAACTATCCCAGAATATTCATTCCATAAATTAAAAAATCCAACATAAAATTGATTAACAGTTATATTCCCTTGCTTGTAGTTGGCAATCTCTAACTCCAAATGGAACTTTCAGGCAGTGTTTTCTTGATAATAAACTCATCTGAGATAATCCCACATCTCTTTAGCCATTGAAAATGATCGGAGATTATTCACCATATAGGGCACAATGGAGCTAAGTAACCAAGACACAATGCGAACGTCCTTACTGTCCCATTGAATAAACTCCTTTTTATTAGTGGGAGCGGTAGATGCGCCATCTAAATAACCCTATAATTCTTTTCCCTTTACAAACATCTTAAATTAAAATTCCCAGGTGGAGAAGTTCTTGCCATTAAATCGAACAATAGAATTTTCTTCCGACAATATAATAGGAAAATAATCAGCCAAGAAGTCCCCCCCTCCAAAAAAATATATGTAGTAAGAAGACCTACCAGAAACTGAGAATACCAAAAAAAAATCACGAAAGAAAACCGAGATAATCCCACGGCGAAGGAGATCAACAAGAAACCAAAATCGAAGACAAAATTCCTAAAAATAAATCAAAAATCCTAGAACTATAATCAACCAAGAAGAAACACAAGAAAAAAAAATTAAAAGAATCCCTTGATACCATGTCAATTTTGGTCTGAATATTTCTCAGTGGAGAGTTTCTTCTTATTAAATAGAAACATATTACCATAATTATAGTATAAATCAAATCAAAACTTTCTATACATGCCAACCAAAAATCACTCTGAAATATCTCTATACTAGGTAAGTATACAGCTAAGGAAAATATACAGTTATTCATATAGAAAAATACAGATGTGCAATATATTTTATCACTCTGTACTTTTTCCCACATTGTGATGTACGTGAGTTTAGATAAGACATATATAGTGGAATTGTTCCACTATAATTCTCGCCGTTCTTCTGGAACACGTTGTCCTGCAAGAATTTTCTTATATCCCCCTAACAGTGAAAATATTGTCTCGTCAAAGTGTCAATATGTAAAACGTGTAATAAACACATCTCTTACTATTGGTTCTGATAATAAAAGGTGAATCAAAGCCTATATAAATAATATAACCAAACTTGAGTATCTAAAGTTACGAGTTGTGTTGGAAACTATGCATGATAGGATGTGGGTTTCTAATTAACTTTCATGCAATGCAACTTATATCCAAGTGTTAGCAAATAATCTAGATTGTATAAATAAATGCCTTTCAATAAGTTAAAGGCATTAAATAAGGAACTGTGTGGGTTTAAACATGTAAAATAATGTTTTCAAAGGCTTTATAAGTGAATTTTGTCACATTATCAAAATTTTATAAAATTAACAGGTTAATTAGGGAATTGTGCCCTTAAACTTAGCAATATATGTTGATAAACATTTCAAAATAAGAATAATATTTATAGTAGAAATAATGCTTACATCATACTAGCAAATGGAGGCACACAAATATCGTTTTGCGTGCTTTCAAGAAAAAATATGACAATTCAGAAAATAATTTAACGATGAGTTTACCTTTATGAATATTGTGTAGAAAAATACTTACATAGTGTAATCAACTCTTAATTTATCGATGGGTGCCATAAGAGTTATTTATTATTTTACTTAACATAGTGGTCTTAAGGTACTCTACCTATTATAACAAATAGTTAAGATATTAAGGTAACTAAATTTTGGGATTTATTTAGAATTCTGACTTTGTTTGAGGTTCTAGCTCATGATAAAGTGTGACTCAACATTAAATAATATTGTACGATAGAGACTCGAGGAGAAAACACTTAGTTTTTTTCTATTGCGAGCTTCTAGCTCCTAACACTAGTAATGGTACACAATATTATGCAGTAGAGAACCGAGAAAAAAGTACATATAGATTCTAATGTGAGATATTTGAACTTTGTATCCCATATTTTGACCCTTAATTTGAGATTGCACCCCAAATGGGGTGCAAATTAACGAAACTTAATATAATTAATTAACTGTGGGATGCAAAGTCAAAGGATTTAAATCAGGGGGTGCAATATCAAATTATGGGTCAAAATATTGGGTGCAAAGTCCAAATATTCCTAAAATATCATATTATTACAACATGTTAGGTTTCGGGTTTATGTATATTCAAAATATGCAAGTTTAGGTTTTTCAAACATATCACATACATGGATTGGATCTGGTTTTTTATAACTTATTACTTATATGGAATGTTGCTTTATATATTTAATAACCTAAGATATCTCTCTAACAAGTTAAGGTTAGGAATAATTTTGTAAGGATGGATTTGACAATAAAAACACGATATAGGTTTAGATAGGTAGTGCCGTAGGCAAGAACATATATATTTACTTTATATCTCTTAAATTAACAACCTTACATTAACTTTAATACTTTCTAAGCAATCATTAATTTAACATAACTTATGAAAAAAAAAAGAAGGAAAAAAAGAAGAAGTTAAGATTCATGTCTGTAACATCTTTAAGGGAAAATGGCTTCACAGGAATCCAGATCCAAATCAAGGGTGGTGACAAATGTACTCTTTTTTATTATCATTTTTTATCCAAAGGTTAACTATTAATTAATTAATTAATCACAACAAAACAATACTACAATTTTTCACCACTCTCTCCTCTTCCTCCTCCTCCTCATCCTCTTCCTCCGCCTCTTCCTCCTTCTCCTTCTCATCTCATCCTCTTTTTTAAAACATATATAAATATATATAGATTTAGAAACAAAAAAAATATGAATTCTTCCTCCTCATCCTCCTTCTTTTTCTTCAAAACATACATATATACATACACACACATATATTTATATTATAAAATGAAAGAAAAAAAGAAACAAAAAAATGCATATATATATAAATCTCTTTAAAAAAGACAAAATAAAATTCATACCCACAAATCTATCTAAGTTTCAGATGCCCAATTCGAGCGAGTAACAATGAAGATACTCTCCCAATGACGGGAGAGTTTTACCATATTTACTCACTATAAATTGGATGAGCATATTTTAAAAAATGGGTCGTAACTTAAGTTATCACTGAACTTCCAGATGCTCAATGTCGAGCAAGCACTAATGAATATACTCTTCCAATGACAGTAAAGTATTAACATATTTACACACCATAAATTAGACGAGTATATCTAAAAAAATGGACCATACCTTAAGTTATCGATGAAGTTCGAGATACTCAATGCCGAGCGAGTACCAATGAAAATAATTTTCCAATGACAAAAAAGTATTAACAAAATTATGGTTATTAAGTTAGAAAATAGTAGGACAAGATGTTTGTGATAAATTTTTTAAAAGCAGAGAGCACAACATACAGAAATTATTAATGACAATAAAAAAAAAAAGTTTATTTATAACCACAACAAATCAAATAGGTGAACTCTGAACGGGGCCCACGTTTATAACCGTTGAATCCTCACTTTCGAATGAAGTAGCCGTTGAAACAAAAACCCTTGAACACCCGACTTCATATCATCAAGTCCAACATTAAAACCCTTTTCGCTATATTCTCCTGTTTCGAACCCTAGCCTATTTTAGCACCAATTTTTTTGTCACCTATTAAGATAAGATTAGAAACATATTTCACAGATTGAGATTAAAAGAAACATATGGCTTCAAGAACAACCTCCAAAGACATAATCACTCTACGCGGATCCGCTGCCATTGTCAGCGAATTCTTTGGTAATATCATCTCTCTACCAATCCTCTGTTTCAATCCTTCAATATATTAGTTGGGTCTTTATGAAATTTCACTAATCTTTGTAATTCTTTGCAATTCCCCTTTCAGGTTACGCTGCCAACAGGTAAGAACCCTAGAAATTTCTAGTTTTCAGATCTGAATTGTGCATTTTTGTGGATTCAGAATTTCTTTTTTTTCCTTCTAATTTTGAATGGTGAAATGTGTAGTATTCTGTACAATCGTGGGGTTTACCCTGAAGAAAGTTTCGCCAAGGTGAAGAAATATGGGCTTCCACTATTGCTTACTCAAGATGAGGGTGTCAAAACATTTATTGCAAATTTAAATGCTCAGCTTTCTGGTAATCTCTGGCTTCATCTATTTGTTTTCTGTTGCGATTTGGGGATTTATTACATTTTCTCAAGTTGATTTATTTTATTTTATTTCTTTTAATTTGAATTTGATTGCTTATTGTAAAGAGTGGCTGGAATCTGGGAAGCTACAGAGGGTAGTTCTCGTAATAATGAGCAAATCAACCAATGAGGTTTTAGAGAGGTGGAATTTCAGCATCGAGACCGATAGCGAAGTTGTTGAGAAGGGGTAATGATAATCTCTCTTTGATCTGTGGCAAAAAAAAAAAAAACTGTTGATTTTTCGTGTTTCTTGTTCTTACTTGTACATGCCTCGAGTTCCAGGGTGTCAAGGGAAAAGAGTGATAAAGAAATAATGAGGGAGATACAAGCAATTATGAGACAGATAGCTTCCAGCATTACTTATCTACCGTGCCTCGATGAACCATGTAATAACAATAATAATCTTTATGAGACTTGCAATCTTGTAGAGTGGGTTTATATATTTATTTATATTTATATTTAATTTAATCTTTTTAATCTTTAATTTGGTTGGTTTGTGTTATTCATTGCAGGTGTATTTGATGTGCTGGCGTACACTGATAAAGATGTAGGAGTACCATTTACTTGGATTGAGAGTGATCCTAAACTGATTACAAATCCTCAAATGGTGAAATTGCATTCTTTTGACACCAAGGTAAACTTAAAACACATCCATTGGATAACACAGGTTTTAAAATTTGATAATAAAATATTAGATTTTGAGTAGTTTTAGGTTTTGTAGCTTACTTGAATGTTGACTTTTTATTTTGGTGTGTTTAATGTGCAGATACACAAGGTTGACACTCTGGTTTCATACAAGAATGATGAATGGGATGAGGAGTGAAGAAAGAAATCCTGTGTTGCCTTCCCCTTTCCTTGTATTGTTTGCATTTTACTATTTTCTTTCTGATTGACCAAGTGATATGTGCTGTGTGAATCATTGATTCTCACATCTTGGAAGTGGGAGTGAAAAAATACATTTGTGAGTGATGTTGTTAAGAATGTTGTGTCCATGTGTTTGGATTCCAATATACTTTGGCAATTCAATTTTTTTACGCGGTGATGTTGTTAGAGTTTTCCCAAGTCTTACATAGGAGAAAGAAAAAACCTAGTTTTTATATGGGAAAATTTGCTTAAGCGCTTGATTCCTTTAGGCATTAGAATTTTGTGCTATTAGGTGAGGACTTTGATAAATGTCGTTCACCCTGCGCGCCAATCGACCAGGCCCGGGCTTTGTATAAATTTTTTATACAAACTAGTTTTAGAGAAATTTTATTTGTTAAATAAAATTTAATTCGAAATTTGTTTTTTAAATTTAAAAAGTGGTCAAACCACTTCCTAAACCGCTCCCAATTTTCTCTCCACATTTTCGTCAATTTTTCACCGAAACAGATTTTTTTTTCTTTATTATCCTACCGTTTTAATTTTATCTTCAATATATAGAAACGGAAAAAAATTCTTTTCGTTCCATATCTTCTTCAACAAGGAGAAACCGAAAAATATTCAAAAAAACCCTAGAAATTTTTTTTGCCTCCGGCAGTAAAAGATTTACCGATTCCAAGCATATATCAGAGAGCATCTGTCGAACGATCAATAGTAGTGCACATCGATCGTACAGGGGAGTATCGATCGTGCCGCGAAACATCTTAAAGAGAGCGATCTAGTCCGCCACTCAACCCAGTGTACTCTCTATCTTTATTTAATTTATGTTTGTGCAATTCATATTTTCAACAATCGTAATAGAACATGTTTGGTTGTGCAATTCATGTCAACACGATCCATTATATCAAGTCTGCTTGCAGTATGTAGTTGGTGCATGAGTTTAACTCAGAACATTCCTCTTAATACTCCATATTATTATTGAAGTTAAACACTGCACATTATATAATTGTCATTGTAATTCAGGTTCTCCAAATACAGGGAGCCTCTCAATTGTGTTGTATTTGTGTGATCTTGATGAAAAAGGAAAATCAAATTTTATTACTATCATTTAAATTTTATAATCAATTCAAGGAGACAGAGAGTTAGACAACTCATCTTAGGGATGGCATTTTTTAACCGCCAACCACAAATTGACTGAACTGGCCATTTTCGGTTGGTAAACCGAATCGAAGTGGTTTGGTCAGTTACCGACCAAAAGCACTACCGGTTTATAATCTATTATTTTGGATTTCTACCGACCAAAAGTCAAATATTAGTAGGAAAATTCCATCATTGGACAAGCAAAAGCTAACAGAGCCAAATATAGAAAGGACAACCCATGCCCCCTCCTTTCTCTCTTCAAAAAAAAATAGAAAAAGAAAACCCATATCCCCTTCTCTCTCTCCTCACCTTTCATCGCTGGAGAAGTCGTTGTGAACTCATCGGTGGCGAACTTAGAGAAAGGATTGACGATTACGAGAGAAAGAAGAAGCAAGTCCAAGAAGCCCATTGCTAGATCTGAACAATAACAACAATGGCCCCACCATTTCTAGAAACAACAGTAGCATTTGCAACAGCATTTCTTCTTCCATGCCCATTGAAGCCCCCAAAGGCTGTCTTCGTTTCTTCTTCAAAACCCTCTGCCTCTCTTCTTGTAGACCCAAAATCTCCCTCCACAAATCAGCCATCCCCTCAAATACTCTCTTCTTCTAGATCTACACACGCGCCAAAGAAACCATCATTAGTTGGTCAGATTTTACCACATTATAACCAGTCAGTTTACCGACTATATCAGTTATCAATTCGGATGCAATTTTGCATTTAAATATACTTACATTGGTTGGTTCAGTATAAAATTGACCATTTCAATTTTATAACCGAACCTAGGCCAGCCCTAATTCACCCCATACTACTCTTAATTGCCCTACCAAGTAGGGTTGGCAACGGTTCGATTACCGAAATAAAATGATCAGTTAACCGCCCAATATCGGTATGTATAAATGCAAAACCCCTGTCGAACCGATACAGTTGATAAACTGACTTTTGGTTTTACATATTTGGTCGGTCAATTCAGCTATAGTGTGGTAAAAAAACAACCAACCGACGATGGTTTTTTGGCATGTGAGTGTGTAAATCGGCAAGAATTATATGAGTTTTGATTTAAGGAGAATTTTTAAAATTAATTTGTCGTTACTTTTTTCCGCATTTAAATGCAATAAAACCCCTACTTTTATGTAAAATAATTAAATTAGTATAGCGAATAAGTAGGAATCGATCCAAATTCAAATTAATTTTTTTAAAATAGGAAAGTTTGTTGAAATTTTATCTTTTATGAACCGAAATTAAAACAATTTTTTTAAATTTTAATTTTGAAATTATCTAAATTAAGAAACTAAACTAATTAAATTAAATTAAACGAGCAAATAATCAATAATAATAAATCCCAAGAAAAAAGAATCCACTACTATAAACATAAATATAAAAAGTATCTAATGATGCTTTTAATATTTATCCCTATTATATAAACAACAAATTCAAAATCACCATCATTCTTTCTTTAAAACTAATATAAATAAAAATAGGCATCTGGCGTATCCCCTTTTATGGTGATCAAAAGAGATCCTTCCTTTATTTTAAAAATAAATAAATTACTAGAAAGAAAACACACGTTATAATAATGGTAATTTCAAAATCTATTGTAATTCGGGACGAATAATTAAAAATCAACTAAAATTAAATTAAACACATTACATCCATGGCAGTTTCATCGCTCTCTTTTAGGCAGTAATTTAGTCAAGCATATTAAATAAATAACACATTAAAATAAAATAATAATTTAACATTAAAACTAAAATTAAAACATTTGAATACAACATATAGAAAATTAAAAAGAAAACTATAAAGCGTTATTGTTCGTGATTTTCGAACTGGCGTGTACCGCACGGTTTTACACTGTCCACTCTTTCAACCGCACAGCAACTAATAATATATAGGAATTTTCTCTCTCTAGAATTGTCTAATAATATCTACATTCTATGTATTCTATCACTTATATCTATTTATCTATCTATTATTTTAGATTTAAAGAATATGTCCATATATAGGAATAAGAAATAAAAGTTTAAAAGGTTCAGGAAATTAGAATTGGAAAGGAAATAGTAAATATTAATTCAAGTAGAATTCTAATTAAGAACGAGAAAAATGAGTTGTATTCGAATTAAAAAAGAATATGAAATTGGAATATCCTTCTCTCTTCCTTTTTGATTTTTAATTGACTTTTTCCACATTTTTATCACAATTTACTTATTTCATACAAAAGACAAAATAAATATTATTTCTCCACAATTTATGCATTAATTGTATGCTAACAAAATATTATTTATAGGTTTAAATTATAATTTTGGGCACTTATCATGTTTGAAGGATTTAAGGGGTTGCTGATTTGGGGATGGAGATTTTGGGTCTGCAAGAAAAGAGGTAGAGGGTTTTGAAGAAGAAGAGAAAACACGAAGGCAACCTTCGGGGGCTTCATGGACATGGAAAAAGAAATGCTGCTACTATTGCTACTGTTGTTTCTGAAAATAGTGGTGCCATTGTTGTTGTCCAGATCTAGCAATGGGCTTCTTGAACTTTGTGTCTCTTTCTTTCTCCTAATCATCAATCCCTGCTCTAAGATCACCACCACCAAGTCTACAATGACCTCTCCGACGATGAAAAGTGAAAGGACAGAGATACACCACTCGATATTTTTTAGGGAATATAGAGATAGAGAGCAGAGAAAAGGGGTATGGCCACATGGGGTATGGGTTTTCTTTTTCTTCTCTTTTTTTTTAGAGAGAGAGAAAGGCGGTACGGGTTGTCATTTCTTTCTCTACGTGGCTGTTTATTAGCTTTAGCTTTTGTAATGATGGAATTTTTCAACCATATTTGATTTTGACCGTGTATAATTAGTTGAGTAAATATTATTAATAATCGTTGAACTATTAAAAATTTTATTAATAGTTATTAAATTTTATTTAGTTACGATTGAACTATTAAATTTTTAAAAGTACTGTCACTGATTACTCCGTTAAATCTTTCTATTAGTTTTTTTATAGAATCTTGTCATGTGATTGGCATGTGATATGTCAATAGGCATTTAGGTCTTTTCCTTTTCCTTTTCTTTTCTCTTTTCGTTTTTTATTTTTCTTTTCTTTTCTTTCTTCTTCTTCCTCTTTATTCTTCCTCCGAACTTCTGCTATTTAGCCACCGGCACCGTCACTCCCCCTTCCCCTTCCCCTATCTCATCTCCTACCACCACACACTCTCTATTTCCTCTCATCTCCGGCCACCACACCTTATTTCTCTCATCTTGTCTCCAACCAAGATGGTGAGCTCTACGATGAAACATAGCATTAGTGGTGACACGGAGGAGCAGCGGAGATGGTAGTGTACGAATCAATTCCACCAATTTTATATTTGTATTTGTTTAATTGATTCAAACATGAAATTTGTTGATTTAGGGCAAGAATATATATTTTATGTTGATGATAAATTGATAGATTTTGATAGTTGTTCAATTTTTTCAAAGAATTAGTAAAATTAGTGGAGAGTATTAGGAATCAAAGTCGAGGATTTCGATTTTATGTAAAAGGAAACTTGAAAATTTTGTGTTGAAAGAAAGGGATTTGATTTTCACTGCTCAGGTGGATGAGGTGGTAGTGTCATATATTCCGGTGAAGAAGTAGCTCGCAAGGCAACTTGATTTTGGCGAGGCTTGGGCAAATGTGGTGGTGCAACCTCAACCACTGTAAACTCAGGTGAATGTGTAGTTCAGAAGAAGAAGAAGAAAGAAAAGAAAAATAAAAAAGGAAAAGGACCTAAATGCCCCCCCCCCCCCCCCCCCCCCCCATTAACAGTCGAATATAAAGGAGTGGCCACTAGCAGTACTTTTAAAAGTTTAATGGCTCGATTGTAACTAAATAAAGTTCAGTGGCTATTGGTAAAATTTGCTAATAATTCAATAACTATTAGTAGAATTTGCTAATAGTTCAGTGACTATTGATAATATTTACTCTAATTAGTTTTGTAAGTCGGTAAGAACCAAAAACATATAGATTATAAACCTTTACTAATACCGCTTTTAGTCAGTTACCAACCAAACCACTCCAGTTCGGTTCGATTTACCAACCAATAACGGTTGGTTCGGTCGCCAAGAATGGTTGGTTTGGTCAATTTGTAGTTGACGGTTAAAATATGCTACCCCTGCTACCAAGCCCTCAAGTTTCACGAAAGTTCCTCCGAAAACTAGCTCCATAAAATGTGAACAACCCAACATACAAAAATGTCAGAATGACGTATCGCTGAAGTTGTTGTGCTCTCACAAAGTTGGGTTGTTTAGAAACTGCAGTTGGGTCTTGTGTGATTATACCAACCCCTTTTAATGAGGTATACTGCTCTTCTGGCAATGGTGAAACATGCATGCGCACAAAGAAAGGAGAAAGAGTAGCCTCAAATATATGCAATATATAAGTTTTCAAGGCCAAGAGAGATAGCAACACAAATTGCACAATAGTGTCCATATCCTACCATGAAAAGTTCAACTGACCATATATGTACATAATGAGTAACAAAGTTCGAGATTATCATGGCGCTTATATTACAGTGAGGGGTAGATAAGGTAGACAATTGGTCTATTCCCCAAGGCACCCTAGTTAACACCGCGGTATATGGCACCAGGGCAAAGCTCATCCATACTATCAATGTTCCTATTGTACCCACTATACTCTCTCAAACATGTCCACCCCCTACGGCTCAGGAACTCACGATAATCCTCTTCCGTGTAGAATGTCTTGTCCTCCGTATGCACTGGCATATGATCTGGCTCCTCATACAGGCAAACTTTTATCGTCAAACCTGAAAAAAAAAAAGAAAAAACTAAATGTTAATGCAAAGAAAAGAGATTTTGTACCATCCACCGTAAAGATATGGCCCTGTCACAAAAACATGTGAAATAGAAGAAATATGCTATAAACTTGGTCCTTTACGAGTACCGAGATGTGGTACTCCCAAGCCAATATCAGTGTGCCAGTTTTATCACATGAGCATGGTTTCCATTAATGGGTGACGCCCATGTGGAGCCTGAATACCGACCGGTGTAATACGTGGAACTTCAGTACTTTTTACTTTAAAAGAGGGAGGCCTAAGTGTCTCTCCCTTTTAACCTCGAAACCCCCCCCCCGGCCAGTTGAAACTCGAACTTAGATTTCTCCCAGGTCCAAGCGGTGCCTTCCCAACAAGGCTACCCACTTGCTCAACTTCAATACTTTATATGTTTGAACTATGGGAAATGTTAGATCGTAGAACTCTTATGCCTTTTAAGATGTAAAATTTCATATATGATGGAATTATATTCCCTCCATCCCAAATCAAGAGCACACGTTCCTCTTTTGGAAGTCCCAAATTAAGAGTCAGGTTACTCTTTAGGACATAATCAATGGACCAATCTCATGATAATAAATTAATTTCAATCTTGACCATTTATTATCCCATAAACTTCTACTGTTTTTCTTAAAAGTTAAAACGTGTAAAAATCAAAATGTGACTCTTAGGTTGGGAGGGATGGAGTACTTAAAATAAAATTAAAAAAAATTGTCCGCTAAGCCCTCCCACAGTCCCACCACCCCACCAAGTGCTTTTCAGAACATTGAAAATTTCCTCTCCTTTTTTTTATTAAACAGGACTTCCTCAATCCTCATTATGTTGGCCAGCACCAATTTTATGTTTCATATTAGAACGCCAAAGCATTTTCTTTTGATCCATTTTTCTCTTCATCTTTACATACCTTCATCAACATGGAGAGTGTAGTTCCCCAAAGGCATGTCCCTATCAAGAGCTCGCACTATATTATCTTCATCTTCCAACCAAAATGCACGCTTTGTTCTTAACCTAAAAGTGGATTTAATCGCTTCCTTGATGGCATCTACACTGGCATCAATCCCAATTCTTTTTGTGTAATCCCCCAACTTCACTGTTATAACCCTCCCATCATATGTGTTACTTTGCTCACCTGCCAAAACAGCAAAGAAGATGAAGTCAGAATATATAGCTTCAACATTCAATACATAAAGCTCTGTACGTTTACATAATAAACATACACAAGCCCTGAAATTGCTTTGGAAGACTAACCATTTCCAGGAGTCTCTCTCCAACTCCAAGGAGAAATCCCACTAGCTGCAACAGCATCAGCTGCGGTGATAGCAAGAGGATGACCATCATGATCCAATTGCCTTTCTAGATTCAGTGTTGCCCTTCCGTTAGCTGCTATTCACAAAGACCCTCATTCCTTAGCCAGAAAATGTTGTTTCTTTCTCATCATAATTAACAGAAATAAAAAGAATATGAATATGAGGTGCATGATTAAATGGCCAAGGCCATGGTCTTGTGGAAGAAGAGGATAAAAAGGACCTCAATGGACTTTCAGGTGATATCTAATTACACCAAGAAACTTGCTGAAGTGATCATTATATTCAAAAAGGGTAGCACAAGGCTTGCTACAAAATCTAACATGAACTATTGTAGGAAGTACCTCTATGCAGAATCACTTAAAAGAAATTGTCAAAACCTGTGTGGAAGTTCATTAGTCCACGGTTTTGAAAAATAAAGAAACCAAGCAACAAGTCCTTGAAGAAACTAAGATTACATGCCGAAATTGCTGATTCATTAATTGATATCCAATAAAAACAACTGAACATTATGACTTAATTGAAGTGGAGAAGTTCAATTTCATTTTTAACCAGCTCAATTAACTTATATTGGGAATCCGTTGCAATTTGATGAAAAACTTCTTCTGCTTTGCAACTTAGTGCGATATGTTTCAAAATATAATCTAGTCCATGAAATATTTGAAATGACATTTTAGGAGGGAGGATTTCATGTTTGAGATGCACATTCCATGAGGAGACTTTTCGGTGTTGAGGTCAGAAAATTTTACTTGGTCCAAATTTATCAAGTGAATTCTTTCCTTGTGCTTTATAGTTGTCTACGAGGTAAAACCCCATTTTTCTAGTATTAATATATTTCAAGTTCTTATAGTAATTTGAGGCTGAGTGAGTCCTCGTAGTGGACTGGGTGATATAAGAAGGTTATGCCACATTTTAAGTTTACTGGACACCTTATATTTAATAGCAGAAAATAGTAAGTTTAGAATATCATATATGAAATGCATCAATAAGACACCTCGCCATTCAAATGAGACTGGCAATTACAGTAAGAACCAGCAATCAACACTGAAGAATAAAAAAATGTGTAACTTGAAATATAAACTTTAACTACATACCTTCCACGGGTCCAAATGTAATACTTGTGTCGTCAATAACTGCATAAAACAAGCAGTTGTTTAATCAATAATACTAGTGTTCAAATTAATTTAAAATATTTCATAATGTTGCTATGTAGTTTAAAAGAATAAGTAAACATGAACCAAGTTTAATCAGAAGATTAAACCCCTGATTAAACCAGAAAAAGGATAAGAAGGAAACAACAGATTCAAGATTAAACAAACAATTGCACAACGTTGCTTTAGAGACATAAAACCAATTAATGGCAAGACAAAAACACCACAAAAGTGTACTTGCACTGTTTGTCATTACACGATCAGAGGATGCAATCAGTTAGGAATGTTATTAGCGAATAAAATAAAAACGAAACTATTTGTTGTTAAAAAAAAATACAACTTATCCCAATATGACTGCTCAAAAGTCAAAAAAGCTATTGTGTCATCAAGAATGTCTAACACCAGAAAGCACTATAGTTTTAGATTTTGATAGGAAGAGTGTCAAGTAGAAAAGCATAGTCTACGCATTCCGTGTGCTTGATGTTAAAGTCTTCAGTACTACTAAATCGGATGCCTCCAACAAAAGATAGGCCAAACCATCAAATTAACAAGAAAGAGATGTTGGATAAATTATTCTTCTGAAACTCTGAACGTCTCCCCTGGATATTCAGGTCAAACAGATGGGACTGTCCCAGCCTGATACATGATTATATAAGTTGGACACTTAACAATGTAAGGTGCATAGATCCTTTTGTTCTAGCATGTTCCTTTTTGAGGACTAAATCCTATTTCCCGAGTGGAATTTTCTGGTTGGGCAGTAAGGAGCTTATAGTCTCCTAGCGTCAAAATAGGATGAAGTGAGGACCTTTAACCAAGTGTTGTTAAGTAACTAAATTGGATAGAACTCCTTGAGATGGAGAGGATTATAGGATTCAGAATTATTAGTTGTGGAGATGTGGTCAATCCTTGTACATTCTTTACATTGCTTTACACTCTATCCAGTGAAGATACGTGCAGCCAGTGTGTATCTCTAAAACAAAAAGTAACATGAATACAACTGTAATGTATAGCTTCAGCGTAAACTAACACCGAATCCTCAGTCCAATCCAAAATTTGGGGGGGAAAATAGTCCTAAGTTGTCGAATTAACTTCATTGCATCACCAACGAATTATTACCCTAGACACCCATTTTGTACAAAAATTATCATCAGGTAAAACAAAACAAAGAGAAAGACCGAGTTTATATAATACCTTTATCAGAAAATTGCATGTAGGAATCGACCTTGGAACCCGAAGAAGGACTCTTGTAAGGAGTCCCCAAACCCACAGTCTTGCTTCTATCTTTAAGAATCTCCTCGATTTCTTTATAATACGACATCTTAGCCGAACCACTCCCCCCTCCTCCTCCTCGATCCTGCTGCTGTTTCGTCTTTTTAAACTCCTTCAAAAGATTCCTCCACTTGTCGGTACACATGGTCGGTGACCGATCGAATCCCTTCTCTCGCATCTTCATCGAAATCTGGTCCCACAAGTGCTTGTTCGACTTTGAAGTGTTGAATAGAGAGTCTTTCTCTCGACGTAAGCTGATGAGAGTTCGAGTTTCTTCCTGGACCCAAGTCTCCGCCCGCTTTTTCGGTGCTTTGATTTCCGGGTTTTCTTCTCCGCCACTGCTGTCGGCGAGGATCATTGGGTGGTGAGGATTGTGAGGAGGGAGTGGTCCGGTGGAATTGACGGTGACTTCTATCATCATATCCCGGCTTTGTTGTTCTTCTTCTTCTTCGATTGATTGAGGTTTATCGGGTAAATACATTTGGGTTTTTGTTTTGAGTGAAAAAGGAACCGAAAAATGGCTTAAAGAAGGAAAGGATTGCAAAATGGATTTAGTTACTGAAAGAGGAAAGAAAGATTACGCTTGGACTTGGAGAGAAAGGGGGATTGGATTGGGCGACAAAACCATAATTACACTCTTGTCCTTCAATTTTAGTATTTTTTGTTAAAAAAAAGCTTTAGGATGTTTATATTCTTATTATCATGCCAATTTATGGTGGGGTGATAAATACTGGCCTATTTCCCGTCACGAACGTTCTCAAAAAAAAAAATTATTAATATTAAATTAAATTTATTCCCACCATCTTATGATTTTACTTTTTTATATAATTACAATAAAACAATACCATCACACTCTTACCACCCTCTTCTTCTTCTCTTCCTCCTCTTCCTCCTCATCCTCCTCCTCTTTTTCAAAACAAACATACATATATAAATATATATATATATATATATATTGAAAACAAAAGAATATAGATTATTCTTTTTCCTCCTCATCTTCCTTCTCTTTCTTCTTCTTTTTCTTATTCAAAATATACATATATACATACACATATACATATATATATATATTCAAAATATACATATATACATACACACACACACACATATATATATATATGTATATTTTAAAATGAAAGAAAAAAAACAAAAAAAATGCATATATATAGATCTCTTCTAAAAAAAATGCCACAAATCTGTTTAAGTTTCAGATACGCAATGTCAAGCGAGTAACAATGAATATACTCTCCCAATGATGAAAGAGTATTACTATATTTACTCTCCCAATGATAAGAGAGTATATCTCAAAAATTAAACCTTATTTTAAGTTATTACTGAAGTTCTAGATGCTCAATGTCGAGCAAGTAAAAATAAAGATACTCTCCTAATGACAGGAGAGTATTATCACATTTAATCTCCCAATAACAGGAGAATATACCTCAAAAATTGAGTCGTAACTTAAGTTATTGCTGAAGTTTTAGATGCTTAATGTCAAGCGAGTACCAATGAAGATACTCTCCTAATGACGGGAGAGTATTACCACATTTAATCTCCCAATGACAAGAGAGTATATCTCAAAAATTAGACCATATCTTAAGTTATTGCTGAAGTTCCAAATGCTCAATAGTAAGCGAATACCAATGAAGATACTCTTTCAATGACCGGAGAGTATTACAACATTTATTCTCTCAATGACGAAAGAGCATGAGCTAGAGATAATTAAATACGCCCCTATTTTTATCAATATCTCTAGACTATCCAGCTTAAAGTGCCAGATTGTTTACACCTGGAGATTATTAAAGCAATACAAATTACTATTTCAATTCCTATGTCAAAGTAATATAAACTACTATTTCAAACACCATGTCAAAGAAAAAATTAATCTACCGTTTAAAGCACCAAATGTTAAAGTACAAATATGTCCCAAACACTAAACTACTAAAATATGAAATATCAAAACACTTAAAACATTCACCAAATGTTGAAATACAAACATTAAGCTACCTAACATCAAAACATACAAGTATCAACCAATTAAAAAAGATCCTTGATCTTCTTCGTCTTTATGTTCTTATTCTTCTTTGTGTTTTTGCTCAATGGCACGATCATCTTTTGGTACTTCAATAATCTCTAAATTCTTTTGATGAGCCCGATCATGCTTACAGCCCTTTGGAACATACTTTTGTGATTTCCTTCGACTCTCGGACGTCGTCATTGGATTATTTTTCGTCATGCCCAAGATAATAAACACAATATATTAAATTCTCATTATACATGAGATTGAGCAAATGCATAGAAAAATAAGAATTAGAATTCAATTAACATAGTTACAGAAATGAAGTATTCTGATATTTAGTCTCTTTTGATTAAAGTAAGATAGTGTATTTTGCTGATCTAAAATTATTTTCTTGTGTTTGGTAAAACATGAAAAGTATTTAAGTAAGGATATTGTTGTCCCAAAATTTTATAATAAATGCTTGAAAATCACATGAAGAAATTAATTCCATAGGTTTAAGATGAATGGTTTTACCCGCTACCTTCCTCCTCAATCGAAAAAGTGCTTTTGGAATTTGTGCTTACCAAACAAAGAAAAGAAAAAACTTTCCTTTCTTTAATCCTTACATCTGTGAAATAAACGAGGCTTAAGGGTGACAAGATAAATTGAATTTTCATGCTTATTACGCAAATGAAAAATTATAATACGAGTATTAAGGTTACAGGTTAAAGTTACTACAAATGAAAATAATGAATTCATATATATATATATATATATATCATATTTAATATATGTTAAAAGTTTGTTTTTATTTTTTTAAATATATAGGTGTTTAACATGTACTGATATGTTACACGTTAACATGACCTCACATAATTAATAAGTTATTTAATGCATATCAATAATTTATTCTTTTTAAATATAAATGCTTAGAGTATCTCCAATGCAACAATCAACTGGCAAAAATTGAAATGTCGCATAAGATGAATATACAAAATTTAAAAAAAAAATTGTTTTTCAATGCAACTATCAATAATAACCATCTAGCTTATGTGACAAAAATGAGAATAGACATTGTGAATGTAAATGTGACCCTCATTGTAAAAGGTATCTTAGATAATGTTTTAGTGCCGCGTCATATTTTATGTCTACGTACTTTTATTTTTCAAATTTTTAAATATTTCAACTTTTATTTTATAAATTATTTTTTTATAAAAATTATATTTTTGAAAAGTATGAATCAATATCTACTAAACAAGATTCATATTGCATATAAAGTTACTAAATTTATTTTCATGAACTTCATAATATACAATCTTTTGGATAATTAAATTGAAGATGAATTTTTTATGACTTGTACAACAATAAATTTTTTTGTGCCGTACAAAAAAGACATACTTATATGTTCATGGTTTGAATTTTTTCAATCCATTTTTACATTGGAGATGCTCTTAACATAAGGGCATGTCCTTACCTAATTAATAAGTTGTTTTCTTTCAAAAACTTTGCACGTGGATTATTTATTTAGGAAGATATTTTTGTTGGATTTTTAAACACGCAATGGGAGTAATAAAGAAAAGACTTTTTTTTAATTTTTAATGCAGAGAGTGTCTGTGTCAATTTTCGTGCATTTCAAGTAATTTCTTTTACAGATGGTGCTAACTGCTGGCCACAAAATATTTTGCATCTGCCGAGACTCAACGTAAAGAGCTTCTAGTAGAGTCTAATTTTTTTAACCCAGTGTGATTAATCACTAAACTACTCTTTTGTAATTAAAGAAAATATTTTTATTATTAGTTTTATTTTTTTAAACCATTCAAATTGAAGCATTTGAGAAAGTGCATGCATTTTTTATGGCCCATTTTTGGTTACCCCCGATAATGGCCATAACTATAGTTACCTCCTAGTTTGATAATCCTTTACGTTACCCCTGACATTTAATGGAACACCTTCGTTGAAATTTTTAGCACAAAATGATTGATTTCCTCATAAAAGTAACTCAAATTATACTTATTATCCAGGGAGTAACTCAAATTATAACATTAAGCTCAAAGAAAATGTTTTTCAGCCTTTTCATTATAATCATAACTTTAACCCTATTTTCATTTATTCTTTTTAAACACAAAATTCAACAACTTTCATTTTTCTAAACTCAAAATACTCAATTGTTTTATTTCCACTCAAAAGAATAGTATATTTTTTTGTATCGTTCTTTATTTTCCCTCTATCTCTCACCATTAACAAAATTAAATAAGAACATTCCTCCCAATCAAGAGTACTCCATTTAACGACAGATTTGCTGGAAATGATCTCTTTCATCGATTCTCTTCGTTCTTTCTCTATTTTTGTTTTTTTCAAATACAGGGCTTCAAGTTTTGGCTTGATTTGCTTCATATTTGGTTTTTAACTTTGAATTTTACTTATGTCCACTACTACATTTTTCTAATGAGAAGAACCTAACCATTTATCAAGATTTGTTTTTCTCTTAAACCTTAATCGGGAGAATTTAAAATAGATAGTAGTAAATGTAAAAAATATGGTTTGATTATTCTAATAGCCAGAGATGAAGTGGGTTTCTCAAAAAACGTGAAATAAAAATATGGTTTTGGTTTATTTGGGTTTTTAGTCAATAAAAAGATGAGACATATTCTTGTGGGTTTTATGTGAGAGTAATAATGCGAATTTGATGGTGTGCAAATGGGGTAATTTTGTAGCTTTTTTTTGGGACTGTTTTTAGGGCAGAGATAATCGAACCTTTTGAATCTTTGACATGAAATTGACATATTCATATCTTGAATTTGCTTATTGTTAATTTAATTTTGTTGATGAAAATAGAGAGAGGAAGAGAAAGAACAATGCAAAGAGAGTGAGACATGTTGAGGATGCTTTGTTGATGATGGAGGGAACTTAGCGGTGCTTCGTTGAGAGAGAAAAAAAAGAGGAATGATGATGGAGCTTCGTGTTGTTAAGAGAAAAAGATAAATAAGAAATTCGTAAAAAGAAGCTGGGAGCGAGTTTTGGAGGATCTTTTTTTTTAAGTAGCTGGCTTGTCTAGACAAGAATATATAGAAAAACAAAATGAAGTTTATATATATATTTGTATATAAAATCTAAGTATGTGTATACATAAAAAGAAAACAATGAAAAATTATTGTGTATATATTTAAATCTAAGTATGCTTCTGTACAGAGAAGGAATGAAAATGTTATTGACATTGTACACCATTGCCTAACGGTTTGAATTATCTAGGCAACATATTAAAGACATGATTGAGTATTGTGTGTTTATTACTTTATCCCACCATATTATGTGTTCTGTTTGTGAGGTTTTTATCGATTTGTGAGTAGAGATGAAATAATTGTATATTTTGTGTTTAGAGATAAACAATTATTGAATTTTGTGTTTAAAGAGAAGAAATAAAATTAAGGTTAGAATCAGAGTTACAATAAAAAAGTTAAGAAAAATTTTCATTGAGGTTATGATTATAATTTAATTTACTTCCTTGATAATAGGCATAATTTGAGATACCCCCATGGGCAAATCAATCATTTTGTACCAAAAATTTAATGAAAGATTAACTCCGTTAAACGTTAAGGGGTAACTCAAAGAATTATTAAACTAGCAGTAACTATAATTATGATTATTATCTAGGGGTAACCCAAAATGGCCATTTTTTATTTTTATTTTTTAAAATTTAGTCGAATGATATCTATTTTTGTAAATAGTAAACAATTATACTATCTGAATTACAATTCATTGGTAAAAATAATACTGAAAAAGAGGGGAAAGTTGTATAAAAAATGGATAGTCCGTCAATTTTAACAGATAAAGTGCATCATGTGTTGACAATTTAACTTCATAAGAGCATCTTCAATGGAATAACCAAAATTGAATAATCAAAATAGACTTTTGATTATCCATTTAGCAAGTTGATTATCCATTTTGCAAGTTGTTAAACTTAACAATGTAGCCATCCCCAAAAGTTATTTTTTCTCAATAACCAAATTTTTGGAGTCCATTATATTGATTGGTTACAAATTAATCAATTTATTTTGTTCTAAAAAAATGAGAGAAAGATAATTTAAATTTGAAAAGATTATGTTGTATCTAAAAGAATTGGTGAGCCCCTCATTCTGATTATTGAAGAATGTTGTATAAATAGAGTAAATTTGGTTATTGGTTAAAATGTTGTTAAAATTTGATTATGTTATTAGGATAGTATTTTTAGCTAATATTATTAAATTTGATTATAATTATTATTTTGATTATACTACTAAAAATAAGGAGGACAAAAACAACCAAGCTGATTTAGGGCTTATTCTACCTATTTTATATTTTTGGGACTATTAACGTAAGACAAGTAATCTAGGAGCTGGGATTTTTTTATCTTTTTTGGAGAACTACTGGGATCTTTTACTCGAAAAAAAAAAAAAACCACTTAGGCCCAATTCTCAAAACAAACACAAACCCTAATAAAAAGAAGAAATCACAAACCAATCCCAAATATCAAGCACCATTTAAAAGAAAAAAAGGCCGAAACCTCGTCGTCTCTCTCCACGTATCCGCCCTTCTACCTCCTCCTGTTCGCCGGAGCCACCATTGAACCAACAAACTACCGACGATAAAAACCACCACCCAATCCCACAAATTGTATCTTCAATTGTGATTTATGCATTACCTACGTCCCCAAAAAGCATATTTTGATATTCTATTTGGCGATAAAACCCATTCGGAGTTTCTGATACCAATAGGTACCGACTAGTTCCGAGCTATTTTCAACTTCTTTTGGGGGAAAATCACACCTTTCTCTTTCGGGTATATATATACACACAAACACCTGATACCCTCGCGGTTTGTTCTTTTCATTATTTTTCAAAAATTTAACTTCTTCTGTTCAATTTCGTATATGATTAGGGCTGGAATTTGTTTTCTTACCACCTATTGTGTATTATATGGGTTGTACGTTTGTTGTATTTTGTGAGTGTAAGAATACCCGGTAGAGTAGAATGCGACGTGGGTTTGGCAAGCAAGCAATATCCCCTTGTAACGATGGCAAAATCTAATTAAACCTTCTGTTGGCAATATAATCCTGGAATATTTTGATCTTTGTAAAGAGGAAATGAGCATATATGCTGCCTTACGTTTGCATAATATTCTTTACTCTAGCCATGGATGTTCTGCCTTAGGTTTCCTCTCTACTTGCCTGTCAAAAGTTCTTCGACATGCTAATCAAGCAGTTTGTGGCTTTTACAGGATTTTCCGACAAACTGCCACTAGTAATTGATTCCAAGTTTTTTGGGGGACAATGACAAATGCCTGCATCACTCGGTTTCATATCATTCACGCTAAAGCGGCAATCCCCCTACCAAGAAGAAGAAAATTCTGTGGTTCAGTTCTCAAATCATTTTCAACCTGTGCATCATCACTGCTGTCCCCAACTGCGGCTCTCATCCATCACCCTTCATCAGTAGTATTGACCGCCCGGCTCACCCCATCGGACACTCCACAGCGTTCCGAAGAATGGTTTGCCCTCCGCAGGGACAAGTTGACTACAAGCACCTTTAGCACTGCCCTGGGCTTGTGGAAAGGCAAGCGTAGATCTGAGCTCTGGCACGAGAAAGTATTTCCAAATGCTCAAGCTGAAGTATCTGCTAAAGGGGGTGCAATGGAGTGGGGCGTTCTCAATGAAGCAGTAGCTATAGAGCGATACAAAAGCATCACTGGCCGTGATGTGAACTCCTTAGGATTTGCAACTCATTCTGAGGAGCGATTTGATTGGATCGGTGCTTCTCCAGATGGTCTTCTTGGTTGTTTTCCAGGAGGTGGGATTCTTGAAGTGAAGTGTCCTTATAATAAAGGGAAGCCTGAATTGGGCTTGCCCTGGTCATCGATGCCATTCTATTATATGCCTCAGGTGCAGGGTCAAATGGAGGTTATGGACCGAGATTGGGTAGATTTGTATTGTTGGACACCAAATGGGAGCACGATATTTAGGGTTTGTAGAGAACGTGAGTATTGGGAGTTGATTCATGGTATTTTGCGAGAGTTTTGGTGGGAAAATGTGGTTCCGGCTAGGGAAGCTTTGCTGCTTGGGAAGGAAGAGGAAGCCAAGTCATACGAACCAACATCAACACACAAACAAACAGGACTGGTGATATTTAAGAGCATTAAGTTAGCTGGTGAGTCCAAGCTGCTATGTAGGGAGATTGCAGGGCATGTTGAATTTTTGAGGTGATAATGCGTTTGGGAGGAGGAAAAGTAATGATCATTCTTCTCTGAAACTTGGGAATGATACAATATTTTTTGTAAATATTATTGTAATTCTTGAACCTTGCTCGACATGATGGTTGAATTTGAACCCTGTTTTGTTCGTGTTGTGATCTAGCTCATATGTATTTCTGGACGGACATCTTGAGCTGTAATTTTTTATGAATTTTCATGCGGCATGAGGGAATTGGCAAAAAGAATGACATTATGGGCCAACGAAAATGGGGAAGCTTTGCAGAATGGTTTCATTGCAAATAATAGTTTTTGAATCTTGAAAATATACTAGGGATAACGAATTTTGTGGCAGTGATTTAAGATTTTTTTAATTTTAAAAATATTTAAGGGAGAAATGTATGGAATAAAAAATTGTTTGGTTGGAATTTAAAATGCTTTTTGTAAGAATGATTAAAACCTTGAAAATGTTTAAGGTGTTGGTAATGTATTTGGGACGTGTTACGACTCAATATATCTATATATATTAGTACTGAAAGAAGGAATATATATATATAGCATCCGTGTTACGACTCAATATATCTATATATATTAGTACTGAAAGAAGGAATGTATATATAGCATAATAGTATTGAAACAAGGAGGATTTGATGCTAAACATGGTCAATTGAGAACTAATTGGGGAAAGTATTTGAGTCAACTTTGGGATGATGTCTTGTGACTTTAATGTAGTCTTTTCCTTGTGCCGTTTTGAGTGTTTGACATTCTTGGATTTTCGATCAGGTTATCACTTCTTTCATATAAACACTCGTAATTGTTCTTTACAGATTTGGCAAAATTCCTTTTTTCCTTAACTTTTTGATTTTTCCAAAAGTGGATTCAGGCCACCCTTTCTATTTAACTTTCTATTTTATTTGAAACTGGGAAATGCGATACAGAGAGCCGTAATCTCCTGGCGTCACTCACCGCCCCTGATCATATATCACACAAGCAAAACCTCCAGGAAAACATTTTGATGCACAAGACACACAGATGGAACTTCAAATATTTCTAAATAAACTCTTGCAAAAACATCACAAGGAAAGAAACACGCATTAGTTCAATAAACTACAGCCCAACATACATTAAAACAGATCAACAACTAAGCATTGATTAAAGTAGTGACATTCAATACCTAGATTCTACCTTTTTGAAAGAAAAAAAAAAAAAAACTAACTCCCAATATTTGGGAAAAAAAAATACAGACTTCTTAATCCTCGCGAAAAGCCGTTTCAAGAAAATCAGGGCAAAATAATCTTCACGATGGCCCAAGCTTAAAGGTCCTGCAGTGGTGGTTTTGTCCAAGATC
This sequence comes from Lonicera japonica, assembly GCA_021464415.1. Classification (NCBI taxonomy): domain Eukaryota; kingdom Viridiplantae; phylum Streptophyta; class Magnoliopsida; order Dipsacales; family Caprifoliaceae; genus Lonicera; species Lonicera japonica. Next base: position 62,426,658 of record CM038468.1, on the reverse strand, counting down.
CAGTTATCAGATGAGTAATAATGCCCGAATAGGAACCTGCATCAGACCCGAACCCCCCCCCCCCCACCCCCACAAAAAAAAAAAACATAAATAATAACCCCACGGGCTTGATTAAACAACGAAGAAATCACATCCCCAAATCAACGACATCCACAATCACCGGATGGCTGCATTGTCAAATCAGAATATACGTGTTGGTACATATACAGCCGGCCACAACAGCAAGTTCAGGCGCCACAACATTCCATGCAGGTATTTGCTGCAAAATCACATCCAACTTTCCATATGCAACCTAGTTACAGTAACTGAATATCCTCTTCCCAAGTATCAGTCAGCAACAATCTAAATGACTGAATGGCACTGTAAGGTCACAATCCCCACTACCAAGTGCCCCAATAGGCGGTTACCATCAGTGGAATCTTTCAAGTATCAGTGGCCAAGGGTGGTGCCACTGGACCACCAAAAAATCATCAGGGCAGGTTCAAAGTGCTGTATGAATTACACGTCCCCACCTCACAACTTAGAGAGGAGCACCCAACGTTTACGGTAGTCTAGTAGGAGGACCATAAGCCATGAGTCACCAAAGAATGCAATCCCTGCTTTCATCAACTCAACATCCGGGACAAGAAGGATATCTGACAACCCTTGTATCCCATGTAAAACCAACATGATTTCAGCTTTATCACAGACTAAAGATCACAGATGAGAAAGATATATGAAAACCCTGGTATACATATAAACCATCAACAGCCAGAGCATGTGATTTCGGTCGTGACCTAAACATACTGGACAAAACCAAACGAAAACCGTCCAAATGAACCGACAGTGACCAAAGCGTGCGATTCGTCTGTCATGAACTAAATATCCAAATAAAACACGAGTGACTAGAGAAACTGATTTCGGCTGTTCAGAAGTAATATCCACTATCCAAGACCAAAAGGATACCAAAAAACCCTTGTATTATCCAAATAAGCAACAATCCGCCAGAGCATGTGTTTTCATCTATCATGAACTAAACAACACCAAGGACAAACGAATATCTGAAAATCGTGGTACAGAAAATAACCAACAGGACCATAACATGTGGTATCAGCTGTCATGAACTAAACATCCAGGACAAGAAAATATCTAAAAAGCCACCAAACACCACCACCATTCTCCTTTTTTTTTTCTTTTTCTTTTTCTCGATAAACATAAACTCGGGCTGGTTTGATCCCTAAAGCAGCCCATCAAAAGCCAAAGTCAAGAGTCTCAACACAACTAATCAACTGACTTGAATGGCAACAAAGAGAAAGCGAAAACAGAGAGAACCACACCATGATATGGCCGCCTCAAACTTTCTCGCTGGCTATCAGGATAGAACATGGAATGCAATTGATGATACAAAATTAAATGACATCAGCAGTATCACCACCTAGCCATGATGACAAGAGTTGTAATTTGGCTCCTTGTAGACAGAATTCTTGGTGAAACTAACCTTCCCATCCTGCCCTTGACACTTAAGTGCTCGCTTAAAGCAGTCTGAGCAAAGCAATTCCAAACAAAATGTTTCTTCATATTCACTGTCATTGATGCACCGTCCGCACTGAACACATCGAGCTATGCAGAGAGTACAAGCTCTGCATACTTGACTGTCGTGCTCTTTCACTTGACAACCCTCAGCAGGGCAATCATAGACAAGCCTCAATTTTTGGCATTGCGGGCATATTTCAATATCAATAGCCCGGTCATCGTCACACAACAGATATAAGTTTCCCCGAAGATAAAAATGTGGCCTGTATTGACCAGTTTGATGCAGGCGGCTATCAGCACCTAGCAAGAACTTCAATTCTTCGAAATGTTCGTATGTTACTCCATAAAGCCCACCAATTCTCAAGTGCTGTATCCCATGGGTACCTTTGTTAGACTTGAAAACTTTTAAGCTATTCACGATACCTTCAATACTCAGTCTTGTACAACCAGGAACACAAAGCTGCACAAAGCGATAAAATATTTGTCATGTTATTAGAATTAAAAGCAATAAGACGTATAGAATGGCACTAAAGATAATACACCAGTCTGTACAAACACGGGAAAAAAATGAAAATTGCAAAAGTAAGTGTGGAACAGAGCATCCCATCCGCCTGCAGAAATGTAAACACTATCCAAGAGAACCACAATCTATTTTTATTATCTTATTATGGCCAAATTATCATGTGTGCAAGTTTGTCAAAGGCACCACAAAATAAACAACTAATGCAAACCAAAATCACCCTCATTAACCTATTTTATTCAGGCACTTCAAAAAATTGAGAGATAATGACAAGATCAGATAAATTTCAAATTGGTATTTGAGCAAATTAACAGATTTAGAGGCTACTACATATGCATATGCCTAAGTTTATGATGACTAAATTCTCCTTTAAAATATGTCCAAATGATCCTAATGTCCCAGTTCGTTTAACATCGTCTTCCCTTTCCAACATTTATCTGTTAAAAAGAGATGATTAAAGTTGGACCCAACCCTTCCAAACAGATAACCAATGTGAACAGTGAGCTCACACTTTATAGGGGCTGGAAAAAAATTGAATCAGGTTATAGCTAAGTTGCAGATATACATCTGATGTCTGGAAATTCATACACCTCTTTGGATGTGATAATATGAATATCATTTTGTCAATTAGCACTACACAACTGGTAGATAAAGATAATCTTCCCAGCTTTTCCGACAAACAGTTGTCACACTTAGGATTCAACCACTATAATAACTTTGGTAAAAAAGTTTAAACTTGTTAAAAGCCAGTCCAAATTAAATTAATAGTTGAGGCACTGAACAATGAATGGTATCAGTGAAGTAGATTTAAAAATTTGAGCAAAAGATAACTCAGTCCACTTAATTGACAGCATAAACTAGTGCAGATGAGCTAAATACCAAGATGAGCACATTGCCAATATCAGTGTTGGGGTATGGAAAAAAATGCACAAAAAGCTTAAGCCTCAGCCAAAAGGCGTAAAAGGTGTGGGCCTCAGCAATAAGGCAAAAGCCTCAGACAAAATGCGTGCGCATAGTGTGCAAAACACTGTTCCTATTGAGCTTTAATGCGTTTTTCTCTCGAGGAGCAGTGATGCGCTCCTCGGAATGCCTTTGAAAACACTGGTCAATATGAAGGAGTCAATTCACGCAGACACCAAATAAGGAGACTATTAGGATGCCAAAAAAAAAGTATGCAAAATAATAAAACAGATCAGCAACAACTTATATGACGAGTTATTAACCTTGGTTAATCTTGGATTTGTGTCAAGTATGCGCTTCAGGCCATCATCAGTGATCCTTGGGCATTCTACCAAGCTCAAGCATTGCAGGTTGCCTTGGGCCCTGCTAGTTAATTGCAACAAAACATCATCAGTAATCCTCTCGTTCAAAGGTTGATCTATGTGGATATTCCTCCACAAAAGCGGATCGCTTCGAACTGTAGAACGCAAAGATTTGCAGACCCTTTCCAACGAGAGAAGATCTCTCGGTCCCAAATAACTAAGAGCAAAAGCAAAGGCCTCGTGAGGAGCTATTCCATCTATATCAGAACAACATTCAACATTTACTGGAGACACTTCAACTTTCTGGGCAAGAACACTAGTAATTCCATTATTGAAACCCCCTTTCTCCTCAGCACTAAGAATCGCCCCATAACCGGCCTGGTTAAATGCAACCCTCATTTCCCTATCCTCGGCGTACAGCCCACTTGGACACGCAGTATTATATTTGTCATCGAACAGTGTGTCACCAGGAAATGACTGGAACCTCATAGCCCTGTTCCAAATCAAATTCAAACCTGCAAATAGACTATACTCTTCTTTGCCAGCTCCAACATTTTTCCTCCCATAACCTCCACAGTCAACTTCCAAATCCTCAAGCCACCCTGTAATGGCTGTAAAAGTAGTGCTTATATCCATCCCGAATGGATCAGATGGCAATAGGTCAATGATGTCTTTCGGCACCGACTCTGGTGAGCCACCCCTATCAACTTGTGGCAGAACATAACTCTCTCCTTTCTCAGGAATTCCTTCCACGATATACCCATTAACAATCTTCATAGGCGAAACTAGATTGTCTTCAGACATATGGGATGGAAAGATGTGGCGATGGGAAAAGTTCAAGGCCATTCTATACAGAACCTACTAGTCTAGAAAGCAAACCCTAGATTTCTAGTCTATATCTATATTTCTAAATGAATTGAAGAGAACAAAAAAAAAAGAGGCGACGAAAAGATGGCTTTTTTTTTCCGATTTGGATATAAACAAAAGGCTACGATGCGGTACGTGAGATTGAACAAGAAAACCCTCGATTTTGGATGGCAAACTAAAACAACGCATCAAAAATTTCACGGAGTGTCTTGTACAGAACCTAATATCAGCCCTACATAATCAATCAAAAAGAAGCGTAATCAAATCAAACTATACACGAAGAATCAACGAATGATATAACGCCAAATCTAATCAAATTAGGGTTTGCAAAGAATTCGAATAGAATAAAATATTAGAGGAATGAGAAAGGAAAAAAATAAAAATAAAGAGGAGGGTTAGGAAATCGAACAACCTGCCTAAGAGAATAATCAAATCAAATCTCGAGACTTGATTATCACCTTAAGAACCCAAATTTGCTGGAACGAACACAATCGACAGAAAATATAACACTATATGTTCTGGTATCGTATCGAATCGCCGAGGGTAAGCGGATTGACGTGTGAATGACGGAAAATAAATGGAATTGGGAGCGCAAATGATCAAATTCGATCCCAAGCGTGAAGAATCCGTCGATCGAGTCCCATAGAGCAAATCGAAATAGAGAAGGAAGGAAGGAAAATACAAAAGGGCAAAAATATAAGAGACCGAAACGAGAGAGAGAGAGAGAGAGAGAGAGAGGAGGTGGGGTGGGGTGCGAGGAGGGATTTGGAAATGGGGAATTGTGTCCAATTTAGGAGAGAGAAAGAGGGGTGGAAGGTGACCGACACGTGTCCGGGAGATAAGAGTCACTGTTTCTTCGGAATAAGATGTGGCGGGAGGGCAAATCCTTCTTTTCAGCCCTCCTTATTTACCGGTCACTCGGGTTTATGAGTTTCTGATTATTTATTTATTTATTTATTATTATTATAAATTTATAATTACCCTTCTCCCTCTTCTTTACCTTTTTATTATGCGGAGTAGTATTATATTATTATTATTTACTTCTTTCTAGTTTTTAATTTATCCAAAAAAATAATAATTTCGCGTGCATGAGAATATTGGCGTAATAATTATAGAATTAATTCAAAATCTTCCAAATCTTTATTTCAATTTTGAGTTTACATGTAATATGAGGTATTAGATTTGCTCATTGGTTAAATAAGTCAAATTTAAAACACATTTTTATGTTTGACTAGGTTATATCCGTGCCGGAGGGTGCGGTAAAATGAATAAAATTTAAAGGGTAAATAAAACAAGAAGTTAAAACTAACAACCGTAAAAAGTTGAATGTTTATACTCAATCACAGTATATAAGAAGAATAGAATCGACTAAAACAATATTAATTGACTTATTTTGATCGGTTAACTTTGATTTTTAGTTTGTGAATAGTAAAAGTTGAGTCTTCCATTAGTTAATTTTTTTTTCTTCCTATTATTCATATGGATAAATCATATTTTCTTGATTTTACAAGTAGTCTTACACATAACTTTTTTTTATCAAAAAATAAATAAAAGGAAAAGAAAAGTACCAAAATATTATATGTTAGATGCTAAATTAAACTTAAAAGTGGATGAGCCAAATGATTTTATTCACAATGGATCTTGTTTTATTAATCTTGATTAGTATGTTTTGAATACATTTTTTTATTAAAATTTGATTTTTGAATTTAAAGATATGACATTTTAAATTTTTAAAAGAAAATTGATGAGAGAGAAAATAATTTGAAAAAGTATAGTGCATAGAGTGCATGTGGTTGTTTGATTGTGTGTGTTTATAGTGTATATATATCTTACTTTTAATTTGACACTTCAATGTGATAAGAAGAAATATCTAATGGTTTAAATTGTGGTTAAAAATAAGAGAAGAATTTTAGACCCTTGATCATATGGGCTTTTAAAAGAAGAAATTGTTTGACTTTCTTTTCCTTCAAATTTAGATCATTTTTTAGCCAAGTTTGAAAAATTCATTGCTAGATGGATTTACACTTTTTATTCGGTACATATGCGGAACATATTTTTATTATAATTATTTTTTGGGGCAACTAAAAGTTATTCGTTTTGAAGTAATGCTTTTATTATTCAAGTTTGTAATATAATATTATTATTAGTAATTTTTGTTAAAGGCATTGTCAATTATTAAAAACGTATTTAAAATTTAAACCCATTTAAAATAGTTTATTGCAATCTCAATCATCTATTTTTTTATCCTTGATACATTTTTAAAATTCAACAAACATTCTCCCTTAATATATACATTTCATCATTTTAGTGACTTTGCAACACATTTGTAGTACTAGTTTTTATCATATCCTTTGTTTGGTGCTTTACCGAATGGGATATGTTAAGGATTATTAGTGCGGACTTGATACTTTATCCGGTTCCTTGAGGGATAGAGGATTAAATCAAAAAATACAAATTTATCCTAAAACTTTATGAAAACCCTAATTTAATCCAACTTATTTAGCAACCAAAAACTGCAACGCTTGCAATTATTCGAAGATTACCGTCATCGCTCCATTCCTCCATCACCCGGTAAGACCACAACTCTCTTTTTTTCATTTGTTAAAAGTAATAGTAAAAACTTTGAGGATGTGTTTGAGGCGCCGGATTAAAAAGGGAGATAAGATTATTTAATCTCATCCGGATAAAATAAAACAATATTCGTTAATCCCTTTATCGATAGGATAATGAGCTTTAATGGAATAAATAATCCTCCAAGATATCCAATCTTGACTAACACCAAATATGGGATATGATAAAGTTATCATATCACACCCTCTTATTCTTCGCATCAAACGCAACCTAAAGCTTTCAATGACAATATCCGAGCAAATAGTGTATAAAAGAATATAAAACAAGTGCTTGAGGAGCTAAACAAAATAGCATCTCTCAATGCTATGAATCGTGTTTTATTGGTCAAGAGGAGTGCAAAGCATGCATATTACGTAAATTTTTTTCTTTTTATGTTAGATGGGGAACAAACATAGTTTGTTATCCAACTACTTGGCGATCTGTCTAGATTTTGATGACATATGTTGTTAAAGTGGACGAAACTTATATTAAGTTTTTTCTTACTATGAGGAATAAATTTAAGACTTTTTAGTTTTTATTTTGGTATCAAACTTGAAATGATAGAATATTTTGACATTCTATGTGATTATTTATCTTATTTTATGTCTTTTTGCAATTATTTAATACTGTTTTTTTTATTACATCTTATAATTATAATTTTTTTCTTGAATTTAGTGAAATTGTTAAACTTTATCTTGTTAAATGCACAATAAAAGTATAGCAGTAAAACTGATAAAAAAATATTCCTATCCGGCACATTAAATTTGATTAAAATATGCTACCCAGTTATTTAATCTATGACTGTGTTAAACGTAAGAATGTAATATTAAGTGTTATCTGCCTAATATTTATCTTATCATATCAAATTCAATATTTATTTTATTCAATCCGACCTTATTATATGGCACGTCAAACGAAGTCATAAAGTTCAATAGTACCATCAAAAATAATGTTAAGAGTCTTTGGAAAAATAAATGGAACCCTTTGACCAATACAATATTATATACAAATTTATAATACTTTGCTAAGAATGATTCAAAACAATGTCCAGTGGTCAACGTCAACTATGTTAAATAAGAATGATGAAAAGCTTAACATGCAAGTTTGAGAGGTGGTTTGGAATTTTTGTTCATAAACCACATTGCTTTTACCTAAATATGCTTAGATAAAATGTATATCGAAGGATAACATTATTGCCAAACTATTGTATAATTTTATAAGTATCATGTTCAACTTTTAATAACAGTATTATACTCTATAAAGAGATAATTGAATTGACAATGTATTATATACCCATACTAAAATTGTATTACTTCATTTTAATATTATTTTTTTATGTTATGCGATGAACATGTAGTATAACATTTTGTAATTTTTAATATTAAATAGATTTTTTTTATGTATTTTAAACTGGCTACTCATATTGCCAAAACATAATTTTACTCGAATAATTTATATTGTACACTTTTAAAGTTGTATATTACTTTGACAACAAACAATTAAACATAATAACTTTGAAAATAATACTACCCGTTAAATTTAGGTGATCAAGTTTAATGGATGGCTAAAATGCACGTATTCAGTAATCAAAATTAAAGATTTGAATTATGTCATGAATAGTTCATCAATTTTTAGATATATTATTAGTAATTTTATTATTCATGAACACCAAAAAAGTATTGTAATTACTATAACGTTGTGTGTGGACTGTTAACTATCTTTTGAATGTTGGCACACTATAAGGGATGCGTGTTAATCGTGTGCCACCAACATGTTGTTTTGTAGTAAAAAAAATTTTCAGAAAAAATAAGGCTGTGAGAACTTTTTGTTGAAAAAAAAATGGGTTTAAAGTCATTTTCTTAGCCATTTTTAGGGTAATTTTAAATGGGGTTTCACACTCGGTTGTGAAAGAAAATTATAGATTCGTATTCTCCTCTGTGAGTACATCGAGATCGTATATTTGTTTACTCAAAACGGATTTGGGATGAATGATTAATTGTCACCCAAAGTGAGCTACTTAAGATGGAAAATAAAATGAAAAATGTTAGTCCCACATTGAAACTTTGGAAAAAAAATTGTGAGTTTATAAAGGATAACATTTCACTAACTCATAAGTTTCTAAAAAAAATAAGGCTCTCTCTCGCGCACCCGGGCGCAAGGGAGTGCAAATCACGAACCGAATTTGGCTTGACACAGGCTTGGCTTGTGTGCGCCAAACGGTTTTGTTTAATTGTTGCAATTAACACAAAAAAAAAACTATTTTTAATTAATAAAAAATTAATTCTAAAGCTCCTCCCTCTTGTATAAATTGGAGGCCTTAGAAACCTCATTCCACACAACAAAACACACACACTTCTACACGAAATCCTCTATTCTCTAGAATAGTTTGGTGAACAAAGTTCGTTTCGTGAGTAACACCAAAAGTGTTGAGGAAGGCACTCTTTTTACCGTTTCATCATGGGAGACAAACGTCATAACTAACCTCAAAGCACCACGGGAGGCGGCGTAATTGTTTTAAGGAGATCGTGTGAAACACGAGATTCGATTTTAAATTCTATTTAATTTTTGTTTTTAATTTTCAGTATATGTTTAATCATCCACGCTTTTGTTAACACTTTTCACCTAAAGAAAACCAGAATGGTATTATAAAAAACATTAGAAGTGTGTCAAATCCAAAAATAAACAATATATTTTGATTGTTGCTCGAGCCCAAAGTGGATAACTTATTGACCTTGTATACTGATTATTCAATTGATGACATCATATATATAAGGCCATATCTAATAGCTTGTATATAAAAAAAATTTGTTGTAATGTGGAGTAATGGATGCAATAGGGGGATAAGCTGCCCAACCACATAAGATTTAAGCCCTTACTTTATGTAAGGGGTATAAATTACTCTTATCACTCGAGCTCTGTATTGAGCCCATCTATATATAAAGTTGTTTATGAAAAAAGTATAATTAATTAAATAACTACAAAAACAATCTCTAATGATTAACACGATATGGTAAAATAATCATATACATGTATTGTGTAAAACTCCCAGGTACTAGAAAACTATCCCATAACTATCCTTTTCTGCATTTGTGGATGTATATAGTGAGAATAAATAAGAAACTATTGGATAGCATTTTTTTCATAGCTTTTATAGACAATAAACGGCTGAAAATAGCCTAAATATATGAAAAGTCTACTTACACCATTTTTATAATTTAAAACTATAATCCACCACAAAAGCATAACAAAGTATTTGAAACAACATTAGATACACTGCATTTTTTTTAACCAAACAAATTTAAACTTTTCAATTTCTTTATATCTTATCTTTCTTCTCATTCAAACTCGTACCCAAATTAAATAGTAAAGTCCCAAATAAAACATTTCCATGAATTACATTATATTTTAAGACTGTTTACGAGTAAAACATTGAAGTATTTATACATTAATTTAGTTTTTTTTTTAATCGTTCAAAGACTGAATGTGTAATTGTTTTTCTTCACTCGGCCACACAATATCGAATTTAGTATAATAATTCGGTGCTGAGGTGCCAAATCTAATATGATATTTAAGCAACTTGTTGCCGAATATAAGAAACAAAATTCAGTAAAGATTGGGCATTGCCAAAATATCATACTAACTTCGACAACTTGTTTTGAATAATTGTACTAAGTTTGATATTGTTTGGCCAAGTGAAGAAAAATTAATACACCGTCAATCATTTAACAATTTACATTAAAATAACCAAAACATATGTACGAATATTTTAATATTTTGTTTGTAAACAAATATAAAACATATTACATGCACTTAATATACATAAATATTTTATTAATTCAGTTACAAATTATGGGAGGTATAAATTATATGCCAGCATTTAACCAAGGCCCACATTGGAAATTTAACATTGTGATCGATCAGAACTTTTAGGCCCACCTTCATTATAAATAAATGATTATCTAATTGAACAAGATATTTTGTACAATAGCTGACCAATATGAGTGAATTGAATAAAGACCGATCTACTCTGGTTGGGCGTGATAAACACAAAAAAAGGTCGTATTTTATACCCCAAAAGGCTTATTGATAATCTGTTATTATTGACTAAACTATGCAAATATCATATTTTGTTTGCTTTATAAGTGAAAAGTGGAAATAGCGCAATTTTGTGCCACATTTAACTAACAATGCAGTAAAGATGTGTTAAGAAGAAATGACAATTATTCCAGTAGTTAGGTAAGCTTAAAGTTGATAATTCATCATGTTATAAGAGATGTGGAAGTCCAAATCTAAAAACAAGTGCATGAAAATGTTATTTTTGATCATTTAGGCACTAGCTCGGTATTTTGATCATTTAGGCACTAGCTCGGTATTTTGATCATTTAGGCACCAGCTCAGTATTTTGATTGTAACTTTGCGTTTAAAACTCATAATTTTACATGCTATATTTAGTTGAAAATAAGATCTTTAGATTCTTGGATCTTGATGGTGAAAAACGGCTGCAAACCTATTGTTAATGCACAACCGCGAAAATGTGTACATGTGTTTATCTTTTGTGTCCCTTTCCCAAACCATTTAACTCATCATCCATGATAAAGACTCGTATAAACATTCTCCAACAGCAAATATTTTTAATCATCCCATTATCCAAGCCCATTCTCTCATTTTCCTTGCTGAGCATCTTCCATTCTCAAATTCCTAGCCGCCACCTACTTTCTTCCCCCTCACTCTTTCTAAATTAATTCATTTTTTAAGTTTTCCATAACCCTCATTCTAAAGACACAACTATAAAAAATAAATAAACTTGTGAATAGATAGCTAGAGAGATAAGGAGTTGCGCACACCACCACCGAAAGAATTATTCAACCAGAGTTTTAACTTTGAATGAGAGTTTTATGTATTACAAATTTCATTATTATTTTATAAGCTCTTATTTGAATATTAAGATTAATATTTTAACTAAGCAATGAAATTTTATTTAATATCATTATTGTATTCAATATTTATGATGGAATGTTAATCTCCTTTCAAGTGAGAGATATAACTTTAATATTTGATTTGACTTATATTATTACATGTTGTACTCATATACTTAATTTGATAAAAAAAATCATTTTTTATTGACCTCAAAAAGAGGCAATCCAATTTAGTATGACTATTGACTTGAAGAACAAACTACACACCATAGAATTTCCTTAAATTGATTTTAATCACCAAATTATTTTCTAAAACTATAGTAGTTAACACAAATGACTATTGAACCTTCGTGTTTTTCTTAAGTGGCGATTCATTGGAAGCTTACTTTAATCCACGTTATTATTTTTATAAAATAAGAAAATTGAACTTTACAAAAAAGTTAAAAGATAAAAATTGGTTTTAAAGTTATTTAATTAAATTACTAATTTACTATATATTATAATCACGCTACATACCATATGTGACTCTTAAGTGTTTAAGTAAATTATAATTTATATTGTATCTTATATACATACATGTGATAATATAAATAGTTAAATCAAAGTAACCAGTGGTGAATTATTAACCTGTGATTTATCTCAATATTTGATTAATCTTTCGTGTAAATTGATAACTAGTTATTCTTTAATTTTAATTAAAAATAAAAGAAAAAAAGACTTTCCAAAATTAAAATTTAATTTAATTTGGCAATCTTATGTTTTTTCTATAATATTCAACTTATTCCCCCGAGATTTGGATTAACCCCTTATTTTTCACTTTATTACACTTAATTAAATTGTTGCATAGGGTTTTATTTGTAATCTTGATAGAACTAGAGACGTGTAACAAAAAGGCACTATTGCCGAATTGGTGAAAAAAGAAACAATTGAAGATTTGTATAGCTTTGAGATTCACTTTGTAATATATTAAGAAACTTTTTTTCATGAGACCTTACAAGTAAATTTTCTAATCGCTCGCGCATCCCTGGGACCTATCACTGAGAATTACTTGTGGCCCTATAAGTAGAAAGATGTCGTGGACTATGTAAATAAATGTGATAAGTGCCAGAAATATTCGCTTATTGTTTATCAGCCAGTAACTGAACTATATTCGATCATTAGCCTTTGGTCTTTTGCAATGTGAGGGATGGACATCATGGGTCCCTTTTATAAAGGATCATGAAACGAAACATTTTTGCTGGTCGGAATTAATTACTTCATAAAATGAGTAGAAACAGTCTCATTAATCAACGCATAATAGTCAAATGTCAAAAATTTTATATGAAAAAATATATTACCGGATTTGGCATCCCTAAAGCTTTTTGATACATCAGATTAATTGGCCAATCTACTCCGCCAGTCTCAGTCTGACACGTGGCCTCCAACGTCAACAACGTGATTTCCTTTCCGCGAATGGAGCTCGAAAGCTCTGCTCATGAGCTGATAAGGAGCCAAAGCTCCAGGGGATGCAGATGTTCAATTTTGAGGTCTATCTTCAAGCAACAAATTACGAAGTTCGGAGGGTTAAGCTCTGAGCTACCTGGCCAAACACTGTGTCAGAAAAGGTAAAAACGGTATGGGTGACTACTACTAACTTCGCCAGCACGGCAGAACTTCCCTCAATGGCATTAAATGCATACCAACTGCATTTAATGCACCGGCATCGATGGATAAGTAAGGCCAAAAGTTGATGATGTCTAGGGATGGCTTCAGACCTGTTACGGGGACTCATCCACGCGTTTCATCTCAGCCATATATATTTAAAAGGGATTTATTTCCCTTAACAACCTAACACCAACCTAACGACAACTAAGTAATCTAGCACTCAAGCAACAAACAGTGAGCAACCAAGAGAAATAGATAGATAGAGCTAAATAACACACAACAGAGTTTCTAATATAAAGAGCTTATAACTAGTGTGATTTAGAAATACTCTTGTTGTAATCTTGTGAGGATATAATAGTTAGAGAAATTTTGTAAGCTTGTAACATCTACTCAGTTATTATAATACAAAGCCACCAGAGGGCCTAACTGTATTTTATAGAGGATGACTAACCTATATTTTCATATGAGGCGAACCTCCTCGATATATATTTGACTCTTTTAGCTCGTCTCATTTATTATTTCAATCATTTGAACTAATCATTTGACTATTTGGTTTAAACCAACCTTATTCAGTTTTTCGCAGTAACACTATTATTTTTAATAACAAGACTCAATTCAAGAATTATGAATTGAGGATTTCAGCAATTTGTATGGGATTAAGCAATATTTTTTAAGTATTTATTATTCTCAATGCGTTGGTTTCGCAAAGGCATCCAACAAAATGATTATGGACAGCTTAAAGAAGATGTTGAAAGACAAAAAATAACGATAGGTACAAGAACTACCTTTAATATTGTGGGCATTCCGAACTACTCCATGCTGATCCATTGATGACGCACCCTATGCTTTGACTTATAGAACATAGGTCATTATCCATATGGAGGTTAGCCTGCCTACCCTAGTAATAACATAGGCGAAAACTGGAAATAATCATAAGGCTTTTGAAGAAGCTTTAGACTTTTCTGAGTCGAGAAGGGAAATAACTTCCATTCACTTGGCAAATTATTAAAGTTCCTTAGCAAAGCAATGCAAGGGCCATATTAATCCAAGAGAATTATAGGTCATCGAGCTAGTCCTTTAAAAAACCATTGGGACAACCATTCATCCAAGACACGGATAAGCTTGGGTAGAACTTAGAATGTCATCACATGGTGAGTTCAACAAGTGGTACAATATCCTATCACCTATGAGATATGAATGATCGATTTATTCCTAATCCAAGGAATATGGTTAATTTAAGGATTTATTATCATTGGATGTAAAACCAACAAAAGGGCTATTGTATTTGCAAAGTTGTTAATATTAGTAAAATTTTCACTTTTTATAAAAACTTTGTATTCCAATCTAAAGACCTCTAATGCGGGAAAATGCATGAAAAATAAGACCTTGCTTATCCAAAGCATCCAAAGACCTTTCTTGCCAAAGACAACTATTAAGTAAGACCTTGCTCGTAAAGTAAAATTTAAGACTTTATGTTTTTAAGGCAACTATTGATTAAGACCTTGCTCGGCAAGGCAAACTTTAAACCCTTTATTGTCAAAGTCAATTCTTAAAAAATCCTTAATTCATTTTAAGGCAGGAAGTTTAAAAGGCAAGACCATGTTTAATAAGGGAAACATTAAGACCTTTTTTTTATTAAAGGCAATATAAAAATTGTTAAGTGTTGAAAGTTTCCATAATTGACTTATTATGATTGGTAAACAGTCTAGTTCATCTGTTAATTATATGAAGCCAACACTTTTTTAAATATGAAATTCTTATTTGGATAGCATGATCATCTCATTCAAATTAATTCATTAGATAAATACTCGAGACATATTTAAAAAAAATAAAAAATTCATTGATTTAGATAATGTACAAAGGCGGGGCTTATCAACCTAATTAAAAAAAAAGATAAGTTAAATAGAGGGTGAACATTGGGTCTCAAACTACTTCGTTGGGACGAAGTCTGATTAAGGATCATTCTCAACTACAAAAGCGTTGTTTCCAACTAAGCCTCTCGTGTTTACTTGGCCGTCAGCAGAGAGATCTTGATCATTTAATTATCTTGGGACTTCTTAACTAACTCTCCCTCATCACCTTATTCATCCTTATCATTATCAGAGTCTGATCTCATAACATTTTATTGAAGATGATGGTCGGCAGGAAGTTAAAGTTGATTGAGGGCTAAGTCATACCCTTCTTGGTATACCTCCCCATTGATTTTTTTGACTTGCTAAGTGCAATGCAAGCCAACCTCCATCTCCAGTTTCTATTGCATGTCGGGCAACGAAGCGTTCAAGTCATCCAGGTCATTTTCAGCCTTAGCCTTTTTGATCTCGGTAGCCTTTTTTTCATCATTTATTTCTTCCAACTAGTTTTTAGTCAAGAATTCTTAAGGCCTGGGAAGAGTTAACTCATTCTCGACCTTCTCACAATCATTTTTAAAACTAATTTATCTCACTTTTGGCAAGAATAAGCTGCTTGAAAATTCTAGACTTGGTGTCATTAATGGAATTGAAATCATAAGAAAGCTTTGAGTTCTTATTTTGTCTTCTTTATTCTAACGCATAAGAATCGCATGCCCTAAAATAAAATAAACAAAATTAATCGGGCAATAAAAAAAAGAACAAAAAATACAATTACGGAGAATAATTTACCTTCAAATAAGAGTGGAAGCCATCTTCTCTCTTCAACTTGTCATTGGGCATTTGGAGGAGAACCTCGACGTTCTTCAGTAGGGTGGCTTGTATAAGTAGATTGTCAGCAACCCTATAAGATTTGAAAGTCGATTGCTCGGCTATCATGGCTTTCCCTTTGTATTTAAAAGAATGGGAGAAAGGTACTCCACCTTTCGAAGCCTTCATTTTGGCAAGCTTTATTCCCTTAATTTTGGGTGGCCCTTTTTACGTTGATCGACACGTTCATGGCTGTGCTTGTGGGGGAAATGTCGACCCCAGGCGAAGAGATTCGCAGAGGAACGCTTTTCTCCACACTTGTTGTGCTTGGAGGATTATTACCTCCAGATTCAATAGAGATCAGCTCAGATGAAACCGACGATGGCTTATTCACTTACCTTTGTCGTTTGGGGGTAGGTTGTGAGGCATTCTTTAAGGAACAATATTAGGCTCATTTTATCTTATTCTCCCCGTTTTGTTGACGAGCCATGGATTTTACGTCAACCGACATTTTGGTACTAGCCTCAAAGCCTTTTTGGAATAAAATTTGATTGAAGGAAACATAGATGGGGCTGTTGGCCTGAAATTTTTTCCTAAAAATTAGTTAACTCATCCCTTAACCGATAACCCCTTTGCTGATCCTTCTTGCTCAGGATCAAGTTCCCAATCCTTCTTTTTGGGCTTCCGCTATTAAGATTTGGATGGTCTGAGGACAATGTTTTCACTAGTGAAAGACGACTTGGTATTTGTGTAACGAGTAAAATGTGGGATGATGCTCGGGGATGAGTTAGCCGAGTGACCAACACACTACCCCAGTCGTGATGTGTGAGTGTGTTAATCTGATTAGTCTTGACTGCGAACTTGGGAGGCCGATCAAAGACCTTGAAAGCAACTGCGGCACATAATTTTTTTACAAGTGTTAAACATATACATACTCGGTAAATAATAAAATAAAGAGCTACAGGCAATAGACATACCAGGACTGTAACGTAGAATATATTTGTTGCTCAGGTCAGGCTTGATATCACCAGTTAACACGATCGCATCCTCGTCGACTCTATTGTATGAGTATGGTAGAGCAAAAACTAAGTTAGGACTGTCGTTTATAGTTTTAAGGGGCCAACCATTAATACCATTAGATATATAATAATATTTAACTTTGTTTAAATTTAAATATGTACCATGAATTATGTTTAAGGCATCTATGCACCTAATTATTTGGATTGCATTCGGGCTTAACTGCCCTAAAGTAAGTCGAGTGCATTTAAGGAAGTTAACTAATAAAGGCCAAAGGGGTAGCTGAAGACCAACCTATTTAAAGAAGGAAGTGTGGATATGATAATCCTCGGGACCTAATTTGTACTCCTCAATGAAAAGATTCTCATAAGACCCTATGACTCCCCACTTAATCCCAAATTCTACCTTTTGGGCATTAGAGATTAAAGAGTTTCTACCCATAATAAAGGATTTATGAAAACCCAATGCTGTTTATATACTAAAGGAAGAAAAAATTAAGGGAAATGAAGAACAAGGACGAACAACTGCAAATAGAAAATTTAGAAGTCTTGAAAAACTTACTTGGTCTAGAGGTCCCTAACTCTAGAAACAGAGACGACACTGAAGAATACTAAAAAGAGGAATATTTATAAGAAAAAAACGGTTGAGTTTATGAAGATTTCGATGGTTTTTTAAGCTTTCCAACAACAAGAGTTCATATTGCAAGAGTTTGGCTAGAGATAGTTTGGAAGTGAAATAATAGCGTTTGAAAATCTCTGATCACTGGATAATTACAATTATAGTTCTTATTTTACTACCTCTTGGATACCTAGCCGAATAAGTAATTTGTTATTTCTTCAGGTTGAGCATCTAATCCCTGTAAATTAGCATAGTTCAGGTGCTCGGGGGGCAATTGTGGGAGGTGGGAATTATATGTGGGCTTTTCACCAATGCCCACCTTAGAAGTTTGGTAATGTGATTGGCCCATGTTTAAAACTTTTGGGCCTATCTTCATTACAATTTTTTTTACAATAGCTAACCATTAATTAACTAACGTAATAAACCAATTAACATTAGTGAACTGAATGAAGGCCGGCTAGCAAAGAAGAGGAAATTGAAGTAGAGGATAAGTATTGGGAAGTAACCACTTATACAAGTGTGAATAGGGTTTGAAATAACTGGTATTTTGAAGTTTACATTTTATAGTAATTTTCATACCTCACAAATCATAATGTAACCATATCTTATACATATAAATAGAAAGAGAAACATCCAATTAAGAGACACTGAATTTAACACCCTCTACACTCACTCGCGCACTTTTTCCTTCACCCCAAGCAAAAGCCCTAATCAATATTGTATTGTTCAATTCAAGCTTTAAAGCTAATATAATCAACATGCATAAGGCATGATGTATTGCCGGATTGAGAATTAAAGCTACCGAAGAAACCTATTCCGAAACAAATCTGGTTTTCTCTCTTCACTTATTAGTTGTTTTTAAGCTGGTCAACATAGTTCATACTCTTCATCCATAACTTATGGTTGCCAAATAATCAAACCGGTCTAATTATATTCAAATTGGATTTACTTAGCTTTTAGCCATTCACATAAATTAATTATTATATTGTTTTCTTCAAATACTGCACACAATTCTTAATTTTACCAAAAAAGTATAATATACGTAAATTATTTTTATACCTTTGAGGTGGTTTTAAATATTTTTGGTAGTATAAATTTTGAATCCGATGCGAACATCTTACAAAGGCTATAGGTGGGCTGCCGATATCAAGCCCAAGAGCCCAACCTGTAGGATTAAACATTTAAACCTGATACGCGGGCTTGTGTATACTTAAACAGACGGGCCGTAAGAAATTAGATTAGTTTTTGGCGGATTAAGTTAAAAAGTCAATTTCCTTTTCCGCCCTCACCCACACAAATTTCCCTCCTATTTGGTGAGCAGCGACAAAAACAAGACCAGAAGAGGAGGGTTCCATTTTGGAAAGGTACCGGATCGAGAAACAACGGAGAGGAATCGAGAATATGGCCACCAAACAGAAGAAAGAGAGAAACAATCTGTTAGCCCTCACCGGAGCTGCTGCTCTCCTCGCCATCGCCGTCAACTTCGCCATCACTGCTATCAACTCCCACAAGATAAATCGGAAGAAGAAAGGTCCCCCTCCCTCTCTCGTCTTAGGTCTATTCATCTGTTTTAGTAGACTTGACTAATTATGTTATGTGTTTGATTTCGTTGTCAACGGTTCAGTTCTTCGAGGCACTGATGTTCATATCGGACTCTCGGCGTCTGAAATTCTTAGATTAGCAGATCGTATTATTACCAAATCGAAGGAGGTACACGATGCTGTTTCTTCAGTTCCTCTTGACAAGGTATGGGTATCAAACTTTCACTCAATTGCCTTTTCTTCCAATTGATTAGTTTTTTAGTCCTTCCGAGCTAATATGACGTGTTGTTTCAGGATTGTTAATGCATGCATACTTTTGTGAGAAGAATCTCTCTTTTCTTAGCGAAGTGGATAATTTAGAACTCCATTTTCTTGCTCCCACAAATTTATATTTACATTCATATCAAGTCAATTCAACAGAACCTTGTATGAAGTATAATCAAAGCAATGGATTTTGTTACTTCTACACTGCAAAGATATTTTTTTCTCCCTTTATGTTTCTTATTTGTTGGCATGTGTGTGCAGACGCACGGTTTTATTTTTTGAAAAAGGGAAAAAAAAAACTGACAAAACAAACAAAACAAGTGGCATACTGATACTGCATACCCCTGACAAAACTTTGTCATAGCTGAAGAAATTGGCTCACTGTGCAAAGTTCCAATAGCAAATTTCAGTTGAGTATGATCGATCTTGCCTGCCAAAATTCTCCATAGACTGCAATCTTAGGCACAAAAGTGAGGTTTTTACTATTTGAGAGCTAAATTCGGTGAGATTTGCTGGAGTGCTTGTAATTACTCCTTTGTTCCATATCAATAGAGGCTATCATCACCGGTGGATTAGGGGTGTTTATGCCTACACAGTAATCTTTGTCTTGTGCGATTGTTGGTTGTTTTTCTCATTTATCTACTGTTTGTGCTTGTTGTGATAGTTTCTTCAATCGGGTAACCTTTGAACTTTGTGTGACCCCTCCTCATTGCGGCTTGCTTGGTTTTGAGTGGTTTGGCGCAAGAATAGCTACCCTACACTGCACAAGGTCCACAATGTTCTTAAGGACATTTCCTTCTCCAACAAATACATTTTCAAGTGCCTTTTGTTTCTCCATTTATAATCCTTAATTTCCACATAATCCCTGGCAAAGCTGACATCGTGTCTATAAACAAAGGTTCCCCCAGCTCTCAAAAATTTTGCTAAGCATATAAACCACAAATACAGATCAAGGTTATGCTGTCTTATTCACTCAGGAATAACAGATACTGTCTCCAATCAAAACTCATATCAATTGACCAAGTCTTGAAAATCATAGACCCATTATCAAATGACGAACTTCCCCATGTCAATGCTTCAATTTTTAATTTCACGCAAAACCCTGCACTCTAGATTTTAAACGAATGCACACGCATGTCTTCCCCAAATGATTCTGTTTCCGTTGAACAGGCCTTTTTATCACAGTTAGCAAATGGAAGGCTAACCTGCGGAACATATGCCATGTAGCATTCGCCCACATCTTCAATTCATCATCAATTTCTTGATTTGCATAACATACTATATTTTCAGGACCAATATATTCCAAAATAACACCAGAGATTTTGCGTAAGGCCCAAGTTTTCGCTTCTATTATTCAATGAATTTCTATTAATTTGCTAAGCTAATTTTGAAAGAATTCTTTGGCAATCCCGAACAGTTCCACGGCCCACACCCTACCATTAGCCTCATTATTGAAAGCATCACGATGAGGATTACGTTTTCACGTTGATCCTGTTCTTTAGAAGAATTCTTTGGCAATCCAGATCAGTTCCATGACTAAATTCGTAGCTGTTGCAGTTGTTGCGGTTTGCGATGAATAAACCAGTTATGTCAGAGAATAGAACTCTCCCTTCCTATTCTCATTGAAATGAACTGAAGTGAGATATCATATTGGAAGCAAGCATGAGGATTAGATTCAGAATCCACTAGAATGAGAAAGAGCTCCATAAGTGTTTGGCTTGCTGGCTTCCAATTTTATGTCGTGTAGCAGAGACACAAAATTGTGATATTTTCCTTTATAGGGATGGGTCTGTGCTTAAGTTATTAAGTTGAACTTCTCTATTCTTTTGTCTACAAAAGCTATTGGGATTTGGATGCTTTTAAAATTATCTTGTTTAAATATGCAGGTCACCTATAATAATGTGATATTGCCGCTGGTAGACTTGGAAGCACAGCAATTCCCACTGGTACAGTCTTGCGTCTTTCCAAAACTGGTGTCCACTTCAGAAGATGTACGCAAAGCAAGTGCTGAAGCAGAACGGAGAATCGATGCTCATGTTTTGACTTGCAGGTCTTGCCTTTATTCGTCTATTTGTTTCTGCCCTGTAGTTCCATGCTCCTCAATGTTATTGTGGGAGGATAGTTGAGCTTAGACCAAATCCAACTAAGATTTCTTGATCACAAGGTTTGAATGTGGCATGGGATTTATGAAGCTAGCTTTAAGTGACGTTTAATTGCTATGAGAAGAAAAGAAATAAGTGACACGGGATGCAATAGTCGGATTTTTTTTAATAAGTATACACAATAGTAGGAAATTGGAAATCTTGTATGGCGTTTCTTAGATAGTTTGTTTGAATTCGGGACTATTTGTAGAAGGTATCGTATGTAATCTAGGAAAATGGGAATTTGGGGTATTTTAAGTAAAATAATAGTCTTGGATATTTTTGGTGTTTTAATTATGTAGATCTGTTGCATTTTTTATAAATATGGTGCTTGTAACTTAACTAGCCTTTAATGAATTGCGTTTAAGTTTGTTTCCGGTACAGCTGTACATCAAATTGCATCAACAATACATTATGTGTCAAAGGAAAGTTAAACGGTTAACCCTTTGCATATTATCAAGATTAGAAAACTCCCTCCTAGTTATCATTTTTCTCTTTTGCAGTAGTAAAAGAGAAAGAAAAAAATATGCAGTTAACAACCTCCATCATCTCTTGTTGCCTCTGTTATCTTTTGCTGACAAATGTCTTGCATCATGCAGTAGAAATTCATATCACTGGAGTAATATATTACACTAGAATATAAAACATTTCCACATTATTTTAAAAAGTCAAAGCACATTATTTTGTGGCTTTGTGGTGGGTTTTCTGTAAAATGTTGTGCTATCCATTGTTGATCGACTGTGATGGATTATTATCCTTGCATCCGTGTGATGTGAGCTACGTGGCAACTATACCCAAATTTGTAGACATTGAGCATGCTAGCAATTGTCAAAATCAAAACCTTCGTAAATAATCATGGATAAGTAAGGTACCAAAGAATTAGTAGTAACCCACCAAGAAATACTTCGATTGTGTTTTAGACTTTTAGTGAATGGCATGGTCTGGCAGGGCAGAACAATTTTCTGATGTGTGTAATTGACTAACTGAGAAATATTTGAGATACTTCCAGGTGTTCTGTGATCGAAAAGAAACTGCAAAGACACAGACAACGTGCTTTATTGAACATGCAATACGAAAGTTTTGTGGGTTAAAATAAAAAACTTGCTTAGGAAATATATAAGAAATATATTGTTTATTTTTCAAGTACAACGTACTATATGATCATGATTCATGACATACTCCAGGCACCTAATTAAGCATATTCCTAGAGGGCAACTGGCACTATTAAATTATTATATGCTTTCACTTTGGGTCATATTACTTTAACATGTAGAAGATTTGATATGCTCAAATTTTGTTTAAAGACTATATTACCTATTACTTTGTGAAGTATTTAATTTTTTCCCCCCATGCAAGATGTTCAGTAAACGTGAAGATGTGTACCGTGTCGTCAAAGCTTTTGCAGCATGGGGAGAATGGATAAGTCCTGAGGCCAAACGCTATACACAGTTCCTGGTATGAACTTGGAAGTTGTTTCTGCACTGTTTACTAAGACAAGTTTCTTAGACCATGTGAAATTCAAATATGTCTAATACAAAAATAAAAAAGAAACATGATGGATAGTGCTTGAAAGGACACAATTTACCTACTCCAGGTCCTCTTTTCTGATTTGAAAAGTAACCTTCGTTTCATTATTTTTTTCAATAATAATCCTTCATTCACTATCCTTAACTTGAACCCTGTCATGATTGAAGTCATAATTGGATAGCTGTAACTGGTCATCAATCCAGAATATTAGAAGACAAGGCCTATGCATTTAGCAGCAAGAGAAGCCACGGTATTTTCTCCTCACAATAGAATGTGATGTCTAATGGTGCTAGTCATTGGAATTGAAGCACAGGGTAATTTTTTTTTTTTGTGTTTCTATGGCCCCCGCTGTTTTCAATATTCAACTGCATTTACATATTTCCCTTTGACTTAACTTATTTATTCTCCATGCCAAATATAATAAATATGCCATTTGATTTTGTTATATGATTCAACAGTTGCCATATATTTTGAAATTTGAATCTTCAACCTTGGAACTAGTTCCCTCTGTGGCCTGCGGGTCCTAGTTCTCTGGCAGAGCCTCTAGTCTAACATCTGCATCTCCTTCACATAACAACTATCAGTATGCTTGCTAAGATTTTTGAATTTGTTCTTTTACACCTTCAATACTAAGCTACAACTACGGACAGTTTCTGTTAATGGCAGTATTTACAATCATTTAATTGCATTCTCTTCTGTTTCTCGGTCTACTTATTGCCCCCCCCCCCCCCCCCCCCCGACGGATATTTGGTTTGAAGAAGGTAGTGTTATTGCGTTAACTTTTAAGTATGGATATTTATTGCTTATTATTCAGTGACAGGTTAGAGAATTTGAACGGAATGGATTAAACCTTACCTTAACTAAGCGCAAGGAATTGCAACGTTTGAGGGCTCAAATAGATGAATTAAGTTTGCGATATATCCGAAATCTGAATGATGATACTTCATTTGTTCTCTTTAGTGAGAAGGAGTTGGTTGGCTTACCAGTAGAGTTCCTCAAGGTAATAACATGTTGCGTGCACGTCTTTCTTTCAGTAGATCCTTGTATGAGCAAACACTATCTCAAAAAGATTATGATGATTAAGCTATTGAACCCACTTTATAAATTCATGAGTTCCGTTGGTTTTATAGTTCCCACTTCCCAGAGATACTTTAAAATCTGTTCGCTAGTACTTATTAAGTTATTAGGAGATCCAATATGATCAAGTGCTAATATGATCTTTATAAGTAAAATGCAACTTAAAGATTAGGTTAACATTTGTTGATTTGCATTCCATATTGGGACCTTCACCTTCATGCATGTAATTTAACCTGTAGCATCTTTTTCTTTTAACTGGTACTGCATTTGATTTCTCTGAACTTTATTTTAATGTTGCCCATATTTGCTTGTTATGATGCTGAGAGTTTCAAAAAAAATAAATAAAAAAATCACCTTCAGTTTTACTGTTCTTATCTGGTGTTGTAATTTTGATTATGTAATGTTTGTCTGCAGAGCTTAGACAAAGCTGAAAATGGTAAATTCAAGATCACTTTGAGAAATCATCATGTTTCACCAGTACTAGAGCTCTCTAAGGTGCGATTTCTGGAGTTAATAGGAAATCTACTACCCCAAGTTTCCCTCTCTCCCAAGCCCCGCCTAAAATGTGAAGGGAAAAAAGCTAACTGTTTTGTCTTTGCTAGATCTAGTTCCTTAGTCTGCTTTAATGTTCTTTTCATTCTTATTGTGTTTTACATGCTGAACTTTCAAGCGGATGGTTATGCAATTTAACAAATGGCATGTTTATCCTGGGGTGGTCAATGGTCATACAGTTGGGAATGGGTGACCTTGTAAATGTTGAGCATACAGGTTGAAAATTATTACTGCCACGTATCGACTCTTTCAATAGATCGATGCAATCCTCGGAGAAATTTGTGATGATATTGGTTTCTGACTACATTGGATTGATTGAAGCAGCAAGAAAATATCATATCTGTGAGAGGTCTGAAGTCCTAAGATCTAGTTTGCCTTTCTATGCAGTGGAAATTTATTTGATCTCCATGCTTGTTCAGCATTTAGAGTATCCTTCTGTGCCTTTTGTATAACCCCTTCCTCTGGTCCTATTTCTAAATTGCAGTAAAGTGCACTTTCCAAATATTCATTTCCATTCACGATTACACTTGCCATTTTTAAAAACATCCGTCCTTGGTATTACTTCTGTTTTACTTTAAAATCTGAACCATATTCTATTCTACTGTTTTATTACGTACATGTTTCTTTCATGTACTTTTTTCCCATTCTGTATTCCGGTAAATTTGTATGCACTTCACTGGGATTTTACCTTTTGTTGGTAAGCAATAAAATCCCACTGTATGCCCCCAGTAAAAACGGAGCTTCACAAGTTGTATTTTGAACCTGTGAAGGTAGGATTGACCAGAAGGCTTGTGGCTGTGGCTTACGGGAAGAGATGTGAAGTCAACCTTTCTGTCTTAGAAAAACTGGTAAATCTGAAATAAAAAACTTGTCCTTTTTGATTCATGTTATAACAAATGAGATATAGATCTGTAATTCCAGCAACATATTCATGGGATATTTTTTTTTTTAACTAGTTCACTATTACTTCAACATTCTTGTATATATAAAAACTGCTTATAACATGCATGTCGATCCAACGACGTAGTGTATGTGCAAGATTTCATTGTATACTTAAAAAGTCTGACTGTTAGAATCTTGTCTGTTATTGCTAGAAGGCCAGGTGAGATTGATCTAGTTTCTACGGTATTCAGGTTCAGTTGAGGCATAAATGTGCTCGATTGCTTGGCTTCTCAAATTATGCAGACTATGCTGTTGATCTTAGAATGGCGAAGTCATCCTCAAAGGTTGATAAAGAGCATCTCACTTCTTTAAGTGATTTGGGCTCTCAGGAGTAATTGAAATGATTTGCTTGGTCAAGAGTGTGGTTTTGTGCTTCCAAGTTCAGCCCTTCATTTCCTCTGCCTAATCCAATGGATCTGATCATTGTTGAATCAAAACTGCAAATATTCTCTTGGATGATCAGTAACTAGCTTTAGTTGATTTTATTTTGTTCCATTTGATATGCATAATTTATCATTTTTTGCTTGCTTTTCCAGGTATTTGAGTTCTTAGAGAACATTTCTGCCAGTTTGAGTGACTTGGCTTCTAGAGAACTTACTATTTTGAAAGACTTGAAGGTTAGTTTTCTTCAGTTTATGTGGCATTGTAACAGGCCAAACCTAGGCAAGTTTTGTATGTTCCGTCTAGGCTCGATGGAACATATATCAGTTCAAGCTCAGTTCAGCTTGTTTGCGCCCGACCTAAATGATGTTAAAATTCAAAATTATGCCAATGGTCATTAACAATATTACATCTTTTTGTATAGGCCTACACTGTCACATAAAGGGAAGGGGGGGGGGGGGGGGGACAGACTGCACCTGTAGCGGTGAGACTTGAGCTTGGGAACTCTAGTTTGTGTGGGGGTCCGTTACCACTAGGGGATACCCACTCGCTCAACAAAATTGACGCAATTACAATTGAACTTGGAAATATTCATAAGCCTAGCCTAAGCAAGACAACCTCACCCTTTTTTCAGACTTGGCTTGTTTAATAACGAGCTTAAACAAGCTCAATCTATGTTAATAGGTGATGAACAATCTTGAACTAGTAATGTAGTCTTGAGTTGTTCATTGACAGGTTGTTTCACCTGCATTACATGTCTGAGTTTAACTTTACTCTAGAACTTGCAGAGTTGGAAAAAATTAATCTTCAGCTTTTGCTTGTCTTATCTCTTCTTGTGGGATGTGTATTTTTATGTTGGCACTTAAGAGGAAAGAAGAAGGAGAGTTTCCCTTTGGAATTGAGGACCTACAATACTATGTGAAGAGGGTAGAAGAACAACAGTTTAATCTGGACTTTGGAGTTGTTAAGCAGTACTTTCCTGTCAATTTGGTCCTGTCAGGGATCTTCAAAATATGCCAAGATCTTTTTGGTAATTTATTTAATTTTTATTTGTGGAACTTCTAATATTGCTCAACTTGTCTCATATATCATATAAAGCCCACTTTTCTTTGCTTCATTGTAGGCTTAAGATTTGAGGAAACTGCAGATGCCGAGGTTTGGCACTCTGACGTCCACCTTTACTCAGTTTTTGACTTGAGTTCTAGTGAACTTTTGGGTTACTTCTACCTCGATTTGTACACCAGGTTCTATTTTGTGTGTGGTATTATTAATTTTAGGCCATCACCTTATTGGTGTATCAATTATGCCAACTAGAATGACACGACCCTTATGTTACTTTTAACAGGGAAGGAAAATATGGTCACACCTGTGTTGTGGCTCTCCAAAACGGTTCATCTTACAATAATGCACCACAGGTGACTTGAAAAATCGCTTTCGCTGCTAATTTCAAATTTGGTGCTTCTTGACATTAATGCTTTTGTTTTCATGTTGCGTTAAACTGCATATGAGTGTACGGTAGTCTGTTAATTCAACTCATCTCACAAAGGCTTGCCACATCCTTGTTGGAATTTATCCTTGCTGCTCCTTAATTCTCGCTGCAATTTGCAAATATTGATGTGCATGTAATCAATCTTTGACCCATCTGAGCTGTTTCCTGTTTTAATTTGCTCTTATATGGTAATCCAACGTGGTTTGGAATGAGATTATAGTTGTCCAATATGTGCACCTTGTTATTCTGACACCTTCCTTTTCATTTTTTGGCGTCCAAATTCCTGTGGCATTACTTTAATTCTCAGTTGTCTCCCCCTCTCTTTTGTATCCAGATTCCTGTGGCATTACTTATATCTCAATTGCAAGAGGAAGTGGGTGGTCGCCCCGGCTTATTACGATTCTCTGAAGTGGTTAATCTTTTCCATGAGTTTGGTCATGTGGTACGTTGATTGTTGATTTTCACATTCTGCACGAATATTATGTACTATCACAATTTTGTTTCTATATTTTACTAAGTGATATATTGATGTTGCAAGTTTGAATATATTTCACCATGTTATTGATGTAGGCTAGCACTAGAGAAAGTCTATATTGTTTGGTTTCAGTGGATTTTTTGGTTTATTTAGAAATCTATTACATCAAGGTTTCCAAGAGGCAGAAAAAGGGCTAACGCTCTGATTAGCAATTTATCAGGGAGGAGTTTGGTGTGTGGGTGCTTTAAACAGTGCTCTTGGTGTTTGGGGTCTATTGGGCGTGTTATCCTAATTCCTAAGGCTTTCAAGGAGAATATTGATGGGTCATTTGGTAGCCACTTTGAAAGTAGAAGAGAAGGGTTATTAGGTTAAAGACACTTATTTTTCTTGTGGATTTTTGTCTCTGCTTAGTGCATATACCAACAAATCTCTCCCATGCACCTGCCAATATAAGCCTACCCTACAAAGCTTGCAAACAATGTGCTTGCACAATTTCAAATAGTCGTAGACTTGTATTAAATGGGTTATTTTGCCCATTCTACTTTCTTGACAAGTATCAAGATTTGTGTCTGAAATAACTATGGGCTTCATAGTGTCTATTGTTCTTTTATGCTTTTGATGACTAACAGTAAATTTTCATCTATGATGAACTTTTAGGTCCATCATATTTGCAATCGTGCATCATTTCCCAGATTTTCTGGGTTGCGGCTTGATCCTGATTTTGCAGAGATCCCTGCCCTGGTATTGGAAAACTGGTACGTGTCCTTGTGCTCTGGTGACTTGTATTAGTAAACAAGACGAAACTTGTATTTTGATTCTTGCATATGCTTTTGTGCCTAGGTGTTACGAAAGCACCTCCCTGAAATTGCTATCCGGTTTTCATCAGGTGTGAGATCCTTTTGATTACATCTTGTCTTTATTTGCGAGTATTTTCAAATTTTTGTTGGATATCATGGTACACTTTTATTAGCTGTATATATGTATATCTAACTGCATTCAGAGTATCCCTCATTTCGTATGAATTTGTAAGAACGACTCTGGGTTGTGCTTACTTACACCTTTAAATTTAATGAGAATATCGTCTATAATCTGAGTAATTCAATCCTTGAGGATATACGGAACACAATTCGTTATATGATACCCTTTGGTGTATTTTACTAGTTACAACTTCCATTTGTAGGATATCACGAAGCCCATCGAGGATGAAATTTGCAGTTCACTTAAGAGATGGCGATTTTCCTTTTCAGCGCTTAAGCTGAAGCAAGAGATTCTTTATTGTGAGTCCTAACATTTTTTTTCCTGGCAATTGGCAATACAATAGTTCTAACTATTAGGTCAGGTGTAATGCAAGGTTTTTACAGGTTATCGTGTATTATGTTCAGATGGATATAAGCCTATGTAATGGGAAAACCAGATGGTGAAATCAGTAATGAACCAAAATGATAAGCCAAACCGTCTCAATTATTTTCCAGTTGCAAATCAATGTTAGAACTTTCGGACTCCTGTACTGATACAGATTTTGTGGGCACATTGAATTATACTGTTTTTTATTATAATGCGGAAATAAGTAGTGCAGAAAGGCAGATTCTTTCTTTCGATCTGCAATGAAGCTCAAAACGTGTTTTTCAGGTCTCTTTGATCAGATGATACATTCAACGGAAAATGTTGACCTTGTTGGGTTAATCAAGCATCTTCATCCAAAGGTAATAATAGCTGCTGCAATTATTCAATTATAAATATGAGCCTTTTGTTTTTAACAATTTTCTTTGTTTCTCCAGGTAATGTCAGGTTTACCAATGTTAGAAGGGACCAACCCAGCTTCATGTTTCCCACAAAGTGCTATTGGCTATGAAGCTGCTTGCTACAGCCGCATTTGGAGTGAGGTTTGGTTCACCTTCCATTTTTTGGCCACAATCTTCCAAGGCAGTTATCATTTTTACTGCTATTGTTTTCTGAATACTGTTCTGTGGTCGTTATTTGCCATTGTTTCGTCTCTACTTTGAAACGTGGTTATGATTTGCTATGACAAATTTTATAATGGGCGTAGGAATTGCAAAAAGAGAAATAATTGTAGTGGGTTTTGTCCCTTGTGACTCATTTGCTAAATTAGCTGATGCCTCTATAGGTTTTTGCTGCCGATGTATTTTCCTCAAAGTTCCAAGATGATATTTTCAACCAGTATGCAGGCATGCAATTCAGGAACAAGGTGATCAAGCTATTTACTCAATTAATTGCCGGGACAAAATGTTATTGTCCTGACACCCTTACTGCTTCTCAAAAGAAACTAGCAAGCCTCTGAGGCATCGGAGAATATTCTTATTTTACCTAATACCAAGATTTGGGATATACTATATTATAATATATATATATAGCCTAGCCAGGGTCTAAAGAGGTTTCCCTCTCTTTTGAAAAAAAAGAAGGAATGTCCGTTTGAAGGGGTAAATAGATGAACATTTTAAGGAAAATTTGTAGAGATTGATGAATAGATTATGCACCAAAAAATTCACTCCAAAAGTGGATGGAACGGCCATCAACAAATTCAATGATTGAAATGCATGTATATATCAATTTTTGTTTATTACACTCACTCCTGAATTGAATATTTTTTTTAATGAAATTTGGTGGATTTCCTTGTCATAAATATCATCCGACAAATTCTTATAAAAATATTCATTTAATTTACCCCTTCAAATAGATATCCCTCCTTTTTATCAAGGGAATATCTATTTAGAGCATGGCTATGCAATATAACTCCTACATGAGGGTGCATATGTGCTTTGAAAGACTTTACCACGAAGAAATGTAAAATTTAAAATAATTGGGTTTGACAGGTACTGGGTCGAGGAGGAGCAAAGGATCCTATTGAGATCCTGTCTGATTTTCTAGGAAGGGAGCCCTCAATCCGAGCTTTTGTTGACAGGAGAGCTAATTCTAGTTAGAAACGCATAATGTTATGTTATGTTAGCCCACAGGATCCCTCCAATTTTTTGGTAACCTTTTAGTTTTTTCTCCCCAACCTCAGGTGCCCGCTCATCATTGTAATGGAATAACTATTTATACATCAAATACAGTCTATAATAATTTAATAAATTATAGGGGGGTAGCTGGGCTATATGATAAGAGTTGGAATAGTGACTTTATTGTTGTAATTCGTTAGTATTCACGTACAAAGGGGGTGAAGTTCAAAAGTAGACGTAACAATACATTTGCAAATTTGGTCCATAGTATTGGTTGGCTGCTGCTCTGTTGTAAGGCTGAGGAGATATTTGTACTTGTATGATTGAGATTGAGATTGAAATTTAGATGAGAATGAATGATAGTGTCTTCCACCACCAATTGCCCTTGTGATTTCACTTCCAAGTTCTAATTATGTTGGGAGGAGGCATTTGCTACTTGTCGGATTGAGGGCCAAGCATTCTCATGAGCTGTATGTATGTAGTAGTATCCTTAAAACTAAAAGTGATGGGAAGATGGTTTTACGGTAATGTTAGTAGAACTATGTTTGTCTTATCGTTCATCCTATCTTGGGCGATAGGATCAAAGCTCCATTTTCCCCTTATATATAGCTGAATTCAAAAATTGAAATATTCAAGGCAAACTATTATTGATATATTTGAACAGATAAATTAAAGCCATTTAGTTGTCTTTCAATTTACAAATTAGACAATTTAAAATTGTTTAAATTCGTAAATTGTCTAATTTGATTGCAAAAATAAATTAGTATATAAAATCATAAATTTATGGCTCGTTTGGTTCAAGATTTAAACCATTCCGGGAATGCTAAATTTCATTCAGAAACGATTGCCGCGTTTGGTTCAAGTTTTAAGTCCGGAATAAATGATCTAAGGAACAAACATTTCCCCCCAAGTTTTCCCATTTAAATCATAAGGAATAAACCATTACTAATGGGCATATTTTTTAATTTTTTATGTTAGGATTAAAATAATTCTCTTCTTTATAAATAAATAATTCTTTTTTCATCCGTGTATGAAAATATTGTTTAGAACTTTTTTTTTAGTTACGCTGCTGCACAAAAATAAAAAAAAAATATTTGGAACTTTTTTTTTTTTTTTCATGTTGTAATTTTTTTTTAATTACAAAAATTGTAATTTTTGTAAGATAGTTATTAGCTAGGCATGTGTAATTTTTTTAATTTATTATAGTAATTGTCTCTTTTGAAAAATTAGTACGAAATATCTTCTCATCTTATAAAAAGAAGGGTATTTTTGTAATTAATACTTTATTCCATTCCTATTCCCGGTTGAACAAAACATCGGTATAACATCCTTGATGCCAGGATTTTTTTTTTCAGGAATCAAGTATGCTTATTTCATGTCCATTCCATTCCCAAAACTCGAACCAAACGAGCCCTTGAGTTAATACTTAAGAAAATAAATAAGAAACATACAGATATACTTGAAAGTACATTACTTATAATTTTCTATACAGTCTTGCAAAAAAAAAAATAAAAAAAATTCACACCGTAATTTTTTTATTTTTTGAAATGAAAATTTTTACAATTTGTTAATTTATAATGAAATAATTATAATTGAGATAATTTACGTAATTAAACGAGTCAGATATTTTTTTTTTTTTGGGCTTGTTGCTTATATTAAACTATGTTTAGGTAAGATTTTGCGCATCTCGATTAATCTTTTTTTACAGATTAAATTATCTATCAAAATTTGATCGGAAAATTTTTTAATTGATATTAGAATTGAACTCATTACGGTAATCGTTAGACCAAGTCTAACTATTATTACAAGAGGAATTCAATCCACCAATAATTCAATTGCGCCCTCCTTAGTGCTGCACTGTTGGTCATTGGCTTTCTTACAAGGTACCAATTTAAATGATTTTGTTGCACTTCCTAATTCTTGAGTTGAGTATAACTTTTGGTAGCAATCAATTTAAATGATTTGTTCTTTGACGGGGTCAACAGTTAAAATGCTTTTATTGTTTTATTAACATTGAAATAAATATACAAGAAGGTATGCTGCTATTAATGTGGGACCAACGTATTGCTACGTTTGTTGACTTTGGCTTCCAAGAATGGAAACTAACGGCAAGACAATGAACAGGAAAAGGTTTTGACATTGACTTCGCTTCCAAAATTGAAAATCAATCCAAGATAAGAAAATGAACAAACTGTTCCTAATATAAAAATACCAGTAGAGAATACGAACGAACTTAATAGATTTTTTAAGAATAAAAACTTATCCTAAATTATGAACAGGAAAAGGAACTGTTTTTAATGTACAGTAATTTCTTTTTATATATATATATATAAGTAAAATAAATATGCCGATCTACTTATTAAGGATTATAAATTAAGAAAATCAAAAATAAATTAAATTCAAGACAAAATATTTACAATTTTCTTGCAAACTGAACGAGGGGAATAAGTACGAATTAAGCATCGCAGTCAACAAACAAGAAGTAGAAAAAAAGAAAAAGAAAAAGAAAAGATCGTAGCGCAATACACTTGTGAGTTCTCTCTCTCTCTCTGTGTGTGTGTGTGTGTGTGTATGTGGTGTCTGCAAGTCTTCTGTCATTTCTCTTGGGTGGTGGTGGTGGTGGTGGTGGTGGGTTCACTTCTCCCTTTCCTCTTTAATTGGTGCTCTGTTTGTGTCTCTAATTTACCTTTTTTTATATCTTCTTTTACTACTTATCTACCCCACACACGCTATAATAATTTCTTCTTCAATCGATTATCATCAATCAATATATGAGAGGCGAGACAATCTAGAGAAGACACTTCAAACACCCATTAATTATTTGCCAAGCGAAAGAATGACTAGGCAAAGGCGTCTGTCTCTCTGAATCTGATATTGAGTTAAGAGTTAAAGCTTTGCCTTTACCCATAAAAAGCTTTCGAGTCAAATATACGTCTACTTGGTTTTT
Source organism: Lonicera japonica (assembly GCA_021464415.1). Classification (NCBI taxonomy): domain Eukaryota; kingdom Viridiplantae; phylum Streptophyta; class Magnoliopsida; order Dipsacales; family Caprifoliaceae; genus Lonicera; species Lonicera japonica. Next base: position 62,392,742 of record CM038468.1, on the reverse strand, counting down.
TGTGAAACAAGTGTGAAGCTTTCTGTGGGAATTTTTTTGATTCAAATAGGGCATCATCAATCATGATGGTAAACTAGGGTTTGATTGAGACACTAGTGATCGGTTGATCTGTATGTAGTTCGGAATGGGTTTTCTCTAGATTATAATGGGCCCTTTTGCCTCTTTCTTTTCTTTTCAAGCGTTAAGATAATAGAGGCTTGCTTTTTATTTCGGAAGGATGACAAAACATTGAATCTTTGTGCTAGGTCAAAATATTAGGCTGCTGTTGTAAGTTTGTTCCATACATATTTTACTGGCTCTGAGCTTTTTGTGCATCTTTTCAACTCCAAAAGGTAGAATTTAGGTCACTTAATCCTGATGTGGTTTTTGGAGAGTGGCGTTTGATTTACTTAAAGCTGGAAGTATGATCAAAAGCCTACTTAGTAAGCTTCCCAGGAAACAATCAAAATCGGCTAGAAATTCGGAATTCGCTGGAAACCCTGCCCTCACTTTAAATTCTTCTACGAGTTCAAAAAGTAGTGATGGAGGAAGTAATAAGTCAGGGAAGCCAGTCAATGTTCCTTCTTCAGCCCCTTACTCTCTCTCTAATATTGCTGAAAAATTTATTGGAGATACGAATTCGGTCAACGCTTCTTACGAAGCATTGCCAAATCTTAGGGATGTTCCAAGTACTGAGAAACAGAACATGTTTATCAGAAAGTTGAACATGTGTTGTGTTGTATTTGACTTCACCGACCCGACAAAGAACCTCAAAGAAAAGGAGATCAAGCGACAGACTTTGGTAGAGCTAGTTGATTACTTGACTTCTCCAAATATCAAGTTTTCAGAAACTGTCATACAAGAGGCTGTTAAAATGGTATCTTTTAATTTGTTTAGGGAACTTATTCCTCAAACACACGATAACAAAGTTCTACATGCATTTGATGTGGAAGAGGAAGAGCCTTGTATGGATCCTTCATGGCCTCATTTGCAAATTGTATACGAGTTTCTCCTCAGGCTTGTTGCATCCCCCGAGACTGATGCAAAATTAGCAAAACGGTATATAGATCACTCGTTTGTTCTCAAGTTGCTTGATTTATTTGATTCTGAAGATCCCCGAGAGAGGGAATACTTGAAAACAATACTGCACCGCATCTATGGGAAATTTATGGTACATCGGCCTTTCATAAGGAAATCTATCAACAACATATTTTATCGTTTTATTTTTGAGACTGAGAAGCACAACGGTACTACTGAACTTCTAGAGATCTTGGGCAGTATAATCAATGGATTTGCTTTGCCGTTGAAAGAAGAACACAAGCTGTTTCTTATTCGTGCATTGATTCCCTTGCACAAGCCAAAATGCTTAGCAATGTACCACCAGCAGCTATCTTATTGTATCATACAATTTGTGGAGAAAGACTGCAAGCTTGCGGATATCGTTATAAGGGGTTTGTTGAAGTATTGGCCAATCACCAATAGTTCCAAGGAAGTGATGTTTCTCAGTGAACTGGAGGAAGTTCTAGAAGTAACTCAACCACCAGAATTCCAGCGCTGTATGGTGCCTTTGTTTCAGCAAATTGCTCGTTGCTTGAATAGTTTGCACTTTCAGGTATGACTTTTTTTATAAAAAAATTCTTTCAAATGTTTCATTCGGTATTTCATTGATTTTTCGTTTAACATGTGCTTTTTCAAATATGTCCTACGCACAAGGTTCTGTTTATGGCTATTTTATATCCATTGTGGATCTTTCTAAAATTTGCCTCTCAAACTCCCAAGTAGAGATAAATGCTCTGCAGTGTTAAAAATTTCCACCCCATCATTTTATTTTTTCTGTGTTTCTCCGTTCTTTCATTATGCTGTTCTTGAAGGGGTCTAGAATTGATCATGCTCTGCAGTGTTAAAAATTTCCACCCCATCATTTTCTTTTTTGGGCGTTTCTCTGCTCTTTCATTATGCTGTTCTTGCGGGGGTCTAGAATTGATCCCTTAAGATATGTTTCCGTCCAGTGAATTAAAATGCTGAGAATTGTATTTTGATACCAAAATTTTCCTTTCCTTTGTTTTTTTCTCACAATTTTTTTTCCTTTGTTATTAAAATATATATATATATATATATATATAATTTTGCATGCAATTGAATCGAAAACCTTACATGGAAATGGGTTGTAGTGATTTGAGGAGCATATTATTTGTGGGATGGACTGTTGAAAATTGATAGCATGGCGGTTGGTGTGCTTTCTGTGACTGTTATAAGGATTGTTGGGATGTTGTCTGGAAAAAATCTTTTTGGAAGTTTTCTGAGAGTGGAGTTATTAATGCATGTACAATGTGACTTGTCTGTTTTGATCATACAAAACACCATTCCTTGAGAATTAACGGTTTTAGAAATATATGTTTTGTTAGGCAATTGTCTAAAATCTTGATGGAGTTTCTTTCTTTGAAGTTGAGAAAGGTTCTCTGCAATACAATCTCTTTATCCTAATATTGTTCTGAAACAACTGTATAAAGTATTTTGATTAATTTTGAGATTGGAATATATGTTAAATGTTCACTTTTTATTTCTATCTTTTTTTTAATGTACACTTAACTAAGTTGGCGATCTGTGTTTTAACCTAGAAACTGGTGCATGATTTAGACAACCTTTTCCTGTTTCTTCCTTGATGTTTGCTTGTTATGAGAACAAAAAATTGTGTTTATGGTGAATTTATAACGTGTTCCGATCTTAAATTACTAGGGAGTCTTGATTACTGAAATACATTCAAGCATGTGACTGAGGCTTTGTCTTCTTCCCTTTCAGGTGGCAGAGAGATCTTTCTTCTTGTGGAACAATGATCACATTGAGAACTTGATTAAACAAAACCGCAAAGTTATACTGCCCATTATCTTCCCTTCGCTGGAGAGAAATGGCAGAAACCACTGGAACCAAGCTGTTCATAGTTTGACGCTAAACGTATGCAAATTTTTCTCCGAACTGGATCCAGAGTTATACAAGGACTGCTTGCTCAAGTTTCAAGAAGCTGAACTGAAGGAAGATAAGGTTAATGCTAGGCGTGAAGCCACGTGGAAATGCTTAGAAGAAATTGCTGCAAAGAAAGCTGCTGCAAGTAATGAAGCTGTGCTTGTTACTGCTGTGGGGCTTCGCCGTGTTGTATAATGTACACAAAACTAATGCGAAAAAACATTTCGTTTAATAATCACATTGCTTAAATTTATATTGGGGTTTGATCTTGCTTTTGTTATTGATATCATTATATAGACTTGGAGTTGGCCTAGGGTACACAAAAAGGATCTGTTGTTTAGGTGATAAAAGAGGGCGCAGTTAGTATTATAGCTCTAATTGTAAAAGATTTTGTCTTGGGGTCTTCTGTATCAATTAATGTAATGTATTTTTGGCACATTTTGTGTTTGTGACGTTATTTCCAGGTTTTCGGGGGATTACATTAGCAACTGCGTGAGCTGGTTTTTATTATTTTGAATCGCCAAAGAATTTATAGAAAAAAAAAAAAAAAAAAATCTGCAAAGAATTTCATTTATATCTGGTGATAAACTTTTGAGTGTAACTTGTTGACGCTTTCAGTAGGTTAGGGTTACTGCGATTTAATATATTATATATCAAGAATAATTGTTATCATTGAAGGGAACAACAATATTTGCACAAGTCCATTTCTAATGGTTTAAAGGTTGATGTTCATCTTGTCTTTGTAACAAAGAATTCTCTTGTAAATTCGGAAAGATATAAATTGTGTAAAATCATCGTCTTGTGTTAAAAAAATAAATAAATTATGTTGTATAAAATCATTATTGTATTTTTTTTTTTTAATAATCTCGGTCCATTCATAATTAGTGACTTTAAACAAAACAAGTGGTTAAAGAATAAAATTTATTTTTTATAATTTAATTTGACACACACAGTATAATTCAGTACTCATGACACCTCAAAAATAAATTCATTTATTTTTCTTAGGACATCTCAACTACCGTAACTTGCTGCAATTCGACTCTCAATAGAATTTTAAAAAATAAATTGAAAAATGTAAAATAAATAAATAAGGATAATGATAATAATATTTTACAAAAAATATTTTAACAATTTAAAATGATATTTAATAATAAAAAGGTGTTCAAAAAAATTTATACAAAATGTGACAAATAATTTTAAAATGATAAAATGCTTTAAAATGTTAATATTATTACTCAAAAATAAAATCACTTATTTGTTATTGGACTGGTTGGGTGGTCCCGAATTGGGCCTAGCGTAACCGAGAACCCCATCGGCCGATTAACTTTTTTATTTTTATTTTCCCTCTTATTATTATTAATTTAGTCGGCTGATATTTACATATTAACAATTATTTGATTTTGTTTCATATTTTATTTATTCAACAATAATAAATAAATAAGTATATGTTACTCATTTAATGATAAGTGAATAAGTAAATGTTATTTGCTCAATGATAAATGAATAAGGCATTAAAATTTTTACTCGTTTGATGATAAGCGATCGAGCAATGAACATTTATTTATTCACTTGATATCGAACCAATAAAAAATGAAGTATTACCAAATATTTTTTTAGTGTGTAAATAGCTGCTACCTTAATTTATTATTGTTGTTATTCCCATTCTCTCTTCTTCTCCTCCAAAAGCCGCACCAGTTGCAGTAAGGAGTCCTTGCTTCATCGCTCCGCACAGGTAATCTCTCTCTATGTATTTATGTATCTATCTGTCTCTGATATGTTGATTAGAATATATATTAGCTTTGATGATTTTTTTTGGCTTTATTCTTTTGTAACAATTGGGGCTATGGCTGGGGGGCAACTGCCCACGTTATTCTTTGGGTGAATAGAGTTTATATACTTTAAACAAAAGATAAAAATAAATTTAGGCTCCGTTTGATAGTAACATAGAAAATAAAAAGAAAAATAACTAATTTAGATGAGAAGATGGAAAATAAGTTGAGGATGTGGTGAGATTAACTCTTGCTTTTTACTTTTTTCCATGACAATTTTCTTTGGGTGATGGTGGAGAATTTTTTTCTACAAAATATTAAAGGAGGATGGAAGACATATACTCACAAAAATGAGTATGAGATGGAGAGTATCTCACCGTATGCTTCAACTTATTTTCCATCTTCTCACTCAAATTAGTTGTTTTTATTTTCATTTTTCATGTTGCTATCAAACGGAGCCTTAAAATTGCTTCTAAGCAAAACAGATTTTCCCATCTTGTAGAAACGAAAAAATCTTCTGTTGCTCCCCGCAGTGTTAACATTACGGGTCACTTTGTGAATGTTAACATGACTCCTTGTTCTTCACTCACCTTATGTAATAATGTCTTCTCTTTGCCACTACTTCCAAGCTGTCAAGTTAAAAAGACGTTTAAAAATAAATGATTACTGTTTCATAAAACAGAATGTTGTGGAGTAGAACAAAAACCAGTGATCTTGAATTTGCCTGATGTTATTTTTATTGTGTGATTTCATTAATGGAATTTTTGTCCACTTATTATGATTTCATTTAACATTAATGCGTACAAAGTCGCTTTATTTACTTATATTATTTTTCTTTATTTAGTCCTTCCTGCGTTTTCTTGCTATGCCATGACTGCTACCTTTGGAGCAAATACAGAGCTGCGGTGCTGCAATACAATTGTGGTTAAAACTTCTACTTGGAAGTCATGCATATCCCACCTGTATTTGGGCATACCACCGCTTGGTTACTTCTCAAAGGGTTCTTTGCCATTATCAGTCTCTTCTAGAGATGCAGAATCTTCAAGCTCAAAGGGTAGCAACATAGTTGCAAAGCTAAGAAGCAACAATCACGGTGGATCTGCTGATATGGGTTGTGATGGTCTTACATATAAAGATGCTGATGTTGACATGGATGCTGGGTCCTAGCTTGTCAAGAGAATCGCAAAAATGGCATCTGGTATTGGAGGCTTTGGAGGGTTATTTCTGTAAGCATTTTTGTAATGCACAGTATTTACAATTCTATTAAGCACCGAAACCACACGCTTAATAATAGATTACAACATTTAAGGAAATAAGTAATTAGATATAGACTTACTTGAATTAGCCATAATCTAGTATGTTGTCAAGTATACTGCAAGGTGATCTTCTACTCTCATGATTTCAAAATGTCATGGCTTTCAATAGGACAAGCATACATAATCTTTAACATGTTAATCTGAGAGGAGAGACCAAGCCTTTATATATAAGCTGCTTCACAACTGCCTCTCCTGTTAAGAAGGCAACTGCCAGCCAAGAGAAATTGAATCATAACTGCTGTCTAAATCAGTTATCCTAATTAATCATCACTTAAATAAAAGCCTGATAATATCTTTATCATATATATAACTCTATTTATTATTTATATGACACCCTGATATGAATTGGCTAACTCAAAGAATAGGTGGAAAAACTAACATTCTCCCACATGAGTGCAGCCCATTCATTAATAACATAATAGTATCATATTAAATAATCAACAGTGATCACTGAGTTATATAGACTAAGATATGACTTTTGACAGCTAACCATAATGATATTAAGAGTTGAACTTTAGAAAACTTGACACATTTAAATTGTACAAGCACTCTAAAATCACAATCTAGTTATACCATAATGTAAATGTCGTCTCCATGATATAAAAGTGTGGGTCTTGGTACCATGTAACTCCCACATTTCCTTAGTCTTATGATGTCATGAACATCATTCAATAGCTTTGCAAAGATTTAATAAACATAACACTAGAACCAGAAAAGAAACTTCAGTTACTGTCTAGTTAATTAACAAATACATATAGCATTAAAAAGTGAAGAGTTTAACTTACTCCCACATTTAAATTAGATCAATTGAAGCACGCAGACCCATTTGTGGCACTAGTCTTTGAAACGCAGTCACATGCAAGGCCTTTGTTAAAGGATCTGCTATCATATGAAAAGTGCGAAGATGCTCAATGTCAATCTCTCCATCTCTGACCTTGTCTTGAACCAGCAAGTACTTGATATCCATTAGTCTCAAAGCATTTGACCTCTTATTATTTTTGGCAAAGAACACAGCTGAACTATTATCACAATATAGCTTCAATGGCCTCTCTATACTCTTGACAATTTTCATACTGTGAATCAGATTCCTTAACCAAACACATTGCCTTGTAGCTTCAAAACATTCAATATATTCAGATTCCATTGTAGACACTGATCTAGTAGATTGCTTTCTACTTTTCCACGAAACAGCCCCACCAGCTAAGATAAAAATATAGCCACTAGTTGACTTTCTGTCATCAACACAGCCTCCTAAATCAGCATCAGAGTAGCAGACTAAATCTAGTGAATCAACATAATTTTTTTTTTATTAGAAACAAAGCTTATATTGATTGGTAAAATCATATACAAGCAAAGGGGCTGGAAGTGGATGCGAAATCCACCACCAAACACACCAGAAAACAAAAACAAAAACAAAAACAAAACAGCCCCATCATCACAATCACAAAACAGACAAAAAGCCCTACTACAAATCAAAACTGACCCCTTACCCAAAAAAACAATCACTATCCCCTAACCACAACAATCATACTCCTAGGCACTAGGCAAACCTCTAAACCCTGAATAGGGCTACTGCATAGCCAAACCCCAATCCCTAGCAATCTCTGATATAGTCAAGATTCCAAAATTCTTCGAAGAAAATGCCCAGAGTGAAGCCAGATTCTTGATTTTGTCCCAAGTCTTTTCTAATATCTAAGAACCTTCTTGCCTGCATTCCAATGAGCAATACTAGGATTTGATTGAAACCTTCCCAATACGCTTAATGCAAATGCTAAGTCTGGTCTAGTACAAACTTGAGCATACATCACATTACCCACCAAGGAAGCATATAAGGCTTATCTTTCATGGCTTCAATTTCAAAATATGTTACAGGACATTGATTAATGGTAAACTTATCACCGTTACCAATAGGAACATCACCACCGCTGCAACTTTCCATGTTGAACCGCTTCAAAACCCTCTCAATGTAATTGTTTTGAGATATCCCGAAGACTCTTTTTGTCCTGTCTCTAACAATCTCAATTCCCAAAACAAAATGAGCCTCTCCTAAATCCTTCATATCAAAACTACTGGAAAGCATATTCTTAGTATGTTGAAGCAATTAAACATTTGAACTTGCCAACAATATGTCATCTACATAAAGAACCAAAAAAATAAAATTGGACTTTACCATTTTCATGTAGATGCAATTATCAAATCTGTTTTCAATGAATCCAAACGAAGTCACGACCTCATCAAACTGTAGATACCACTGTCGAGAAGCTTGTTTAAGTCCATATATGGACTTATTTAACTTGCACAAATAATTCTCTTTCCCCCTTTCAACGAATCCTGGTGGTTGCTTCATGAAAATATCCTTTTTGAGAAAACCATTAAGGAAGGCCGTCTTTACATCCATTTGGTGTAATTCAAGATTGAAATGTGCTGCGAGAGCCATGATAATTCTAAAAGAATCTTTGGTCAACACAGGAGAGAAAGTTTTGTTGTAATCTAAGCCTTCTCTTTGTGTAAACCCCTTTGCTACAAGCCTTGCCTTTAGCCTTTCAATTCTGCCACGGGAATCATGCTTTGTCTTGTAAACCCATTTAGAACCGATTGGTTTAACACCAGTAATAGGCTCGACTAAAGTCCACACACTATTCTTTTGCATAGATGTTAATTCTTCTTCCATAGCTGCTTTCCAAAGAGTTGATTGAGGACTCTCCATGGCTTCTTTAAAAGAAATAGGATCGTCTTGATCTCCAATATCAAATTCAGCTTCTTGCAAATGTACCATATAATCATTAGGAATTGCTGACCTTCTTGACCTTTGAGATCTTCTAGGTGCAGGCTCAAAGTTAATTGGTGCAAATTGTACTTCAGATTCTGCTCTATTAATTGGTTGCTCAAACACACGTGGCTGAGAAATGTCATCTACAGCAGTGGCATTTGAAAGACATGGGATTGAGACTGGAATTGATACTGAATTGCTAGATGATGCAATTAATGTTTTATCAACTTCTTCAAAAATATAGGATGTCTTTGACTGTGACGAAGATGTATTGAAGTCCTCTATAAATTTGGCATTACTGGTTTCAACAATTCTAGTGTATAAAGTAGGACAATAAAATTTGAATCCTTTAGATTTTTCAGAATAACCAACAAAGTAACAACTTGTGGTTCTCATATCAAGCTTCTTTTCTATTGGGTTATATAGCCTGGCTTCAGATCTGCAACCCCAGGTATGAAAATGATTGAAGCTCGGTTTTTGACCCGACCATATCTCAAATGGCGTGGAAGGAACTGACTTTCTTGGTACCCTATTTAAAATGATTGAAGCTTGGTTTTCTACCCGACCATATCTTAAATGGCGTGGAAGGAACTGACTTGCTTGGTACCCTATGTAAAATGTAATTGGCTGTTTTTATAGCTTCCCCCCATAAGAATTCTGGTAAATAAGAATAAGAGAGCATGCTTCTGTCCATATCCTTTAAAGTCCTATTTCTCCTTTCTACGACTCCATTTTGATGTGGTGTTCCAGGTTCTGTATATTGTGCTACAATCCCTTATTCTTGAAGAAAAAGAGCAAAAGGACCCTTTTGTTGCCCAGCCTCTGTGTACCTGCCAAAATACTCACCACCACGATCTGATCTTACTACTTTAATGCTCATATCCTGTTGATTCTCAACTTCTAACTTGAAAACTTTAAAACAATTTAAAGTTTGTGATTTTTCAGAAATTAAGTATAAATATGAATATCTAGAAAAATCATCTATAAAAAGAACAAAATAAAAATTTCCACATATTGTCTTTGTTGGAAACGGACCACAAACATCTGTATGGATAATCTCAACTAATTGACTACTTCTAGTTGAGCCTATTTTCCTTGCACTTGTGGTTTTGCCTTTAAAACAATCAACCCAAACTTCAAAATCATTAAAATCCAGATTTGGCAATATGTTTATTTTCATTAATCGTTCCATTCTATCCTTTGATATATGCCCTAATCTTCTATGCCAAAGCATAGAAGATCTATTGTTAGTGAGCATTCTTTTAGGGGCAAAATCAACATGGAAACATTCATGAAAATAATTACATTGAAGCTGCCATAAATCACCATTAGGAAAAGCAGAACCAAGTAATTGATGAAACTGATTTTTGTGAAAAATACGAATACTTTCATCATCACCAATAAAAGAAAAACCATTATTAACAAGCTTTGAAACTGAAATTAAATTCCTCCTCATTGACGGTACAAAGAGAACATTATTTAAGACTAAAGTATAACCAGATGAAAATCCTAACTTAACACAACCAACAGACTCGACTTCTACTTTCGCCCCATTTTCAACAAAGACTTTGTAGTTTTCTTTATTTTGATCCTTCTAGCTTTTGAATCCCTGCAAGGAATTAGTAATATGGACAGTGCAACCAGTGTCAAACCACCATGAGTTTTGTGGAATAAAAACCAAATTTGTTTCAACTGTGACAAAAACACTAACAATTTTATTGCATTTCTTAATGAGCCATGCTTTAAAACCAAGACAATCCTTTCTCACATGCTCAGCAGATTTGCAAAAGAAACATTTTTTGAAATTGTTTTTGTTAGGTTTAAGAGCAAAACTAGTGGTGGCAGTAGTATTTTTAGCAGGCACAACAAAGTTATTAGCATTCTTCTTGGAATGGAAATTTGAACCTATTTTTGGTCCACTCGTCTTGTGATTTTGATGCCCTGTGTTAGTGGATGCAAGTGCTTTCTTCCCTTGGCTTGATTGGACCAAATTCACCACTTCGGATTTTCCCTTCCTCAATCTTTCCTCTTCTTCACAGCAGATTGCAATGAGTTCATTTACGGTCCATGTTTCTTTCTGGGTGTTATAATTGATTTTCACTTGCTCATAATCAGATGACAAAGAATTGACAGCCATATGAACAAGGAACTGATATGTAATATGCACATCCAAACTATTAAGCTTGTTAGCCACATTAACAAGCTAGAGGAGATGCTCTTTGACACTGCCAACTCCGTTGAACTTGGTTGAAGTAAGAATGGTAAGTTGAGAACTAGTTTCAGCCTTATCCGACCTTTTAAATTTTTCCTCCACGGCTGCCATAAAATCCTTTGCAAGATCACATCCTTGAATTCCACCCCTGATGTGCTCTTCAATTGAATTTTTCATGATAAGCAAAGGCATGTCATTTGCTCTTTCCCACTTCTCAAAAGCATCCCTTTCTGCTCTAGCACTTTGATCAGTTAAGGCCGCAGGCTTTGGTTGCTTAAATGCTATGGTGAACTCAAGCAATCCTAAATGCATGCCAATCTGTTCTTTCCAGCTCTTGAAATTTGTCCCATTTAGTTTCTCAATATTAATAAGATTTAACATGTTATAACCTGCCATTAAATGTAAAAAGAAACTTTAGGTTTTGAAGTTCATAACTATAATGACTAAAGCAAAAACACAATGCTTTTGTCATACTTAAGTTATAGAAACTGATCACACCTTTGGGCAAGATATCAAACTATTTCTGTAATGAACCACAAAATTTGCATAGCCAAGCATAAAGTACAAGAATCAGTACAAATTCAACACCTTTGGGCAAGATGAAAATATACTTGTCAAGTTTCCATGACTTGCTATACATTAGTTTATAGCCAATCCCAGTAAACAACTTCTTTGGAAGAAACCTACTTGTTACTGCTAATAAACCACAAAACTGGTTATCAAAATTGATTTAGTTTAGTAGAGACAGAGTAAACCACTATGGTAGTTTACTGAGGCAATTCCAAAATCAAACCAGGTTTTATAATTGTTGATAATTGAATTAACAACAAATTTCAAAATCCATTAGGCAATCAATTCAAACAAAATTTGATTCCCAATGTTTAGTGATTTTTTGTTCTCTCGATGAAATGCCAATTCTCATCGTAATTTTATCAGAATCAAAATAACAAATATAACGATCAAAATAACAATTCTCATCGTAATGTTAGTTTGTAGTATTAAACAACAATTATTTAACTAAAGCACACAATTTATCTTATTATTAGATTCATTTTAGATCTACTTCTTTCTGTTTTAGTTATAGAAAGTTAAGGGCATAAGAACATATATATCAGTAGAGAAGAATTTTAAATTAAACAGTGAGACAAATGACTATAACGAAAAGGAAAATACACATATAACAGAAGAAAGCCCTTATTACTCTAATTATAGTCAACATGATTTGATCAACTTTAATCGAAATGGAGAGTTTAAGGCTTAATAAACCTGGCTCTGATACCACATGTAAGCATTTTTGTAATGCACAACATTTACAATTCTATTAAGCACTTAAACCACACCCTTAATAATAGATTACAACATTTAAGGAAATAAGTAATTAGATATAGACTTACTTGAATTAGCCATAATCTAGTATGTTGTCAAGTATACTGCATGGTGATCTTCTACTCTCATGATTTCAAAATGTCATGGCTTTCAATAGGACAAGCATACATAATCTTTAACATGTTAATCTGAGAGGAGAGACCAAGCCTTTATATATAAGTTGCTTCACAACTGCCTCTCCTATTAAGAAGGCTACTGCCAGCCAAGAGAGACTGAATGATAACTGCTGTCTAAATCAGTTATCCTAATTAATCATCACTTAAATAAAAGTCTCATAATATCTTTATCATATATATATATATAACTCTATTTATTATTTATATGACACCCAGATATGAATTGGCTAACTCAAAGAATAGGTGGAAAAACTAACAATTTCCTCTCGGTGCGGTTTTTTTAACTTGTCTTTGGACATTTCTTTTGTTCCCATTTACTTAGGTTTCTTTGTCTTCTTTTTCATTTGGAAAAGAAAGCTATTTATTTCTTGAGTAGTTTTTTTGTAAGTTACTTTCTCTTGGTTTGACCTTTTGCATTTTACCGACTCTCAGCAGGGGATTCTTATCTTGTGGCAGGTACAGATGGTGTGGGAACTAAACTTAAGCTGGCATTTGAAACTGGAATTCATAAGACTATTGGGATTGATTTTGTAATAGTCTTCATCCTGCTGTTATCGATTTTGCTTCTGTTGTTAGGATTGCTAATGCACTTCCACTGCAGGTTGCAATGAGTGTCAATGACATTATTACTTCTGGAGCAAAGCCTTTATTTTTTTTGATAAAATCACTAGCCTCCATAGAGGGCTAGTGTCATGCCATAAATAACCAAAAAAGATGCATAAAGAGGGGGATACAATAAGGCCATCCCCAAGGACCAAAAAAAAAAAAAAAAAAAGAAAGAAAACTAATGAAATGAACAAAAATTACGAGATGGACTAATGGACAAAACCGAAAGTCCACCAAGCAATTCAGAACAAAAAGATTAAGTCTAAACAGATGTCTAGACAACTACACTGAAAGCATGTAGTCGACTATGATTCTGCTGCATTGACAGATTGATCCATTGCTGCATTATCATCTCTTTTCTTCTTTTCTTGCAAATGGACTTGCCACTGATATAGAGGCTGGGAAGAAGAACATGAATTAGATTGAGCTGCTTCAGGAGGTTTTTCTGATGCAGCAGCTTCAGCTTCTCTCTTCTTTTTGTCCTTTTCATACAGCTGCCATTGGAAAGCATCTGGATCCAAAGGTTGAACATGGGAATTGGAAGTGGATCTTCTAGCTATGGCTTTGGCTTCTCTAAGAGTAGTTTTTTTTCATTTTTTGCTGCTTGTTAAGAGAGAGAGCTGTAGTTTTTTTCTGCCTTTGAGCTCTAGTTTGAATGGGAGAGTGAACAAACTCAGATCCACCATGTGAGGAGGAATGAGAGTTTTGTGTGAATCTGCTTTTTTGAGAGGGTAAGGCAACAGGGCTGTATGGGACTAAGATGGGGGATATGGTAGGAGAGTGTGATGCATTAGGTTGTGTGGAGCAAAGCCTTTATTTTTCCTTGATTGTTTTGCTACAAGACACCTAGATGTTGATCTAGCTGAAAAGGTTTGCAAACTGTGTAGATACCATTTGTTTATTACTAGAGATAGTAGAATTGATTTAGGGTAAAGAATAATCAGTTGATTTCTTCGGGGCTTATGCAGGTTATTAAAGGCATTGTTGATGGTTGCCAGCAATCTGACTGCACTCTTTTAGGAGGGGAGGTGTAATTTTTGTGCCTTTTCATGTGTTTATGGCAGTGAGTTTAATACAATTGAACTCAGTAGCTTATACATATGCCTTTCAGACTGCAGAGATGCCAGATTTTTATGCAGATGGTGAGTATGATGTGAGTGGTTTTGCTGTTGGCATCATTAAAAAAGATTCGGTTATTGACGGTAAAAACATCATGGATGGAGATGTCCTCATCAGGCTGCCATCAAGTGGAGTTCATTCAAATGGTTTCTCTCTTGTAAGAAGGTTCGCCAATACTTAAATGAAATTGCCAGCAAAGGAGGCGTAAAAGGGATAGCCCACATCACAGGCGGTGGTTTTACCGATAATATACCACGAGTGTTCCCAAAAGGCCTTGGAGCTCTCATTTATGAGGACTCTTGGGTAGTTCCTCCTGTTTTCAAATGGATCCAAGAGGTAACAATATTTTTATGCGGCTACCTCATTTAGATTACTAAAAGATTGGCTGAAAATTTCATCAAGGACCATAAACAACTGCTACTTCTCTATTACCAAAGATTGTTTTGGCTTCTGCCAAGACAAGTTGTGTTGTATCGCATCGTACCTATGCATTAACTGGGTGTGCATTGTTTTGGCAACAGGAGTAGTCTAATCTACATTTTCACAAATTAATATTATATCGCTTTGCCTTTTCTTTCTTGAGAATGGAACTTGGGTTTCCCAAATCTTTCTCAAACAAAAACAAACATATAGCGATCCCCTTCCCTTCAGGCTGGAAGAATAGAAGATAGGCGAACATTCAATATGGGAATTGGCATGGTTTTAGTTGTTAGCGAGGATGCAGCTCTTAGGATACTTGGTGATGTGCATGGGTCACCTTCAGCATACTTGGTGAGGGTGAGCTGTTCGTTGGTTTTCCCTAAGTTGTAACATTATTTTGGTCTTTGATTATCCCAGAGTTTCCCTGTTTCCCATGAAGTGTTCTCTAGCCATGCAATTTGTTTTTTAATCTAATTCTTTGTTTGGTTTGAGCTTTTATACATTCTAATCTTATATTTGGTGAATTCACATGAACTAATATTAATTATTAAGAGATTGATACATCACCTGGGAAGCACGGACTCATGTGTCTGGGGTACACACGTGTCCTACACTTGGCAGAATTGTCCCACGTGACTTTTTGATGGGACACTTGAGGACATGGACGGGACACAGCAGAGCATATTGTTAAAATTTAAGGGTAAAAATTGAAGGTTATTAATGCTAAACTTTGAAATTTGAATTGACAGAAACTCGGACCAAGTGAGTGTGGCACAGGATTGAAGCAGCTTTGTAGTATACCTTAAAAAATTATGGGACCCTAAAAAATTTGGAGCATGAGATAAGAGCCTATTGCCGCTCACATCAGGTCTAGCTCGGAAGTGAGAAAGAAGAGTAATTGATACTCACCAAGTTGTCCCTAGGGATGAGAAAATTCAATTTAAATAGCGAGTATATAATAACAGAATTTTTGGGGATACATTAATAGTCCTTGGATTTTAGCGCATCAAATTGGCCAGAATCTTAACTTTTAGATGGTGGGTTAGATTTCCCTTCTAAATTAGGAATATATATATATATATATATATTTAGTGCAATATGCCCAAAAATAAAAATAACAACTCTGATTGAATTGCTTCTTTGACATCCATATTGTAATCAACCTACTAGGTGATGGGGATTAATCTTTTTAACGTTATAGTAATTCAAATAAGTATGGGTGAAACATAACCAATTTAGTGTAAAAAAAAAAGGGAATAGCTTTGAGGTATCACCTTACATAACAATAATGGCAGTTGACATAATACCGAGACAAAGCATTAATTAGACCTTCAAATCCAACCTCCCCTCAAGACGTACAAGCTCTCTTTGCTTGATCTCCACACAACTCCCTTCTGTATCCCTATCCTTTTTTCTTTCCTACTACAATCACTCCAAAATCCAAAATACTGAAACTTAAAATCCAAAACTCCCCATCTCCGTTAACCACAAAACCGTTAAAAAGGATTAAAATGCCATCAACATCTTTGGTAAGTGGGTATAATTACCCTCAAGAAAACTAACTTGAACATGAAATACTCTAAAGACAAACCAAACTTATGTCAGGTGTCAACATCTTTCCCGTTAGTGGTGGAGCAGAGTAGGAGGGTTGCTCCATGGAGAGAGTTAGCTGGAAAAAAAAACATGAAATGGATTTGAAAAAAGTGTGGGAATTTCTTTTCTTGCTCCCATTTCACTCATCTGATCTTACGATAAATTTTGTCTTTATGTACATAACAATTGACGTGTAAATGGACGAGTGTATATTTTGAAAGGGTTTAATGTCAGATTTTTTAAATTTAGGTGGCTAAGGCCATCTCCAATGGTGTGGGTATTATGGTAATGTATATGGGTAAATTTAGCATACGCATTTCTTGATGTGTTGCAACGGGTAGGGTAAATATACACACACGATGAACTGTCCATCGCGCCACACATGAGGCAGTGCCACATCACCACCCGCACGACACTCTGTCTATCACGCCACTTGCCACGTGCCATTGTCCCCATGGTGACTCATCTCCACGCGATGGAATGTACATCGCGCCGTGGCTGTTATGCCCACACGATAGACTGTCCATCGTGGGGGGCAATAGCTTGTCGGCTTGCATCTTTACCTTTTCTCTCCCATTTTAGCCTACAATTTCCCACTTTACCTAGTGCGCTGGAGGTGTGAAAATGGGAAATTTGCCATTTTAGCCAATGCATTGGAGGTGGTCTAAGTGCGAAAAGTTGATACTATAGATGTAATGTGTTAATCCTTGGACTTTAGTGCATTACATTGACCAGGATCTTGAATTTTTGATGGTAGGTGAGATTCCCCTTCAAAATTAGAAAAATGTTGTCCGATGACTCTGATTGGATTACTTATTAGACATCCACCATGTTGTAATTAACCCACTAGCCACGAGGTACGTGATTGAGATTCTAATGATGTGGAGTAGTAGTATGTTATTCAAATAAAAATTAAATTAGGTGAAACATAGTGATCAAAGGAATTTTTCTGTATAAAAAGAGGGCAAAGCTTAAGCTATTAGCATAACATCAGAGCAGAAATGAAGGTATAGATAGTATCAAAAGAAAGCATTAGACCTTCAAATCCAACCCCTCCTCACCTCAAGACATACAAGCTCTCCTTGCTTGACCTCCACACCACTCCCTTCTATACCCCTATCTTTCTTTTCTATTCCAATCACACCCAATCCAAACCCACCGAAAGATCTTGCTGCCTCGAGATCTTTATCCCAAACTTTGACAAAATACTACCCATTTGCCGGAAGATACGCGGACGATGAGTCCGCCATTGATTGCAATGACGAGGGCCTCGAGTTTTGGGAAGCCTGAATCGATTGCAAAATGTCTGATATTCTCAAACAACCCGACTCTGATGATCTAAACATACTATTTCCCCCTGGTTTCATGTGGAAACAGTCGTTAGAGGGTAGTATAGTGGCAATTCAAGTTAATTTTTTTGATTGCGGAGGAATGGCTGTCAATGTGTGTATGTCTCACAATATCGCCGATGGAAGTAGTATAACTGTATAAGCACCTTTCTCTGTGACTGGGCCACAATGGCATGCCAGTCTGGCGAACAAGTGTCTCCTCAGTTCATTGACCCGTCTATTATATCTCCTAACATCGTTGTTTCTGTTATCCCGAGGTTTGAGCCTGTAGAAAGTAGCAATCATGTCACCAGGAGGTTTGTGTTTGAAGCCAAAAAAATAACAGAGCTCAAGGCCATTGTCAGGGACTCTAAAGCAGAGGAGAATCCGACTAGGGTACAAGTTGTAACTGCGCTGCTGTATAAATGTGCTATAAAAGCATCTCACGGTAACTCGGGTTCGCTAAAAAACTCTCGGTTGTGTCATTTGGTGAACATGAGCTCAAGAATGGACCCTCCTCTGCCCACAAACTCCATTGGGAACTTTGTCTGGTACTTCATGGTATCAAATAATGGTAAGATGGCAACTTTGGAGGAATTGGTCGATCAACTGAAGAATGGGATGGCGAAATTATGCGATAAAGAGAAGAACAATATGAAGGTGAATGAGTGGTTATTAGGAGTCGTTAAATCTTGGGGAGAAGTGAACAAGATAGTTGATGAAGATGTTGAGGCTTATAGGTGTAGTAGCTTCTGCAGGTTCCCAATGTACCAAGTGGATTTTGGATGGGGAAAGCCAATGTGGGTGAGCTGTGCCAATCCGGTGGTAAAGAATACATTTGTGTTGATGGATGCTCAAAAGGGTGATGGAATTGAGGCTCTTGTTATTTTAGATGAACAAGAAATGGCCATATTTCAATGTGATGAAGAGCTCCTTGCTTTTGCTTCTTTAAAATCAAATATTTCACTATGCTGTCTTAACACTAATGCTAGGTAGAGTACCTTACATTAATATATTGTCTGGAAGAAAAGAAGAAGTTATTCCAGTAGTTTGCTTTGTATTTGTTGCCAAAGAAAAAACAAAAAGCTTTTCAGTAGTTGCCAAGCAAATGAAAACAATAGAAGACTTCTTGATAAATACAAGGACCTGTGAAAGAAGGAAGGGGACAACTTGTCAAATAGAAGGTGAGGCTCAATGCCACTTGAGCTGTAAAATAAATTTGTTTATTTTAATTGATTAGGTCTCTTAATTAATTTAATGGTCTCTTGTGGGATTATGCTTGTTTGCCGTATTGTTTATTATTATTTTTCATATATATAATTAAAGATTTCTTTAGGAGTTCTTTTAGGAGTGATTTTATTTCTATTCGCCATTTCTTGCAGTTAATCTGCGTTGTTAAGTTAATCCGCATTATCTATTAAATTAATCCCCGGGCATGAATAGACTTACAAAAATGTTTATTGATTCAAATTTTGTAAGTATGATTTTTTTAACAATTTAATATTGAAATATCTACTAAATTAATGAGTATATCCACTTTAATTAAGTGAGTAAAAATAGGGTAATTTTATAACACACATAAACATTCTTCTCACCCTGCCTAACATTTTGAAATTTAATAGAAAACATCAAAAAAAATAAAAATAAAAAATCAAACAATCCCTTAACCTAGTTCACCTCTTCAACTCTCCGCCCATAAATTTGCCTTGTCTCTTTCACCTCTATGATGATTGATCTTTCTATGCTTGATTTTTATTGGTGGAGCAAATAGACAAAAATAAACAATACACGTATGTATAAACACATATTTAATAATTTCAACTTTGACATAGATCGTAATCACTTTTGGAACTATACCACACCCAACATGACCTCTATTTAAGTAAGCACAGTTAATCATATCATAGTTTTTTGGGTCCTCTAATTCTATTATCTTTTATATAACATGACTTTTCTTTGAGGAAATTTTTATATTTCAATCGTTACGTGGACTGAATTGACATTAATTTTTATATTCCCAGTCATTGTTGTAGTTGATGAAATTGGCAGAAAGTGTTGCACAATCTTGTTCGTTGGCTCTAATTAAGTTAGGGATGGGAATCAATCGGTTTGATTATGTAATTGGCCTATATCGAAACTAAAATCATGATATTCGGTAATTTTCGTTTTTGGTATTTTTGGTTTCATAACACAAAACCATACCATTGCAATTTTTTGTAATTTTGGGTTTTTTCAGTATTAATTGGTATATTTACGGTATTTACTCATTTTGGTTATTAGTATATATAGTTAATTTTATTGATTAAAGAATACTATTATATTATTTTATATACTTACATATGGATTATAATGATTTCAGTAATATAAAATTGTCAAAATTTACAATATTTTGAACCAATGAGATTCAAATTTGAAGAATTAGACTATAAATATATTAATAATCTTATAATATCTCATGAGTCTTTTTTTATATATTATCACAATTATAATATTCTATTAATAAACTTTAGAATTATACAAATAATGTATATATATAAAGCCAAAGATATTCTATAATATTCAGGTCATGTTAAAGTGTGCCTTAAGGATACATGTTAAATACCTATTTTTGAAAATAGTTAATTTTCAATATGCATTAAATATGACAGATTCTTATAAATGATTTTATTATTTCCATTTATAGTAGCTTTAACATGTGTCCTAAGGGCACATGTTATCATTTTCCTATTCTATAATATATATTGTCTTAAAATAATATCAATTTAACAGAGTTAAATCTATTATTTACCGTTATTTTTAGTATTTTCAATTTTCAATTTTCAATTTGATATTTTCGGTATTTTTGTTTTTGAAATATTAAAAACAAAACCAAACTAAAACCAACCCATTGGTGTTTTTGGTTTTTGGTATTTAAATATGTAAAACCAAAACCATTTTTTTCAAGTCGGTTTTGGTTAGTTTCAGTTTTTACTGTACCGATTCCCACCCAAAAATTAAATAGATTGATGGGAAAATAAGTGGAGAAATAAAAACAGGAAATAAATTAAATAGGAAGTAGATTTTGATTTAAGATTTAAATTAAATATCATTCAACTTTAAATTTAATTTAATTTGTGGTTATACTTTTTAATTTTTAAAAGGGTAATGTTATAAAAGTTTGTTAAAAAATTATATAAATTAAGGGTGGATTAATTGCTAGAAATCACGGATAAAAATAAAATCACCCTTCTTCTAGACATACATATTTATCGGGCATAAATATACCAACATTTCAAACTGATGGTTACTCATTGATTGGAATGTGTTATGATGGAGATGAATTTCATATGGAATTCACATTTAGCCAATTAATAAGAGCCACAGTAAATATATTAGTAATTTATGTCACTTCTAAAATTGTATTTATTTGCTAAAAGAAAAGTTGTTTTATTTTATAATCACAAGTCAGGAAATTAAATCATTACAAATTTTTTAAGGCGGAGAATGTGTTAGCTAGCTAGATCCCAAGCTAGACTGTTTATATATATTCATCAAATATATATAAATAATTCTCTAGAATGTATCTAGCATGCATAAGCAGTATGTAAACTTCAACATTTTATAGTACGTGGTTTAGTTGGCAAGAGTTTGAAACAGTCGAAATTTATGCTAGCTAGAGGAGGCGGAGGCGGAGGCGGAGGCGGAGGCGGAGGGGACATATATATTGCTTTTAATTTGGAAACTTATCTGTCTCGCATTAACGTTAATGGATATTGCCTCCATAGAAACTTTCAATCATGCGTTTGTTTAATTAATAGTCGCTTAATATATATAGGCGGGAGACACGGTGACCCTATTTTAATTTAGACTCAGGTAAGACAACATTTTTTGTTTTGTTTTGTTTTGTCAATACATATATATATATATATATAGGTTATTAGTGATTGCTAAATCTCATGTATAATATAATATTGGTGTAACTTTGTTATGTATGTAGCATCCATCAAATTTATCGTCAGATGTTGGTAATGCAATAGAGAAAACAAATGTAAAAGACTTTAAAACAAGATTCCACTGCCGTATAGATAAGTTCCACGATCAGTTCAACATCAATGAAAAAATGCCACAAATAGCTAGTACGCATTTATGGATGCAAGTTTTGTAATGTGTGTGTGTATATATATATATATGAGAATATATTAACGAGCAAATTAAGCCAGAACTACAAGTTAATTTCTTTACAATTCAATTAATTACTACTTTTTGAGTATGGAGCTTCAAATAATCTCAAGACAAACCATTAAACCATCAACCCCAACCCCAACTCACATTAAGAATTACAAGCTCTCTTTATTGGATCAATTCTCCTCTCATTTTTACCTCCCTATGGTTCTCTTCTATCCCAATGACTACACTAGCCCTTCAAAACCATCTCAAGTTTCTCATAAACTACTCAAGCAATCTTTATCCGAAACGCTAACCAAGTACTACCCATTTGCCGGAAGGCTCGTAGACAGCTTCACTATCGACTGTAATGACAATGGAATTGAATATGTTGAAGCACAAATCAATTGCCAATTCTCCCAACTTCTCAAAGAATTTGACGGCAAAAGCCTAAACCTGCTCTTTCCTCCTCATTTACTATGGAAGGACACGTACAAGTTCAGCACGGATACACTTATTGGCGTGCAAGTCACCTTTTTTGAATGCGGAGGAATGGCTATAAGTTCGTGCATATCTCACAAGCTCGGCGACGGAGGCACTATGAGTAGCTTCCTCAACGATTGGGCCACCACTGCACGTCAGTCTGGTACCAGAGGAGTGCCGCCACCACCACTGCCAAAATTCATCGCTATTTCTATTATTCCTCCACCACCAGGCCTTGAAATCGTTTTGCCGGAGGTTAAGTTCGAGCAGAGGAAATGCGCAACTAGAAACTACCTTTTCCCAGCCTCGAAAATCGCCAAGCTCAAGGCCTTGGCGGTTGAGTTGGGGGTCCACAAGCCAACCCGAGCGGAGGTTGTGACTGCGCTACTTTATAAATGTGCGATGGCAGCAAATGCTTCAAATTCAGGCACGTTTAAACAATCTGTTCTTGTCCAATTGGTTGACATGCGGTCAAGAGTGGTCCCGCCATTGCCAAGAAACTCCGTGGGGAACTTCTCTTGGTTCTTTGCAATATCACCGGACGAGAGTGAGATGAAGCTTGAGGAATTGGTACGGCAATTGAAGAACGGGATAGCGCACTCGTGTGGTGAAAATATGAGTGTGGATGATTGGTTGTTAAGTGCAATAGAGTCAACGAAAGAGGCGAAGATGATGCTAGACGCTGATGTGTACAGATTTAGTATCGTTCGTGGGACTTCATTGTATCAAGTGGATTTTGGATGGGGAAAGCCGGTATCGGTTCGAATGCCGAATGGGGTGGTGAAGAATACTTTTGTGTTGATTGATAGCAAAGATGGGGTTGGAATTGAAGCTTCTGTGACTCTGGAAGAACAAGATATGGATGTATTTGAAAGGGATCAAGAGTTCCTCAAGTTTGCTTCTTTTATACCAGTTGCTTTACCTGTTAAGTCTAAATTATAATTCTGTTCTAATTCCGTTTGGATTAAGGAAATGGGAAGGAAAGGAAAGGAAAAGAGGAGGAAGGATTATATTTCACTTGTTTAGATAGATTTATAAGAAGGAGTAGAGAGGAAACGGAGGGATTGGGAGGGAATACCAATCCCCTCTATTCCTTTATTTTGTTTCCTTCCAATATTGGAAGGATTGGGAGGGAAAGGAAAAGTTTTTAATGATATTTTTGTGTTATTCCAAATTTAACCCTAATTTATTAATAATATATTAAATCACATTCCTTTCCTTTCTCTTCTTTTTTTTTATCAAAACAAGATTTATTTTTATTCCATTCTTTTCCATCATAAGCTATCCAAACAACAATAAAATTAAATCCATTCCTTTTCATTATATTCTATTCCTTCCCCTCCTAATTAACTATTTCCTTTTCATCCATACCCTTTAATCCAAACGGGCCGTAAGTAATTTGAAATTAACTTAATTAATTAGGTAGCATGGAATATGTCATGATGATATATACATTAAACTTTGATGATAATAAATAAACAACAAATATTTCTTATGTGTGCGCTAAGCGAGTCATTTTTTTTGATTTAATTAACCCACAAAGCTACCTTTGATATTGCATGTTTAATTTGATACAGAAAATCGCAAGCGAGTCTAGGCCGGTAGGGGAAAAATTCTATGTCATTTGTCTGCGTCCTTTTATTTTGAACTCCGAGTACTCGATGTTATATTTTCCTATTAAGAAAAATAAAAATAAAAAAACAGTATATATTAATGCTCTATTTGATAACAACATAAAAAATTATAAAAATTATATTTAATTTTTGTAGTAAGTTGAAAAATTAGTAAATGTCATCCATACTTCATTATTTTTTTTGTGAAATTTCTTCTTCTTCAACTCTCAAAAAAAAGATTTCCATGGAAAAAGTCACATAGTTGGGAGTTATCTCACCACATGTTTCAACATATTTTCTAAATTTTTATAAATTTTTTTGTTTTTTGTTTTTATTTTTTATATTGTTATCCTAAAAGAAGAATGGAGAGTTAAGAATCAAATAAAAAACCCAGAGGACACATGCCTAAAACTTTCCTTTCGTTTAGATATGTAAAAGCTTTGGAGTTTGAACAACCCAATTTGCCTTAAAGGCCCTCTTTTGGTCAGGTAAGAAAAACTCGGCCCAAAATTCACACCCATCTTTGCCTCAACAGATATGTGTACGGGTGTAAATGGA
This sequence comes from Lonicera japonica, assembly GCA_021464415.1. Lineage (NCBI taxonomy): Eukaryota > Viridiplantae > Streptophyta > Magnoliopsida > Dipsacales > Caprifoliaceae > Lonicera > Lonicera japonica. The sequence goes on along the minus strand of CM038468.1, from coordinate 62,368,370 downwards.
TGTCCAAAAATCCGAATTTAATCTGTATTCGAATTCGAATTTTGTGGATATTTATCCGAATGGATATTCGAAAAAGAGGATTTAGATAGTATTTTTAAATATCCGAGAAAATTGATAAGGATATGAATAATGATAATATTCGACCTGGATAATCTGTGTATGAGATAGATTATCCATATCTGCGGATATCCGTTTTACTAATATCCGTATTTGTTATAATTTAGTACTATATGTTATGTATATAAACATACATATTCTTTCACCCTTACAAAAATCGGACATGTTTAGTTTGGTATTTATAAACTCCTCAATTCACTCAAGTCTTTTAAATTTTTTTTAAAAAAAAGCTTAGAAAAGAATAAAAAAGAAAAAGAAAGACCTAAGTTGTATTTACAACATATATATGTGATTTCTATAATGAAAGGTTTGAGACCATATCAAATTTAAATGGTAATGATTTTCAGTTTGGATTTATTATTTGCATTTATATGGTGGTTATCTTATAATCTAATATGAATCTTATTGGACTATATCAGGTAAAAAATTATTATAAAATGTAACATTTTTTTTTAACAATTTTTAAAATGCTTCATTTTACTTCTTGAGTGATAACTTGTAAAAGATTTCGTCTTAATAAATCAAATAGTAAAATATATTTTTAAAATTGCTTTAAATTTTTGCATTAACAAAACATGGGAGCGAAAGCACAACAAGAGAAGAAAAATATCGCATAATTGTTCAAGAAAGACGTGCTGCCTAATCTGATATCATGTTTACTCAGTGCCTAACTCTATTCTCTAGATTACCGACATTGCATGTGAAATCTCCCCTCTATAAAGAGAGATAGTTAATCTCTTGAGTGGTTGAGAATTTCATGTAAAAAGGACTAACTATATAAAATTGACACTTTTTTTACCTTTTTCCCTCATGTAAAAGTGAGGGCAAATGTAGAATTTTATTATTTAACAACATATCTATAATTATATAGAAAAATGGATAGGGTAATTATCTGAATTCGATAGGATAAGGATAAGAATAGTTGAACCTACTATCCGAAGGGATACAGATAAAGATTTGGATAGCTTATTTAAAAAATAATAAGGATTATGAATAGTGTGGTATCCAATCCGTATCCCATCCGTTTACAACCTTAGATATGCGAAGGCCTCGACATGAGTGTTATGATAGTGAAAATAATATTGAGTTTCTTTATCTCATTCTCAGGTTTGAGTTATGGAAATTATGTTTTTCTTTCATTTCTCTTGTGTTCGACTATTACGTGTATCATTGTTTCGCTTATATCAAAATATATATGAAGGGCATAAAATATATCGAATGAGCTCTAACCATGTGTGAGGACCGAGCTACTTGTATGTCCAAGATCAATACAGATTGTGGGAAGAGCTTTTTAAGGAATGACACGTGGCAGTAGCACAATGAAAGCGTGACCAACACTTCTAATGGCTAATTGCCAACTTTCCATTATACAACTAACCACCCCCTCCAACGTGGGGAGTGAGGTTTATGACCTTGTACCAGTTAGTTTTTTGTGTCTATAAAAAGAAATAGTCCTTAACATTTGATACTATCGAATCATTGTGTGTACCATCTTTTACCAACCTATATTCACAACCATTATCAATAAAAATCATCATCAAAGGGTGGACGTAAACCAAGCTTACTATCCATTGGCTGGAAGAACCATCCTTACAAATTAAAAATCTGTGTTCTTCTGGCTTATTTATTTTCTAGCAAGCATTTATAAATTTTGTGTGTGAACATTTCTTGTTTTAAAGATTTGTGGACCTTACAATAGATATACAGAGTGTTTCACATATGGACCAATCCATGTGGATTAGTCCAAAGACACGTGGAAGAACCATTTTACTCATTCATGTATCCAAACATGCAAATATCAACTCAAAATAAGTAAAAAAAATGTGTTTCTCTCTGTCCATCCCAACCCAATCCTTATCAACCCGTCAAAGTCAGACTCCCACTTTCACGTCCATGCCTGCGATCTGATCACTGAGAACTAACACTACACACCCAAGTGCCTAAATATCGGCTGGCACCTCTTGCTCACCGGTAGCGAAATCTCAGGCGACAAATGCAAAGGCGTACCTCTCAATTCGTAACCATTCTCTTTAACTCCGGTTTTCTTAGCCAAACCAAAATTCGCATCCTTTTATCTCTTCGTAAATATTTGGCCGGAATTTTTCGGAATTTAACCATCCTTCCTTTTGAGATTCTTTTATATTTTTCTTTCTAAAACTCAATAAATCCACTATAAGTCTTTTGCAAATCTTTGCTTTGTAAAAACAAAAACCAATTTATGTCCCTAAATTTGTAAAGCATCTTTACTTGAATATGGTTGTTTTTGTGGTGTAGTGGCCAATAGAGGAAGATCTTCCAATTTGGGTGTATCTCACTGCTAATAAAAATTTATTAATTTGGGATGATGATGGTTTTAATTTTATAAAAAAAGATCTTCCATTACTGTTTTTCTAGAGTTACTATTAGTATATTTAATTTTATGGTCTAATCATTATGTTTTAATAAACCATTCTCTCTTTGTAGTTATCAAAACCCAGCAATTGAGGCCTCATCAGTACACCTACACTGTTAATCATTTTCCCAGGAAACCCAGATGGGAAATCAACTTGAATATTCTCTGAATTGGGTTTCAAACTCAGATAACAAGAAAATAAAAGTTAGAGCTAAGCCTTAACATAACTTAGTTCAAGTGTGGTTTGGGTTTTGAGGGAAATAGAAATGAGAGATTTGTGTACGATGAGAGAAAGAGGAACTAATAGGGAGAGATAAACACACTTTTCTTCCTTTCATTTTTTTAATTTTGAGTTAATGTTTGGGGTGATAGCTGTTGTCGGCGGTGGCAGTAGTAGTGGTGGCAAGGCTGTGGAGGAGGATGGTTGGACCATTTGTGTTATTTTTTTTTTTGTATTTTGTTAATTGAGTGTTTGGTTGATTGACCGGTAAAAAAAGTAATAAATCCTGGAGAAGTTTCGCCATCCCGTGTTGAAGCAGTGTGTAGAGAGAGATTATTAGTTAATGGAGGCAAGGACTTAAGAGAGAGTGGAAGAGAAAGAAACCTTGAGAGTAAAAAAATAAGGAGTTAAAGGGGTTGTTTGGTTACCAATAGATGTCTTAAAATGAAAAAAAGGTTAAACGAGATTGGGGTCCAATGCGCGTATAGGAAATACTCTGTGTATATATATATATGCACAGGCCTTTGTGAAAACGTCTGGTGATCCACAGTTGCAGTCTTGCAGATGTAACAGAGCCCATGAAGGCTTTATCATGGGCCAATTATCTGACTTTATGACCCAAAGAAAATTTACCAACGCTGTTTTTTCTTGTTAATCACTTGTCCTCTCTAAATAGTAAATACTTTGCCTTTTTCAAAAAAAGAAGAAAGAAATGTAAATAAAATGAATCACCGGTGTTTCTCCATCCTGAATTTGGACCCCCTAGATATAATTGCGCAAGTTCTTGAAAAAAAAAATGAAGCAATTAATCATGCACGTGTAGCAGTGTCTTATATATGTGAATCCTTTGTAAATAAGAAGGAAAGACAAAATAATAATTTCATTAACTTTATAAACTTTATTATATCTTGCACAAATAAACAAAAAATTCCAAAACTTAATAAACGCTATAGTGGGTTTTACTCCAACCACTGAGGTATATATGTTGAACAAATTAAATCTCAACAAAATATTGGCTATGTAAGCAAAACTGTTCAATTCCTTGTCACCTTCAAACTTAGCCATGTCATCTTCCTTCAAGTTAACCCATGTCTGAATTCCACAACCCGTTTTAGTATCCATGAAAACAACCAGATTCTTATCGGCTTTCCCCACTCAAAATCAGCCTCATATAAAGGAAACCTACCAAACTAGTAAAGCTAAACGAAACCACCCCACTTTTTGTTACTTTTTCAGCTCTACTTTTCATAAATTTCAAGTGCTGATGATCCCCCTATCTTGAAGCCTTCTCATATAATCCCCATTAATATCCTTAATCGCATCTCTCATTAGGTTTAACACGCCATAACATTCTTCTCTTAAATCCATAGACGGTACACGTACAGCTATAGCAAAACTACTAACATTACCAAAATGACTCTGGCAATGGAAGCCTTAAATCCGCTCCATATGAACGTACGTTGATAATTCCTCAACACGCATTGGATGCCTAATACCTTCGGTTTCACGTACTTTTATATTTTTCTCTAAGCGATTGAATAGTAGAGGCGTCGAATAAAAACCTCTTTATGACAATCTTGTCTTTGAATATTCCAGTACTAGGTTTAAATCCTGACAGCTTTTTAGCAGGGAACAGGTTTGCAAGCCCGAAATGGGGGCTGACAATATTGCTCTCCCCACGTGTAGTTGCAGCCCAACAATTAATGAACATAAAGATCAGGGACATGTGTCACGGGGTGCCTCCCAATAGCACTCGTGACCGACTACACATCATCAACAACGTGCACGCGCCCGAGCGCAGCACGGTCCAACAGGAGAACCAACACCACTTCATCAGTACCGTGCATGCGCCCGAGCGCAGCGCGGCCCAACAAGAGCTCCAACACCAACGAGGCGCCAAGCATCATCTAGTTCTAGAATTGTGTTTAGGCTTCTCATATGTAAATATTGTTTCCATGTAATTAGATTTAGGAATTTTCTTTGTAATTGCATTTCATTTCCTTGTAATCGTTTTCTTGTAACTTGTAAGACCCAACGTGCACTGCTACCACTCTGGTATTTTCATTAAGTGGTTATATGTGGGGATAAGACTATCTGCCTCACACCCGAGTTACCTACCAGTGCACGTTGTTTAGCACTCTGTTTCCAAGCTCTTACTTTCTTTCAAATTGTAATAGCTTTCCATGTAATCATGTTTCTTGCAATGAATTAATTTTCATTTAGCTCTCGTTAAAATTACTGTTATTGCATGTTGTTCGTTGATTGTAAATAAAATTCGATTGCACTCAACCGGGCTATTGGTTAGCACGGTCGCTCACGCGGCCTCCTTTGTGCCATCAAAGGACGTCCCGTGACAGTTGATATCAGAGGGATTATTTTCGATTGCTGCCTTGTTACGATGGGAACTAATAGCCAGAGAATCGAAGCCCTCGAAAGAAATATTGGCTCGCTAATGGAGAAAATGGGCGGAACGCCCTCTCTCCTCGATCGTGTGCAAAGTTTGGAGTTACGCACCCAAACTATCCCAGCAAGGGAGGCATCGGGTAGCTCGCCCGCACTTGTCGATCGCATACAGGATTTGGAGGAAGGCTTCCAAAATCTTCAGGGAATCCCACCAGGGGGTAACTTTGGGGAGATGATGGATGAGATGAGAACTGAAATCGATCAACTCGCCCAGAAATTGACAATATTGTCGATGGCGGTCGCTAACTCACCAGTTGGAGGTGGGGAGCGTACAAAGATAAAAGTGCCCGAACCCAAAGCATTCACTGGTGTTCGTGATGCTAGGGAATTAGAAAATTTTGTTTTTGACATGGAACAATATTTCCGTGTAACAAAGGTCGACGATGAGGAAACAAAGATATCCTCTGCGTCCATGTACTTGTCCGGGGATGCCAAATTTGGTGGTAGAACAAGTACAACGAGGTTCAAGCTGGAGAGTGCGAGATTAGCATTTGGGAGGATCTGAAAAAAGAGTTGCGTGATCGATTCCTTCCCGAAAACACCTCCCATAACGCGCGACAAGAACTCCTTCAAACGAAGCACTCAGGGAGCATCAAGGAGTACGTCAATGCGTTCACCACCATCATGCTAGATATCCACGATATAAATGATGCTGGTAGACTATTCTTCTTCATGATCGGGTTACAACCGTGGGCCAAAACGGAGCTAAATCGTAGGCAAGTGAAGACGTTACCTCAAGCCATATCAGCTGCTGAATGCCTGCAAGATTACACCACCGGTCCTAAAACAAATGTCCCAAGAAGTGGACAAGCGAAGAATGCTAGGGAGAGAAAACATAATTCTCCGGCCAAACCTGATTGGAGAGGCAACACACCCACCAGGCCATTTTTCCAGCAAAATAATTACAAGAATGGGAACAAGTTCACAGGGAACTCCCAAACCGGCAACAATGGGAAAAAGCCCGTCAGTCCCGGAACGTGCTACTTGTGTCACGGTATTCATTTCATGGCCAACTGCCCTGACAAGCAACTTCTAAATGCTTTTGTTGCCAGGGGTGGCGGCATGCTTCCCAAAGCCCCAGCCGCCTCCGGACAATCTTATCGTACTCAACAAAAGGACATTGCCGAGTTTGAAGAAGAAATTGAGGAATATGAAGGAGCATCATTGGGCGCCTATCAGGGGCAATTCATGCATTCTTGCAATGCAGTAACGGTTGAAGAAGATCCCCGACAAGAAGGGAAGGTGGAACCATCTTCAAAAGGGAAAGTAGGTGTGGGAAAGAGTCCTTAGAGAAATGGTCTGATGTATGTTGATATCAAGATCAACGGTAAGACGATTCAGGCCATGGTGGACACAGGCGCAACGCACGACTACCCGGCGAGCACTGAAGTTGAACGGTTAGGCCTTATCTTAGAAAAAGGAGTGGGTCGTGTGAAGGCCATCAACTCAGCCGCTCAACCTGTCGCCAGAATGGCAAAATCTGTGTTAGTAAAAGTGGGTCCTTATGAAGGGAGAACTAATTTTTCGGTTGTGGTGATGGACGACTTCAAGGTTATCTTGGGGCTAGAGTTTCTGAGAGAAACCAAGGCTAGCGTCGTGCCCAGCACAAATAACCTCATGATACTCGACAAGAATCCATGCATTATCTCGGTGATGACCCCGTCAAGCAGTGGAAAGTTTTTATCGGCAATCCAATTGAAAAAGGGCCTCAAGCACGACAATCCCACTTTTGTGGCTGCACTGAAATGGGATAAAATTCAAGAGACATCGGGACCCTTTCCGAGATCCATTCGACAAGTGTTAACCGAATTTGAAGATGTGATGCCCGACAACCTCCCAAAGAAGTTACCTCCTCGTAGAGAAATAGATCATCAAATCAAACTTCTGTTAGGTACCAAGCCTCCACTTCGTGCATCATATCGAATGTCCCAGCCCGAACTAGCAGAACTTCGAAAATAGCTGAAGGAGCTACTGGATGCGGGTTTAGTGCAACCAGCCAAATCGCTATACAGAGCTCCTGTCCTCTTTCCGAAGAAGCAAGACGGTTCCTTAAGAATGTGCGTCGATTATCGAGCTCTCAACAAGGTGACCATAAGGAACAACTATCCTATCCCTCTAGTGGTCGATTGCTTCGATCAACTCAGTCGGGCAAAAATATTCACAAAGCTTGATCTCATATCCGGATATTGGCAGGTTCGTATTGCAGCAGGGGACGAGGGAAAAACCACGTGCGTCACAAGATATGGAGCTTACGAATTTCTTGTTATGCCATTCGGGCTCACTAATGCTCCAGCCACCTTCAGTACTCTGATGAATCAGGTTGGGATTACTTGGATGATTTTGTCGTGGTCTATCTGGACGACATTGTGGTTTTTAGCGAAAGCATGGAAGAACATGAAAAACACCTGAGAAGGGTATTAGAAAGATTTCGAAAATATGAGTTGTATCTCAAGTTATCGAAATGTTCTTTTGCGCATAAACGTATCAAGTTTTTGGGCCACATCATTGAACATGGGAAAGTGCAGATGGATCCGGTTAAGGTCAAGGTCATACAGGAGTGGAGAGCGCCCACAAATGTGTCAGAACTCCGTTCTTTTCTGGGACTAGCCAATTACTATAGGAAGTTTGTGAAGAACTACTCTAGTATCGCAATGCCCCTAACGGAACTCTTGAAGAAGTTGAAAGTTTGGGATTGGTCGACGAGTTGCCAAACTGCCTTCGATGCTCTGAAGAAGGCCATGTCCGAAGATCCCGTTCTCGCACTGCCAGATGTGACCAAGCCGTTCGAAGTTCATACCGATGCATCAGATGCAGCCCTGGGAGGAGTCTTAATGCATGAAGATCACCCGGTAACATATGAGAGTCGAAAGTTCAATGACACGGAGAAGAGGTACTCTGCCCATGAGAAAGAGTTGCTCGCTGTGGTCCATTGTCTAAGGTTATGGAGGCGCTACCTTCTCGGTTCTCGATTTCTAGTGAAAACGGATAACACCGTGGTTAGTCACTTCCTTAGTCAACCAAAATTGAGTTCCAAACAAGCGAGGTGGCAGGAGTTACTAGTTGAATTCAACTTCTGGCTGGAGTATAAAGCAGGTTCGACCAATCAAGTGGCGGATGCGTTGAGCCGTATAGTCGAGTTCAACCAACAGGCTAATGCGTTCCTCAATGCCATCCTTTGAATCGATAGTCAAGTATCAACTGAAATTCGAGAAAAAATAAAAAATGCACTATCGTAAGATCCAGTTTTTGCTCAACTATTGAAGATGATCGAGAAGGGGAAGACGCGGCAATTTTGGTTGGACGATGGGTTCGTGTTGACAAAGGGAAATCGAGTCTTTGTTCCTCGAGTAGGGGAGTTGAGGCGTACTCTAATCCGAAAGTGTCATGATACTTTATGGGCAGGACATCCAGGTCAAGAAAGGACGCTGACCCTCCTTAAGCAAGGTTACTACTGGCCCCGAATGGAGGATGAGGTCGAAAGCTATGTTAGAACTTGCCTCATCTGTCAATAGGACAAGATCGAACGAAGACAACCGGCAGGGTTATTGGAACCTCTACCCATCCCGAAACGACCATGGGAGAGCATTTCGCTCGATTTTATATCAGGCCTGCCTAAAGTGGGAGACTTGACAACCATTCTCGTGGTCATTGATCGGTTCTCAAAATATGCGACTTTCATTGTGGTTCCAAAGAACACGTCTGGTGAGGAGACTTCACACTTATTCTTCAAGTATGTGGTTAAATATTGGGGGATCCTTCGAAGCATTGTCAGTGATAGGGACTCACGATTCACGGGAAATTTTTGGAAGGAACTCTTCAAGGTTCTCGGCTCCAAGTTGTGTATGAGTTCCAGTTACCACCCTCAGTCTGATGGACAAACTGAAAGATACAATGCAATGCTCGAAGAATATCTACGCCACTTTGTTAGTGCAACTCAGCGAAATTGGGTTAAATTATTGGATGTGGCTCAATTGTGCTTCAATGCCCAGAAGAACTCCGGGACAGGCAAAAGTGCTTTCGAAATAGTGACGGGACAACAGCCAATCCTTCCTCACACCGCCAACTCGATGCCAACGTCGAAATCCCCTAGAGCCCGCAATTTCTCTGAAGAATGAAAGCAGAATATTGAATTGGCTCGTTCACACCTAGAAAAGGCCACCCATCGAATGAAGAAATATGCGGACCATAAAAGACGACCGCTAGAGTTCCAAGTAGGGGACCTCGTAATGGTTAAGCTCCTCCCGCAAGATAGGAAGTTCCTGAGGGGTCGCGACCCACGACTTCTGCAGAAATACAAGGGACTGCTCAAAATTGAGAAGAGGATTGGAAAAGTGGCTTATTGGATTGAACCCCTAGTTGGTTGAAGGTCCACCTAGTGTTTCATGTCAGCATGTTGAAACCGTACTTTGCTGATACTACAGATCCATCCCGAAGTGAGTCTAATCGTCCAGGGTTAAAACAGAAAGCAGAGGGGAAGAGGTCAGTGGAAGCCATCCTTGATGATAGAGTGGTGACAGCTTCCCGCAAACAACACTAAGAGTTTCTCATCAAATGGGACGGAAGAGACCCAGAAGAGAACACCTGGGAAAAAGCATCGGACCTATCCGCCTTCCAGGACCAGATTACGGCATACCTCGACAAGTTAACGAGGGCGTCAACAGCTTTAGTGGGGGATGATGTCACGGGGTGCCTCCCAATAGCACTCGTGACCGAATACACATCATCAACAACGTACATGCGCCCGAGCGCAACACGGTCCAACAGGAGAACCAACACCACTTCATCAGCACCGTGCATGCGCCCGAGCGCAGCACGGCCCAACAAGAGCTCCAACACCAACGAGGCGCCAAGCATCATCTAGTTCTAGAATTGTGTTTAGGCTTCTCATATGTAAATATTGTTTCCATGTAATTATATTTAGGAATTTTCTTTGTAATTGCATTTCATTTCCTTGTAATCGTTTTCTTGTAACTTGTAAGACCCAACGTACACTGCTACCACTCTGGTATTTTCATTAAGTGGTTATATGTGGGGATAAGACTATCTGCCTCACACCCGAGTTGCCTACCAGTGCACGTTGTTTAGCACTCTGTTTCCAAGCTCTTACTTTCTTTCAAATTGTAATAGCTTTCCATGTAATCATGTTTCTTGCAATGAAGTAATTTCCATTTAGGCTCACGCTCTCGTTAAAATTACTGTTATTGCATGTTGATTGTAAATAAAATTCGATCGCACTCGACCGGGCTATCCGTTAGCACGGTCGCTCACGCGGCCTCCTTTGTGCCATCAAAGGACGCCCCGTGACAACATGCCATCAGCAAACTTGTAATCGCAATGCCACCACATTCAAATATGTTAACTTGAATAGCAAGTAATAAATCACCAACATTGTCTGGTTTGTAAGTAGGGGCAGATCTAGGGGAACAAGGTAGGTGCACTTGTAAAAAAATTAGTTTAAGCCCACCCCTTAGTTCAGCTTAAATATATATTAGCTAGAGTCTATACTAGATGAATTTAAATCATTAAAAACTCGTCGAGCTCAACTTTCTTAAATACTTTTCATTATGCATGAATTCAAACATTTAAATTATGCTATTAGTTTTTTTTTTCACTATATAGTTATATATACTTTCGATATTTTTTTTATGATTTTTTTTGTCTGTTACTATTAGCCCACTCCTCAAAAAATTCTTGAGTCCGCCTTTGTTCGCAAGGGAGCAATTTATTGAGCTGAGCTGGCTCTGGACACACTATAACGTCTGAAAGTTGGCACTTGGCTTGAGCCTCGAAAAAGTGGACACCTTCGTCGTTGCACTCAATGAAGAGGTTATCTTTAAGGCGTCCAGCTAGTGGGTAGAATCGCGTTAATGCTTCAGATAGAGATTGTTTAAGAAGTTTGCATCTGTCTAAGCATTCAATATAATCGCAGACTTTTGGGTAAAAGAGAACAAGTGGCATGAAGACAGGAGTGACAGTTTGGTCAAGAAAGGAGAGTTGAAGGATGTTGAAGTGATGGGGGGTTGGAGAAGAAGGTTTTACTGTAACCCTAGATATCACTTCAACCTTCATCTCTTAATTTTCAATTTATGAATACAGTTAAGGGGCATTGTAGCAATGGGGAATTTATAATGGAAATCTTAATTTTGTTTTGGAGGTGGTGATCAAGATCGAGGCCGCGACCAACTTACCACATATATGGTGTTGCTAGGTAAGAGCTAGTGAAATTAATTAAAGTCATGCGCGCAATATGTAATATGTTTGATTTGTATTATATTAATTTATATAGTAGCAAATAGCAATAATGAGTTACTCTATTAAAGTTCCCAAAACACCGAAAAGTAATGTAAACAAAGATGTTGAATTTTCAACGCTAAAAGTTAAACATCAGCTTGATTAATCAAGTGGATCTAGGCCGGTGACGCGCTTTGAGTAATAAATTAGCCAAGATAAGGCTGGAGGCTGGAGGCTGGAGGCTGGGGCACAAAGAACATAGAAAGGTAGGCCGATATCCAAATGGAGCAAGTGGGGTTGAGGATTGAGGAACTATTTGTGACGCAAGCATGCACCATTCAAGAAGATAAATAAGTTGAAAAAAAATGTGAAAAAGATACTTTCCATCTTAATATATATTTTTGTGAGTTATATCTTTCGTTATTTTTTATTTTTTGTGAAAAAAAATTTCACTACAATTCAAAATATTTTTTTTCATAAAAAGAGATAAAAAAATAAAAATTAATCTCACTACATCTTTAAACTTATTTTTTTTTTAAAATGACATGTTATTTTAAGGAAAATATTTTTCATATTAGATATTTTTATCAATATGAATCGCACGGGTTACCTACAAATAATTGAACTTGGCCAGAGAGTCGTTCCTACTCGAACTCGAAGCTGATCGATCACGGTGTTACTATTCATTAGAACATTCTTAATAATGAAAATACCTTTTTTCTTTAAAACTAATTAATTGTATATTTCTTATTACGTACATTTCTAAGTTTTTTCTTCTGTTTCGTTTTTTTAAAAAGACGTGAACTTAGAATTAAGCTGAGCTTACGTTCTAATTATAAAAACCGAACTTTTGGGGTTGACCACTCCACAACGTCCTTCCTTTTTGGAATTTCTAATTATCCTTGGCAGCGTAACATGTACGCCTGCACGAACGTACCTCAATCTTAGTGGAATTTGGTGAGAAAATTAATACACGTTTGAATTGCTTTAATTAATATGGTGGCATGAGTAAAGAATCACACTCAGCGCGCCATATTTACTTGGAAGTGGATAATACTATTATTTGTTTTAAATTTAGGGTAATATTTTAAGGTAGTGCTTAAAGTGTGTTATAAGTGTACCCGGTAAGAATCCTAATATAAAAAATATATATATAATAGCACAATACGCATTAAGTAATGCATATTTTCTTTTGCAAAACCTAAATATTTTCATTTATAGCACACATAGAGTATTTTTTTTTAGGAGGAGTGTGTAGCCTAGTAGTAAGGCTCTCACTCGAACACCGGGACTGGGTTCGAATCCTACATGGGGTGGGGATGGAGAGGGTTTTCGTTATTTGTAGTTAAAAGGGAAAGACTTAGACCTCCCGTTTTTTTTTAAAAAAAGAAGAGTATCTTTAATGCTAATATGAATTGAATCTACCAAAAATATGAACAAGTAAAGGCACGGTTCTTAATTAAGTGGCACTAAAAATCTTGTTCATGGTTAAGTTCTAAAAAAATCATCTCCAATTGTGTTGTTAATAAAATTGATATTGACATCATTCATCATTTTTTTTAATAAAAAACTATAAAGATTATGGATCTTGTTTGATAGATCTTGGAAAATACTTTTTAACAATATAAATTTATTAAAAATATAATTAAAAATTATAAGTTCAAATATTTTAGAATTAAAAAAAATAAAATATTAAAATAAAAATGATGACGTGGCAAATAAACATTATCTAAGAGACCCTCTAGACATAGAGGGTTGTAACAAAAAAAAAAGACGCATAGAGGGTCACCCTCACAATGTCTTATCCTCTTTTTACCACATCTTTATGGTCATTATTCATGTTTTCATTGGAGATGAATTTTTGAAATGATTGTTTATTTATCTAATGTGGCACTCTATTTTTCTCCAATTCATGATTGCATTGAAGTCTTGAAGATGCTATAGAGTTCGGATTAACACTACTATACCCATATTTTAACTATTTTTTTTTGTCTAAGAAATAATGGAATAAACAAATTTTAGCATGGTTATAAACAAAATTTATTTAGTTTCAATGGTGTTTATTGATATATTAATTATAATTAATATATATTTAGAATTGTATAATATATTGATTATGTCTTAGAATATATATTTATATATAAATATATAAAAATAATATAAAGGAATTCTTAATTTGTGATGTGTTGATCGAAGAGAAATAAAATTGTTAATTCAAGACAACATCAAAAATGATATGCCTGATTTTACAGAACTTTATATGTGCTAACTAATATGAACTGAGGGTAATGGATGGAGATTAATTTCCTAATGAACGAAATGTGGGAAGAAAGGTGCCGGCTCAGCAGGCAGCAGCCCATAAAATCCACACATAAACGAACTCGGAGTTTCACCATTTTTAGTTACAATAACAGGCAAAATTAAGCTGGAGTTGACCACCGCGCCAGAGAATTAAATTCCAAGGGGGTTCGTTCCGTTTGGTTCGAATAAATTGGCATCCAGAATTTCAGTAAATACTCGTTTGCTGAAATATAATTTTCTTTTCATTTGTTTGACTGAAACTAAATTTCTCCTCTTCTGAGAAGTAGTTGATAACGTATAAATTTTCTTGCAAAATAACGTTAGAATTAAAACTTTATCTAAACATATATAACGTACGTACGTGATGTGGTATACATATAGAAAACATAATTATATATACTACTAATTCAACTCTCTTGAACTATATATATATACAAACTGGCCAGTGCAGTGGGTCTTATATTAATATATATATATATATATATATATACAGGTGCAGTCCCGGAAGCGGCTAGGAATGGGGCTCAAGTCTTTTTAATTAGAACTCCGTAGAAAAGGAAAGGCATGCATATATATACAAAATTATTAATTAATTAATACAATAAAAGTAACTTCTTGTTCAATATAATTTCACATAACTTTAATTAATTTGATTCACAACTGCGCGCTTTCACGTACGTACACCGAAGGCCAAATTAACATTCCACACACACACACATATATATATATATATATATATATTTCTTCTTCTTTTACACATACTTGATAAAAAATAATTAAAAACAGATAAAATTAAACCAATTGTACACTACATATATATATATAAATTGCTTTTCTCTGAAACCCTAACTCGTACGTACGTGATCAATGAAATCTTAAAACCCACAAATCTTGACTACACCAGTACTGTCTGCAGGGAAAACAGTTGCAAGCAACTCTTTATCAGCTTCAAATTTAGCCATATCTTCTCCCTTCAAGTTCACCCAAGCCTCTATTCCATCACCCGCTTCCGTGTCCAGGAAAACAACTAGGTTCTTGAATTTCAAGCTAGCCGACCCGACCCATACAGGCCTCCCCCACCCGAAATCAGCTTCATAAATAGGAAACCTACACAAGCTAGTAAAACTAAACGAAACCACCTCTCCTTTACTCACTCTTTCAGCTCTCTCTTTCATAAAATCCAAGTGCTTGTCACCTTCCCTTAGCTTCGCCACGTACCTTCCGTTAACGTTACTAATTGCTTCTCTCATTTTATTTACAATGCCATAACACTCGTCCTCGTTGTCTTCCATGGATGGAACTGCTATCGCCAATCTGCTAATATTCCCAAAATAATTTCCAGGCAAGGGCGGCTCAACCCGTGTGCGCAGGTTCACCGCGTGAAGTACAGTGTGGATTTTATTACTGTCCAATTTCGACTCTGTTGCACACATAAAACGGCTCCATATGAATGCAGATAAAGCCTCAATCCTTGTTGGACGCCTATCGCCAATATTGCTATTGGCGTATCTGTCCCTCAGAGCAGCTATAGTCGAAGCACTGAACACGAACCTCTTAGTTGAGATATTTTCCTTTACTATGCCTGTGCTCGGTTTGAATCCGGTCATTGCTCTCGCTGGGAAGAGCATCGCGGTTTCAAACTTGGGGCTAGGGATATCAGTACCCTTATCCCCACGAGCAATAGCAGCCCAGCTGTTGACAAACATGAAGAAAGACAAGGCATCGGCAATCTTGTGAGAGATCCCAACACCAAGAGCCATGCCTCCACAAGCAAAGAAGGTGACTTGTAACACTAAGCTAAGATCTCTTACATCATCGAGTTCGTAAGGAACAAACTTGTTCAGCTCGCCTGGTACTGGATCCATAATAACGTCTGAGAGCTTGCAGTGGGCCTGGGCTTCCACAAAGGGGACACCATCGTCATTGCAGTCGATATAGAGGTTGTCAATGACCCGCCCGGCCATTGGGTAGAATCGGGTTAAAGCCTGAGAGAGAGAGTGTTTAAGGTTGCTTGATCTTTGCATGTTGTGGGGAAGGTGTGGGTAGAAGATGACAAGGGGCATGAAGACTGGAGGGGCAATTTGGTCAAGAAATGAGAATTGGTATTTGCGAAGGTGGTGAGGGGTCGGAGAAGATGGCTTAATGGTTTCCCTTGAGATAATTTCAAGTTCAAGTGCTACCATCTTTGTAATAAGTGAAAAAGAAAAGAATTAAGCTATTGACAAATATGGGGGGATATATATAATGAGAATGTGTTAATTTGTGTTGAATTGAAGTAGAGGGACCTTGCCTTATATAATAAATTAAGGATATATATGATAGGCGGTTGCTGGTTTTACGTGTGAATACTTTGTTAATGATCTTTGAAAAACTTGGGGCGTCGAGTATGAGATGACCCTCAAGTTACATGAATGTGGAAGGGGGAGTGATGGTTGACAATTTTCGTATCAGCTGAGTGGATAATTTTGACATTTAAGAATGAGAGAATTAAACCAACATTCTTGTAACCAGTTGGCATCCTCTATGCACTCATAATAGAGATGTCCTAAATTCGATCCACATGAACATAATTGTTAAATCTTATGATCTATGTATTGATATTGTAATGGTTATAATATGTCCACCCTTATTGTGATGGATGAAATTATGTATCATTATTTCCGTACTATTATCAAATTGTACCGAAGTTTGGCAATGGTATGATATTGATCAGTAATTGTGCTGTACTATAGTAGTTTGACACGGTACTGGTAACGAAAATTATTACCGATGGTATATCGTATCAGCTGAGTAATATATTGTGTTGTGCCATTATTGTCAATTACCAAATGCCTCACAATTATATTTTCTTATAATAAAATAAACGGTCTATATTTAATATGTCATCTTAAAGAGTTTAATTAGGTTTTTAGTACAATTAGTTCGGCCTGTTGCATCATTAATTTAATATTGGGCTTATATATAAAATAATTATGTGTTATGCACTGTCGTATGGTTAAGCCCATTTTAAAAATGGTCAACTGAGGTTTAAGTTATTTGGGCTTAAATATATCTAATAGGATGTGGGCATTTTAATATGTAGATACTTAAGTGTAATTTCTATTTTTATGATGGGCTAAAATAGAAATACTAAATAGATAGTAAGGTTTACTATCTATATATTGTGGTTATAGTCCCCATATCGCACGTACTTATTATGTCCCTGTTGAACCCTCGTTATCACATAAGGCATAGAAAAAGATTAAAAGATTCTCTAAAAAAATACATTTAGATCTGGAAGGCCAACCACTCGTCTATAAATCATACGCTATGAATTCAGGTACGTTTCCGCATATTAATTTATTGATTCTTGGTGATATGACATGAACAATCCTTCGGTTTATGGTTATTTTAAACTAACAAGATCTTACAAGTGGTATCAGAGAGGTTTTCATGTTTAATTATTGAGAATCAAATTTATTTTCAATCCATGATTATTTGGGATTTTCAAATCTGATAAATATTAGTCTTACGATTATTTGATTTGAGAATTATTATTGGTTATATTTCTCCATTAAAAGGAAAAATAGAGATATGTCGAAGATTTGATTTTCGTTGAAATTAAAAAAATTAGGGGCTTCGGATTAGCCGATTTTCGATTCTGCAGATTTGGATATATGTTGTGTGTTTTTTTCTTTTTTTTTTTTAAAGCTAAGGGTATGTATATAAGGATTAGCCATTATGAAAGCAATTTGTTTGTGGGATATATATATATATATATATTAAAAGGATGTTATATATGAGGTCCTGTTTATGTAAGGATTTATATGTATGTATGTATGTATGTAATTTGTTTTTTATATACAAGGATGAGATCAATCGATTTATATATATAATGGGTCAAATCGACATATATATATCACACTATTTATTCTTTTCGCTACGTGCTGCCGAGTGTCGATTCATTATTAAATTTATATATATATATAGTTCAGATTATATAAGGCTTTATGTATATAATTTATTCTTATATATAAGAATGTAATCAATCAATTACATATATACACGGTGGTTTAAGTAAAT
Source organism: Lonicera japonica (assembly GCA_021464415.1). Taxonomy (NCBI): domain Eukaryota; kingdom Viridiplantae; phylum Streptophyta; class Magnoliopsida; order Dipsacales; family Caprifoliaceae; genus Lonicera; species Lonicera japonica. The sequence goes on along the minus strand of CM038468.1, from coordinate 62,350,584 downwards.
TAAATAACAATTTTTATATGTATATGAATCTGCCGTTCAAGTATATATATTTATGATTGGTACTTTTTTGCTTCCTGCCAAGTTTGTTTATATATATACCCATGTGTGTTTGCTTATTTCCGATTGTCTAGGAATATATGTATATCTATAATTTGTAGTAAATTTCAGTTGATGTATAAGGATATGTTTACATATATAAGCAGGCGCATGCTTTATATATATATATATATATATATATATTTGTTGTTTATACTATGTCATGTTTACATGTATATATATGTGTGAGGATTTTATAAATATAAATTAGTTTGCGTACTAGAATGAGTTTTTTGTGTTATACCGATACGTGTACGTGGACACATAAATTTTGAAGGCCTAAGTTTTGGGTTAATGAATTAAGTTATATGGGTCAAGATATGGATATGGGTTTATAACCCAATAAGCTTTGACCCAACCAATTTAAACTCAAATATTAGTATAATTAAGTATATATATTTTGAGATGAATTAATTGAATCGACACGTCGCCAAAGTGACATCTCTCGTGAAAATTAATTTGTTTTAAAATATAAATGGTTGTGTGCTTATAACTTATGTGAATTTTGACCGATCCAAAGGAATGTTGATATTTATCAAAATTACATGTACACCTATGGTAATAAACACGTGATGATTATTTGATTTTTTTTTCATGTGAGTAATAGATCGATCTAAAACAAGATTTATTATTTGGCATGTTCTTATTATTAGTGTTCGATTACTATAACAAGATATTACTTGTATGTTAGTATTTTGTCCAAAGATAAAATATTAATGGAGCATCTGGTATCTTGAGATAGGAATTACCCTTATTTGAATTTATTATATTGGTTTTAAGATTTAGGTGAGCTTGTTTTGTTTGTTTATTATTGTTTTTTGTGGATTTAGTTATAAATACTTTTGGTAATATTACTGTTAGTATCAACCCTATTCTTATGCTAAATGTCACAAATTTTAAATCATAGCAAGAGAACCTTTTGATAGTTCTTAAAGTTATGAATCTTGACCTTCCGTTAAGGGTTGATTCTCCCTCTACCTCTTAGGATAAAGAAAGGATAAAAAGAAGTATGATAGATCAAATCGCATGTACGTCATGCTTATGAAGAAGGTTATTCTGAAAGCATTAGAAGTATAATATTTGAAAAGATAACTACAGCTAAAGAATTCCTTGCAGACATTGAAAAGAGGTTTGTTAAAAACGAGAATGATAAAATAGGTACGCTCTTGACAAGCCTAATTTCAATTAGGTATAGGGGTAAAAGCAATGTCAGGAAGTACATCGTGAAGATGTTTTATCTTGCTTTCAAAAACACTTAAGATAGAACTCTATGAGAACTTGTTGGTGCATTTAGTTTTGATATCTCTTCAGACACAGTTTAGCTAGTTTAAGGTGAGCTACAATTGTCAAAAAAAGACTTAGTCTCTAAATGAGCTCATATCATACTGTGTTCAAGAAAATAAAAGGTTGAAGCAATATAAAGTATAAACTTCTCAAATTGTATAAACCTCTAAAAGTAAGGACAAAGAAGAAGAAAAAGAAAGTTACGGATACAACACCACAAAAGAAATAAGAAAATAAACTGGGCGAATCGGAAGGTATTGGTGTTACTTTTGTGGAGCTGAAGGGCACATAAAGAATCACTATACTAACTTTCACGGATGGCGTGTTAAGAAGGGGTTGCCTCAATTGCCGAAAGCCAAATGATGGTGAAAGACACATTTAAGTAAGCAATGGTAAGACGGTTCAAATTAAAGCAATTGAAAAAAATTAGATTATTGTTAAAGAATGTATTTTATTTGAATCTTAATGAGACATTTATTATACCGTCTTTTATACGAAATTTGATTTCAATTTCTGTTTTGGACAAATCTCGATATTTTTGTTCCTTTGGGAATACAAAATTTTAATTTGTTTTATAATTCAAAAGGTTGTTGGTTCAAGTTCTTTATTAGGTTACGATAATCTTTATTTAGTTGATACAATTGCTTCATTTAATGAATCCCTGCAATTAAGTACATAAAGTGTAAAGAGAATATTAAACACTTAGAATTCAGCTGGCACATAATAGTGTTATACTATTGGATACTCTGAAAGATCCAGGGGTACAAGTTTTATGATCCCACAACTAAGTTAATTTTTGAGTCGAAAAATGTCTGGTTCTTTAAGGATGTCAAGTTTGTTGAGGGGGGGAGGTGGGATATACAACCAAAGACTTTGTCTTTGAAGTGGAATTTGTTGATATTCCCACAGGTACTATTGGCATTGATCAGGTTTCATTCTTGACCTTGTTTAAGACACAAATCAAGACAATGTCAGAGAATCTCCTATTCAATAAATTGTTCAAGAAGAACAAACTTTACCATCTTAAGAACATTTGTTATTAAAGAAATCTATTAGAGAAAAGAGAAGTGTGGTTTCAGATGACTATATTGTATTTCTCCAAGAACATAAGGTTGACATTGGAGTGATGGAAGATGATCTGATCAACTTCCGTTAACCAAGGGTGTTCTGATTCTCAAAAGTGGATTGGTGTCATAAATGAGGAGATTAAGTTCATGAATAAACAATGACGTATGTTATCTTATCTCATTTCCAGAAGGTGCGAATCCCATTGATTGTAAATGGTTATTTAAGACCAATAGGGATTCAAAAAGCGATTTAGAGAGGTACAAAGCTTGTCTTGTCGTAAAAGGCTTTACACACAAGGAATGCATCAACTATAAATAAATTTTCTATCTAGTTTATTCGAAAGATTGTTTTAAGACTATAATGGTATTAGTGGCGCATTTTGATCTTAAGTTACATTAGATGGATGTAAAGATGGCGTTTATTAATGGTAACATTGACGAGGCGATCTATATGGTGCAGATAGAAAACTTTATCGTAGGAGACCCAAAGAATATGGTTTACAAATTTAAGAAATACATCTATGAGTTTAAGCAAGCATCTTGATAATGGTATTTCAAATTTCATCAAATAATTATCTTATTTGGTTTTGAGATGAATTTAGTTGATGATTACATATATCATTAGCTTAAGCAAGCATATTTTTTTTGATTTTATATATCGATAATATTTTGCTTGCCAACAACGATATATATGTATATTGCATGAAACCAAGAGATTTCTTATTAAAAAATTTGAGATGAAAGATCTTGGTGATGTTTTTTTTTGTGTTAAGCATACAGATACACCGAGATCGCTCTATGTGTACTTTAGGATCATCACAAAAGGGTTATATCGAAAAGGTTCTTAAGAGATATGGTATGCATGATTGTAAATCAGATAATACCCCTGTGGCTATGAGAGATAAAGTTATTCTCATTCTGTGCCCTAGTAATAATTTTGAGGAAAATAAAATGAAGAAGTTCCTTATGCATCAGCAGTATGGAGTCTGATGTATATTCAGGTATATACGGGTTCAGATATTGTGTACATTGTTGGATATTATGCAGATATTTAAGTAATCTAGGAATATACCATTGGAAAGCAATAAAATGAGTCTTGTGGTACTTACAGAAAATAAAAGGACTATATGCTCACATATCGGAGGTTAGATCAGCTTGAGATCTTTAGGTATACCGACTCCGATTTTGCTGGGTGCAAATATAATATTGAATCTATCTTGTATTCCACTAACAACATGAGCTTGACAAATTCTATATATATGGACATAAAGTTTCTAGTTGTTAAGAAAATAGTTCAAAGTGGGCAAGTGTCTATAGAACACATTGGTAAAACTCCATGGTTGCGGATCCGCTTACGAAGGGATTGCCACCCAAAGTGTTTCATAAGCACTTTACTTGTATGTGTGTCATGTATTTTTAGGAAATTCATTTTTAGTGGGAGTTTGTAATTTTTTGGTGTTTTTATAATATAAACATATTTCGGTTATTTTGGTTTAAGGATATCTTAAAGTCATTTTCTGTAAAAATAAAGTTTAGTTTTATTCAAACTCTAATTTTGGATACGGTTTGATCTTACTAAGGTTTAAGGATGACTAGTTGAAAATAGGCATGCTACTCGGTTATTTAAAAACATTGTGTGACCATTGATGGGTCGAGTTACGTCAAGTGTAACAAAGGCTGCTTTGATCCTATGTTGATATGATTGATGGACCGGATTGGATCCAAATACATTTTAGTAATGACAGCAAATATGAGCTCAATTTATAATACATAATTGTAAGGTTACACATATAGTCCAAGTAGAAGATTATTGGATCCTTAATTTAACATTGGGCTTATATATGAAATAATTATGTGTTATGGACTGTCGTATGGTTAAGCCCATTTTAAAAGTTGTTAACTAATGTTTAAGTTATTTGGGTTTAAATGTATCTAATAGGGTGTTGGCATTTGATGTGTAGATATTTAAGGGTAATTTCTATTTTTATGATGGACTAAAATAAAAATACTAAATATATAGTAGGGTTTACTATTTATATATTGTGGTTATGGTCCCTAGATCGCACGTACGTATTCTGTCATTATTGAGCCCCCATCATTACAGAGAGCATAGAGAGAGATTAACGGATTATTTAAAAAAAACTTGTAGATCTGGAAGGCCAACTACTCAGTTACAAATCATATGTTATGACTTCAGGTACACTTTCGCATATTAGTTTATTGATTCTTGGTGATATAACATGAACGATCCTAAGGTTTATGGTTATTTGGAACTAACAAGATCTTACACGGCCCTCACTCTTTTTACGGTGGCCTTCACCCTCCTTCTCACTTCTTCTCCAATCTCCATACAGATCTTCATTCTTCACGGCATCTCTTCTTATCCTTACACAGATTGGCATTCTCATTCATACATCTCATCCCCTATCTCATTATTTCCTCATATATAGCTAGCTAGGTTATCATCATCCATTCATCCTCCATCTCATTATTAGCACACGTAAAACAACTAATTGTCCACAGGTTTTTGTGATACTGTTTTTTCTTTTTTTTTTTTTAAATATGATTGATTTGTTAGTAATGTATCGTACCATACTGTACCATATTGATTTTTAAGTATATTAAAATTTTGGTACGGTAATAATAATGGATTTTAGCGTATTGAATTTTCGATACTGTAAACGATATAAAGATTTTGATACGGTACCGTACCGAATACACCCGTAGTTACATATATGTAAAATTATAGTTGTGTATAAAGAATTGTATTAAGTAAAAAAAGTTGTGTTGTAAAATTAATTTTATATAAAAAAAATGAAAAAAACTAGGAAACGAGAGAGTTAAAGGAGAGTTGCATAAAAAAGTTCATACGAATTTTATATCACTAGCATGCATAAAAGACTACTAAATAATAAAGGCAGGTGTTGATTTCAAAATCGTTTGAAGATAGGTATTATTATTATTATTATTATTATATTATTATTATTATTATTATTATTATTATTATTATTATTATTTTTATTATTTTTTCCTTTTCTTTTAATAAAAATAGGTGACAATACATTATTTTTTAATTTTGTTTTTTACGCAAACAAAATGGGTTTATTCATTCAAATCCTCATCAAGTACATCCGAAATAAAAGAGGGAGAAACATTCTGAAAGACCTTCTGACCAGACATAATTTGCAACTCTAACTATGCTATGGGCTACCAAATTCATTGACCGTCTAACAAACACTACGCGACACTGATTTATGGCCTTACAAATGGCTGTACAATCATCAATAATAATCCTTTTTAGCATATTTTATAATTATGTCATTTTAAAATCTGTTAAAAATGTTGGAATTTTTGAAATGAGTTTAAATTTAATTTATCACTTTTTAGTCCTATCTCTTCTCTATTATTGGTCACTAATAGTTTTTCTCTCCATCTAAAATATATAATTGGATAAGAATCTCACTTAAACTCAACTTACATTAGTGTATCATGAAAATTTCTAATCTTTTTAAAGCAACACCTAAATTGAAAAAACATAAGATTTTTAAATTTATGATTTATCAAATCACATAATTTTAAAATTTTGTGAAAAGAACGCAACGTTAATTATAAGAGTAAGAGAGTCAATACCAATATTATGCGGAATTAGGATCAAATTTGGTGGCTTATTAAGAGGGACATTAAGTCTCTCCACTTTTCCTCCTTCCAATGGTCATTTCAAGTAACGTAGGGCAACAAAAACTCATAATTTCATTTCCAGATGGAAATGAAACTTGATTCAAGTAGTTTAATTCTGTGGTATAGACATATCTCAGCTGAAAACCAATATATAAATACTACAAACTATATATATATATATATATAATTTGATCTTACAGTGCATTAATTAAGAAAATGATAGTCATATGTTGAGATGCCTTTTTTATCTTGCAGATGGGACAAGGCATCCATTAGATAGATCTGGGCTTTCAATATCAAGAAAGCTTGTTAGTAATGTTTTTCGTGAAGATTGTGCTCTCGAATTTCCTGCAGATATTTTATCACTTCCTTTTTCAATCTTGATGGAGTCTTGTATAGCCATTATGATTTCTTGCATCCTAGGCCGTGAAGCTCCGTGTTGTTCCACACACTGGATTGCAACCTCTGCTATCCTCCATATGGATTCAATTTTCACACTCCCTGCTAGGGTAGGATCGATGACGCTTATTACATCACCTTTGCGAATCAACGATCTTGCCTATAAAATTAATCAAATAACTTAAATCTTAATTCGCATATATTTTTACTCTCTGGAATTAAATGTAATTTAGTTTACAAGCCTAAGTTTTAGAACTATATTACGCTTTTTAAGTAAACATGCATATGCATATGCATACCCAGTGGACGATACTCCCTGCCCCATAATCTTCTGTGGAGATGATGGGCTTTCTTCCAGAAATTAGTTCTAGGAGAACAACCCCAAAACTATAAACATCGCTTTTTTCGGTCAATTGTTGATTTGCATAGTACCTGTTACAAAAAATGCTTGCTAAGTATTAGACAGGAGGAAACACACGACACGAGCTTGTCCGTCTGTCTAGAGTCGTGATAAGTATAACTTACTCAGGGTCAAGGTAGCCTATGGTTCCTCGTGCTACACTTGATATATGAGTTAGGTCTTCTTCAGCTTGCCTTGAAAGTCCAAAATCAGATACTTTGGCTCTCATATTGATGTCTAGGAGGATATTGCTTGTTTTGACATCCCGGTGAATGATACCGGGGTTGCATCCAGTGTGTAAGTACTCCAGCCCTGCAGAAATAACAACTTGAGTTATACTCCGACTTTGGAAATTCATTTTTGCAAGAACAAAAGAGAAGTCTTTTCATCAACCTTTAGCTGCGTCTTCTGCGAGTTGAAGGCGAGCTAGCCAGTCTAAGTGCTTCTTGTTGACAGAATCTGCGAGAAAATTTATGTCAAAGTTTTATTTATTTATTTGGCCTTTCCCATCTGACATTTCGAAAGGATGGAAAAGAGATTAGTTGTTGTATGGGTAGATTAGCATACCATGTATATGATCTCGCAAAGTTCCGTTGTGCATATATTCATAAACCAGCATACGTTGGTATTCCTCCTCGCAGTATCCGATTAAAGGAACCAAGTTTCTGTGGTGAATTCTTGACAAGAGAGCAACCTGTGAGTATGTTCTTCTAGTTCGTTAATATTTGGAATTGATGATAATGATCACAATTTTGAGTTTTTCTTGTAGTGTTTTTTAAGTACTCCATTTATAAATTTCATCTACTTCTAAATCAACACATTTATTGAAATAAAAACGAGTATGCATTCAAATTTCCCATCAATTTCCAGTTGGATATCAGTTTTATGTTTCAGGCTCTTCCTATTTTCTTTACTTTTTGAGATAGATATTTCATTATGCTACCATGTTAACGTAACCAAGTATTTTGGAACCATTTTTTTTTTCTCCAAAAATACGGCAAATTCAAGTAATGAAAGGTAGCGATGCAAGTAAGTGAAGTGAGGAAGTTTATATTTGCAATTACCTCGGTCACAAATTGCTTGGTGGCATGGCTAGATGAATCAGCCATGATCTTAACTGCTATCTCTTTTCCGTCTTTCATTTTTCCATAATAGACGGGTCCAAAACTTCCTTGACCAAGTTTTGTTGAAAAACTATTAGTAGCTTCTTCTATCTCATTGAGTGGAATATAGTAGGCGATCCCTTCATCCATTAAGCTCCCACCTCTGGCTATTGAATAGCCAGTTGAACGTTTTGTGTTGGTGTGCAAAGAATCACCTAGCGTGCAAAAGAGAACTGAATATGCAAAAGACACTACCCCATAATTTGTATAGTAATAGAGGGAGTTCTGGATGCATACCTTTGTCATCAGTCTTTGTGGATGTCTTTTTCCGAAGGTAACGGAGTAGTACCAAACTGCCCAAAAATAGAATAAAAAGAGCTGCAAGTACTCCAACTGAAGCTCCGAGTATCACTTTATGACGTGTCTTATGCTTGTCCCCACGACTTAGACCAGGATTATCTCTATAGCTGGAAGCAAAAGTATTACGGAGACTGAGAAATTATATGTGCTAAACTACTTTCTGAGTCTTTTCTTCCATAAAGATGTTCTTGTTTTATGTAATGTACGTCAAAAATGTGTCTACATAAATATATGCACTTCTTATTGTTTTATAATTGGTACATATTTCTGTCTTGCAAACTCTTTATTTCTCCCTTTCTTGTTATTTGTAAATCAGAAGCAAGTTCATACTTAGTTTTCTCTGGTATTCTTAGTTAATCTGGCCCTTGGCAAACATATTAATACAAGGAAAATTTAACTCTTATCTTCATATGTGAAGTCTTGATGTCCTCATGTCATTACTGAAATAATAGCTGTGAGCTTACATTTAATTTTTTGTCGCAAAAAAGTGATCATCAGTTATTGCCTCAGAATTTATTCTATGACAAGAACACACATATATATATATATATATTCTGTTTGGTGGCCATCATTCAACATTATATTACTTCGTTAGAAGCGTATTCACTCATTTGTTTTGAATTAAAAGTGTACTCACTCTAAAGTTATGTTTCCCGTTAATAAAGCTTGAGGGACTTCCCCCTTCAAAGAGTTGTTCTGTATGTATCTGCAAGGTAAGCAAATAAATACTGCAAAGTTAACTCAGGAAAGACTTCTGTTGTTTCGAATAAGAAAACTAAAAAATATACTGAATAAAATCTGTTTTGACAAACTAGAAAACTAAATAATTGACGAGGGCTAAACGGTACTCAAACTTGAATTTTACCAATACACAAATATCTCATCTAACTCTGCTCAAGATTTAAGATATTTACTATTAAGTAAACTTACAATTTTTGTAAGCTTGGCAAACTACCAAGACCAGGAGGTAACAGACCAGTCAATCTGTTGTTCTCTAGATGCCTGCAATTTCGCCGAAGGTAACAGCTAGTTAGCAAAAACCAGAATTATTTTGGTCTGAACTAGTGAGTTGAAAGTCATATGAGTGAAAAGCTTACAAAATTTTCAATTTGATGAGGCTACTGATATCCGGGATTGGCCCAGTGAGTGAGTTGCCATCCAACCACCTAATAGAAAAAGAACCATTACAACTGATTGTTGTAGAAGCTTATAAATAGAATTTAAGTTTTGTTCACTGTATAGTCAAAACTTACAACTCTGTTAATCCCTCCATGTTCTTAAGCTCAGATGGGATTTCACCCTTCAAATTCTTGCCAGACAGTGTTCTGTTAGATAGTGAAGTTAAATCCATAATGTAGAGCAAACAGAAAAATACAAATACATGATCTTTCATCTAGCGAATGTTTTTATATCTGCCACAGAACTTTATAGGAGACCTGCTTTGTGCACAATGCCAAGGTCTCAAACTTCCCTAGTTTTCTAGTATAAGTTTATTCTCTTTGACGGCTCAGTATGTTTATGCTATTCAAATACACCACTGAGTTGAGATTTTGGCAAATTGGTTCAATGAGTTGTTGAGAATCCGAGATAATACACTTAATCCTTGATAAGCCACAATTTCCATTGAAAATGCATGAAAAAACTCACATTTTTGTGATTCTTGGGGGCACTGTAGAGCTGCAAGTCACCCAGTCCCACTGAGCTGGGACACACGGATCACCTTCCTCATCCGCCCAATCACTTTCCAGAGACATGGAGCGAAGAACATCAAGAGTATTCACTTCCATTTGGAAACATTACGACTAATTAGCTCACATAGGTAATGCGGATTTATAGCCTGACACAATTTCATGCAATAACGACCCAATAATGACCACTAAAAGTTAATAGTCTTACCATCTCGCTTATCTGTCTTTGAGGCAATCTGCTCATATTTACTTATTTCAATTGCACTTAGCAGTGGACCTCGAGTAGAATCCGTGGTCTTTACAAAGGAAAATGACAACACAAAATTCAGTGTTACATTCATGTAGCTGGGTTCATACAGAGTGTAGCTTCCATTGGCATTCTCAGCAATATTGACCACGGCATTACTGTAGTCGGGAACGTAAGGCTGCTCCATTTTAAATTTCCGAGTTTCATTGGATCTTAACTCTTCGATTTCCGCAAAGTATGCATATGCTCGAGCATTGGCAGGGAAATCTTCAAGGTCTAACCTGTAGCTGACCCTCCCTTTAGTGCCAACAACTGCAGTTTGCATTACTTTAACAGGTGGGTATTCTCTTGTGTTTGTATTTATGTCCTTTGTTGTATTGACTCTTTCTGTACCAGGGGCCTCCCCTACAAGATAATTTTGCCTCTTGTTGAGATCTGAATCCCATATACGGTCATAGGGATCATCTGGGTACCTGAGAAAACAGTTCTCTTTATGTGATTGAAGCTGCAGCATCAATGGTTGAATTCTCCCACTTAACTAGCTTTGATGTTGTGATGGTAAGCTTTGATACTAAGAATGCGTTTGATTGGTTTGCTTATGTGAAAGAATTGAATTCTTTAGAATTGCATTACATTGAAAACAAAAACTAAGGGGAATAGAAATTAGGCCAAACCAAGTTGTTCCTCGGAAATTGATCCCTTAGAAAACTAATGCAATAAAAAACCAGTAAAAAGGGAAAAGATGGAACCATGGGCAGTTTACATGGAAAAGAATTGCAATCAAACACAGCCCTATAAGTATTTTATCGATCTATTACTATTAGTCTATTTTGCTTGTATGATTTCTGTATGTGTTGTCTTCAATACTATTTTATAACGTCTCATTTAATTTTGTTTCTCATGGAATTTACTAGACGTAAGCATTACTTACAGAGAGCTTACCTTATCACCTCCTTGGTTAGAGCGCCAAAATTTACTCTTGCTGCTACCTTTAAATAGAACTCATCCTCAAAATCGGTGGCATACATTGAAAGATTCAAAGGCCTCAATTCAAGAGCGGATATAAATGGAGAACCTGTTGTTGCACAGCATACGCACACATCAATTGATGTAGAGGGTGCCCTTATGATCATCTCCTTAACATATACTGTTGAAGCATCCAACACAGCCACAGTTGACCACCTAGTTGCATCCAAGTAGAGCTGAAATTTGGGGTAGGTACTTTCAGTCACACCATACAAGAATGTTGCTCGTACAAGATATCGCCTTCTCTCTTTGGTGCTTAGATTGTAACAATACTTCTTGCTGTCTATCGGAAATTCTCGGCGTCTTTGAAGAGGTAACAAGTTTCCATCTGGATTTTCCACTTCCACTGATATTCCATGGCGAATGATTCCAGAATCCGAAATCCATGCCAAGCCGGTTTTCGGGTCAGTGTAATTACTTTTCCCTCCACAGTCTATACTAATGAACTCTGCATATTGAATTTATTATTGCATAGAGTTAAGACTCCCAGATATGAATCTTTAGTTACAATATGATAAGCACAGGGTACGTACTAGTTGTTTTCGTTGAATTAAATTGTCTGTGTTGTCATATATTAGGCGTTATTGAAGAGAAATTGGCAATTTTCGTATCTTGTCACTTGTTTTGTGACTTAAAAACTATTTTTCATTGAATATTTTGTCATTATTTGGAGAGAAAATATTATTGAAATTCTGCTAAAATAGATGTAAGGAGAGCTTACCTGAAATTTGGCACATAAAAGATGGAAGAAATGATAGAAAGAGAACAAGAAAATGTTTAGTTAACACCATTGAAAAGATAAGAGAGAAGGGGAGGAGAAAGTATGGTACTTGTTTGTTGTTAGCATTATAGTGAATGCTGAAATACGCTCAACACTTAACCAAGCTTTTCTCTACTTGCCTTTCACTTTTTTTTTTTTTTTTTCCTGATTGACGAGTTTGTGCAATGTTCATTCACGTTTGTATCTTTTCTTGATTCTTGAAATCTTTCTTTAACCTAGAAAAGGCTTTCACAAGTTCAATTTTAGGCGCATCTTTTCTAGCTTTAGAAAAGAATTGAGTATTATGCAAAAAACCAGCTCAAACAATAAATAAATGTAGAAAAAAGGGTCATCTTCTGTTTTTGGTTTTTTCATTTAGTGCGATAGTCATGCATCTCAATTATTGCAATGTATGTATACGTGAAGTATATTTGATACAATGGCAATCACGTGGATGACGTACAACCAATGCTTGTGCATGCATATCTCTATCTCTATCTCTATTTCTATTTCTATGTTATTTTATTTTGAATTTTTATTAAAAGTTACTGGTTCAAATAGTAGTACACAAATTTAATCAAGATATTTGTTCATATGAATTATAAAAACTCTAGTCAATAACTAGAACGGAAGTAGTCGTTCTCCGTCTTTTAAAGAGATATTTTGAAAGTGAATAATTATACCATCAAAATTAAAGCTTATCACTATATTAACTATATTTTAAAATTAGAAAAATTACAGTCACTGCATTGTAGGAAAGAAATTTGGACATTCGAAAGTAAAGGTATCTTTAAAAGAAAGAAAAAGAGGAAAAGCAAGATGCTTCACTGTTATTATTATTATTCATATTCTTTGGTTAGTAGAACCTTTAACTTTTGATAAACAGACACAAAATCTTGTCTCAAGTCTACTTTGGACCTACCGTGTCGTTTTTAACTTTATAAAGTTTGAAAAAGTAGATGGCCCTCCCTCTCTGTTTGGTCATATTGTAAGCTGACCTGGCCCACAACCTCCGTCGTTTATCCATGGCCGAAAATCAGAATATCATAGAGGACGTGCTCTTATTTAATTTATTCTATGGACTCGGATTCTCTGAATTTTTTATTTATTTTTGGTTTTATTTCTATTTAAAATATTTTGTAGTTAATTTATATTATTAAATTAATTTATGTTTTTTATTAAATTAATCTTCAAGTGTGAATAGATTTGCAAAAAATTATATTAATTTATTAATAATTTAATATAAAAATATCTATTAAATTAATAAATACAACTACTTTAATTAAGTAAATAAAAATATTACATTTTAAAAAGTCAAAGTAAAACTAGAGTTAGTAAAAGTGAAAAGTAGAAAAGCAAACAACCTCCTCCCTCATTTCATCTTCTAACTCTCCATTTTCGCTCAACAATTTCGGCACAAACCTTTTTGGACGGGACTTCAAACCTTTTTGGACGGGACTTCATTTTCAAACTCTGTTAAAGTTTGTAATGTCGTAACTGGAATTAAGTCTTTTTACCATTCAATTTTCGTATTATATAGATCTTATCAAGATAGCATATTAGTTTTAAATTTAACAATATATATGAAGTTAGGTTATGCTGGGGTTTGTAATGTTGTAGCCGAAATTAAGTTTTTCTACCATAAAATTTTCGTACTATACAGGTCTTATGAGGACAACATATTATTTCCGGATTCAACATTAGATATTAAGTCAGACTTTGCTAAAGTTTTAATGTTATATTTTGAAATTAAGTTTTTCTACCAAACTTCAAATAAGAATATAATTTTAAGTATAAATTCATAAATAAAATAAAATTACATTGAACACACCATTGAACATTCAGTCTTTGTTCTATTAGATGATTGCAATGGAAATAAACCGTGCTCAATACTAATTCATAATTTTTTTTCTCAACTTCCAATACGGCATTGATCCATTATATTGTAGAATCTTCTTCGTATTGCAAAATATTGCTCGATTCTCTTGTTGGCAAAAGATCTTTCATTGTTGTATGTTTAAATTAATATTCCATATGATTTTAGGGTCTATATTTTTATCGATCAAATTACTGATAAATTCATCTAGTGTTTTTAATAAAAGATTTAAAAAAAACTTAAAGAAAAATAAGAAATAAATTAATATGGAAATAAATTTTGATTAGAAATCTAAATTAAAACTCAAAAATACAATCATAAATTAATTTTAATTGGTTGATATATTTCTCAATTTATAATTAAAATCACCCTTCTTTTTTCTTCCCATTCTTTCTTTGATTTCATTTTTTCCAAAAACGTGATGCTATTATTTAATATTAATTAAAGTAACACATGTAATGCCAACAAAAAATTGCTTATAAATAAATTAAGAAATCAAATATAATCTCACAAAAAACAAAATAGATTTTTTGTAGAGTAATTCTTCCCGATTAATCTGTTTTACGTCCCTTGATGGTGTATAGTTGGTGAATTTAGTGATCAGGAATAATAAGAGTACAAGTAGTTGTTTACAAGCGCTCTTAGAGCAATTCCAAGAGACTTATCTCTCGGAGAATTTTCTATAAAATAAAGAGTGACATACTCAAAAACAATCTCTAACAGAATCTGTATTTTGGCAAAAAAATATAGCAAGGAATTTTACACTCGCCAAATTTGGTGACTCTCTGAAGCTCTCTACTATTTTTTTGATTGAAAATTCAAAAATGTAACTGAAATTATCCCTCTTTTTTTTTCCCGGATATTATCCTTTTTCCTTTAAAAATGCAACTAATTTATCTTTTGTTTGTGATAAGTACTAATCACTTGTAAGATACTAAAAATAGTAATAATAAATATAAATTATCAATTAATAATTATTCCATGAAATTTTCAATATATATGTAATTGATGGCTACCTTTTTCTTCACAAAAAAAATGGAGTTTCAAAATGAATTTTTTTTTATCATCCTTCCAAACAAAGTCCTCAGTTTCTATTTTCATAGTTGATGTCAAAATTTTAATTTGAACTTTTTTTAATATTTAATATTTATTAATTTCATTTTTTTTTATTATCTTATTCAATTTGATTATAAGGTTGAAATTAGAATTACCAATAGATTAATATAACAAAAGAAAATGAAATTATAATTACTGGTAAGTATAAATAATAAAAATAACAAAATAACAATAAAGAGTGATATTGGAATTACTTTTTAAAACCAGCTCTTTATTTTAAAAAAAGATATTTTCTAAAATATCGTTGAAAATGCTCTTACTCTAAGCTTTCTCTAATAATAATAATAATAATAATAATCTCTCGTTGTCCCTAAGTGAAGGAGATTAGTCCTCTTTATTGGTGAGACCAACACCAACTCTTACAAAAATGCAATAGTGGTTGCAAAATAAAGGGAAGTGGTAAGTGTGGGAATAATTGATAGTTAGTTGGTCGTCCCTGATGAATAACTCTCACACAACTTACTCTGGTGCTGCCAATAGTCATCCGCCAGGAAGGGAGCTGACACCTATCTTATCTCAGGTCATTCTTCAGCTTGGGTAAAATCAATTTATATAAATCATATTCATACAAGCTTGCACACACTTGTACATAGTTGTATATTATGCATTCAGTAGGCAAATACTATAAATTTGCACTTATTTTTTTTGGTTTAAATCAGGTGGTGTTCGGACCAGCTTTCACGCACATAATTTTACACTTACGAAAGCACCAATTTATGTCAATATTTTAGAAATCAGTTCTTCGATCAGCAACAATATAATCATGAATAGGGGATAAATAGAATTTCATATAAGCAAAGGGCTGGAAATTTGTTCTCCAATGCAATAATTAATAACAAAAATGATGGTTATGTGGTGAAAAATTGAGATTACGATGTTTAGTAATACGTACCAATATAATAGGTGCAAAACAAAATCCATATTGAAATATATTTTTGAAAACGAATTTGATGAATATTATAAAGAAAATACCATAGACAACACCATTAGAATTGCTCTTTTTAGAATTTGTCTATGACAGAGTTTTCTTGGAAGCTAGTCTTTTAGACCGTGTATGTGTTTATAATTATGAGTTATTCAGTAATCCACACCTTCTAACTCCTTGCTTATCACCTTTTTTTGGTTTACGCTAGGAGTGTTTGGGCTAATTTTTGCGTACCTTGACTAATCCCTTTCGCGAAAAGTGTCATCTGCTGGCCACAAAGATTTTGCTTCTACTAGAACTCGGTCGGTAAAACTCCGAGTCAAACTTAATTTTCTTAACTCAGGTAACTAGCCACTAAACCACAAAATTTTTGCAGGCACTAAAAATGAATTGTTATTATTTCCTTGGGCCAGTTAATCGACTTTTTCAAAAAAAAAATGCTAGAAACTTCAATATGGATTGGGCGTATCTATATCAATCAAAGGTAAGCGCTTCTGTTTACCAAAACAATTCGACAAGCTTTCCAGTCGGCCTTGTATAAGCTAGATTCTTCTTCCTACTGGCCCAGCCCATCCTAACTAAGCTTACAATTGATTTGTTAAGAGCATATTATCATTTCCTTGGGTAGTCACGACTCACCATAATATAGATTTGAATTAGTATTCCTTTGTTGGGCCAGAACTTATATGCTATGATTATATGAATTCATTTCCTTTTTAAAACAAATAAAAAGCATATTATAATAACATTTTATTAAATCATTGATTTTAATGAAACAGTATTTTCTTAAACAACATGAAAGTCAAACATAAATTTATAATCAGAGACGGAAGGAGTATAATAAATCAATGGTGCACAATGTTATAAGACAGAGAAGAGTGACAGCTTGAAACACAAATTTAATGTGACACTTCACAAAATCTTGATAGAATATAAGATAAGTTATTAGATATCATAGACGCTCTTTATCTCAAATTGATAGTTTATTTTGACTTTAGTATTTTTCAAGAAAATACTGATTTCAGTATAAATCAATTATAAAAGAAAAGAAAAAGAAAATAAGACTTGTTCTTTTATTGTAAGATTTTATACATTTATTATTTTTTAAAAAAATTGATTAAAATATTGCCCAACATAGTCAGTCGTGAATCTTGGTTTAACTTTGTTACCTTAAGGCTTTGTTTGTTTCGTGGATTTGAGGACTAAGGAAAGGAAAGTTCATTTATTTAGTAAGTACAAATTCTGGAAACACTTTTCTTGCAGAGAAGAAAGTATGAGGTAAAATCATTCATCTCAAAACCCATGGGATTGATTTTCTCTTATGATTTCCTTGAATTTATTACAAAAAATTTGAACAACAATACCCCTACCTAAATACTTTCCATACTTTACCAAATGCAATAATAGAAATTTGACAGGAACTCTAGTTTTCCACTCCCATGGGAAAGATAAATGAATTGATTTCTCTTCCGTGAACCAAACGAGGCCTAATGGTAATCTCGTATTCCCTTTGGTAAAGACTTTGATAATTACAACATGTTTAGAGAAAGAGAATTTCTCGAGTAAAGTATTTTATTTTCACTATTAATTTGAGACGGGAGAAGTATATTTCTTAAATGGTTCCAATACTAACAATTCTTGGAAGACATTTTCAAAAGCATTTTACGATATATATATATATATATATGCGAGGCCAACATTTCAAAAATTAATTTTAAGATTGGATTGAAAGGACAAAATAAATCAATAGACTGCCTAACTCCACTTAAATACTGCTCTAATTGTCCTTGTCCTATGGCAGGCATATTCTTAAGCAAAGAATCTTGGTCATGTAATAATTGTCCACCATATATCTTTACTTAGTAGCAGAGGTAAACATAAAAAAATAAAAAATAAAAAGCAAGAAGAAGGAATAAACAGGTAATTAAAGAGAACAACAGAGAAAAAGAAGGTTTTGAGGTAAAATTCTCTGTTAATTAATTAAATAGAGAAAAAGAAGAGTCCACTTAGAGAGAAGTTGAATGGAGTTCATCTCGTACTCACATGCCCCAAGTGCCTTTAAGCTAATAGTTCCCTTTAACATAAAGGGCTTTTTGGTAGTGGGCATTTCCTTTTTTAGAGCCATTGAGAGAGTTTCTTTTGAAAGCCAATAATCCATTACCCCACTCATCTCAAAAGGTATATATATATATTATGTACCTCTCTCTAAGCTAATAACCATCTTCGCTATCTCCTCTTTGAAAGTTGACACCTCCAATTAGCACTATGAAGGAATTAATAAACAAAATGGCCATTTTGTTTGGAGAACAAATTCAAGCATAGTTATGGCAACTAAGATTAGTTTTACATTTAATATTAATATTTTTCAAGAACAATTTACAGCTGTTTGCGATATAACTTGCTTTGAAAAAGCAAAATTTGCTTTACCAATAGAAGTTAAATGATCCACTAATGAAGTTTAATAACTCTAATGTTATCACATTCTCAAATACATAAATCTTCTTTACTGGTTGCAATAATTACATACATTATAATTGAATTTATGACTTTCTTACTATCAATATGAAGATCTTGTTATGCCATTGGAATTAACAATATAAAATATCTGAAAATTACATCTTTTAATTTTCGGTAAAATATTACCAACAATTGAAAATATGTTGTACTATTTGGATTAAGTACAAAATTATATCCCAAAAAAATGGAAAAAGAAAAAGAAATGGAGTTCAAAGAAAAGGTTAAGGGGGAAGTGAAAGTTTTGGAATCTGCTGGTTACTCCGTTCAAGTTGGAAACAAAAGTAGGCTTTTTTATAGGCGTGAAAAACACGCTCCTAATGTACTCAGACAGCATTCGACATCAGGTCCCTAATTTGACCTTGACAAGGTGAACTTGTCCAACATTTTCGTTTTACTTTATATATATATATATATATATATATATATATTTTAATTTTGTAATTTACCAATTTTTTGATTAATTTTTTTTATAAAATTTTGTGAAAATGATATATTAATTATGAAAATCATTTCTACTAATTTTTGTTAAAAAATTCATACATTTAGTACAAATTACAATATAATATAAATATATTCCACTAGTTAAATCAATAATTTACTAATTTTTTTTAATATTCAAATTAAAAGCTCGATTTCATTTTCAAAACATAATATAATGCATGAATTATATTTTTAAATATTGACTACATTAACTGAGGATGTGCGCCTTTCAAAAGTACCGTAAACTCTTCTTCTTCTTCCTCTTCTTTTTGAATAAAAAAGTATCATAAACTCGAAACTCTTGCTCTAGGATGAAGATAATAAAAAAAATTTATCAACTATTATTAACCTTGAAAAAAAAATTATACTTGAAGTGTTATAATAGCAAAATACGGTTGAGTTTTCTCACCTTATGCCTAAGTTTAATCTTTGGGAATCTCATTTTGTTTTTCCTCCCTTCTCGTGGTGGACTACTAGATAAATATGTGTATCGCTTGTATAAAACATATTAAAAATAATTTAAGAATTGGTGTTTTTTTATACAAAGCAGTAATTACAATATACAACTTTTTTTATACAATACAACTTTTTTTCACATGGATGAACCAATAATCACCGCAATAAGAATAGTCTAACAAATGATTTGACAACCATATTAATGTGGGTTGAATTGAGATCTTCATTATTATAAAAGACAAAAGTTCTAAAATCAACCAACATAAATATAATTGTAGAACATTTGTCAATCCACCCGTTTTAGTGGCCGTATGTCCATCTATATCGTGGTGTTCGTTAATTAATAACTTGTTTGAGAAAGTTGTATCAGATAAAAAAATGTTTTATATTAGAAAAATGAAAAAGAAAAAGAAATAAACGATGATATAAATGAAGGAAAGTACTAACTTGCGCTGGAGGGACCGTTATAGTTCTATACTAATAGGCCACAGCCGGCGCCAATATTCGTTGTTTGCTTTAAGTTCCTGTTTCTCGCATTCTATCTTCTCCGTTTCTTACAGATATCTCTCTATATTTGTATATATGCCCTAATTCAAGTGTAGTTTTGGCCCGAGTTTAAATCGAATTTTCCAACTGATTGATTCTTAATGGATAGTAGTTGTAATGGATTTTCCTCTCCCAGAACCGACGCATTTCCCGCCGGTCTCCGAGTTCTCGTTGTCGATGATGATCCCACGTGGTTGAAAATACTTGAAAAGATGCTCAAGAAGTGTTCTTATGAAGGTTTTCGTCCAAAGCGTTCATTTTCTCTTACTCTTGGTGTTTGTTTTGTTAAGAGTTTGTTCACTCTTGGAATCCTAAATTGTTAAGTCTCTTATAATTCATGTCACGAGACTCAAAACTTTCAACATGAAATTACCATTTCAGACGAACAAAAACTCGAACCAGAGCAACACCGAACAATTCATAGTTGCAATCACTGATTTTATGAAATTCACGTAGTTTTGAGAGGAACTTCATATGTTTTGATGTAAGACTTCCCTTTTGTGTAATTTTAGATTGGATGGTGAAGAACTGCTCTTAGGGCTCTTTGGACTTGATTTCTACAATTAACCAGATTGATATCATTAAGTCGTCCTGGAACGTACATAATAGTTATGTTAATGTTTTATGATTATTGGTCTTAATCACTTTTCATTGTTTTTCTTCATCTCTTAAAGGATGCGTATTTAAGGATCATTCTAGTTCAGGTTGAGTTACCGTAATGTCCTATTTCTTTCTGTAACATTCAGACTTCAGAGTTTAGTTTCCAAGAGTGTAAGCTACAGCTTTAGATGGAAATCCTTAGCCATATGACACAAATTTGCTGATGAGATGTTATCCCTAGTGGTGCCTTCTCATGTTTAGACAATTCATAATATGAGTTATATGGTGGTATAGCCTTTAGGCAGTCATACTGATGTTCCTCTTACAAAATTTTGCCACTTCCATCTCAGTGAAGTGTACTGCTAATTATCGTTCTATATGCAGGTTAATTTTTAATATCCTATTCAGTTTCCTAATTGTCAAAGTTGATCAACATGGATGTTAATTCAGCTTCCTGAATTTCTAATCAATATATTCTTGCAAATGCTATTTCTACTCCAGTACCATTTCCTCTTATTCAGCTTCCCTTTTACTTCAGCAACTTTATGTACCCCCCTCCCCCCTCTTCCCCTTTTCTATTTGTGCATTTGTGTTAGTGAACTCAATGTCAGCATTCTGACCAATCTATTCTGATACAATGCTGTTCTGTACTGATTGACCATCTTTATCTCCTGTGTTTCAGTGACTACATGTGGTCTAGCAACAGAGGCTCTGGATCTGCTTCGTGAGAGAAAAGACGGTTTTGACATAGTAATCAGTGACGTCAACATGCCCGACATGGATGGTTTTAAGCTTTTGGAGCATGTAGGACTTGAGATGGACCTTCCAGTAATAAGTCAGTTTGCTGTCCTTAGTATATACAACTGTTTCATGTTTACTCTTATTAACATAAATTATTTGTTCTCTAACCCTAACTTTATGAATATGCACAGTGATGTCTGTTGATGGAGAAACCAGCAGGGTTATGAAAGGTGTTCAACATGGAGCCTGTGATTATCTTCTTAAGCCGATAAGAATGAAAGAGCTTAGGAATATTTGGCAACATGTTTTTCGAAAGAAGATACACGAGGTGAGAGATATTGAAAGTCATGAAGGAATTGAAGAGTTTGAGATGATGAGAAATGGATCTGATCAATCTGATGATGGCTACTTTCTTTGTGGAGGTGACCTGACTCTAGGAAAGAAGAGAAAAGAAGCCGAAAACAAGCAGGACGAAAAAGACTACGGCGATCCTTCTTCTCTGAAGAAAGCTAGAGTAGTTTGGACTGTAGATCTCCATCAGAAATTTGTCAAAGCTGTAAACCAAATTGGATTTGATAGTAAGTTTATCATAAACTCTCCTTCTCAGACTGTCTTGTATCCTGATAGTTAGTGTCATAAGCACTCCTAATTATTTTCATTTTAAATATGCTGGCCACTTTTGTTTTGTAATCAAAGTGGGTTTCAATTCTGTAGCTGTCATCTTTATCATGCGCTTCTAGAGGGCCATGATGTTTTATGTCTATTTGGCAGAAGTTGGTCCTAAGAAAATACTTGACTTGATGAACGTGCCTTGGTTGACAAGAGAAAATGTTGCTAGCCACTTGCAGGTACTACTTCAACTCTTGCCTACTAATTTTGGATGGAAGTTGTTAGCAGGAAGACAATGCTAACAGTTGTTGAATTTTACCCTTATCTAAGGCAAAAGAACACTAACATATACATGTACGAATATATATGGGTTGTATATGCACTTTTTAAATTTGCTGGTATTTTCTAGCTTGCATATATTAGTTATACACTCTAGAGTATTACAGAAATATCCTTCCATTTGTGCAGAAGTACCGCCTCTACTTGAGTAGATTACAGAAGGAAAACGATCTAAAAGCTTCTTTTGGTGGGATAAAGCATTCAGATCTCCTTTTAAAGGACCCTGCTGGATGCAGCCTTCAGCATTCAATCAATATGCCAAGAATCGATAGCAACTACCTAATTCCAACCAATATTCTTGTCCAAAATGCCAATCCCAAAGCCCATGAATGCGATCTGACAAATAATGTTTCATTGCCAATAAATGGTGATAATCCTGAACCTCAAAAGACCACCAGTTCAAGAATGGGTTTCAATCACTCTTTTGGGTCCCTTGATTCAAACATGAGGTTTTCAACATTTGATTCTACCATCCCAACACAGTACTCTTGGAGCGGAGAAGTGAAGGAGATTCAATTCAAACAAGAACATAAGCCACACCAATTAGAGAATAGCCTCAACCATCTAGCTTTATCTAGTCTCCAACATCACATCCAAGTTAATAATATTGAATCGCCTCCTTCCTCTTTGAGTCCTAAACCTTTCAACAAAGAAAGTGATAATAAACTGACACACACTGAAAATAAGCTTCCCTATGCCACCAAATACAAAAATCAAACGAGTCAAGGGGGAAACACAACTAACTTGTTTTCCATGCAATCTGAGAGCCATACCACAAATTTTCACCCTTTCGAGCCAATTACCAGTACTACATGGAACATGAAGAATCAGCATTTAGACCATGTTTCTGTAAACGAACTGGAATCTCCCGAGGGAAACCTAATTTTGGGAAAGGGGTCGGCCTTTTCATCCTTGGATGAAGACCTGCATGCTTTTTTGCTTAGAGGGCATTTGTCCTCCTCAAATCTTGGTCTCCAAAACAAAGAAGTTTTCGAGTGCAACAATCCAGAACTCATTGCTGAAGTTCCTCCCTACCTGTATGATGCGCTGAGGTTTGATTATGAACATCCTTGTGACTCAATTGAATATCCTGTTATAGACGAAGGTCTATTCATCGCTTGATCCTGATTCACTGGGAGCTTAGCCTGTTTTACATATTCAATGTGGAAGGAATCTCCCATAGTTCTTCCAGCCAACTGATAAATGAAGTATTTTCAACCGGGTGGAGACTTAATAATCTTCTTACCCAGTATGGACATAAATATTGAAACATGTACAATAGGAGATTGACAAGTCATTAAGCATAATAAAGAGCAGAACTGAGACATGCCTGTTGTGTATTACATGGTGGTTGTATGTAATTATTGAGTGTTTTGGCACGTGTATATCAGTCCTTTGCAACTATTTGTAGAATGAGGTTTATGCTTCATGGTAGCTTGTATCACCATGTAATGTTCCCTACAAAGCTGATTTTATTTCCCTGTGTTTGGATGTAGTAATTCTAATTTTCATAGAAATTGTAAATGATAGAACTTATAATTCTATCATTTAAAATTCCTTCAATTGCAATTTCCCATGTTTGGCAGAATTTTGGAAATAACGTAAATTACAATTTCACTTGTTTGGATGGTCGTGAAATTGTTTGGAAAATTACACCTCATCTCATGGAAGTTCAACTCGGAAATTTTGATTGCAAAAATCCAACAAATTTCTTGCATGTATGTAAAATCTCATTTTCCTAAACGAACGACTTCAACTTTTTCGCATCCCAAATTTTGACCTTTGCTCAAATGCTGAGTTTTGTTCCCTCTATCCAAACAAGGTAATGATGCTACAGTTCAAACTAATTTGAGAAACAAGAATGGCCTTGGTCGTAATTTTTAAATGTTGACAATTTTGGGACCCATAAATTGAGTTGAGGGAAAAGCTCCAAGGCACACAACCAAATTAGTTTATTATTGTTATTATTATTATTATTCTTATTATTATCAGAAACAAGAGCTTTATTGATTCAATCAAAAAGGCAAAAGCAGAACAGTACGTCTCCAGTGGACGCTGGTCCACCACAGCCGCAAAATGAAAGAGCAACAATCCAAAACAGAAATACAAAGCAACAATAACAATCAGTGGCCTATGTAAATACCGTCCACAGATCCCCATATTACAAATATCGACCAACTCCATTTAAGACAGCACCCCAATTATTAGAAATATCAGAAAGTGATAGGGGATCAAAGATCATCCTTGAAGAGCTTGCCCAAACTGAAGCAGTCATTTTAATCTTGCACCACACTTCACTGGCCTCTGAAAATCTATCCTCAAACACCCTAGCATTCCACTCCTGCCATAGACACCATACTACTGCCATCAAACAACATCTCCACAACACTTTACCTTTATTCTTATTGCCTTTAAATTGCCATTCTATGCCCAGAAAATCACTCCAAGAACTGGGCATGGCAGCAATAATTTCAAATTCCATCCGCACTTTATCCCAAATGAATTGTGCAAATAAGCAGAGTAGATGCACATGATCTATAGATTAATTTTCCTTTTTGCACAGGCTGCACCGAGAGGGGGATAATGCTAAGTGAGGCCTCCTGATTTGAAGCAAGTCACATGTGTCTTTTCCAAGAAGCCAATCAAGCAAAAACTTTAACCTTGGGAGGGATCCCTGTTTTCCAGATTATTTTGTGCGGTACAAATATCATATGGAAAATCAATGAGCAATTCGAAGAAAGATTTCATTATGCAAAGTAGTAAATTTACAGGAAAATAGAACCTCGGTCAAAAAACTCATGTGGACCTCTTTACAAAGAATATTATATCTCCATCACAAGAATTTAGGGGGGGGGGGAAGACCTTGCAAAATCTTTACTAGAATTAATGCTGAAACCTGCCATGGGCACAAACTAAGAGCTTTATAAAGCATTTAAATCTCTCCCCAGTCTCCTCTGTTACAGGAAGCTCCGAGTCCGAACAATCATAAACAGGGAAACCAATCAATCATTAGGTAGTATTCTTTCTACATGCATTTACTTAATCAAATCACTCTCCTCGTCACATTCAAAATGGTATATTTGGGGAAGCATTCTCTCGCATATTCTTCTTCGGTGGCAAATTGACTGAATGGATCGTAGTTCGTTTATTCTTTTCTGCAACATTTTTGGAGCCATCACTCTTCAAAGAAGACTTCCAAGGAGACCGGGAACTTGTATCCTGGTTTATGCTGAGTGTTGACTTCCTTCCAAGTCTTGGGGAGCATGGCCTAGTTGGTGGGATCTGCAAGACAAATACATTCTGTCCATAGATATTGAAATTGCTACAAAATATATATAACTCAAGTTCAGTTCATTTGATGAATGCAATATTTAGGACTTGCATGGAAGATGGAACCCATCCATCACTTCTATGTCCCTTTTCTTTTCTTTTTTTTTTAACTTTTTCTTGTATAGTACGATTAGGGGCATATCCGGGCCTCTATGAAAATGGCAAGACACTTTCACCAAAAAAATAAAAACAAAAAGGTCAATTAGTTAAGAAAGGTTTACATCTTACACGATTGCAACTATTGTATTTGCACTCAGTGTTCCCCACATGTTGTAATTTATAATACAAGTTCTAAGAAAACCTTGGATTTGGACGACAATAATGAAGCTGAGAGACAGTTTTCACAATTGTATAAGGTATATAAAGTGGGT
This sequence comes from Lonicera japonica, assembly GCA_021464415.1. Taxonomy (NCBI): domain Eukaryota; kingdom Viridiplantae; phylum Streptophyta; class Magnoliopsida; order Dipsacales; family Caprifoliaceae; genus Lonicera; species Lonicera japonica. The sequence continues at coordinate 62,324,570 of CM038468.1, read as the reverse complement.
TATGGTGCTAGTATCTTCACTTGGCATGAAGACGGGCCTTTTGTTAGAAGATTTTGAAAGAGATATGTCCTAGGACTATTCATAGATTATGATTTGTACTTGGATATCTTATGCTTATTTTTATTAATAAAGTTTATTTATTTTACTTTATAATCTCTTGTAAATAATATTTATTAATACTAGTTCATCAAGTACGTGACTAGATTGTGGGATGCTAGTAATGTAATAATAATATTGTTTAGATGTCCCTAATCATGTATCAATAACCTAGGATCACATTGATATAATGATTAGAGTATGGGTCAGCTGATGACTATGTTCCACAAGTCATGGATATGGAGATATCAAGCTGAACATACTGATACTTGTTAGGGAACAAAGTATTGGACTGACCCGCTTTGGGGACACTGCGAGGAGTGTTACATAATGTCATCAGTGATGTTCCCCATTTGTGATATCGTATTATCCTCAGACCTGAGATCGCCATGGTTACCAACATAGGGATTAGCATGTCAGGCATTATCAAACGTTGCTCTTGACCGAGTAATTATAAAGATGATGACCGAGCATACTATGAACTATGTAGAGGTATGTGGTTGATCAAGATGGGATTTGTCACTCTCATATATTGAGAGAGATATCGTTGGGCCCCTTGATAAGTGTAATTAATATTTGCATGGCCATGCACAAATGAGATGTCATTTGTTTTGGATTAATTATACTTAGAGATCAAGAAATAAAGATTGAACTATACAAGAATGACACTTGCCTAGTCTTGTGTTCAATCTAGATATCGATTGACAAAAGGAGTTAATGTGTGAAATATCAATTTAAGGTTGTGTCGTTTTTGACCTTTATACCCTTTGGATAATAGTAATGTTTTACTAGAAACCGCTTACTGTTCGTATAATAAAACGGGTTTTAATTGTACGGCCAAAGAGTGTAAAACCTACAGGGTCGCACACCAAAACGAGTTGGATCAAAACGAATTAAAACGGGCCAAGTTGGACTTGGGCCCAGTTCGTTTGTTGCTTAGGGTTCTCACTAGGGTTCCCTTATAAAAGGGAACCTTTGTTCTTCTTGGCCGTCAACGAAATTGAGAGAGGCAAGAAAATTCGAAATAGCAGAGAGAACCCTAGAGGGCGCTAGTACACCAAGCAAGATCTCATCTCGTTCGTGTGTGCATACCGTAGAGGCGTCGTGTTTTCTACGCTAAGGACGACAACAACAGAAGGATCAGATCCATCCTGTTCGTTTCATTGACATCAAATCTCGATTAAGGTATGTCATCTGTCGATTTTATTGAACTGCATAGATCATAGGATTCAATGATTAGTGCGTAAATTAGTGTATGCGATGCATGATTACTGCCCTAATTTCTTAACAGATTTGGAGCAAGAATTATATATGATGCAGCTAGTTCTTCTACAAGCGGCCATCTGAGTACATTCAGGAGGGGAGATGGGATTTCCCTAGACCAACTTCTGCAAATCGGAATAGAGTAGCGAGTAACTTGCCTACCTTGGTCCTAATATGGAGGACAATGTAGAATGGATTCCTAGAGGGAATGGGAATTTTACTAGTGCCTCATCAAAAATTGTAATCAGAAGACATGGAGACAGAGTTCCTTGGTATAGAGTAGTTTGGCTCTAGGGTAATGTGCCTAGACTAGCTACTATTCTATGGATGGCTTATTGAAGGAGAATGTTGACTAAAGATAAACTTAAAAGGTGGGGAAGCATACATGAAGATCAGTGTGTGCTATGTTATGCTTCTGTGGAAGACCAGAATCACTTGTTTTTTGATTAGCCTTTCTCTAAGGCCACGTTTGTTTAGCGGGAAACAACATATAACTTTTTGTGTTAGATCTACGAAACAACATATAACTTTTTTTGTTTTTGCTTATAAAAAAAAGTTTCGTTATCTTTCTGATTTGTTGAATCTACAAACTTTTTTTTTTGTTCTAAAAAAAATGTTCATCAACAATGTTTGGTTATGTATGGTAACAGCTCGTAAGATTATATCCATCTTGCTTGTTTGAATTGAATATACAAAATAGCTTCTGTTTTTCTTTTTGGTCTAAAAGAAAATTTTGGTTAGGGGACGCTACTCCAATTCAGGGCCAGGGCATGCCACAAGGCTCAATGAGCACTTACGGTGGTCCTTGCAAATCACCCACCAAGATGAATTTTGACCATATTGCAAATTTTTAACGTTGTAATTGCTACATAGCAATGTAGTAAACAGAGAAGTGGGGAATTGGGAAGGGGAATCTGTGTTGGCTATTACTCAAACCAAAGTTGAAGACTTCAGAGCAAAGTTCAGATACCTATCCTTGGTTGCTGCTGTATATCCCATTTTGAAGGACAGAAACTACAGGATCTTTAGACATGAAGGGGCAGGACTAGCTGAAGGTGTTGTACATGGTACATGAACTGATCAGATTTGGTAGCGTTATAGGTGTGTTGCTTGTTGTACTACCGCATATCTTGTAATTGAGTTGTTTTGAATCAATAATATTTAAATTTCAAAAAAAAAAAAAAAAACCTTGGATTTCGCTTGCAGCCGTACTTTTTCTGCCTCTTTTGCATTCTCCTCTAGCTTCCGAAAAAACTGAAGTAACAAAGATTGAAAGTCCAAAGCCTAAGAATCATGCAAAATAAATGGTACATAATAAAACTATATTTAGAGTGGTTGAGACTTGCCTCTTTACGTTTTGCTGCTCTTTCCTCACTCTTGAAGCTAAAAGAGGAGGATACAATAGGAGATCGCATCTTTGTAGCACAAGCTCTAGAATATTCTGAAAGGCTGCTACATAGTTTTTAGGAAAGCAACATTAATTAAGTTCTTCATTAATAAGTGCTCTATGCTGCTAATGTAATCAAGAAATACCGTAATTTTTGAATGCTATGGATGAGGCAGCAGATACCGTAATCGCACATTTCATTTCATTGAAGTTTAAGTTCTTTTATGGTATGGGTTTATACGGGTTTATGAAGCTTCACTTATGGTTTTATCTATAACAACAAGATAGAAGTTCTTACTCTTTAGATAGAGATGGCGATTTTCCATCCGCTGCTTTTCTTCCAGATACTGGGCAATGAAGTAGTGTTTCAGTCCTATATCATGAAATTAAGTATTATGGTTAGAGATATTGAAAATATGTATTTTGGGAATAGGATAATAGGTAAATGATTCTGTAAGTGTTTCAGATTTATCTACGCTACGCGTACTTTTAAAAAGTCAATTTACCTTCTCTTTTCTGGTTGAGGCTTTACCAAAGTATGATTCAGTACTCCATTCACAGACACCTGCGAATCACAAGAAAAAAAAAACTTCTGAAGAGCATCACAATGATAGTTCAAATGAACTCGTATCTCTGTGAAGGGGGATGTGTCTGTGCGTGCATGTGAAAAAGTACCCTAGTCGGAGTTCGTTGAATCCAGCTGTCATTAGACGCCTTGACGAAGGTTTTAACGATTCTTGAATTTCCTATCTTGTTGAGAATTGGAGAAGATTTCTTAACGGTTTCACCAGCACGAGAACCAAAATTAATTGACATGTGAAGTGATTTTGGATTTGATCTATTTTTCTCTAACGATTCTCTTGCAGTCTTTTTACAGTTCGGATCTGCATTATCATCCTTCCTTGAGTGAACAGTTGTTACATTAACAGGAACTCGGGGCTTGGATGCTAGAGTATAAGTTGACGACTTTGAGGAAGAGATTAGAGGTTTCTTCTTGCTCAAGGATGCAAAATCCCTCTTCTTAGCAACATCCTAGAAAATCAACATCACGTATGAAGTTTATTAAAATAGGGTCAATCTCAATCCAGCGTATTGAAGAAAACATCTAAATAGCACATGCACCTTGACCTTAATGGGCGCCTTCTCTTCTTCGGTCATTTTCTTACTGTTATCAATAATTTCTCTCTGGCTCAATAACTCAACCTGAATAGGTTTCTCTATGTAAGCGACTTGGCCTTTTATGGGTTCTGTTTCTTCCACCGAGGAAGCATACAATTCGTTAGCTTCAACACTGGGTTTATAAATGTTGGCATCAATAATGGGAACTAGATCAGAGCTATTTGGTTTCACACACTCTAAGTTGATGGGAGAATCATTGCAACTGTCAACTCTAACACTCAGTGTAGGGGAAAGATTAGCTGCTTCAGCCTCTTGCTCAAGCAATGCAGCAGCTTTCTTCTTGGCAGCAATTCTTTTGTAATGGGCTTCAAAGTAGGCTTTCTTCTGAGCAACAGAACCTATCTTGGAAAGTTTCTTGGCTTCTTCCAAGTGCCTGTTTTGAGTGAAGGCTGACCTTTTCTCCCAATCCAATGTGTCTGTCATGAATCTCCCAAAACAGATTGATGTTGTTAGGGCGCGAAGGGGATCTCCCTGTAAGACAGATTTATTTTAGAATTATTTCCTTGGGAAAATCTTGAAAGTCAACCTAAACTTATGCACATTCCCGCAAGCAAAATGCTAATGAAATAGCAAAGAAATGGGTTTGAAAAGTGCCAAATTCAATTAGGGAGTCTTTATTTGAGATGGAGGTAGTATGTATATGATTGATAACAAACTGGAAACAGAATTGCAAACAGACACTGCCCAATAAAAAAGTGATTTCACAATTGAAAAATAGACAGAGACCCATTATATGAAACCCCAAATAAACTTGCTTGCTAATAAGATTTTGTATTTTTATTGTCCTAATAATTATGATACCACATGCTCCAAAATTAGAAGAAATATAAATTATATAAGTAAGCAAAGTAAGATAGAATGTTAAGCTGCAACTCTAATCAAGCACACATAAATCTAAGGCACAACCAGGAACATTCAAGAAAAAATTATTCTTTGTCAAAAAAAAAAACCATACATTATCGTAGTCGCGAGAAGTGGGAGAAGGCTGAGAAAATGATCGCATGAGGCAAGCGGACGATTCACCCATCCAATATCTCTGTGTTCCCTCGAAACCTTTGTAATTTACTTTGAATTATTTGAAGGCTTTTTATGTGGGTATATTTCAAGGCAAAGCCACCAACAGGGAGAGCCAAAATCTGCAGAGAGAAAAGGAAAGCTTTTTCTTTTTCTTTCTATTTTGTGTGAATAATTTGCAGAGCAAAGGCTGGGTTTAATTTGCAGTTTTGGGACAGTGACAATTTTGACCCAAGTGAAGTGAGAGTAGGTCTGAGATTATTGAGGTCTGTATTCCAACGTCTCCTTTCCTTTGGCAACGGGAGAGTGAATAAACAAAACAAACAAGAATGATTTTGATTGACAAAAATAATATTATTAGGATTATTATTAGAAGACTAAATCACACTAATACACCTTAAATTAAAAGAATATATTAATTTATACCTTAATATTATTTTTTTTATAATTTGCACCATATACATATAAATTATATCAATTTATCTCAATGTATCATTTTCGGCTAATTTTCAAAACTTTCGACCACACGAGCAAATTGCTGCATACCATATTCATTCTCGCTGCATCAAAATTATTAAAATATGACAAAATTCATCATTACTTCCTACTTACTATTCCAAAATCCATTCTTTATTTCTAGTCACTACAACAAAAATCCATCTTTAACTTCTTACCATAAAATCTATCCTTTATCCTTATCACAAAATTCACTGTGTGAAGTTCAATTTAAAACACTAATGGCGAAATAGTCCTATATTTCCCCCTTTCTTTTTCCTATAACAGTGGACTCCTAATTTTAGCACTAAACTGAAGAGCAAAAATGGAATGAAGGTTTCTTATTGTCTCTTGTCTAAAATACCCTTACTAATTGCATACGCGATTTTCTCATGTGATCGAAAATTTTGAAAAATGGCCGAAAATAAAGCATTGAGATAAATTGATATAATTTGTATGTAAACGATGCAAATTATTGAAACAAAATATTTATGATATAAATTGATATATTCTTTTAATTTTGGGTGCATTAGAGTTATTATTACCTTTATTCAACAGAATTAGCTAATCTAATAAAACCCCATTTGTTGTTAATTTTGAATTTGAAGAGAAGAGAAAGAAAGGGTCCACTTAGCTCAGCTGTCATCTAATAATAGACACCACAACGGCTAGTGAGCGTCTCCTTCCAAATTACTCATCTTTGTTGCAATGGCAACGTCCCATTTCGATCAAGTCATAATATTTATTATATTAATTATTTCAACCTTTTACACCTTCCCAATCAATCAACAACATCATATGGATCTCTTTTACTCCAATTTTTTTATTTAAAATTAATTCCCAGAAATAACAATTTTTTAGATAAGTTAAATTAATCAAATGAATGCTGGGGAAAGAAAACAAATTAATCAAATGAGGAACGAATTTTTTTTATTATTTTAGAAATTCAATAAAAACATCTTATATGATCACATTTTTACGAAAAGTCCAAAATCAATTATTTTAACACAATAAAAATATTCTTTATCACCATTACTAGTGACAAGTACAAAATTTGAATTAATTGCATTGAGATTCAATATATGCGAAAATGCTCTTCCGAGAGAATCATTTACTTTAATAATAATAAAGGCCTCTGTTTCTAGAAGTAAATGGATGTAATTTTTTCTTGAAACTTTGTGAAAATAATATCTATATCATCTCCCCAAAACTTCATAAAAAAAAATTCAAAAAAGAAGTTGATGTAATGAAAATGTGATATATAAATTTTATGAGATCATATTACCAACTTCGAAATTGAGCTTTTTTATATAAATCTTGGTAGAGATGATCTACTCATTATAGAGAACATTTTTCACAAAGTTTCATGAAAAAATTTCATTTGTTTACCCTTCAAAATTTCATTCGTTTACCCTTCAAAATGGGCAGTCCCGTTGACATATATACTCATATTAATATATATATATATAGGAATGATCTCTTAAGGATTTGTTGTCCTTAAATACGGACCAACCTTTTTAAAAGGGTAAATTAATGAATGTTTTGTTGAAACTTTTTACAAATCTATTAAATTCTATTAAAAAAAAATTAACCAGAAAGTGGTTGTTTTTAGTTCAAAAGAAAGAAAATAGTAATTGTGTATGAATGCCTGCTTTTTATACTTTACATAGTAATAAACATACGTTCCTAATATCATATACTTGCAAATATGAATGCCTGCTTTTTAGTTTATAATGGCACAACTTTACGAAAAAATAAGGGCGGTGTTATTTACACCCACTATTTTTATCATAAATACTACTCTTGCCACAAACACCCTCTAAGGTAAATTTATAATCACTAACACCCCCCTAAGACTTGCCAAATGAGAAGTGAGTGCAGATACATACACTCTCCCCACTTGGAGAGAGTTTGTTTGTAATAACTCGCCTAACATCAAGTAATGAATTACTGAAGTGTTTTTCAAATAAGGTTCGCCTAATGAGAGGTGAGTGCACTTACATAAACACGACTTACATGAAAAGAGTGTATTACTAAGTAGTCACCTAATATCAGGCAATGGAGGAGGTGTTTGTGATGGATAATGTGGTGTTAAAATATATTTTTAGTTAAATTTTGGAGGGAGTGTTTGTGACAGATTTTGGGAGTTTAAATAATACCACCAAAAAATAAGGGCGTTATTATTTACACTCCTAAATGTATCATAAACACCCCATCAAAATTTAACTAAAAATACATTTTAGCACCTCTTTATACATCACAAACATCCTCATTCATTGCCTGATGTTAGGCGAGCGCTTAACATGCAACACACTCTCCCTATTTTAGCCTGATTTATGTGAGTACACTCACCTCTCATTAAGCATGCCTTATTTGAAAAATACTATAACACTCCATTGCTTGATTTTGTGCAAGCTTTTACTAACAAACTATCCCTATGTGGGTCGAGTGTATGCAATTACATTCACCTCTCATTAGGCAAATCTTAAGAAGTGTTAGTGATAAGAAATTTACTATTGAGAAGTGTTTGTGACAAATATGAAATGTGTAAATAATATTGTCCAAAAATAATTAATTGTTTTAAAAAAGATTAAGTGTTTTTGAAAAAAAAACTGATATATCTATGAATTTGATTGTAAAGAAGTGGGGAATGATTTGGTTGTTGAGCAATTCATAAAATGTACCTGCTTTTTTATTCGAAGGAAAATAGCCATTAAAATTAATCAACATAATTAATATGGAAAGGAGGCTATAAAAAACTCGGGGCCTCCTCTATTTAAAACTTAAAATTTGGCACATTTAAAACTTATTTAGCAAGATAATGAGCGACTATGTTGCCAACACAGTAAACAAATGACCAACTACTAGTTTAAAAAACCTAAAAGCTCTTCTAAAATCATCAACTATATGCCCATATAAACCAGAGCTACTAATACTACTCTTAATAAGATTGATAACATCCAAAGTATCCCCCTTAAAAATGGCATTTTAAAAACCACGTTATCTAGTAAAATTAACTAATATGAGAGCTGCTATATCTTTCGCTGATGCGGGGTCTACATAAATAAAAAAATTATTACACTTTGTGTAAATTAATTTTGTATAGATCTTGAGGTATAAACATGATTGCGAATAAAAATTCGTATATCTATACAAATTAAGATATAGATCTTGGATTAACATGATTTCTCATATTACAATAATTTGAGATATTTATTAACCTCGATCCATAGCCACAGTAAAGTAATGTAGATATCGGTGTCTTTTTTAGGATACCTATATGTGTTGTATTATAATTTTACAATATGTAACTGATTGAATATTACTTATTACTATAGGCAAATAAATGACCCAATTTTGGAATATGTAATTGTTGGAATATTTCTTTGTGTGCTTGGTTGGCTTACTTTTAATGTAATCCACACATATTAAATTAAAATTAGTAAAATCTAGGTTGGAGAGGACCCCATCTTTTACCAATATTTTCATTATTTCACTGGATATATGACCCAGTCTTTTGTGCCACAAGAATGATAAATTATCATCAATTAGATTTCGTTTATCTCCAACATTATGATGGATCATTAAAAGGGTTTTAGTAAAATTATTATCAAGATTAATTTTGTATAACCCGTCAGTAAGAATACCAGAACCAATAAGATGAGATTCCTTAAACAAACTAAAACATTTATCCTCAAATTTAAATGAAAAACCATCATTATCCAATTTAGACAAAGAAATCAAATTGTGAGAAATTGAAAGAACATACAAAATTTGAAATAAATCTAAATGATAATCACTATTTAAAATTAAACGAAAAGTTCATACAACTTTAATTAGAGTTTTCTCCCAATTCCCCATGTAAAGGAAATTTTCAGTTTCACTTTTGGTTTGGGTGGTAAAAAATCCCTGCATCCTATTAGAAACGTGAACATTAACACCAGTGTTAATCTACCATGTATTTAGGAACCTTAGTTAAATTTGATTCGAAACATACAAAAACCAATGGCTTATTCTTATTTTTGAACAACTTTCGATGTTTTTCATAATTTTTCTGGAAGTTCCCATGTTTATTGCATAAATGACACTTATTGTCCTTACATCCCTTCTTTTTAGGAGGTTGATCTTGTTGGTTGGGTTCATTCACATTGGAAGCCGCCCATTAATGCCAGTTTTTTAGTTTTTTTTCCCAAATTTCTTTCCAGCTTCATAAGTCACTAGATGAGCAAAATGACTACTTTTGTAATTCCCCGTACTTTAAATTATTTTAAATTGAATTATATTAGCTTATTTATACTCATATGAGTGATCGTTTGATGATTCGGGTGGTCCGAATCAATTTCGGTTAGTAAATAGAAAATTTTAGTCCTTTGCGATTAGTTAATTTTAGCTAACTTTGAGTTATCGTAATTTCTTCGTTACTTATCCAAATAAGATTCCATTCACATTGGTGTCTAGTATTTGTGCCATTATACAACTTTCGTGTTTTGGCCAACGTCCAATTCACACTCCTCGTGGGTCAAAACAGGGCGCAAAGTAGGCATATTGCAAAATTCTAGTCATTCGGTAGCGCTTTGGCAGAGCGCTGTCTTCGGTAAATTTCTGGAAAAAATCTATCCAGAATTTGGAAAAAAAATCTTACAAAGTTGTAGATCTTTGAAATACCTTTCCGTGAACATAAAGAACGCCTCAATCGGAGTTCCGAGCAAAAAGTTATGGCCAAATTACGAACAGTGCATCAGAGCACCAAAATTACACGCGGACCGATCTAGGGAGTCCAGACTCATGCGCGGACCGGTATGGCATTTTTCTAGACCGGTCCGGCAGCGGGCCAATATCGGTTTTGAGCGTTTTTAAGTGTTCTTTTGACCCCTTTTTGCCACAACTTCGACCCAAACACTCCTAAACATCCCTAGAGAGTTCTAAAGAGCTCTAAGGAGAGAGAGAATGAGATTTCTACACATTTAACCTCTTAATCCAAGGATTAAAGCTTTAAAACATCCAAATCTTTCTCTCCTTCACTATTCATCATCTCCTACCTTGTTGTCCACCATAAGAGTTCTAGTTTGAGCGTTGGATACTGGAACGAGGGTTCATACATCATTGGTTCAAGGATCTTGCCATGCTAGGAGCGTGGTGACGAGAGAGCTTTAAGATTTCACCGAATGGAGCTTCGGATATGGATTGATTTCTATGGTTAAGGTATGGGAAGTATTTCGTATACATTCTGTAAGCTCTAGAGCTATTCTTTGATATTCGTATTCTTGTATTCATCTTGTTATTACTTGTTCCTTGGCTCGATTATGCTATGACTGGCTTTGCTTGCTATATGTGGTATGTGTTGGCTTAAGTGCTTTGGTGATTGATTGGTACATGTCTAAGTACACCTACCGGGAATTTGTCAACAGTCCAACAGCCCGGTTTACAACGTCCGCGGAGAAGGCATGAATTTGTATGGTGGTACTTGGCATGTAGCCATGAGAGAGCCGGGTATGAGGCCTTGTATGGTGATGGGCTTATATATGTGTATTTGTTATTGTTCTATTGATTCCACAAATTCATCTTTATCCTCTGTATACGGTTTACTTTCACATACATGTTTTTCATCAACAGGTGCTCGCAGTGAAGACGCGGGATGGGACAATGAGAGCTCGTGGGAGAACTTTAGGGATTATTATAGTTTAGAGGTTGTAGAATTTGATTATTTTGTATTTTGGGAACTCTATTGTAATTAACGGATAATCTATATCATATTTATTCATTTCTTATCGCCCCCCAAGGGCAAGGCGTTACAACTTTGCTGCTTAAGCCTTACCTCCTCTTGAACTAACATATTGGCCACTTCATTCACATTTCACTTGTCCTTATTAGTGTTATAGTGAATTTGAAATAGCCCATATTGGATAGGCAAAAAATTCAAATATAAATTGGACAAGACTATTCTCATCCACAGTCATTCCTAAAGTCCGCAATTTTGCAGCAAGATTAATAATTTCCAATACATGCTCATGCATAGTGCGTGTATCATCAAAACGCAACGTAGTGAACTCACTCATTAATTTTCTTATAAAATACTTATCGGCAGTGACTCAGCAAAAACAACGCGAGTTATTACACCCAAGTGCAGATGATCGGTCAAGTAATAAATACTCGGTCCGAGGTCGATCCACGGGGAAGAGGATAGTTTTTGAGTTAGGAAGGTTTCTTTTAAGAGAAAGATGAGAAAAATAAAGAAAAGATGAAATATGGAGAAAAATGAATGTAGATTGATAACTAAAATAGCTAGTGGCAGTAAAATTAAATAAAACAGACAATTAAAATTAATCCTAAAGGTAGCAAAACATTATTATCCTAAAGGAAACTAAAATAGCATAAGAAGAACATAGAATAAAGCTAAATAAAATAAACACTAAAAATAGAGTACTAAATTAATTAAATACGTTAAAAACTTTAATTAAAATTAAGAATAAAAAGCGCTAGGGGTATCCATAAGTTTTAGGCAAATACAACGGGCAATTCGATGGATCAAAAATTATTTTCTAATTAATTTTTTTAAAAAAATCAGTCTACTATCCACGAGCTAATTGATCTAATAAACTCGTATTTTTTGAAATAATTCATGCGTGACATAAACTATACGTACCGATACTAATTATGGAATCAATTCGAATTACTTAATTTTACCGAAAACACTTATTTATTAAACTGAAGTAGTGCTTAACACTACAAAACCTTTTTATGAAAAGTGAGTTTGGAAAAGTTAAGTAATTATGAAAATTTAATTCAAATAGGTTAAAACGTAATTGAAATCAAATTTGAACTAAAACGGGCCGTGAAAACACAAAATTTGCGATTTTAGTATCAAAAAGTAAGGATTAAAATTACTACAAAAAACAGCGCACTCTAATTTAAAATTATAAAGATACAAAATCAATTAATTTAGAGAGTATAAATATGTGAGAACCCGCACTTTCGACGCCGGCCCTATTGACGGCGATTCCTCCAATTTTTTCGATTTATTTAGAAAACAATTTGTTTTATTATAGAGAAAATGTGGCGATTTGAAAAAGGAATCAGAGTCGCCATTTTTTTTTACTAAACAAACAAAAGTATGTATAAAAGATGAACATTTATGAATTAAATGATCTTTTAAACACGATTATTGTGAAACCAGTTGATTCAAATGTTCGGGGATTAAGTTATGAATCGGGAAGGTGTTAGGCATCCAATTCACCATTTCGGTCACTGAGTAAGATATGCGTGGAATTATAATCGAATATTCGCATGCTTATTGATGTTATCGCGCACCATCCCGTAATTTTAGAAAAACATGATTTTGGGGTGGGAATGGAAATCAAGTGTTTCATAATTTGCCATTCGATTTTAAAAATTAGTGTATGTGTGATTTGAAAGATGATTTTAATAATAATAGATAGCGAAACGGATGTTTTTTGGAAAGCTTTAGGGCTTTTCGGAAGCTAATTTGATTTAAAATCTGATATTCAGCAATCATCTAGATTTGTTCGTCAATAGTGTACCATAATTTAATAATTTAAATCGACATTAACGAATCTAGTTCTCTCATATTAAATATTTAGGTAAGCACCGCGATTTATAAATTAAACCGAGTACAAACATGTATTGATTCCTTCGTGGATCGAAACTATTAAAACTAAAATTTTCTAAAATTAACAGTTAAAATATGTTTAAAAATGGTTTTAGCTCATTCCACGCATTTGGTTTTGAAAATAGGGCTTAAATATAAAATATTAACGAATTTTGAGATAAACAACAATTTCTACGTGCGATTAATTAATTATAACTGATAAAATAAATAGAGATAAAAAATTAAAGCCGGACTGAGATAAAAAATACTCGAGAGCCTTAAAAATAGTAGAATACTATTTTAGAGTACTGTTACCGAAGTCCCAAAGCCAACTGATGTTTCAAATGGGGTCTGTGCAGGTGTATTTATATCTGTAAAATAATTAATGGGTTGGGCCTAGAATTGTTTGTCTGCGGACGCAAATCCTAGGATGTTCGTTTGTGGTCAAACATCTTATATTTGTCTGCAGACACAGATCTAAGGATTTTCATCTACGGACAAACATCCTATGTTTGTCCACGAATAAACGCATGTCTAACATGCGACGATTTTTATAATTTCGGCCAAACAAAATATCAAATTGATCTATTTTTTTAGCATGTTGTTACCCATGATAAAACCTACCTACTAACCAAATTTCAGAATTTTTGGACTTCGGGAAGGCCTCCTCTTGATTTTCCGAGCTAAATTTTTGGTTTTTTGAATTTTTGGAGATCTGGCCATCATATCAAACTGATTTTTGAATATATTACCCCCTATATGATTTCCTAACTCTCCACAAAATTTTAGGATTTTAAGAGTTCAGGAAGTATCGATACGAGAAAATCAGCGCAATCGGATTGGAAATGTTTGTCTACGGACAAACCCCCTAAGGGGTTTGTCCCCATGCCACACACCTTGTGTGTCATGGGGACACACCCTTTGGGGAATGTATCCGTGGGCGGCTTTTTGCGATTCCCGTTAAATGAATTGTCGGATTAATATGATTTTTTAGTATGTTATTTCCCATGATACAGGCTGTTTACTGACCAAATTCTAGCTCATTTAGATTTCGAGAAGGTCCCCTTTTGATTACCCGAAGTTAACTCCTGATTTTTTAAATTTCTAGCGATTCGGGCGTCAAATCGAACGGATTTTTGGATATGTTGCTCATTGTGGAAATGTCTAATAAACTTAAAATTTTGAGGATGATTAGAAACGGGAAACTTTTTTTTCACAAATTTCAAAAAGTCTTAACGGTTTTCGGTTATAGTAGTTTCTGGTAATTCTCATAACTTCTCATATGAATATATTTTTGGCTTCTTTCTTTGACATGTATCACATGTATAGTGTACGTATGCATCTATGGATGTTCGTGCAAGCATGCATATTCATTTCTTTAGAGATCGGGATTCTTGCGGTGGTCACAAAATGAGGTGTTCACAAGACCGCTCTCTAAGTCAACCGATTAGGGTTTACGCCAAAAACAACAATTGAAACTAATTTGATTCTTTTGTCGGAAATATAATTAGAATTAGAATAATAATTTAATAAAAATAAGATTTATAATGACCTATTAACTTATAAAAAATTAAGTATAATTGAATTCGGGTTTGAAAAATTAATTTATAATGAGATGTCGACAAGACCGCTCTCTAAGTCAACCGGTTAGGATTTACGCCTAAAACAACGATTAAAACTAGTTTGACTCTTTTGTCGAAAAGATAATTAGCATACTAGGATAATAATTTAATAAAAATCAAATTTATAATGATCTATTAACCTATAAAAAATTAATTATAATTGAATTCGGATCCGGAAAATTGTCGCGTCGGCATACCCATTCCTTACGGACCCTTAACTAACGAACTAATCAAACATATATAATAAATTCATGGACAATAAATTAATTAAATAAAATAGCACATATAAATTCATAAATTGAAATATAAATAACATCATAAACATGCAAAATTTATACTAATAATTAACAAAGCAGTAAATAAATTATGAATTTTGAATTGAAGTGCACGCGTAAACCAATAATTAAATCTAAAAATTAATCTTCAAAATTGTACTTGAATATTTCATCTCTAACTCCCAAATAAACACCAAATAAAACTAGTAGAAGCGATACAAAACAAATCCTTAATGTGTAGAACAAAAATTAAATAAAGAAAAAAAAATAAAGAATGGAGAGAGAGAGAAAGAGAGGGCACGGCTGTGTTGATAATTTGTGGTTGCTTTTGATGGTATGTATATATATTAGAAACCTGATTGCATGTGGCACATATGCATCATTTATGGTACACATTTACATAGAATTAACTCTATAAAAATAAAGTTGCATGAGCCATGTATCAAGCACAAGATCTATAACATAAATGCAACTTATGCCATCCATCTGGGCTAGGTCCACTTTCAATAATTTCTTGCAACTTCAATCACCTTATTCATTCGCGCTAGAATCTGCTCCTCCAGCGCACTATTCGTATTTCAACCATAACTTTGCGCTCTAAATTTTGATTAATGCAAGGTTTTTGCCTACACGTAGATAATTCAGAACTCTACAACTTTTATTTCTGGAGTTTTTTTCAAATTTGGCAAGGATAAATATCAGGATTGGCTGGAACATAAGCGTTGTGCTCGGTGGATTTCTTATTCAACCGAAAATTTTTCGAATTGATTCAAATGACCTTTTTTTACTTAGGATAATTTATCGACTTCTCTTAATCTCTTTCATCCACCCTCTTCATGCTTGAGCTTGGAATTTTTTTTCGGTTCACTTCTTGAACTCAATTTAGCTCTGAATTTGACCAACAATGACTAATTTTTAGGGAATTTACTTCTTGATTTGTTCTTATTCATTTTTATCATGTAAAAAGGCTAAAATGCACTAGAAACAAACTTAATATCTTATTTCATAATTAAAACTCAATTATTAATAATTTAGGATAATTAGAATCAAATTCATGCTTATTGAGCTATATAAATATGTATAAAAATGCAATATTTTGGCTTAATCAAGCAGTACAAAAGCAACTTTTTAAGTTTTGCATATATTCCATTGCATTATCAATTTTAGGGAGTGTGATTTTGATATTGTTTAGAACAGTAATTCGCAAGAACTTGACAATCAATATGTTCTATCTTTCCCAAGCTTTACGGAGAGATTTTTTCTTAATACTACTTTAAATTGTTACAGCATACTCATTCATTTGGAGTGATTAATCTAAGTCTAACACTCCCAAGGTGAATTGAACCTGCTCTAACCATTCTGGTAAGTTAAAGACTGAAATAGATGAACCATACGAATAAATAAATTTAGTGGTAAATACTACAATAATCAATTTTTTATAAGAAAAAGAAAATGACATCACATTAATGATTTCAGTCAAACAACACATATATCAATAAAGTTTATATGAATACAGTGTATAACTATGGCTCTCTTTTGGGTAAAGACATAAAATGCTGATTATGGTGCTTAAATATATTTATATAAAACATAATTAAGTAAAAAATATTAATTTAACTAAGTACGTTATCTTTGGATAACCTATAACTATTTAATTAAATAATAATAGATTAAACTACATAATATTTATTTAATCATTAAAATTGATTATCTTTAAAGGATAATTTCAGATAAATAAATAAATACAATAATACCATAAATAATCTTAACAATTTATAGGCATCTATAGTCATAATTAATTGCTAATTAATTACTTATTTAATTTAATAGAAACCATACTGGTCAGACCAATTTAGTTGCTACCAAACTAGTCTTAATATGACTTATTAAATAAAATAGTAATATATTATTTTATTAATATTCATTAATTTAAATTTGGGCTAGTTTAGTAATTACCAAAATAATCTTACTAAATTAATCATAATAAGAATATTAATCATATAAAGCTAAATAATTCCAAAACATAATTTCATAACATAAACGATTATTCCATAATTTGACATAGGTTCTCATTTTGCACTATAAAGAAAATAAAATAAGGAATTAATTAATTCAATAAAACCAATTTTTGTTTTATTAATACAAATTAGTTCAACCAAATCAATTTAGTTACACGGAAACCTTTTTACGGCGATTTTGTGTTGTGTCCATGTGCCCAAAAGGATGGGGGAGTAAAAATCCCAATATTTTGACGGAAAAGCAATGTAAAAATGCTCGATCTGTACCAGAAACATTCTCTATGTTTCTGGTACGGACCAGGCTTTTTATGACCTTTTTTCCTCGTAAAAATGTTTGGTCCGTACGGATTGATATGTACTTAAAAATTTTCGTATAAACATATATACAGGGGTGAAGCTGTGTGGGAGCATGGGGGTTGGTGCCCACCTTGGTTTAGGGCATTTTTTGAAAAAAAAATAAAAATAAAAATTTTAAGGACTTATGTGTATAAAAATAAACTTTAGGAGATCTAATTGTAAGGGGCAAAACTTACAGAACAATTTGTAAACAGCAAACCTAATTAATTAAATTCAGCTGCTGCCTGCCAGAGACTCATTTCTCTCATTTCCTCTTCTTATTGCCTGTGTTTGAATGCTTCACCATTTCTTCACTCACATGTCTAAGCTTTCTTTATCTACACACTAGCCAACGGCCGACCACTACAATGCCACCACCACAGCCATTCGCCCGCCACCACTTCTCTATTTCATAAGTATATTTTTCAAATTTACTTTTAAAAATTAGGGATTATTTTATTTCTTGAATACTTGCATAATATTAGTTTTGTTTCTTTATAATTAATACTATTACGTTTGCATTCAAATTTTATGGTTTTAAATATGATTTAGTGTGTTTTGATTTTCGATTAAATTTTTCCTTTCATTGGTCTAATTCCTAGCTTCTCCGCTACATATGTATAATATATATATATACTAGGGGTAACCCGTGCCGATGGCACTATGGCTTAATTCGTGTAACCACTACGTACCAGAACATGAACAAAAAAATAAATCTTTGTTATACAAAGATGACACCCTAACAAACATATAAATTGCTAATAAATGGGGGCATTGCTGATAAAATCCTAAAACATGAAAAGCCCGAAAGAAAAGCTAATGAGAATCAAAATCCAATGTAAACATTCAAATATTGTACATAAATTTAGAACACATACAAATTAAAAGGGAAACAAAATATGCAGCATATAAGCTGTAGTTACATATAACGTTACATGAATTGTAAAAGGCTAATGGGCTACCGGCATAACTTTTGACCAAGACATAAACTCAAAAGGACAAAATAACCCAACAATGAAATAGCAATATATTTAATGTTTTACAAAGAAAAGAAAAAGATAAAATATCCATCCAATAAACATGGCACAATACAAAACATATAAATTGTTATTGAATTTCGAGCATGATAAATAATAGGATTTTATGACTTTACCTCTGATATTTACATTAGCTTTGTAACTTCTACATGTTCTTTCATGTAAGACCTGCATGCAAAGAAAAATAATGTAAAAATGTAGATTTATTGCCCTTCAAGAATTCTTAGCAATGGTAATCCTCATAAACGACAACTATAAAAGACATAGGAAAATTAAGACTCTTAATTTGAATTGAATGTGTGCACCTCGATTAGGTTCACCACTTATATAAATTGTGATAATATAAACGTTATTAGCACGTAATAGTGTGAAATGAAAAAAAGACATGAACAAAGGAAAAGCAAAGCAAACATTGGGGGGGAGTGCTATCTTCATCTTAAATTAATAGTCCTACTTTATCTTTACTCCTTAATAAATCACTTATTTACAAAAATGACATAAGAAATTTTGTTTTACTAAAACAGAAACATGAAAGAATTACAACAAAAAATGTTAATTAAGCTATTTAAAAAGTAGACTATAACAAAATGATTAAAGTAAAACAAAAAATAAACTACTTCTTTCGATATTTTAAAAAAAGAGTGCTATTAAAACAAAATGATTAAAGTAAAACAAAAAGTAGTATTATAAAAAAATGATTAGTATAAAACTATAAATAGATCGAAAGAATAATTGATTAAATTAGAATGATCTTTTGTTCAAAAATGTTGGCCTTACCTCAGCCAAGTTTGATTCCTTTCTCTGTCAATAATAGCTTGTGGCGTCCTCTTGATCAAGAATTGGTTACAGGTTTACCCTTGACGAATTTAGGTGACCTGTTAGACCCTTTATCATGGAAAGCTTTGTTTTAAGTTTTCTAATAAAACAAATTAAAAATGTTAAGGATCTTATAAATAGCATTCGAAAGTCCTACAAATAATAAAACTAATTAAGCATCATAAATGAAGTTCCATGAGCGCAATAAACATGAAAAATGATTGGTGATAGAAATGAAAAGAGACCACTGAGGTAGCCATCATATGTAGAATCTTAGTTCAGTAGAAATAAGAAAATAATATAAATGAGACTCGCCAATAAAATAAGAAAAATTACTTGATGCTAACCCATAAATTTTATTTTAGAAACACTAAACATATTAATTTTAGAACAATCCCCAAACATGAAAAGCCTTAAGGAAAAGCTAATGAAAACAAAGAGATGAATAAAACTGAACTCATCAGCTACTAACCAAAATATTAATAATTGACCTAAAATTTATCAACACTAACAACAGTTTGCAAGAAAAGATTTTAAATTAGCATAAAAATCTCAAATTAATCATGGAGAGAGGTACTAACGAAAAGAAAATAACCTAGGTTTCCAGAATGTAAATCGCCAATATTAAGTAACCAAATATTAAATAAAATCATTGCCCAGTGTAAATCCAAGTACTTGAATATTGGTCAAAAATTTCAGTTTGAAGCCCCCACAAATATAAAATACAACAAATATGAGCATACGTAAAGATTATTCTAAATTTTACCAAAAAAAAAAGTATACCCAATCTTTATCATAAATTTCTAGAAGAAAAACCTAAATTTATATTTAAAAAAAACAAATTAGACTAATTTAGAAGATAAATTATACTAATAATGCATTTTGCCACAAATTCGTAAATTACCATTAGTTGGCCTTCTCACCTTCCTCTTTGTGGCCCCTACAAACTTCCTCTGTCCACTCTCATTTTCTAACTCAGCCTCCAGCTGAGCTTTTCTTTTCTCTCAATCCCTTCTCCATTTTCTTCAAAAACAATTACAGATATAATCAAGAAATAACAAATCAATTTTAAACATCAAAAAAGCAATGTTCAATCACCAATTTCAACTCAAATATAAACTTATCTCCTAAAATACCTTATCTCCTTTTAGGTCTCTATTCTTCAAAAAACAAAACAAAACAGAGAGATACTGAAAAAAGAAAGAAATGTCAATATTGTATAGAGAAACCCACCACAGTGATCAACATCAAATTATGGGTTTCATTTTTATTGTAGAAAAACTGGAGGTAAAAAGGGAGTGAAAAAGAGAAATTTGAGAGCAGAGGCATTTTTGCTAGATTTATCAAGACCCTCTTTTGTAGAGATGGAAGCCATTAATGATTGTGAGCAACTTGATCAGATTTTAGCAAAAGCAGCAGAAACATCAACACCTATTATCATTGATTGGTCTCTCTCTTTAGCTAGCCATATTTTGTTATTCTAACTTTGAAAAGCCCTAACTCCAAAATGAAAGATGAAGAGCATAGACATTAAAGCTATCCGTATTTTCGTACCTTGTAGTGTTGTTATCAGCGTGGGGATGGAGGTAGAGCAGTTATCAATCGCTCTTTGCTGCTGTTGATCGACGTCGCTGCGGTGGGTGCGTATAAGCGAGACAGAGTTCAGCTTCTTAATATTCCGAAATCTTCTTTGGTTGTGAGATGGTGGTGGAAGGCAACGGAAAGGTGTAGTGTGCTGGCCGGTAGTGAAAGCTTTATGAAAGAGCTTGCGTGAGGGAGTGTAGAGAGAGAAAAGAGAGATCGGAGAAGTGAATATGAAAGGTGTGGTGGGTTAATAAAGGTAAGAGAAAATGGTAAATGAGTGGCCAGGGATATCCTAAATTTTGGACGTTAGGGATTGCTTTTTTATTTGGGCGCATTATTTAGTGGATTCAAAAACAACTCTCTTTTGTTATTAGACCATCTCTAATGCATGGGTTAAATAGGTAAAATTAGCCTTTTTAGCGCACAGCGCATATGCTATAAGTTAAAATGGCTTGCTAAAATGATAGAGAAATGGTAAAAGCGGGGGGAGACAAACAATTCTATCCCACGATGAAGTCTACATCGCGAGCACCTGACAATGACCCGCGCGATGTTCTGAACATCGCGTAATGTACAGTCATCACCGCGCGATGTTCTGAACATCGCGTGATGTACAGTCATCACCGCGCGATGTTCTGAACATCGTGAGCTACGCTGACGGGGCATGGGCACGACGTACAGTCCATCGCGAGAGGCGTGATGTGTCTTTTACCCCATACGCATTGCAGAGAGAGAATTGCTAAAATTGTAAATATCCTTACCATTTTACCTTATACATTGCAGATGGTCTTATAGATATGTGTGTGTGTGTGAAAACATGCTTCTAAGACCATCTGCAGTGCGGTTGTTAAAATTGTAATTTTACCTTTTTTAAATGTGCAGCGCGAATGGTAATTAGTTAAATGAGATGCTAAAATGGTATAGAAATGGTAAAGTTGGAAGGCGACAAACATTTCTGACCCGCGATGGAGAGAATGTCGTGAGGAGCTGACACACACACGCACGATGTTCTGTATATCGTGTGATGTCCAGTCATCATCACACGATGTACATTCCATCATGTGAGGGTGAGGCCATTTTTGAATTTCAAAAACTTTGCCGTTACCTTTTAACGGATCTTTCAACTTTTAGAAACTATAAATACCCCCCAATATTTTCAAACTTCCACATATTCAACTATAAATAATTTGGTTGTTTTTATTTACTCTTCTTTTCTCATTTAATTGCACCTGCAATTTCTATTTTATATGTATACAAGTTTTATTTTTTTTTAATTATGTATAAAAATCGAGAAGCAAATATCCAAGTTTTTGAAGATGAAGCTTTATGTCGTGCTTATCTTAATGTAAGCGTTGATCCAATTCAAGGTACTAATCAATCTTTGGATAGCCTGTGGCAAGTGATTACTGTCAAATACCATGAGCAACCCGAAGTTTTACATCGAAGAACACAATAAAATATTTTTGATTATTTAAATTTTTGAAAGAGTTAAATTTATTTTTTGTAAAATAAAAATAATTTCCAATACAAAACAGAATAATAAAATGAGGAAAAATATTTTTTTACAGAGATAATTTATTTCATTATACGTGTTAAGGAACCTTTCATACTATTAAGTGATAATAGGATGTTATTTATACAAACTAATTAACTTACATAAGTGTTCTAATATTAAAGTCTTAAATTGACCAATACAAATTAATTATAGACAAATATATTAAACAAATAAACAATAATAAGCAAATACATTCGTAAAAAAATCAAATACAAAACTAAATAGTTGAAAATTTTTGATTTTATTTCTTTTGAAGTTCATTTTTTTTCATTAGACATGATAATATGATGCTATATTTAACGCACAAATTATTTATCATATAAATAATGATATTAAATAAATACATTGAGTAAAGTTAATTAATTATAAACATATATGTATGAGCCGTTATTAGCAGATTAATTATAAACATATAGTTAATTAATTAAATTATTTATAAACATATATAATAATATTAAGCAGATAAATAATAAAATTAATTCAAGAAATTGTACCTTGATCTTGTAGCAAAAATTTCCTATTGCAGTAT
The DNA here is from genome assembly GCA_021464415.1 of Lonicera japonica. Classification (NCBI taxonomy): domain Eukaryota; kingdom Viridiplantae; phylum Streptophyta; class Magnoliopsida; order Dipsacales; family Caprifoliaceae; genus Lonicera; species Lonicera japonica. The sequence continues at coordinate 62,301,758 of CM038468.1, read as the reverse complement.
TCCACCTTGGTTATTTATTTCATGAATTCGTGGGTCTGTATGTATGAGATGTAAATAAACATATATGTATGAGAGATGGATGAAATGTAAACATTGAAGGCAAAATGTATAAATAGGAAAAAATTGTGCCGTTTAAAGGGAAATAGCTGTTGGGAGGAGCCGTTATTAGCAGCAATGGCACGATGGAGAGAGTATCGTGGGGGTGGGATTGGCACGATGTTCTGTACATCGTGAGATAGGGTGAGTTGGTGATGTGGCGTTTTACCCATTTTGCGGTGCAGGCGAGTATATGTTAACTTTGTATTTTTACCCTGCCATTTACCAAGTGCGTTGCAGATGGTCTAATAATGTAAAAATTAGACACGGATCACTCATTATATGTGTAAAGCATAAATATTGAATTGCAAATGTCAGCGCATAATTCTGGAAAAATAAAACAACGTACATCATCAAAGATTATCACATGTTGGATGACATAAGCAAGCTGGGTTTTCTTTAATTTAATTCATTCAAAAGCCCTTTTACAAAAGTACATGACATGGTTCATAAGAAAGTACTAATATATATTACTTCAATTATCTTCGCTCTAAGACCGGTGGCACATGAGATAAAAAATAGCAATCTTATTAAGTTGATAAAAACAAGCTTTGTTTTTCATAAAAATAAAGATTGCACTGCCCGAATCCTTAATTAGTGAAATACAAATTTTAAAAAGAATCAAACACATATAACAACATTAATTTTCCTCCAAATATATATACACGAAAAATTTTAGATATGGACCACTCTTTTTTACGATAATTTTGCATTGTAAAAAACACTTATCAATATTTTTATGACAAAAAAGCATTGTAAAAAGGTTAGATTTGTCCCAATATATATATATATATATATATAAACCTTATTACGAAATTTGAACTTAAGACCTAACACACAAAAGCAACTTCTATTTACCAGTTGAATAAATACAATAATTTATCATAAAAGTTGTTGGTGCTAAAATCTAGAAGGGTTTTTTAGACCACACAGTAAAATAATCGGATCAAATAATTAGTATAGTAAACGCAACAAACCGACCGAATTAAAGATGTATAGAGGAGGTTGGCCTCATATGAAGATACGGGTTAGTCCTCCTCTATGGAATAGAGTTAGGAGCTCGATTTGCCTTATATTAATGATGAACAAACAACTATTACAAACTCAAAAAAGTCTAGCTATTCTATCTTCACAATATTACAATAAGAATATACTATAGCTATACGAGTTCTGACCTCTCTGTTCTAGGAGCTATACTGAGTGCTCTGAGCTTTTATTTTCTCTCATCTTTTTGCTATGGAATGCTGGATTTGCTTTTTGTTGTTGGGTTGAACTTGGTTAAACTTGGTTGTTGAAAAAAGTAAATACTTCTTATATATATATGACTAGAGGAAACGTGTGGCCAGTGCTCCAGAGCAGGTCCGTAACCATGCTCCAACCATTACCAACTCTAACTTTGTTTCTCTTTGAATTTCGGTGCATTAAATACAATTAGTGTGCATTTAATGGGGGTGAGGGGAGTTATGTGCACTCAGCAGAGCAGGTGACAGTCACCCATACTTCTGTAAACCACTCTGGTTGGATGAGAGGGAGCTCCAAAACTCGCCGAAAGAGTTATAGAGCCCAAGCTTCACAATTTACTATTCGTAATTAGGTCTCGAGCAGGTACCCAATTCTTAAGGAGCTTCATCCTCTTTACAATGAACCAACACGGCTCTTCCGAGCTCCTCGCGTTGGGGTAGGTCCGATGGCTGACGTGGACGACCACGCGTCAGCCCGTGGTTGGCGGAGCGAACTGGACTAATAATTTGCACTATCAAAGGTGTTACCACTTAACCAAACCCTTTTCTGGAATTTCTATTCAATTATTAAAGTGCCCTCCTCATTTTATTTTTTCCGTATTTCCTATCAATGATAATTTAGTAAATTATTTTTTCTTTAAATCATACACTTAAATATCATATAGTTACAACACATTAGGTCGGATTAATTTAGATCGGAACAAATTTAAGTCTAAGTATGGGGTGGCAATTCATGTATTTTTTGTCATGTTTGGGCCTGAGATAATATAACATGATGTTATGTTATTTTTACAAAATACAGCCACAACTTATCGAATACATAACATGAGCAACATACATGATTGCAAGTTTTGGGTTTACACATCATAACACAAGTAGAAGTGTTAATTTTCTCTAATTAGATATGATAATACCCAATTAACATGATAAAACACGATTAACACAACGTAAAATCCTAATAAATACGTTATAACACTAGTAAAAATATTGATTTAGCTAATTTAGATACAATAAACCCTAATTTACATGACAAGATACGATTAATATGGTATATATATCTCCAATTTTATTTCAAAATATGGACACAAAGACGACTTCATGTTAAACATTATAGACACAATTTATAATTCTCTAGCCAATTTCATTTTGTATTGTTTTCAATAAAATATTGACATAAATATATGTATTTGTTACAAAGTTGGTTTTTCACATAATAAGGATCCATTTAGTTGTCCCTCAAAATATGAATTAGATAATTTACAATTTTTATGTTGATTTGTGCTTGGTTAAGAAAATTAAATAATTATAAATATGAAAATTCAAGTTGATTAATGAAAACTAAAATTAATTCATTTGAAGTAAGACTTAAAATTGTCTAATTCTTGAACTTGAGAATTCAATCCAACTTTATATTTTAAAGGAATATAGTACATACACTTGATATTGATACATCTATACAAAATTTTAAGAAATATGGAGGATTTTAGAGGATTTTCTTAAATAAATCAACGAAAACAGTATGTTCACACTGCTTTCAACTCACTTCATTAACAACTTTCAACTTACCCCGTTTTTAAATTCAACTTTCAAACAAGAAGGTACTAATACAATTCTGACCACTGCTTTTGTCAAACCTCACTTACTTTTACTCACTGTGATTAGTGTTGAATTTGTTTGACACCACAAACAATTGATGTTCCGGTGAAAATTTTTATCATATTTTCTCAGCAGTCTATAAATCTCTCCCCGAAATATATTACTAGATTTCCCTTTGTCCTTCGAGTTTAAAAAAAATTGATTTTAACTATAAAGCTCCTACTGACTCTATTGACAATTCCAAGCAAGAGTGATTGGAGATTACAAATGAAATATACACAGTCAACTAATTAAACAATAGGGAATAAATCTTCTACATTGTTTCTTTTTTGGGTTTTTTTAATACTTTAAGCCTACTATAAGCAAAAAGATCTTAAAAAATAATTCAATTTGGAAACCTTAAAAAAAATAACCAACTCATTTGAGTGGATAAAGCTAGCGAAAAAGGACAACATTAACTAGCCGTTTTATGCATATATACACACAATCGAGTCCAGAGAAGTCAAAATATATATGATGTAAAATTCACAATTAATATGCACACAACCGCTGGCTTGAAATAGATCACCAGTGTGGAGGATTTCTGTGCGGTGTTAAAGAATAAGAGGGGTGTTTTTTCTTTTTCTTTTCTTTTTTTGTAAATAAAAAATAAATGATTCTTTGGTCACAAACTTATCAAAATTAGAAAAAGATAAACGGGGTCAAAACTAGAAAAAGATTTACTAATCTTGATCCATAGCCAACTTAAGCTACCACAAGAACATGTTTCTCTTCTAGTTTATACCTTATACCCTTATGTGTTGTATGTAACTGATGGAATATTACGTATTATTATATATGCGGAGAGATGACCCACTTGTCTATTTATAACTCTCACTTTCTATCAAAGTGGGTACTTATATTATTATTAATATCTAACAAATAGCGATTTATCCCATTAGTTAAATAGGTATTATCCTTAATAAAAATCATAATCTAAAATTTTGCTACTTTCTTATTATTTAATTGTCATCTTAATAAATCAATAAATAAGTTAATTATGTGAACCACAAACCATGCAGAAGCCTTCTGAGTTTTGAATTGCTTGCCAACACTTCCACGCCTACAGCTTGAGAACCCGATGAGAGAAGCGTCAAAGTCAACTTTTATCCAGTTTTCCAACTAATGTGCTAACGAGCCTAAGTATTACGGGCCGAGTGCTTGGTTGAATCTACCTCACTGAGTCTATGCAATAAATTTTCAGCCTAAGCAGCAATAAACGTTTGAGTCCCTCCCTAAATTAAGGGTAGTGTTATTTCCACTCCACAAATTTCTTACTTCCACTCCCACTAAAAAAAGTTCTAAACTTTTATTTCCACCCCACCCAATAATCATTTTCAACCAACTAATCACTCATTAACATTAATTACTATTCACCATCTTCCTTTTCGTCTTCTTCCTCTTCTCTATGGTTTTTACTCAATAGTTAATAATTAACAAACATTCAGATTTAATTAACCCATTCTATATCATTCAATTCATTTCCAAAGCCAACAAAAATCCAAAAGTAACTCATAAAAACACACAAAATATCCATTGATGTAACACAAAAAAAATATTAAGCTATAGAGAATGGTAGAGAAGAGCGAATCAAGGTAGAAAAACCTAATTAAAGAGAGATATGTTTGTTTTTATTATGTTTAATGTTTATTTTATTTAGTTAATATCAAAAAAAATTGTACCAACAAAACGAATTAGAGCATCAGAACATGTTACCTTAGTTACGAAAAACCGAAATTGGAGCACTTGCTCAGTCATAGGAGACCGAGCAATTTGATGAATTTCAGTCCTAGAAAACCGAAATTATCGAAAATGCTCGATTGTTAGATACCAATGTAAGATCCCAAGAGCTGAAAATATAGTCCAGAATACCTTGGTTGTGAGGGACCGAGGAAGTGAATGAACCCCGGCCATAGGGAACCGACATTATTCTCAATACTCGATTGTTAGAGGCCGATATAAGGTCCCGATAGCTAAAATATGATACAAACTGAATAAGAACCTTCAATTATTTCTTCTCTACCATTCTCTATAACTTAGAATTTCTTTGTGTTGCATTAAAGGTAGATGGATGCAAAATTTAAAAACCATTGTTGGGAAGAAGAAGAAGAAGAAGAAGAAGAAGAAGAAGAAGAAGAAGAAGAAAAATTAATGATTAATTATAATTAGTTTGTGTTGCATTAAAGGTAAATGAATGTAAAATTTTAGAAACCATTGTTGAAAAGAAAAAGAAAAAAAAAGGAGGAGGAGGAGGAGGAGGAAGAAGATTAATGATTAATGGTTAATTATAATTAATCATTAATCTATGTATATTAAAATGTGAGTGGTAAAAGAAGTAGTTGGAGTGTTAATGAGTAAAAGAGAATTAGTAGAAATAATAATGAAAATGAAAATAATACTAAATATATATTGAGGTAAAAATGGCAACGCCCTAAATTAAACTTGAAAAATGATCGCATCGCATGCACCTATCAAATATTTGTTATTTTTTCTGGCTGGAATTGGACCGGCCTGCTAATAAGTAAGGTTAAAAAGATCGAGCTGGGGCCCTGCCTTGCCTAGCCTAGCCTAAATTGAATCAGCAATTTTGGCGGTTTCTCTTATGTCGATTATAATAATTCCAAAATTAATAAGATGATGATAGCTGATAAGTCACGCAAGTGTATCAACTAAGCTTTGAAGTGTAAAAAATAAGACGATGGCTGTTTCTATCGATTTTATTTTGAAAATCACTTCTTTCAATTTATAATTTTTTTTTTAAATATCTTCAATGGTATAATTAAAATAATAATTATAATTAATTTTAATAATATTGACTAAAAATACTACTCTAATAATATAATCAAATTTTAACAACCTTTTAATTAAATCTACTTCCTTTATAATCAAAATTAATAACTTTCTTCAATAACTAAAATGAGAGACTTACTAATTCTATTGGTTAAAAGTAAATATTTTCAAACTTAAATAATATTTCCCTATTTTTTTTTGAAACAAAATTCAAATTGATTAATTTGTGATCAATCAATATATATATATATATATATATAATATACCATACCTTACAAATTTGGTTATTCATAACAAATAACCATTTGGAAGGCTTATGTTATTAACTTTAACAATTTGCTAAATATGTGCTCCAATAATCATTTATATAACTATTTCTATATGAGGTAAAAAGTGAGTCGTATAAAGAATTTCTACAAACATTTTTATATGTAGTAATGGTTATATAAATTCCTTATATATATCACATGAAGTAATTTTATTGAATATCACTAAATTCAATAATTATCTTTCTTCTTAAATGAATGAGAAGTAAAGAAAAAATGATATACCATTAAAGATCATTATTTTTTACTAATATAAATATATTACCAATTAAATAAAAATTATTTTTACTAAATCCTTTTTACATAAAACAAAAATACAAAAATAAAAATTATCATCGAACATGGCCTTAGGTCGCGCGTAGTACAGCATCACATAATATTTGTGGTCTACGAAACAATTAATGCTCGTCATTTTATTTAAACTCTCTGCCATCATCTGTCAGTGCCTTCTCTCTTGCTACGTAATCAAGGAGACCATTCTCAAACTACACACCTTTACCTTCCGCATTCAGCAAGAAAACCATTAACAAATGGCCGAATTTACCCTTCAAGCCCTCTCCATTTTATTCACATCCATAGCCACCACCTTTCTCTTCTACCACCTCCTACGGCGCCACCGGACACAGCCTGTGACCACCCCACCGTCACCCCCAAAGCTCCCCATAATAGGTCACCTCCACCTCCTCACCTCCATGCCCCACCACTCCTTGGCCCAACTCGCCCAAAAACTCGGCCCTATCATATACCTCCAACTGGGCCAAATCCCCACCCTCGTAATCTCCTCCCCGCAACTAGCTAAACTCGTCCTCAAAACCCACGACCACGTCTTCTCTAATCGCCCCCAAATAATCGCAGCCCAATACCTCTCCTTCGGATGCTCTGATGTCACCTTTTCCAAATTCGGCCCTTACTGGCGCCAAGTCCGAAAGATTTGCGTCACCGAGTTACTGAGCCCCAAGCGAGTCAACTCGTTCCAACTCGTTAGAGACGAAGAGATTAACAGATTAATTGCCGCTGTTTCGGCCGGGGCCGGGGGTGTGGTTAATGTGAGCGAGTTGTTGTTTAAGTTGGCAAATGATGTATTGTGTAGAGTGGCTTTTGGGAAGAGATTTGCTGGGGAGGGTGATTTGGCGAGTGTTTTGATAGAGACTCAGACTTTATTGGCTGGGTTTTGTGTGGGGGATTTTTTCCCGATGTGGGAGTGGGTTAACTCAGTGAGTGGGATGAAGAGAAGGTTGTTGAGGAATTTGGAGGATTTGGGAAGGGTGTGCGAGGAGATAATAAATGAGCATTTGAAGAAGAGAGACATTAATGAATCCGAGACGGAGGATTTTGTGGATGTTTTGCTGAGGGTTAAGGAACGAGAGGACCTTGAAGTGCCTATTACCGACGATAATCTTAAAGCTCTTGTTCTGGTATTTGCTGCATATTAACGTTTTTGTTTTTATTTCTGTGGGTAATTAGTTAATACACAAGTCTCCCCCTTTTCTCCTTCACCTCTAATACTAGTTATTCCGGGTGTTTTCGGTTTTAATAAGGATAAAAATTACAACATTTTAGTTTTTAAATCTTTTAAATTCAAACCAAACTTTTCAGTTCTGATTTGTTTGCTTTCTATATAATTTTTTTTTTAAAATAAATAAATTGTAAAAAGCACTTAATTTAGTTAAAAAAAATAATAATAACTCTGTACGTACTCATGCTTATTTTGGATAGAAAAAATAAGCATCCTTACATTTATAATATAGTTCAAATATTCATGATAGTTCAAAGAGTCAATTTCTTATTAAATATTTTAAATTTTAGAAACATAAAATTTTAGTTAGTGAAGTAATATTATTTTCAAATTACATATGCAATGATTCAATTTGATTTTGTAATGTCACGCCTCCCATACATATCCAATTTCTTTGTTTCGGTTTTTTTTAAGGTTAGGCTTTTCACGGATTACTTTTGTAATATCACGCCTCAAACTCGAACCAAATATATTCGGTTTCTTTGTTTCGGTTGGTTTTTTTACTGATTGGTTCAGCTTGGTTTTCAAATTCACCACAAAACCTCTACCAGCTATCATTTGAGTATTTAATTGGATCGAGCTTAGTTATATCCTAATTCTAGGGGAAATTAAGAGGACCAATTTTTTGTTCCTTAAATGCGAACCGGTCATTTTGAGGGAATAATCGGATGAATTTTTTCATGAAACTTGGTGAAGATGATATTCGGTGATTAGTAGTAGATCATCTCTCCAAATTTCATCAAAAAATTCAATTAGAAAGCGGGTTAACTAAAAAATTGATATATATATATATATGAACATTTCTGGCCGTTAAATTTCAGATATTTAGCTAGTCCACTTCCCAATTGAATTTTTTGATGAAATTTGGTAAAGATTATCTACTAATCATGGAGATCACCTTTACTATGTTTTATCAAAAAATTCATCCATTTACCCCTCAAAAATGGTTGATCCGTATTTAAGGATCAAAAAATTGGTACTCTTTAGATCCTTCCCCATGTATATATATATATATGCAAACAGCCACTTATTAGAATATATTCTGGTGCAAAATACAGGACATGTTTGTAGCTGGGACAGACACCTCCTCAGCAACACTAGAATGGATAATGACAGAGCTAGCTAGACACCCCAGAGCAATGAAGACTGCACAAGATGAAGTCAGAAAAATTGCTGCTAGCAAAGGAGAGGTAGAGGAAACTCATCTCCAACACCTTCATTACCTAATATCCATCATAAAAGAAACAATGCGCTTACACCCACCGGTCCCACTTTTGGTCCCCCGAGAATCCATGGAAAAGTGTACCATCAATGGCTACGAAATACCCGAGAAAACTCGTGTTCTCATCAACACTTATGCAATAGGGCGGGACCTGCACTCATGGGAGAATCCCCTGGAGTACAAACCCGAGAGGTTCAAGGAACAAGATATCGATTTTAGGGGTCAAGATTTCAGGTTTCTTCCGTTTGGGGGAGGAAGGAGAGGGTGCCCGGGCTTTGCCTTTGGTTTAGCAACAGTGGATCTCAGGACTGAGTTCTTAGACCCCTAGTTCTTAGACTTTTGGGTTAGCCACTAGAAAGAAATCAGCTCTATTACTTGTCCCAACCACCAACAAGGACCACAAGTTCAAAGGATCTCAGGACTGAGTTCTTAGACCCCTAGTTCAAATACAAACAATTCCAAGAAGACTACATAATATTACAATTGCGAACAAAAGAATAACAAATGGTGAGTTTACCTTGAGCATGTATGAAATTGACAAACTTGATATTATGAACATAATTGTATAATTTCAGTGTACAACACTTTGCTCTGTAGTGATGGTAAATGCTATTGCAACACAGAAGCTTTCGGATTTTGCATTAACAGATATAGTTGTAACGCATCAGGTAGTTTCTTCTTCAACTTCAGGTTTTGACCCTGGTCAATAAAAATATATATATATAGTTGTAGTAATTTGTGAAATGATAAAAAGAATTACAGGGAGTTGTTCAAAAGTTTCTGTCCACGGACTCACTTGGATTTTTCATTGGCATTTTCCTCTGGCTCAGCGGTGGGGGTTGAATCTAGAGCTGTCAGCTTCCCAAAGGATTCTTTGGCATTGCCAAAGAAGTCCTTCACTTTATCAAGAACAGTTTTAAGCTCACCTTGTGTAGGCAGCTGAAAATTGCATTTAGTATTGAAACATATTCTGATCAGAGGAGAATAGAAGTACAAACCATCTTACAATCTTAACTACTGGATGAAGAAACCTCAGCATTTGAGATGCATGCAAGTTGCAATTAGAAGGGATGGCATAAGATAATCCCCATCTTGGGGCAATTACAGGTAAGTTTGATTCATATTACTTTTGGGGACTAAGCTCATGTTGGTCCATGCATTTCACAAATAATAAAAATGATTTCGGTTCTAGTTTGGGAAACATACATGTTGGGTTTCTAAATAAATGCCTTCGAGACATTTTCTGTGTGGGCATTATTAATGGTTTGCATAAGTGGAAAAAAAAAAAAGAAGGTTATTCAGGCTTTACACTTAATTTTGGAAGCAATCTTTGGGTTTGTCAAATTACAAAAAAAAATCTAAGACTCACTATGACAGTTTGTTGGAAGCTTTGTTGCATGGCGGCTAATATAAAAGCTATGCGACAATATAAAAGCTACGATCCAATAGCAGAAGTACGAAATAATTATGCAACACTCATGGTTTACCTCAATAACATCACTGGTAGCAAGTGCAGCTCTCATATTGTTATTTTCCTGCATATTCAGTGGGTAGATGTTAAGAAAATACACTGGCAGTGCCATTCTTTATTTGTGCAAAATTACCTATAGAGGCATGAAGATGGAACAAGATACCCTAGAATACCCAAAAATATAAAATAGTAAGTAGGAACTTACGACAAGTTTGTAGCCGTATCTGAACTCTTTAGCATTTCGCAAAACACGATGCTGTTTAATGGCCGTTTTCTTGATCTCCTTCTCATCCTGTTTCAATTAAGAGATGCTTTATTGAAAGGAAATTCAAAAAGATAATAACAAAGCTGTAGCAATCATATGCAGAAGAATTTAAGAAACAGACATGTAAAATGGTTAGAGACAAATCAAAACACAAGATGAGAAGTTGAGAGAACTTCATTTACATTGAAATAAAGTTCTCTAAAAAATTGAAACCTTATACTATATCAACACAAATCCTTCAAGAAACGCTATCAATCAGTCATTTCAGAGCACGAAGATGGGATAAAGGATAAATTGACAAGCTATATATAGTATCAAGACAAGATGATTATGATACTACTGGAATTTATGTAGGAAATGTATCGATTAAAACGAGGCAATCAGATGCAGCCTAGGCATGGTACCAATGCCACACAATTGAAATGATGAACTTCAAAGTTCAGAATGGGGTCTGATATTTCCTATGTTCCGAATGAAAGACACCACTTGTGTTGCTTATGTGCAGATTCATCACATCATATAAAACTCAAATCATTAGACATTTAATTAGATTTTATAGCGAGAAGAGAATGGGTAGGCATACTTAAAAATCAAATGTCAACTTCAGCTTTCTACTGCATCTTCGTTCACTTCATGACATGTAGAAGCAATTTTGCAGTATGGTTTTTTTATTTTCAAATGTGGGCATTTATACCAATTTTCTCAATAGATTCACAATGGTGGATACATGGTAAAAGAAGTCCTAAAAGCTAATACATATATAATAAGAACCTAATAGATAGATAGATAGATAGATAGATAGATAGACAGAGAGAGAGAGGGAGGGAGGGAGAATTACTCTATAAATAACGGCAGCAAGATTTCTAGCGAGGGTATCCTTGTAAATATATTTGCCGAGGAAATTATCTTTGGCGGCAACCATGATTTTGGCAGTTGTGCCTCCTGATATAACACTAAGTGGGTACCAAAGATACACCTGCATGCCCAATAATTTAATTAAACAAAAGAAGTTGTTAGCCAATTCCAAATGAAAGAAAAATGTAAAATGGGGGTAAAACAAAGAAAACACAAATAACAAGCACTTGGAAGACGAGGGAGGGGGAGGGGGGGGGGGGGGGGCAGGGGGGTTTATCTCTCTATTTGCAAGCGAGCAAGCAAATTCATAGAATATATTATTATGGATTGAATGGATATTAGCCATAAAAAATGAAATTGATTAATATATATATATATACAATTAAGTGAGTGTAAGAGATCGATAAAAAGAATTTACTTACGTTGGCCATGCGGATGAAGACGACGAAGCGAGGGTTACCATCGTCTTCAAACTTAGGCAAGGGAGGAGGGCGAGGGGGTTGGTACTGACGAGCTTGCATCGATCTCTTTCCCTTTGCTTCTACCACTACCAATCTCATCTTCTTCTTATTATTGTTATTATTCTGTTGTTGTAGCTGAAGCCTTCTTTGGGGCGAGAAACAATCTTCATGTCTTACTGTTGTTGTTCTCCAGTTGGATTTGAAGATAAAGGATTTAGTAGGAGGAACCAGTGCGTTCAAAGACATGCTCACCTCCATCAATACTTCCTATCCTTTCCCCCAATAATTATTACAGTATTATATTATATATAATCTATCTCTCTCTCTCTCTCTCTGCAGTTACCAAAAAGTAGTAATTTAGTAAAGTTTTGGCTTTGGGATTGCATTTTGCTGAGAGGTTCGTAACAAGACAAATCACCCACCCCAAGTTCCCCATCATGTCTTATCCACGTTTGTCAAATCCCCCCTCCTATTCGTTGACGCTAAAACTTTTTCCTTTTTTTCTTTTCGAAATCTTTAACACTAAAGTACGATAATTATTTAAATAGGAATATTGTTATACAAAATTTTTATAATAAATATTAAAAAATTACAAGAAAAAATTAATTTTATAGGTTCTGAAGTGAATAATTTTATCCCTTATTTTTTTTATATCATAAAAGTGTTTTAAAAATTTATACTTATCAAACAAAGAAAAAAAAATGAAAGACGTTATATTCCTAAATCTTCAAATTCACGAAATAAACTAATTAAATACTATATAATTAGATATTGTATAAGTACATGTCTTTTAATTAATATTTCTTTTATAGGTTCTATAGTACATGTTAATATGATATGTAACTGTTAGTACTTTAACAATGAAACCCCTCAAATTATTTTACAAAAATAAATAAATTTGTTCAGCATTCTTTATTATGTATAATTTTTTTTAGGTGGGTGCTATTGACACACATCAAAACACTCACTAACACTCCATTATATTTATTCGGCCCTTAAGGACCGAGTATATGTGTATATACTCGGCCCCTAGAAACCGAACCATTTTTTGGTAAAAAATATTACACTGGCTCGGCCCTTAAGGACCGAGTATGTGCACACATACTCGGTCCTTAAGGGCCGAGCCAATGTGCACATACTCGGTCCTTAAAGGCCGAACCAATTTGAAGTGTTAGAGAGTGTTTTGGTGTGTGTCAATAGTAGCTCACTTTTTTTATACAAACTAACATGGTAGCAATCTAATAAAAAAAAAGACAAATAAAACATCAAAGACATATATTTACAACTTTATTTGATTGGTATTAGCTCAATTTGCACGGAAAATGTTTGCAAAAATAGAGTAATCTGCACCTCTTAGGAGAAATGATTGGACTTTATTCAACTTATAATTCGTAACAAGAATCTCATTAAAAAAAGTGTAATGATCTGCGAAATTCCACAACTTACTTACTTGATATCTTTGGTATTTTCCAATTCTTAATAATATCATTTTTTTCAAAGGACCCACTTAAATATTACTAGTAAGAATTCAAAATTATAAATTAAAGAATAGTTTACATAAGTATCTATTTCTGTTTTCTTCCTCTGTTTTTTTCCACAAATTATTCATATCAAAAACAATTTACTCTATATTCTTTTCTTTTCAAAAAAAAAAAGAATTTATTCTATATAAAAACACATTTATATGAATTTGGACTAAAGTAAGATAAATTATATATGATAAAAACGCGTTGAAGTTATGAATTTGGATAAAATAAGATGAGCACAATGTTTTTGCCTGGTCGTTAACGGAGATATTAAGGGGATTGGATGCACTCAAGGCCCAAAACAAACTAGTGTTCGAGATTTTGGGCTGGGCTAACCACTACAACTTGATTTTCAGCTAATATTAACTACCACTGAATGTAGTCAAAATAGAATGAAGTCAAAATTAAATTTATTAATTATCCAAATTGCACTAAAATTTGAAGCACACGCATTGTATTTAAAACAAAAAATAAATAAGTATTAACTTAGGTGCTATTTGTTTGAACCTCTTAAATCTGAATGAGTCCATTTAAATTTCTGCAGTTTTAAAACTTATTTTGACGGTTTTAAAAGTTTAGATTTGAAATTTTATTTTGCCTCTTAAAAATTAAGAGGCTTTCCGCTATCTTAATATTTAATTTTTAAAGAGGTAAAATCCCTCTTTTTCCCTTGAAGTTATTTTTCATAAAATAAGAATAAAAGGGCCAAATAGTCCAAATAAAATAATATTCATTTAACACAAATGTGATTTGTTCTAACAAACAACACCTATTCAAATATGACAATCAAAAATAAAACAAACAAAAAATTTCAAATTTATTTTCAAACTTCATAATTAGTTTTAGTTTTCAAAACGAGGCACGTAAAATTAGATAAATAGATGGTAAGACAGAGAATCCGATTGAAAGGGAGAGGGAATTAAGCAGCCGGAGGAACAAAGTATATCAATTACATTCGTTCTCTTAATTTTAATTTTTAAGTAACATTTTTTGTTTACTAAATTTTATACTCGACAATTCAATCTGAACCAATTTAATATTTTTTGGTTTGGTTTGTATGATTTTTACGTACGATTGGTTTGGGTAAATTTTTTTTGAAACCGATTAAATTGATTTGATTTAGATTTGAGTAGTAAATCAATCCAATCCGAACTGTGTGCACCCCTAGTTCCATCCGTAAAAAGCCATCAGCTTGTATTTGACACAAGATAGCTCATTAAAGAAAATTCGATTAAAATTCAGAGTTTAAATGAAGTACTCTCAAACCCTAACTTCCAAACAAAGATCTCCAAAACTGAAGAAGACAAACACATTTTGTTTAATTTTAGGGAGAGATAAGTGGCAGTTAAATTGAGGATCTAAAGGGGGATTGTTATTGCCGGAAAGTAACCACCCATTTTGTTTCGTGGTCATCAACTATATATAATTACTTCAAGTCTTTTGACATTTTTAGCGATAAAATGCCAAACACAACAGATCACCAATATTTGAATAATATAGGTCTATTTGACAATTTATTCATGACTATTTTTAATCAATTTATGAAACTTCATATCATAATAGATTAATAGCGATTCAAGCGCACATTTTTTTCTCGTGAAATCAAGTGTAGTTCAATTAGATAACTAGGAGACCTAATTGTCTCCAAAATTTGTTTACACAATAGTAAATTCAACTTATTTTATTTTTCTTTGATATGGTGTGTTGTGAAAAAAGTATTCTTTGTGTGCCTATTTCAACATTTTTTATTGTACAGCTAAGTTTTATGGATCTTGTTAGTTCTATAAGAGTGAAAAGGTCACAATCATCAGGCGACTAGCTAAAGGAAGCTCAGAGTATTAACAAATCCCTTTTAACACTGGGTGATGTTATTCGTGTATTATCAACTGATTGTTAACACATTCTTATAAAAAACATAAACTTACACTCAAATGCTACTAATACTAAGTCGCTTAGTGCCGAATCAAACTTAGACCTTAGACGAATGGTAACTCTAAAATGAGGCATTAGAAGTGGTGGGGAGCTACAAGTTGGTGACTCACTATTTAGTTTATATGCTGGCAACAAATGTAACTTCATTGTCCAGCTTAATTACACCAATAATGAAGCAAAGTAGGACATGCCACTACTAGATTATGTTAATGAACTACAACAGCAGTACCAAAAGTTATTTCAAGAGCCGATGAATGGCTAAGTAAGTCTTAAACCCAGGAAATAAAGAAAAAGAAAACACACAAGTGAAGGAAGGGAGAGTTTCTTATTATACTCAAGGATATTTTACGACTCTTAGATGGTTTGGTACAAATGAGGATTGCAACTATATATAGGCTTCCACGTCCTCAATGGACAGTGGAGATTAAATCTAATTTACGGCCTAGATTAAGTCTCTACAATATTCTAGGATATTACAATGTTCCTTAGTATTCTATACAATTATAGATTATTATTTTAAGTATAATTATTTAGATATTCTGGAGGCTTCCATGGATCTCTTCACTTATCTAGCTTACTCCAACGTGTTCTAAAAGCTTTTGCAACATGGTTATTCCATTTTTCTATAGAACATTCTAGAATATCTTAAAGCCTCTACCATTGGGGTTTCCTCTTGTGACTGTAACGTGCACACCAATCCGTTCAAAATTTGGCGGCATATGACACTAAGGAGTTGCCACCTCATAGGGCAAAAAACCGCCAAATTCCTTTAAAAGCATATGCTACCCCATTCTCTATTAGTCCTTACAGCTATACCTCATTTCCAAAAAAATGAGATTGAGTCATTAGTGAAAGAATATGGATGGTAATAGATCGGGTATGGGGCATGTTTGACTAATACCAAACTCGACCTACATATGTAATAGCTTGCCTCAATCCCAAGACAAGTTTTTTTTCGAAACCCAAACATGCCCTGCAAAAATACCTTGGAGCTGACTACGTTCAAAAAGTGCGAAATATGACGCCCAAGTGCAAACGGTCAAGTTATAATATACTTGGGAAGTCCAAGGTCGACGCACAGGGAAGGGAATGAACATATTTCTTCTAGTTATCTCTCTCAGGGAAAAGAAGGGAAAGAAAAACAATGATTGAAATGAGGAATAGGAAAAGAATAATAAAACAATTAACTAAATTAAACTAAAACTAAGGCAAATTTAGTCCTATGGTGCAAAATTAAAGGGAATCCACAAGCGCGAGTTTTCTACCAAAAAGGCTTCCTAAATGCACTAGGGGAACATGTAATTGAACTAAAATAAATAAATAAATAAAATAAATAAATAAATAAAATAAAACAACGTACTAATTGAACAAAACAGAATATTAAATGTCCTTCAACCAACAAGAAACAAACGTTAGGGGTATCCGTAGCTAGAGAATACGAAACTAGTCTAATAGGGTAATCCAATTTTAAGTTTAAATAGGATTTTCCACTAAAGTTCAGCTCTTAGACCTTTCAACCATCCAATTGTATTGATACTATAAGTATATCATAGCCCATGCGTGACAAAGACCATATAGACTAGATTCGAGCAATAGAATTCGATAGTGAATCTTTTTAACTTTAAAAAAGGGTAATTTGAGACCTAGTATTGCTAGTGCGTGACAAAAACTATCCAAGTTAATTAAACTATTTAAAAATCAGTAGCTTAACACTCTCCTAAGGTTTGAATATGCTTGAACGTGATTCAAGTCAAATCCATCTTAGATAGAACGTTGAAAGTCAAAACTAGCACTTTCTCGGCACTTATGTGAATAAATGCTAAAATAGTTCCAAATCATCCAATTCACTTATGAAACTAACTTAACTAATTAGAGGATAAAGACCGTCCTCAAATCAGTCACGTTAGGGTTTTGGTGCAAAAATCCGTGAATTAACAGTTTTACAATTCTTAATCAAATAGAATTTTTGAGCTAACTTATGGAAACATGTTTCTTAGGCATGAAAAGATAAGAAACTACTCATACATTTAGTAGGTGATCTATAACCAATGGAAAAATCAGATTCAAACCTAAATTGAATTATATTCAAAGATTAAGTTCGCATATTTCACTACGGACCCCTAACTAACGATTTAGCTAGACATATTCAAATTAAACATGCAAACAAGCTTTGAAATTATGAAAAACAGTAGACACATACTTAATATTGAATAAAATCAGATCTAAAAAACTTTTGGCTTTGGAATTACTCAATTTCGATTTAAAACAAAGATTTTACGTTTAAAACGGTAAACAAACTCAAAACGGTCATAAACTAATGAATTTCGACTAAAACCCTAAAATTTCTGGAAAATCAGATTTTTTATGATGAACAAAGAATCACATATAAATAGCATTGAAAAACGATAAACTATTTGAATATAGAACGATAAACTAGCATAAATTGATGAAAAATCAAAAAATTGACAAAACGGGTCTATAAACCCTAGAACCAGCCCTTAAAATGTGGGTTTAGGGTTAATTCTAGAATATATATGAACCCTAAGAACTAATCTATGAATATCTAAGCAAACAAAGGATTAAAAGCAATTAAATTGAAGAAATTAGAAAACTAGGGTTTACCCAGATGAAGAACAGCAATTGCAATTGAAACTTGATATAATGATGAATTGAATCTTGAATACACCAATGGTCCAGCCTCAATATGCCATAAACAAACTATACTAACAATTATTTTGAAGAAAGAAAAGAAAAATCACTCAAGTTTGATCGTTAGATGCAGCGCAAAAGCTCCTAAGAACATACGGTGCTCTCTGCCTCTCTACTAATCAATTCTAAAATATTGTCTACCCTAAAATATATGAGATATATGACCTTTTATACAGTACACAAGTGTCTTAAGTCGTGGTTTTAGTAATCCTTAAAGAAACGGGCCGAAACATGGCTTAAAATTGAATTCTTGCCTAAAATTGGGCCCATTTTTTTTATGATGCATTTTTCTTTTACTCATAACTTTCTATTTCGAATTTCGATTGATGTATCGTTTTTTCCTACGAGTAGATAATTTAATTATCTACAACTTATATTTCTGGATATTTCTTCAAATTCTCATTGTAGAAAAACTTTGATCAGCTACAACCTCGGACTTATTACGACAGTTCTTAGTTTTGCTCGAAAACTTTTAGAATTGATTTGTTTGAGCTTCTTTCCTCTTGGGATCACTCTTGGACACTTGAATTCACTTCATTCATGATTGTGGACTTACTTTTGCTAGTGCTTTGGGGGTAGTTTGCGGAGTTTTCCTCGTCTCGGGCCTCGGAATGAATATTGAATTGTTCTTCGGACCTTCTTTTTGCACTTTTCCGCTTTTAACCTTTTATCTTACATACAACTTCAGTTTCTTAACCACTTTAGGCCTACAAAATAGCTTAGTAACATAAAAATATAATGCAATGACTTCTTTTTATGTTTAAACTTAATTTACATGCAATTTTCGGTTTTAGATGGTAACTAGAAGCTAATTGAGCCTTATTTAAGGGATTAGAAATGCAATTTCTGGGCTCAATCAGAAGCCGGAACACGCTTCACCCTGCCCCGATTTATTTATACAGAATTCACTAACAGACCACCATTCCACTAAATCTATAAATAACATAGGTATATATAAGTCTTTGCTAATATGGGTAAATCAATTGAGTCCCCCAAATCAAGCACAAACACATTAAATCCTTTTACTCCATTCCTGTTATTATTATTATTATTATTAATTTATTTATTTTTTTGGAAATTTGAAAATATATTAACCAACTACAAAAATAGTACAAGAATTCCAGCAAACACAAAACAGAGTTACTGCAACACAACTAACCTAACCATTGACATTGTTGAACACTAAAACCCTTAATTTTAGCTAAATTTTGTCAAATCAACATATGCGAAGACTTAAAATTGAGCACAATTAACTCATTAGTTGTGTAGGAAGGAAAAAGTAGCAAGCAACATAAGAGGTGGAGGAGAAAGAGTAGCGCCGGTGGATGGTGGTCGGTGGGTTGAGTCGCACTGGCGAAGATAGCTCGTGGGAGAGTGAGAACTCATGCCTTCAAAACTGGGAGAAAGTAAGGACAGGCTAGTTCGTGGAAGAGTGAGAACCCGTACCTCCAAAACTGGGAGAGAGTGAGGACGGGCTGTGGTAAAGAGTGAGATGGTAAAGGTCTAGGGTTTTTTTAAGAAGACTGTGGATCTTGAATTATTTAAATCCATACATCAATTTTTGACTTGAAAAATACAATGATGTAATAATTGAGAAAAAAGAAAATCAGCGGTAATGGGGCAGTGTAAAAATAGTTAACTCAGTATTGTGTAAAATTTGCATATTGTGTAATTTTTTTATTGCTCTAATAGTTGTGCAAAATCAATGCCAACTAAGCTTTTGTGTATAATGACTGTGTATTTTGCGCATCCAATTTACGCAGTCAAGTAGGATTCTCTCTCCACCCACTCATTATTTCTCCTAATTAACTCAATCACACCACTCATATTTTCTCTCAATCCATACATTCTCTCTCACCATTTGTGTAATTTCTTGTTCTTTAGATGGCTATTTTTTATTGGACCACTTTTTTTTACACATGAGTATTAATATTGGCTATTAGAAAGTAAATAGGTATGTGTAAATTTTTTGTGTAAAACTCACTTGCTATGTAGGATTTACACAATAAATTTATACAACCCTATTGGAGATGCTCCAATTGAAGGAGAAGAAACAAGAAGTACCCCGTAGACAAGAAATATCCATAAGGTGATCGAAACAACTTATAATTTAACGGCTAAATTGAAACAATTGGGTAGTTTAGTGAGTAAATTAGAACAATTAATAGTTAAGTGGATCAATTAAAACAACTCAATAGTTCAGTGACCTCTGGTGTAATTTACTCCGATATGTATGTGTGTGCCGGTACTAAAGAGGATGGTTCTCACTTTAAGAAAAAAAATTATTTCTTTTAAGGAGTAAATGAATAAATTTTTAGAGAATCGAGTGTAATGAAAAATTGATATACGTGTTAATTTTTAACCATTAAAATTTTTAATGATCATTTAAAATTAAATTTCTTAATAAATTTGGCAGAGAAAATCTACTTATTATGAAAATCATCTTCTAACCAAATTTAATTTAAAAAAAATCATCAATTTATCACTTAAAATCAACATTCTTTAGTTTTTCTAAAGTAACAAACTAACCATCCATCGCCATGTTTAATGTTGGCCTATATATATATAAATTAATTAGCAGCCGAGAGAAATAAGAATTATTAGAACCATTTTATGGGATTCACTGTTACGTAAACATGTGGCTTAAATTATAATCTACAACAAAAAGGAACTAACGATATCCACATTCTACACCCACTCTGCTTGTCTCTAAAATATAATGTTCTGCTATTAATAAATAATAGTTAATCAACCTCTTCCTAACTCTGACTTCTTGAATGAACTACCCAATTAAGCTGAAGAAACTTTCATTGACTTGCTTTAGACCGCCGTAATATATAATCTTAAATTTGAACAATTATATGCTTTATTTGACAAACATCAAAAGAATTTAAAATAAAAGCAGTTTATTTTATTTCTCACATGTTTGGTAGTTTTATTCATTCGTTTCATATTAAGAACGAAGTTTTTTCCTTTTTATTATATTTTCAGTTAAAATTATCATTTTTGTTATAATTTAATAAATATGTCAAATCTTCTAATAATAAATGGATGCAAGTTTTGACCATTAATTAATTATAATAAAATTAATAAATTTTGAAAGTTAAAAATGTAATCATTAATTACTTTAAAGAATATTTTAACATTACTAATGATTACAAACAAACATGTAATTACGACTATAACAAATTTAGTTTCATAGACATCGATTTTAACATTATAAAGTTTTTGAGTATTTTTGAACAACAATAAAGACGGATACATTTCCTTTTCTAATTAGAAAAGAATGAAATGAAAACCAACCAACTTCACCAATATTGAAATTATTTTGTATAAATAACAAAAGTTTTATTATTAACCAACTATAAAAGGCACAAGATTATGATGACAACCAGAGCATCTTTAACAAACCCAACCCCCAACCTCCTCATAGACCTCAAATGAATTGAATTTATTTACTTATAGATACATAATTTGTGTTGTTTTGGTCTGACCAACAAACAAAATTCAAAAGATTGTCCAAAACATCAATACGGGGAAGGAATATATAGTGTACTAAAAAAAAAATTGAGTTAATAAAAGACCACCCCCCTCTCTCTCTCTCTCTCTCGTTATTCTCTCTGCTAACATTAGTGATCTTTTGGTGACAGATTTTTGGTTTGGCTTTTTGGGCTCTCTCTCTCTCTCTCTCAAGAACCAGAGGGACGAGTGGTTTTCGAAGCTCATCCATCATCATCTATAAAGTGATCTTTCTTTTCTCTTTATTTACGGAGAAAATAGAGTTTTTAGATTATTATTTATAGAGAGATGGAAATGATGTATTACCCTCTACCGGTGGGGAGGTTTTCTTATGAAGACTGTCTGAAAGTACTTGAGGCTGATATACAACACGCCAATGCTCTGTAAGCTTTTTCTTTTCTTTCTTGATCATCTCTTCTTGTTACAATCTCCACACATACATACATACATACATATATTTCTATCTATCTGTCTGTATGAGTCTATAAATTTGGACACTTCTCTTCTCTAGTAAGGGTTTTTAACTTTTCTCCCAGTTTTATTATTACTTATGTTTTATCATCATCGTCATCATCATCATCTTTTAATGAATTTTAAAAATATGGCACCCGCACCCAATTAAGTCGGGGGTAGTGTTTTTGGGAAATTGCAAAAAGCCAAAATATAAGAATTTTTCTAAAAATTCATTCAGCTCACCAATAGTACGTATTATCAAGAGTTTAGTGATTCTCCTGTGTCGAAATTTTGCACTGCTTTGTTGGTGTTATTCAGGATTTCATGTTTTTAGCTACCAGTTTGCAGAAAATTGGGGGTTTTCAAGCTACAAATATAAACCTAAAAAACTAAGTAGTTTAAAGTTTGAACTAATGTTTCCAAACACAGTTCTGATGAAATCTGATAAGAGA
This sequence comes from Lonicera japonica, assembly GCA_021464415.1. Classification (NCBI taxonomy): domain Eukaryota; kingdom Viridiplantae; phylum Streptophyta; class Magnoliopsida; order Dipsacales; family Caprifoliaceae; genus Lonicera; species Lonicera japonica. Next base: position 62,279,289 of record CM038468.1, on the reverse strand, counting down.
CTTAGGTCTCGGGAGGCAACTCCGTAGTATTGTTAATGGAATTAAAATTTTAATTATCAATTATTGCTTTTTTAGGGCTGCTTCAATACCAAGAGCAAAGGGCGGTGCCCGGCTTCAAATGAAATTGGTTTACAATCACTTTACACCCCTCTTTCTGTTTTGGTTACAATGGATGGATTGTTCCTGCACATGTCTGCTTCCCAAATACCTTAATCTTTGCCACATTCTAGTCTATAAGGTTAGTTCCCCGTTTTCCTTGGATTCTTGTTTCATTTTGCCTACAAATTTCCATCTGCTCACTCCAACTAAATTATATCATTGCAATATATTTTGTTTACAGGTATACCCAAATGGCCGATCAAATGTATCTACACCCGGAAGAAAAGCAACTATTAGTGACTTCTATGGTTTGTTACTAATCTCCTTACTAATTAACTTTCTTTTGGGGAAAAAATTTATTGTCTTCTGTTTATGGGTTCATACTTACCTTTCTTCACCAAAAACCCAATTGCAGCTGTTATATTGCCATCTCTTCAGCGGCTCCATTACGATTTAGTGGAACTCGATACCATTAAAGATGAGAATAGTCGAATGGAAATCGTTGGCAAGAAGAGACCACTTGAAGGAGATAATGGCTTTTCAAAAGTTGATTCGGAGAGAGAGAATGAATGCGGGATTTGCTTGGAGTCTTGCACCAAAATGGTGTTGCCTAATTGCTGTCATGCAATGTGCATCAACTGCTACCGTGACTGGTAACTAAAATTGACCCTTTTCTTCACTTATTCCCACAATGAAAAAAAGTAAATTATAATTTTTTCTCTATATCTATGCAAGGACTATCCGAGTAGATAACATCTTAGCTAAAATTAATGAATTGTTGAATTGCTTGATTGAATTTTGACAACGTTGTGTGTAACTTCAGTATTTATTTTTGGTCCTCGAGAAAATGCTTATTTTGGTAAAAAATTATGAAAGACAACTAGAGGGTTTCCATTTATACAAATAGACTGAAACCAGGGCTTATCTTGAGAGCGTGCAGAGTGGGCGAGTGTGAAGGGGCTTTGATGCCACAAGGGTTGTTATACTTGCGTAAAGGGACCCCATATTCTAAACATTGTATTAGAATAAGGGCCCAAGAAATATGTTATATATCGGAAAAGTACCCCTTGCTTCAGTTTTTGTACAGGGCCCTATTATCTCTGGCCTGTCCCTGACAGCAACGCTGGTGTACGGACATTCTATATTAAAATATTTCGATTTCAATTTTTTCCTAAACTCTTTTGAAATTGCAGGAACACACGATCAGAGTCGTGCCCCTTTTGTCGGGGTAGTTTGAAGAGAGTAAAGTCCACAGACTTGTGGGTTCTAACTTGCAGTGATGAAGTTGTGGATACGGATACAGTTACCAAAGAGGACTTGCTGCGCTTTTATCTCTACATCAACAGGCTGCCTAAAGATTATCCGGACGCCCTTTTCTTGATGTATTATGAATACCTAATTTAGAGTGAAGGGAAGATTTGAGGAATGGTGTATAGATAAAAGAGAGGCCGACCTTTGAAATGTAAATAGAGTCTGGTGGACATAACCACTTCTGTACTGTAGTGAGTGAAGTTGTTCATAAATCTCAGTGCAGCAAAAGAACCTTCCTAAATAAATATATGAGTTCTCATTTCTCAAACTTCATTCTGCATTTTACATTTTTTTATTTTAAACACTGAATGAATATAGATTGCTGGTAGATTTTTTTAAGCAGCAACTGTAACGTTTGAGGACAGATATAAGTTTATGGTTGCTAGAACATGTGGAACACGCGATGCATGTCCAAGCTTACGACATGATGTGAGTATGCAATCTTATATCTTGCTACTCTACCATACTTTGGATCTGAATCCTCTAAAGTCACTTTAGATCTGAAGTCTAAATTATCTTTTATTTAGTATTTACTATGTTTAAAAGACTTTAGAGCTGAAGACTAAATTATCTTTTATTTACTATGTAAACTTTTAAACGACCTGTTTATGTTATAGAAATTTTTGGTTATTTAAGATTTTCAACACATGCGTTTTTATAGGGTTTAGATGACCTTTGAAATACATACTTATATATATATATATATATATATTCAGAAATTCTAGAAAGTTTGGACCGATTTGTTGAATTAATTGACTTGCTAGAGAGAAGTTTTACTTCAATTTAAATTCCAACTTTAGCAAAGTAAAAATGGCTGGGTTCAAAGAAACTTTCAACAAATTATAGTAAAATTCTCGCTTTTCTAAATATAATATTATAAAAAAGAATGGACATTCTCTATTATCTATATCTATACTGTGTATATATATATATATAAATACAAATAACTTAGCTTCGTTTGATTGCAAAGTGGAAAAGGAAAATAAATGGAGTTAGTTTTGATGAAAAGATGAAAAATAAGTTGAGCGATAAAGGTGATATCCTCTTGATTTTTAAGTTTTTCCATGAAAAAATTTTCTTTGCTTGGTGGTGAGTAAAAATTTTCCACAAAAAATATTGAAGGATGGAAAATATATACTCATAAAATGAGTAGCATCTCTCACCTTATTTTCTATCTTTTCACAAAAACTAACTAAATTTATTTTCCTTTTCCATCTTTGCAATCAAACGGAGCCTAAGTGTTTTTATTTTTTTTAGAGACAAATAAGCCTTTTAATTTTAAACAGGTTATATTTTTTGTTGAATTAGATGGTTTGTAAAAGACTTTTATAATTTTAAATACAATATTTTAAGATTTAAATTAAATAAAAAAATATAACTCCATAATTTTTATTTTTATATTAGTATCAGTGTTTCAAATAAATTTAAACTCTATTTTGTTTGGGTAAAATAATTAAATAACTTATTTATTTAAACTATACTCTACTTTTTCTTTTAACAAAATAAATTTATTAATATATCTATTAATAAATCAGGTCAGTCCTAATATGCTCGAACTCTCTTAACTTATGTTCCCAACTGGTGGTTCAGATTTAATTTGAGCATTTATGTTTTAATCTGACAACTTAGAATTGTAATGGCGTACTGGTAATTACAATGATAATTATGACTACATATTTATTTTATTAGTAGATTTGAAGTATTTGAAACCTTTACAAATTTTTCTGTTATATCTTTATCCATTAACCATAACAATAATTGTTTTTAATTAATTTATTATTAAATATTGCAATCTTTCAAACTTATTGATTGTTTTATTAACAAATAAATAAATAGTGATTTAATTTATCATTATAATTGAAAGTTGAGATCTAATTTTCTAATTGTAATACTAAATAATACATATTTTTTTATCTCTTTACTTCATTGTAATAATAATATAATAATAATAATAATAATAATAATAATAATAATAATAAATATTATCATATAATCTATTAATAATTAGGTCAGTCCTAATATAACAGGATCCATTTATGTTTATGTTCTCAACTGGCGGCTCAAATTTAATGTGGATGTTTATCTTTCGATTCAACGTCTCATGATTATTAAGGCATGTTGGTAATATTGATGATAATAATAAGTATTTAGTTAATTAACTATATTAAAAAATTAAATAGTTTAAAACCTACGAAAATTCTAATTGTATCTCTATAGCCATTAAATATTTATTTGTAAATTAGAATTTTTTTTATATCTCCAATATGTCCCAAATTATTTAACATGTAAATTATTTATATAATAACATTTTCAGTACTATTATATATTCCTATTTTATTTAATTATAAATTATAATTTTTCTATATTTTTAGCATTCCCATATTATTTAACATGTAAATTATATATAAAAGACTATGTCGAGTAATAATAGTGCATATTTATATCTTATTTGCACTATCACGTCAGCTTTCTCTCTCTTCAACTTTTTTTTAAACTTCAAAATATAATAAATTTTAATTTAACAATATTTAAAGTTCATTTTTCTAGGGACATTGATTTATTTATGATTTTGTTTTTTAAAGTTTACAAATTGTATATACAAAAATAGATTAATATTATTGTACAAGCAAAAAGAATTATGTTAAAGAAAATTATCTTCCTTAAACATAATTAATAAACTATAAATCTATTAATAAATCAGGTCAGTCCTAATATGTTATAACTCTCCTAACTTATGTTCTCAACTGGTGGTTTAGATTTAATTTGAGCCTTTATGTTTTAATCCGGCGACTTAGAATTGTGATGGCGTACTTGTAATTACAATAATAATTATGACTACATATTTATTTTATTAATAGATATGAAGTATTTGAAGCCTTTACAAATTCTTCTGTTATATCTTTATCCGTTAATCATAACAATAATTGTGTATTTAATTAATTTATTATTAAATATTGCAATCTTTCAAACTTACTCAAATTCTTGATTGTTTTACTAACAAATACACAAATGGTGATTTAATTTATCATTATAATTGAAAGCTAAGATCTATTTTTTTAATTGTAATACTAAATAATACATAATTTTTTTTATCTCTTTACTTCACTGTAATAATAATAATAATAAATATTATCATATAATCTATTAATAATCAGGTCAGTCCTAATATAGCAAGACCCTTTTATGTTTATATTTTCAACTGGTGACTCAAATTTAATGTGGATGTTTATCTTTCGATCCAACGTCTCAGGATTATTAAGGCATGTTAGTAATATTGATGATAATAATATATATTTAGTTAATTAACTATATTAAAGATTTAAATAGTTTAAAACCTATGAAATTCTAATTATATCTCTATAGCCATTAAATATTTATTTGTAAATTAGAGTTTTTTTTTATATCTCCAGTATGTCCCAGATTATTTAAAATGTAAATTATTTATATAATAGCATCTCCAGTACTATTATATATTCCTATTTTGTTTAATTATAAATTATAGTTTTTTTATATTTTTAGCATCTCCATATTATTTAACAAGTAGATTATATATAAAAGAATATGTTGAGTAATAATAGTGCATATTTGTATTTTATTTGCACTGTCACGTCAACTTTCTCTATCTCCAACTTTTTTTTTAAAACTTCAAAATATAATAAATTTTAATTTAACAATATTTAAAGTTCATTTTTCTAGGGACATTGATTTTTTTATGATTTTTTTTTTTAAAGTTTACAAACTGTATATACAAAAATAGATTAATATTATTGTGAAAGCAAAAAGAATTATGTTAAGAAATTTATCTTCCTTAAGCATAATTAATAAATTATAAATTTGGTTACTTTAAAAAAATTATAAATTTGGTTCGATAACAAATAAAACTACCTTAGCAATAGCAATCAGGATTTAGGATGACAAAGTATCTATCCCAATAAGTTTTTGACCAACCATGATCCTAAAGCCTGATATTTTTTATTTTTTTAATTATGATAAGTATGGGTACATTCTAAATATAAATATGATTTGGATTATATCTAGCTTAGGTTCATGTAAATATAGCATGTTGAACTCAAACAAACCCATATATCAAGTGAATGTGAGCCAATTCTTTGGAGCCTTGACAATTTTCATGGTGATGTCCAAAAATACCTAATAATATTGTGTCCCCTACCATTATTTGATTATTAGGCATGTATGAGTAGTTTTTACCATCAATATCAATTATTTATTAATATTTTAACATTTAGTTATATTAAATTCAATGTAAATTTCGATTGCTCACAATTATTTATATGTTCTGAAATTTAATTATATTTTCTTATTATAAATAGTAAAAATTAATTTTTCGAATGTAAGAATTTTAATTTTTAACACCCCTTTATTTTTAAAAAAACAAATACAAAGGGCATCATATCATATATACATTAACAACTTCATTTTTAATCATTAAAAAATTTAGAACTCCCGAATTTATTTATTTATCACTCGGGATTAAAGTAGTGATATTTACAACATCAATTTGTTTGATAAAGAAAATATAATTAATTATAAGAAAGGATAAAAAATAAAAAATAAAAAAAATTAATCATAGGTGATAAGGGCATATCCAAAACTTAGAACATATGAGGCATTATATTTATTATTTTTTTAAAATAAAATAATAATAATTTATTTTCTGTAACGACCCAAAATATCTCACATTAATATTATAATGAAAAATTCCTTGGTATATATGTGGGTATAATTAACCTAACTTATAACTTAGGTTAGCTAATTTGATAGAGAACCCGAATGGTTACATATGGTATCAGAGCAGATCCAGGAACACTATCACGTGACGTGTGGATATTGCTGGTCGAGTATGTGCCCGGCCTGACGAGGACGCCAGGGATTTAATGAGGGAAAATTGTAACGACCCAAAATATCTCACATATATCTCACATTGGTAGTGTAATGAGAAGTTCCTTAGTATATATGTAAATATAATAAACCGAACTTACAATTTGAGCTAGCCATTTTGGGAGAAATCCTGGACTACAACCATGTGATGTGCTAATATTGTTGGTCGGATTTATGCTGCTGACGGCGAGTTGGAATAGCTAGATGCGGCTAGCTAACAGGGGAAGACTGTAACGACTTAAAAATATTCCACATTAATAGTATAAGAGAAAAATCCTTGGTATATATGTGTGAACAGTGACCCTAAATTACAACTTAAGCTAGCTATTTTGGAGAAGAACCCGGGTGGTTATATATGGTATCAGAGTGGACCCAGGACCACTATCACGTGAGGTGTTGATATTGTGGGTCGGGTTTGTGCTGCTAATGACAAGCCTTTGTGTGTGACCCCGACCTAACGATAACGTCAGGGATTTAATGGGCAGAGATTGTGACGACTCAAAATACCCCACATCGGTAGTGTAATAAGAACATCGATAGTGTAATCATTTTAAGGGAGAACCCAGATGGTTATATTTTATCTATAAACTAATTATAATTTTGAAATATTCTGCTGATCTAAATATAAACATATCAATTTAAATTTATCTAAATGTAAATATATTAATTTAAATATACTTGATTATTGTCTCGGTATACGTTTATTCTATATGTAATTAATAATTTCTAAATTTTAAAAATCCAAAAGGTACTAATGAAAATATATAAATGGATTATGTTGGAATTAACTTTAAGGGTTCAATAGTTAAGTTTAGGGTTTTACCAAATTTAAATTCGATATATCTAAAAATATGACTAAAACTAAACTTGACTAAAAGTATATTTATTTAAAAAAATAAAAAAATCTACCCAGTTTACTATACTATAAGTATAAATCTCAACTCACTATTTCATTTATTACCAGTTGTAATTAGATTGTATCATAAGGGTATTTTAAAGAAAAAAATGTTATATTTCTGTAGAGTTGAGACAAATGGTTAGAATTTATGTGAACTCGAACTTAAGCTATTTAGAACCATACTTTTTCAAATTATAAAATAAAATAGAAAGAGTCCGCCCTATATTAGAGTTTGCTTAGTCGAAAACCCGTCGAATTAGGTCATTTCCCATCCCTAATTATAATGGAAGTACAATTAGTCAGATTTAATTTACTCTACCATTATTTGAATAATAGGCATGCAATTATATTTTTAAAATTGGTTAAGATTAAAAATTAAAATTAGTGCCACATGGAAAAATTTAATTCCTCTTATTCAAATTAAAAGTATACCATTACTTTTTTAGGATAATGTTAAAATTAATTTCTTTGAAAAATAACAAAATTGGAATAAGAACTCTTAATATGAGATAAAAAAAATTTAAAATTACGAGTAATTATAGATATTAAAAAATAGTAATAAATATAATTTTAGATAGTGTGACCAATTATATATAGGCACAATTGAATCGTGCCGTAGGCACGGGCATTGACTAGTCTATTAATAACTCAGGTCAGTCCTAATATAGAAGGACTCTCTTAACTTATATTTTCAACTGGTGGTTCAGATTTAATTTGAACCTTTATGTTTTAATCCGACGACTTAGAATTGCGATAGCGTACTGGTAATTACAATGATAATTATGACTACATATTTATTTTATCTGTTAATAAATCAGGTCAGCCCTAATATAGAAGGACTCTCTTAACTTATGTTTCCAACTGGTGGTTCAGATTTAATTTGAACCTTTATGTTTTAATCCGACGACTTAGAATTGCGATGGCGTACTGGTAATTACAATGATAATTATGACTACATATTTATTTTATTAGTAGATATGAAGTATTTGAGGCCTTTACAAATTCTTATGTTATATCTTTATCCGTTAATCATAACAATAATTGTGTATTTAATTAATTTATTATTAAATATTGCAATCTTTCAAACTTATTCAAATTCTTGATTGTCTTATTAACAAATACATAAATAGTGATTTAATTTATTATTATAATTAAAAGATGAAATCTAATTTTTTAATTGTAATACTAAATAATACAAAAAATTTTATCTCTTTTCTTCATTGTAGTAATAATAATAATAATAATAATAAAATATTATCGTATAATCTATTAATAATCATTTCAGGCCTAATATTGTAGGACCATTTTATGTTTATGTTCTCAACTGGTGGCTCAAATTTAATGTGAATGTTTATCTTTCGATCCAACGTCTCAGGATTATTAAGGCATGTTGGTAATATTGATGATGATAATAGGTATTAGTTAATTAACTATATTAAATATTTAAATAGTTTAAAACCTATGAAAATTTTAATTGTATCTTTATAGCCATTAAAAATTTATTTGTAAATTAGAATTTTTTTTATATCTCCAATATATCCCAGATTATTTAACATGTAAATTATTTATATAATAGCATCTCTAGTACTACTATATATTCTTATTTTGTTTAATTATAAATTATAGTTTTTCTATATTTTTAACATCCCCATATTGTTTAACATGTTGATTAACTATAAAAGAATATGTCGAGTAATAATAGTGTATATTTATATCTTATTTGCATTGTCACGTCAACTTTCTCTCTCTCTCCAACTTTTTTTTTAAAACTTTAAAATATAATAAATTTTAATTTAAAAATATTTAAAGTTCATTTTTCTAGGAACAATGATTTATTTATGATTTTGTTTTTTTAAGTTTACAAATTATATACACAAAAATAGATTAATATTATTGTGAAAGCAAAAAGAATTATGTTAAAGAAATTTATTTTTCTTAAGCATAATTAATAAACTATAAATTTGCTTACTTAAAAAAACCCTATAAATTTGGTTCAATAACAAATAAAAGTTATAAAACTACCTTAGCAATAACAATTCCGATTTAGGATGACAAAATTCCATCCCAATAAGTTTTTGACTAACCATGACCTTAAAGCCTGATATTTTTTTATTTTTTTAATTTTGGTAAGTATGGATACATTCTAAACATAAATACGATTCGGGTTATATCCAGCTTAGGTTCATGTAAATATAGCATGTTGAACTCAAATAAACCCATATATCCGGTGAAGGAGAGCCATCTTTTTGGAGCCTTGACGATCCCCGTAGTGATGTCCAAAAATACCTAATAATATTACGTACCCTACTATTATTCAGTTATTAGGCATGTATGAGTAGTTTTTACTATCAATATCAATTATTTATTAATATTTTAACATTTAGTTATATTAAATTCAATGCAAGTTTCGATTGCTTGAAATAATTTATTTGTTCTTAAATTTAATTATATTTTCTTACTATAACTAGTAAAAATTAATTTTTTGAATGTAAGAATTTTAATTTTTAACACCACTTTATTTCTAAAAAACAAATACAAAGGGAATCATATCATATATAAATTAACAACTTCATTTTTAATCATTAAAAAATTTAGAGCTCGCGAATTTATGATATCAATTTGTTTATCTCTATGGATTAAAGTAGTTATATTTACGATATCAATTTGTTTGACGAAGAAAATCTATTAATAAATCAGGCCAGTCCTATTATACTAGGATTCTTTATGTTTATGTTCTCAACTGGTGGCTCAGATTTAATTTGAGTATTTATGTTTTAATCTGACGGCTCATATATAACCTTTACTTATCTTTCCAACTGGTGACTCAGATTTAATTTCAGCCTTTATGTTTTAATCCGACGGCTCATATTTATCTCTTAATTAATTTATCTCCTAACTAATTTCAATGGTGATAAAAACAAACAAGTATTTATTAAACATGTATTTATCTCTTAATTAGTATTTATTAAACATGTATTTAATCTCCTTATGAATTTTAACATGTATTTATCTCTTAATATGTAGTTTTAGATCTCTCCATTTGCGCTTCGTTTCTATTTCCCCATATAAGTATAATTTATTTACGTAACATGTAAAAACCTTTTTCTAATAACTTCTTTTTTTTTTTTTCTCTATTGACGTTTATTAAACAATATTCAATGTAATATTGTATAATGATTATAAAATAGGTATTTGTACAATCTGTATATATATAGCATTATTAAAATGTGGCAAACATTATATGTAGCAATAATAAAAAATTAGAATAATCTATACGTACTGTAATTGATTATTATAATTTTATCATAATAAATTGTATATAATTTTATGTAATGGATATGTATAATATTTTTACGTAATTTAGACTACTGGAAGTATAGCTAAAAAAATGGGTATGTGCTGTTTAGATTTTTGATGTTCAATCATTGCCTTAATTTTAAAATGGATGTGTATAACGATCTGTGTATATTTTTAATTTTATCGAAATCTAATTGATTATTAATTTTACGTGATATACACACATTGATTATTAAATTTCACAATTTTTTATACTAATCTTCTTATTAAAAAAAATAAAATTCTGACATCAGTTTAATAATTATTTTTCAAATTGCATAAGTTTATTCAAAATAACAATATTAATATAAATTTAATTTCATGTACAAAAAATGTTCACTTGCCAGAAATTCTCTTACATTAAAATTCTCATGACTGAATCATACCAAAATTAGTAAATTCAAAAATGAATAACTTAAATTAAAATTAGAATCCAGTTTTGATTTTGTTACTGAAATGACTTCTTTAATTATATTTTTCCGTACCTTTATTTGATTATTAGGTATGTATGAGTTATTTTTACAATCAATATCAAATATTTTTTAATTTTTTAACATTTATTTATGTTAAATTCAATGAAAGTTTCAATTGTTCAAAATTATTTATACTTTCTCAAAAATATTTATATTTTTCTTATTATAAATGGTAGAAATTAATTTTCTAAATGTATGAATTTTAATTTTTAACACCTCTTTCTTTCTAAAAGACAAAGAAAAAGGACATCATGTCCTATATATACATTTAAGTAATGATATTTGCAATTTCATTTTATTTGAAGGAAAATATAATTAATTGTGAGAAAAGGATAAAAAAAATAAATAATAAATAAGTTAATGGTTGGTGATAAAGGCATATATAATATTATATTTATTATTTTTTCAAAATATATTAATAAAAGTTTATTTTCTCTGGAAACTAATTCTCATTTTTAAGTATCATATTGATACGAGGGTGCGTTTGGCGTGTTGGATAAGAACTAAGCGAGATCGAACATGTAAAGATTAGTTGGATAAAGACTTAATAAACTTTGCAGTTGATGGAATCCTATATCATAAGTCTATATATTATATAACATAACTTGCTTCTGTTTTAAAAAAGACATGCAATATTAATTGTTGTCTACAAATTTTTTTTTGCTAATGCGATTAACCTATTTATAAATAAGTTTCATAAAAATCTATTCCAAGAGAAAAGTTCTATATTACATACAATATTTACGAATTAGGCATTAAGTATATTTCAGATTATGATGTAAATTTTATTTTTCTTATAAAATGAAAAATTCTTATAAATTCCTTCATTTAATAAAAGAAAAATTAAAATACCATATTATACGATAAGTGAATTTTGTTAGTAGAGTTACTTTGATTTTGGGTGATCAAAAATTTTCATATCTAAAGGCGTAAAGAAAAAGATCGGAATAAATTAATTAAAAATCTATTTTTATATTCGTTTTGTTATCCGGCAAATACAGAATAAAATAATACCATTTATAAGCGTGGTATAGTTTTATCCGATTATAATGTGATAAAAGGATAATTAATCATGAATCCAATCACGTATCGTGTTGTACTAAACGCGGAATATAATAAAGATATCATATCCACTCTTGCACCAAATATAAGATATAATTTGCTTATCCTAACCTTTTTGTTAACAAAGACCGGATATGATTAATTAATACAATCATACCTCTAATCCCAAGCGACAAACACACCCTAAATGTAAACATATGAATTTAAACTTAAGCAACTATTCTCTTGACATACGCATATTCTATATGTGATCATTAATTTATGAATTTTAATGATCCAATAGGTTCTAATGGATATATATATATATAAATGGATCATGACGGGATTAATGTTATTTATAAGGACACAATAGTCAAGGTTTCGGTTTTACCAAATTTGAACTTGATATATCTAAAAATACGGTTACATGAAATTAAACTTGACAAAAAATATATTCATTTAAAAAAATAAATTAAAACATATACTATTTACTAAATTATATATATAAACATCAACTTACTTTTGCACTCCTTGCAGAGGCGAAGCTACTAAGGGGTAGGGGGCAGGCGCCTCCTCATTAGTTTTGAATTTTTTTTACTATAAATTGGATATTTTTTGAAATGTGTATATATATATAAAGGCTTATGTGTAGAAAAATAAACTTCATGTAACTGTAAGGGACAAAACTATATGAGCTATTTGAAAACTTCTAAATTTCATAAATTAAACAAAGCAAACCCGTGTTTCTACGATCTCATTATCACTATCACACAGTTGCTTGCATGCTTTTCTATTCCCATCTCTTTCACTCGCCTATCTTTGTCTCACTCACACAAATACATAACTATGCTACCATGATCACACCAATCTACGTTTTAACCTCCACACCACCACGACCACGCGCCCCATGCTACTTGGGTCAGAGCGTAAGCTAGTGATGCTTTCGGCTACTGGACTTTTGCCATCTAGGGTGCAGCACTCCACCACTTCGCCTAGCAGCACGACGCTTGTATTGCTCTCTTACAACCCCGTTTTTGCGGTTTAGGCTGCTCCTATTTCGCTCGCTGCTACTACGGGAATCGCTTTTGCTTTCGTTTCCTCTGGCTACTAAGATGTTTCAGTTCGCCAGGTTGTCTCTTGGCTTCCCATGGATTCAGCAGCAGTTTGAAAGGTTAACCTATTCGGGAATCTCCGGATCTATGCTTATTTTTAACTCCCCGAAGCATTTTGTCGCTTACTACGCCCTTCCTCGTCTCTGGGTGCCTAGGTATCCACCGTAAGCCTTTCCTCGTTTGAACCTCGCCCTTCACTTTAAGGCTATGCTTGCCATCCTAAGGTACTGCTAAATGGATGGATCTTATCAACGTCCATGAATGAGAAATCATAGATCGAACTGCCGAATCAAAAAAATTGGGTGCTATCATATAGTTTTGTATCGGCTAAGTTCACGAGTTGGAGATAAGCGGACTCGAACCGCTGACATCCGCCGCAGGGTAAACCACCGCCTCTCAGGCCCCCCGACTAATTATACCATAGAGGCCAACGATAGACAATAACTCCCCCCTGAACACAGCTTACAACTTTCATCATACTATGCTCTCCAAAGAGCAACCCTTCTCAAAATCTCACTCAAAAGGTGCTAAGTTGGAATCCCACTCTAACTAAGGATTCTTGTGGTTTTGGAGGATCCCGCTATAGGAGAACCAGGAACGGAGAGCTTTCCCCCATTTCTACTGACTCTTTGGTATTAAGAACGCTGGTTTGAAGAATGAGTGATTGCCCTTCTCCGATCCTTACTGCCCAACTTGAGAGCGGACAGCTAATGCGTTCCACTTATTGAACAGGGTTTTATGGTCGGTCCGTGACCCTTGGATGCCGAAGGCGTCCTTGGGGCGATCTCGTAGTTCCTACGGGGTGGAGATGATGGGGTCGGTCCATGGATTTTCCTTCCTTTTGCCGCATTTCGCTCAAAAGGTTGAAGGGAGATAATGCATCAAGCTGTTCGCAAAGGCC